>JAPDOI010000007.1:2952500-3627500 GCA_029168955.1 Aplectana chamaeleonis | reverse complement strand
GAATCTGTATTCAGCACCCCAAATAACCCCCACATTGAAACTTTTGAAGAAATCTGAGGCTTTTACCAAACTACCGTTTTCTACTGCAATCTACCGTAAGCTGTCAAAAATCGATGCACTGACATCAGAATCGTGTTGAGCACTCCAAATAACCCCCAGAAGAACGATTTGAGCCACATCTGTCGCCACATTCCGGAAATCGTCAAAGGTCGATTTTGCCGTCAATTTTTTCTGCCGATGGGAAGCATTGAACAAATTTAGTAGAAATTTGGAAAAACGACAAATGAACCTCAAATTCGTGATCCCAAATATCCCCCAGGGTGATTTTAAGCAGCATCTGAAATATTTTTATAAAACGCTTCGAGAGCCCTCTAATTGGCATAACCAAACGCCCAACCGAAAATCCGTACAAGTCCAAAACACTGTTAGTCTGCGAAAAAGCTTGGAAAATGTTCCTTGACCCAAACTTTGCCTAGGAAGGAAGTTTTGGGCGCTGAACACGATTATGAGGTCAGACTCCGGATTTTCGTAGAAATAATGCGCTTTTTGGAGGGTACAATAGGTACGAAAATCTGAGAAGAAACGGCTATAACTTCTTTCAGAGTGGGTCTAGGCAGCTGCGGTGGGCATATTCGGACTTTTCGTCCAAAAGTGGTTCTAGAGAAGTACATTTCATTTGGAATGGTAGCATGACTTATAGTAGTTCCCTGGTCAGTTTCGAGTGAAGCGCTTCAAATATCATCCGAAAAAGATTATGAGCGACACCAATCGTATAATTCCGGAAATCGTCGAAAGTCACGCTTTGCCATCAAACTTTCATTCCGATGAGAAGCCCTGATCGAATTTAGTCGAAATTTTTGGAAAATCGACAAATAAACCTTAGATTTGTGATCAGCACCCCCAAATAACCACGCTGGGAGAATTTTGAAGCAAATCTCAAACACTTTTCTTAAACGCTTACAGAACTTCTAATTGATATCTCTGTCCAAAATTTGGAAAATGTGTTTTCATCCAAACTTTGTTCAAGGGTAAGAGGTTGTTTGAGGCGCGGAACACGATCATGAAGTCCAATCTCTGCTCGTTTTGGAGTGTACAATAGGTACGGAAATCAGGGGGAAATGCCTACAACTTTTTTCAGAGTGATTCTAGGCAGCTGCGAAGGGCATATTTGCACTCTACGCAAAAAATGGTTTTGCAAGAGTAAATTTCATTTGGAATGGCCACTTTAGCTAATGCATATGTAGTAGTTTACTTGTACTTCCACCAATGTCAGCACAGCGGTAGCTCGCTGGCGTGTTGATAACAGAGCTCGTTCAGGAAGGGCAAAAATGTAGTGCTGATCCGTGACGAGGCCGGCGTCGTCCTCCTTTCGCACCCGATTCGATGGCAATCAGCTGGCAACGTCATCGAGCTGTTTCATGTTTCGAACTTTCTCAGCTCCAATGTCGGCGACAAGTACACAATATCGCTCCAGAGGCGCGAAACTTTCGACGGTAATATTTTACTACAGTTCACAATAACACTTTTTTTGCAATTTCACAAAGCTGAAGTGTAATCTTGGAGATCAGTACTTTACAAGTGGCCTGCCGTTCCTAATGTACCATTTGATGTAGCAGTATGACTGCAAACGACTTTAGCCGCCGACGATTTCGCCTATGAAAGTTTGCAGCGCGTTCCAAAGAATCGCGTGTGTAATCGGCTTAGCTCCATACACAGAATGGCGCTGCATGTATAGAGGGGGAAACTAGGGAGAAATACAGAGAAAAAGAGTAGCGACTTCGACAAAGTGCGAAAACGGTGTACTATGGTTTGAAGACATGAATGAAAAACAAGAAGTAAAGTCTGTCCGCCTACGCGGTCGGCGAGCGTGTCGAACGGCCGTCGCAGAGGCACTTTTCGGACTAGTCTTCACACGAGTGCAGACAGCTGACTGGGATATTATTCAGTATGCGCCTTATTGTTAGAATCATGTAAACTCCCGGCGACCGCTCGACATGCACGCCGACCGCGTGGGCGAACTTTTTTATTCGAAGACACTTTAGGAGTGGATGCCGGTGAACAACCAACAAACATAAATGATTTCAGCGACGTTCGCGAGCCCTTTCATTTCTCGCAATCATTTGTATCTATTCTATGGTCATGACTACTCCAGGTTTCTGCTCGTTCCCCTAACTGGTATGTTTCGTTTCCATTTCTATTTAACAGCTTCTTCGCGTCCCAAAAAAAGTGATGCAGTAGTGGTGAACACGTCTGATCGAGTGATCATAACAGTGTTTTCAGCAAATTTTTCTGGTTTCATTTTTTTTCGGGTTCGGTGTTTTATTACATACATATAAACTGCAGTTGAATGGGGGACGGAAATCGAAGGTGAAGGGGTCGGTGGGTGGGTCGTGCGTAATTAAAGCAGTGTTCACGATAAGAATCGTTTCTCTGCTTTTTCGCCTATATTGAAGACGGTCCCATGCTGATTCCAAGGATGTTCTTGGAATCATACAAGACCTTCTGGGAACGGAGTTGTGGTCCCTTAAATATTGGGCTAAGGAAACATGGTGGACGAGTTGTCCGAGGCTTGTAACTTCCGTCTTTTGCACCCGATTCAAGCGAACTGACCTGAGTAAAGAGGGAAGTTGAGAATGAAGGGAAGAACGGGGCTATTGATCGGAAACCACCGCTCATCTCACAATACCGAGCATTCATTTGTTCACGTCGGTGGGCGTGGAAAGTGCATTTGGGGGTGACGAGCTGACGGGTGTCCAACTTTGGGCCCGTAGGGGATCGTTCCGAGCTCATTTTTCTTAGTTTTATCAACGTTAGGATTGCGCTAGGCCCCGCAGCTGGCGATCTCCACCAAAAAAAAACAGACATGGTTTTAATCGTGGGCACTGCCTTTAAGAAAAAACACTTTTCAGTGTGTAGCTTAGACGGAAATAAACCGAGAAGCAGCTCCAAGCATGCTTTTCGTCTGGGCCAGTAGCAATCCCCCAATGTGGCGACTCTAATGAGGCAGCCAACCAGAGGTCGGTGACGCCTAGATGCCTCCTGTGGTTGCCACCTTAGAACGAGAATCATTCTCGAAGAGTAGCGTTCAATGCAAAACTCTAAGTAATCGAAGTATTTGAACCAACGCAGCACCAACGAACGCGACGGATGCCCAACACAGCACCCTGGACCACTAGGCCACATGTTCATGTGTGAGGGAGTCTTTCTGTTTTCGTACATACACTCCCTCCACAGTTCTTCGTATTCATTGTAACTTTGATCGAACTAGCAGTAGTAAATACGGGTTTCCGGAGCGTGCGAATGTGTCTATCTTTCAGATTTAAAAAGTTTTCAACCTTGGATGATGGGAGCTCGGAATTTTTCGAGAAAATCATCAAAGCGAGAGAATGGTAGATTTAAAAAAACGATTTTGAAGATTTCGGGTTGGATGACCACCTACCATTGAACCACGATACACAATACTTTGTAGTATGATTGTCGAGGAGCCAACCTCGTGTTTTTTTCACAAGTGAACCAAGAAACTCGAAGGATTTTTTCAAATTGCGGACTATTTTTTTCATCAGTCTGTTTCACGCTTCCCATTCAACATAGAAAAAAAGTGAACCCTAAGTGAAAGAGGAAAACGAAGTTTAGATAAAAGCCGTACTTAGATGAACTATTATACAGCATTTAGTGACTAGTACACGCGGATCACGTAAGTTTCATGCATTTTCTGAAAAACGAAACCATTTTCAGCCATCTTTCTTAGATGGCTTTCTAAGCACATCTGATTTTATTTGTGGTGAGCGATTATTTGAAAGAATCTGAAAATGGTTGAATATGGCCACAACAACTTCTAGGAATTTAAAGCTCAGCTTAGCATAGGACTAAAGCACGTGAATTCTATAAAGGAGACGTATGACGTAAAGGAGACAGCTACGTACAATTTGACGTTAATCTCCCACTAATTTTCGCCAAGAGTCATTTAATCATCAATAAGAGGTCTTTATACTTCCGCCGCCGAGCGGCCCGGCGCAGTGCATTTCTGTAATATTGATCACGTGGCGCGGCACGATCGATATTACAGGATTGCACTTGGCCGCGCCGCTCGGCCGCGGAAGTATAAACGACGCCTAAAACCTTCGAACGTTTCGCCTGTCATTCCTATCAGCTGGTAGCGGAGCTGGATTGCCGCCACTCTGAAGATTTCAAAAATGTTGCGAACACTAATTTCAACAACTTACCGAAGTCTTCCGTAAGTTGATGAAATCGTGATCGTAAGTTGCGCAGCCTCATGCCCTAATGTGTTCGTAACATTTTCGGAACTGTTCTGTAACTCTCTAAAATGTTGATTCCAACTATTAGTGTCGCGCCGCGATCGACTGATCGCGACGCGAACCCCCCGCCGCGGCCGTTAGGTCGCGGCGCCGCGAGGTTCGCGCTGCGACGACGAGCGATCGGGGCGCGAGACTACGCCCGCGTGTTAGTTACTTGCATGTGCATCTATGTATTGGAAACGGTTGAAACCGTTTATAGGAGAATAAGAGTGTTGTAACCTGACTGAACCACCACCCAAGGTGAGCACAGTGAGCACCCAATGCAGAAATAACTGCGGTTTTTAAAGAAAAGTTTTTTCTTCTCTGTTCAGGCTGTTTTAGCAAGGCGTAATATAACATACCGTTTCTCCTACCAACCCAGGCTCTTTATTGCTTCCCGTAAAACTTTTTTTTATTAAGTAGCACTAGATGATGACACCCACAAGGTCTCTCAGGATTCCATCATGAGAGCAAGTTCAGCAATATTTCTCCACAGACTTTTTGCACAGATTCACAATATTTCTTCTTTGTGCGATAAACCTAGCTGTGAACAGGGCTCTCTGTTCATCGTATATTCTTCGACTGCTCCATCAACCCGAAAACTTCTTTGTGAAACAAAAATAGCCATAAGGTACAAGAAATAAGTGGTAGTAACTCTAATCTTCATGCCAAATCTTTTTTGATAAGGATATTGAGATTCTCTGTTTGATATAAAACAATATCATTAGGTAATAACTATATTATACGTATAATATAATATCATCACTTAAAAAAACCACCACATAAGTTTCCAGTAGAGCTCTTGCTGCGTTTTTTTAAAGTTGTTAGACATTCGCACGGACTATCGACCCAGATGTGCTAGATTATCAACCCCAAATCCATTTTTGGGTGGCCATAACACTCCGGGAGCGCATTTTCAGAGTCTCAAGCGGCATTGATGATCTCAGCTAGCCCCAATCTAGAGATTGTGCTTAAAAATTGAGTCATTTCGAGAGCGCACGATGTTTCAGGTACTCAACTCGGGTTCCAGAAGCGATTCTTACTTTGCTATCTTTTTTTTTGTCCTGGGTTTCTTTAACTTTTTCACGTTCACCTGAACGGAAGAAGCATAAACGGGATGTTGCATATATAATGTGGCCACAAGTCCAACGAGGCAGTCCAACAAGACTGTATTGCTAATAGTTTTGAAGTACTCGAGATTTCTGTTAAAGGCAGTGTTCAAGATGATTCTCGTCCCAGAGTTTTTGACATAAATCAATGCGTTGGCCTCCAAGTGTTGCCAAAATTACGAAGAAACGCATTAAAACGTCGTTTTTCAGTGGCATTATTATATGACATGGACTAGTTATCCGGTTGGATGAAGATGTTCATGGTGGTTGCCACCGGTGGAAAATTGGGTCATTCGAAAATAGAAGAATATTTTATGCAAAGCAGGATTAGTTAGGGCCCTAATTAAGAAACGGAGACATAGAGAATAGAGAATTGCAAAGGACGGGTCCACAAAAGATTTCATTGTCACAACAAACAGTTCCTCTGATATTTAAGAGGCGGGGTGATACTTAAGGATTTTGTGTACTTCTGGTGCGTTTTTCTCAATTTCTTCGTCATTTTAGTTTAACACAGGGGCCACTTAATAAATTTAGCGAATAATCTCAAAGTTGAAGATTAGCGTGAACACTGCCTTTAATGAAATGCCACAAAGCCTTCAAAACCTGACTTCTGAACACGCTGTTTTTTTTACTCGTGCTTGCTTCCTCGTCTCAAAATTGACGCAAACAATAATAGGTTTCTAACAGGAAATTTGATAAGCAGTGAAAAAAAGATTTGAGGAAGGGTGTGTAACGCAAGAGCAAAGTGGAGGGTGGAAAACGATGAAACTGATCAATAAAGGAAGAAGTTGTAAAAGCCTTTCAGTTAGTTGTTCCTGTAAATATCTGTCCCGCTTCCGACGTCTACTAGGTTGCCTGCCGAATAGCGCTATTCGTAACTAACGATAACTATACTGCAAGTTTCTATAAGCTCATAACAGCTCATCGAAACATGATTTTAGCATTTTAACCTGCTCGTAACATTATCGAAAACTTCAGAGCAGCCGGCGGGTCCAGTTTTTCCTTGTCCACCGACACAACGAGATAGGCCGCCGTGCTGTGCTGTGGTGATAAGTGGACAGCGGGCTGGTCGGTTCGCAAGCGCTCCACTGCCCTTTCTTGGAGCGCACTTGCTTCAAAAGGTCAGCGCCATTGGACGTGCTCGACCCCATGACCGCGGTATCGACCCAGCTCCTCTTCGATGCGCGCGCTATTTCTCTTTCCTCTGCAGCGGTGAGCGAAGTCACCTCCCGTTTGTTGCAGTCAACCACCTCACAAAAGAACGCTCACTGCTCCAAGGTGGCTGACTGCAAGGGTCATTAACTTGAGCGCCGCCTGTGCATTTCTATGCCGACCTGTCCATATTGATAGCCGAGACGTGATCGGCCCAGTCACCACGCAGTGACAGCCGATACTCTGTGAGTTTTGGCCGCGAAATAGCCGGGAAAAAGCCCACCAAACTCCGCAGCGGCTCCTGGTGTGCTATTTCCCGGCTACTTCGCGGCTATTTCTCGGCTTTTCACGGAACGGACAAGAAGTAGCCGAGAGATAACCGAGAAATACTCAGAAGTAAACAAAATTGACCGAGACGCAACCGTCGCCGGTTCGCCGAGCCACCATCTGGGGTCGCCAGCGCTTGGGCGGGACCTCTAGAGGCTGAACGAGGTGCAAGTACCTCAAACTTGGGTAATTGAACCAGCGGAGGTGCTGACTCTAAATCATGCCTCTGGAATGCTCCGAATATCTAACAGGAGAGCATTATTTCTCGGCTATTTCGCGGCGAGCATTATTTGGCGGCTATTTAGGGGCTATTACGCGGCAAGAAGGCATTTCTCGGCTATTTCGCGGCTATTTCTCGGTCAACACTCTCAGAGTAGCTGCCACCTTCCGAGGGGGTTGCTGCTGGCCCAGATGTTTTGTGTGTGGAGTGGGTGCCTGGGTGTAGTTTTGTGTGTGGAGTGGGTGCCTGGGTGTAGAGATAAAGATTGAAAGTGAGAGGGACGTTGTAGGGGTCTTTGCGCATAGAGGACAACTATATAATAAACCTACGGTGGAAATGTGGGCGAAGATATTCTTCCTAGCAAGGAGTCTGAACAAGAGCGGAATTATTCAAATATATGGCTAACTGTTTGTATAATGGAAACTAATCGATCGTTATAAGGTCCATCATGTGGAAAATGTGAACTTCGTCGAACGCAAGGATCCCCTCCACCGGACGACTACATGAGTAAGACAGTGCAGTGTTTCGAGGAGTTTGCCTTGATCTATGCCAACCAAAATGTCCGCAATCTACGACCGAACTTTTACTTGCTGAATCTTACGTCAGTTTCTGGGATTCCCCTTTGCTATTTTTGTCTGAGCTCATAATTCCAATTCCAGAAATTTGACCTGGTTCCCATTGAATTTGATGCTTTCACATCACTTCCCTAATGGCAAAATTTCACTTCAAAAATGTGGCGAAGAGGTGATCTATCTTCATGGGGACTGCAACCTTTCCAACTGTATTGAACGAACTCACCTCTATCAAATTGATGTCGATCCGCTATCTGTGAGTTTTTCGTGCTTCACAGCACGAGTCCTTCCCGACTCGCTTCCTATCTTAGATTCAAGATGGATCAGTGAGGTTTTTATTTTTCGGCAACGGCTTCTAACCAACTCGCACTGCACTACTCAGGGACTCATAGTGGTGTTCTGCCAGACCGCAGTATTTGGCGTGTTTCGGTACAAACGCATGTTATTTCGGGTAGAACGGAGACTGTTTCGGACAAAAGCAGACGTCTGAGCAACTGAAAATGATTGATGTCTCCGGATAAACGGCGGATGTTCTAGGGCATCAATCGATTCTAATAATATGTTTTGCTGACTGTGGTCTGGCAGAACATAACCACGAGTGCACGTGTAGGTGAGGTTGGGAAGAGATGAGCAGTTCGCCAGCTAGGTGCCCCCACGAGGGCAAACAATACCAATTGAGGAACCACTGTCTATTGAACGATCCAAGGGCATAAGCTACCAGTTAATGCTACCAGGAGGCACAACGGCCACGATGAATTGTCGGTACCTCGGAATTGAGTAATTGAACTTTGACCTGGCAACGATTCAAAAAGTAAAAGGAGGCTGCCGTCGCCTTGCGGCCAGCCTCTTTTAGGGGCCAAAGTACATTAGCCTCTTGGTACCAATAACAACTCAAATACACGCTCTAGGCGTTTTGCACGACAAAACACTATTTGGTGAACCTTAAAGACGAATTTGGCATCAACGTTGGATCACTACGGACGAGAGTGGAGCGACAATGGAGCATTTCGGCTGGGAACTCCCCTCTCGAACGAGCTTCTGGTCGTGTTCCGTTTCGGCTCCCCGATGGCCCATCGTGCGCGACTTTTATCACGTTGCCAGCTCATCTCGTCCCGATCGTATCTCCAGTCCTCTCTCTGTAAATAGAAACGAGAGGGGAGGTGATATTCATATAGGCCAATCTAGAGGAATTTATGGCCAATCCTAGAATAGTTCTTAACCAACATTAAATTGATATGCTAGAATATTTCTCACCTTTCTACAATAAACTCTCAAAAATCTTCAGTGAGTTGTCGATTTCGATTATCACCAGCAGCGAGGGTGAGCTCTGGTGAAATGTAAATCAGGAGGTTCCGACGAAAAAGCGACCCTGTAATGAACCTAACCATAATACACAATTGTGAGAAAATGAGATGAACCAGCGTCTCCAGCAGGAAAAAAAAACAAGAAAAAATGTACGCAAAGTTTATGCCAAACGATGTTTGATATCGATCCCCCTCCCTGCCTTTGATATTCGGGTCAGTTTGATTGAGGCGCTGTTTCTCCTTCTTCTTCTCGATCGCCGAGACACATTCTGTAATGAAAAAGTCTTGTCAATTGTTTTATCACTAGAGTACAGTTCAACTCCACATTGCCGTTCAGTCCGCAAAGTGCACGCTTATTGCGAAAGCGTGCTGCGGCGCGGTTGCGAGTATCCTCAGACAGGGATGTGGAATCACCCGGGCGGAGGGATCACCCGGGCACCAGAGGCAAAAAACCGCCCGGGTGATCCCACATCCCTGTCTGAGAATACTCGCAACCGCGCCGCAGCTCTCCTTCGCAATCACCGTGCACTTTGCGGACTGAACGGCAATGCGGAATTGAACTGTAAGTTGCCCGTCTTCATTTAAGAGGGAACCTTACTTGGAGCGATGTTTTTGCAGTCAGAAGGGTGATCACTGGTCGCAGCGCGCGACAAAGAAATCGAGGAGTCGTGGTGAGGTCAGCGACCGCACGCGGCGTTAGCGTGGCAGCTGCTACGCGCGACGGCATCGCGCCCACATCGCGTCTAAACCATAGTTTTTGCGCGATTGCCTGCTGTTTAGCGTGGTTCGCGATTTCATCGCATCGCAGCGCCCTGCAAGTTAGGTTCTTTTATTGCGTGATGCTCCCAGAACAAGGTAAAAGGGGGGAAACCCTGTGCAAATGGAAATGGACACAACTGTAAAACCAATTTATTATACGATTACACACAATAAAATCGCGCACGAACACAACACAATAATTGTTAGCAACAATGCAAACCTACTATGAATCAAGTGATGACAGCCCTAAAGTGAAATCCTAATCAAAACAGACTAGCGCGGAGCGGCAGCTTTCAAGGTGGACGAGCGCTGCGCTGAAGAGGAGGAGATGAGGTGGAGAGCAATATGGAAAATGGGTCCGCGGCGACCCTCAGCACCAGGCACAGGAAAACGGAATGAATCTCAACTCCCCGACGAGGCCTAAAAAACCTCTTCCCGCATATTGCGGCCATTCTGGCGTACAGTAGTCTGTAATCCCTCCATTGCGTACCAATGGGGCTACCGTACACCAGAATTGGCGCAATGCGGTTTTTTTCCTTTCGAGGAGTTTTCTTACCTATTTTTGTTGTTTCTTTTTATATTGTCTCATTTTTTTGACCCTCATTCCTCACATGCCTCCTCTCCCCGCAAGATCGTTCCACTCGATCTTACCCAACACCGTACTAGCAGAATAGTAAGAACCTGAAGAAAAATTCACAGAGCTTGACGCTTACAAACGACAAACGTCGAGCCCATCCCTAAACTCTTACAGCAAATCCTGGATGTACGGGACCTGCTGCTCCCGTCATTACTGACATCCTGCTGGCCTTAAGTCGCGAGTATCGTGGGTGATCCCCGACGCAGCCGTCAACGTGTTCAGGGGCGACCTGTGCCACCCGTTGCCACGTGTTACAGCTTAGCATGCGCGGGCCCGTCACCAACGTTACTCCGCTACCTAACACGCTTTGCGGGGTTCTGCATCTGCAATAAGGCTCCTTTAACCACTGCCGCTTTTCGGCTTGCGTGCCGACTTCTCGCCTTTCCATTAGAACGCGAGCAGCTTCGGTGACCGTCTCCACATTGCGAATTCCAGGAATCGAAGGCACTGGCTGTCGTCGGCATCGAAACAGTCCGTGTAGACGATAGCTCTCCTTGTCCACCGCGACCTCTTGATCCGTTCTGAAACAGTTTCTATATGCTTTAGACGCACCTCGTTCAGAACTTTTGATCACCGCACATTTAGCTGCTAGGGGCCTGCTTCGTTTTCTGGCACGTTTACATGTACCTACTCTAGCCACCGTATCAACACCCGTTACCTTGTTCGTGGGACAACATGCCTGCATGCTTTTTCGGCCTACGCCTGCACTTTTCTGCACACTTCCACTTAGCGTTGTCGGTGTAGATATCCTCAGACCCGGTAGACCTGAAGGAATCAACGAGATCGTATCTGACGAAACGTCCGCCGATGACGTTTCCACACAGCGCTCTGTCTGCCAATTTCCACTTGCCCTATCAAGATAGAGCGCTGCAGACTGAGCACTTCCATTCTGTCCAGTGACCTTTGCATAGCCGTCGTACCCACTGTTACCTACAACAGAGTACACCCCCTCGCTATCACAGCTGCGCATGCTATTTTGGTACGCTGCACATCCTTCCAGTTCTGGACATGACCCAACTTCTGGGACAACAACCGTACGCCCCACCACGCTCGCAGCCGATGTTCCCTGGTCACTTCCATTTTCCGGGGCCGAATCCGCACCCACGGTAGGGACTCCAGACCGCACATCCTGTGTTTGTTGGAGATACGTGTTCTTCTTACAGAGCTCATATCCCAGGTATGGAAGTAAGTTGGTTCCAATGATCACCTCTCCTTTCGCCTTGGTCACATGCATCTTGGCAGCAACCATATATGCTTGCGCCCCTGCCTCTTTTAGTGGTACCTCGACTACTGCAACAAAACGTAACAGTTTTCCTGAGACATCTTGCACAGGACGGGACCCTTCCAAGGAGTGTTCAGCAACTTCTCGGTCGATATCCACCCCGTCCTTCTTCGCTTGCAGAAGCACATCCGCGGGTAAAATTGAGATTTCGGACCCAGTGTGCAGCAATGCTTCCCACTGTCTTCCGTATATCTCTAACCTGATAGTCGATACCTTTCCAAACAACGGACATCCGATTTTTCTCGGCTTTCCGTTCCTTTCGGCTTTGGGCTGTCTCTTTGAACGACAGACTGCTGCCATGAGCCGAGCCGAAAGCGATCCTGCCTGTTGAGTACTAGTGCCTTCGCGTTCCGCACTCAACCTGACGCAGTCCTTTGCTCGGTGACCAGGTTTCTGACACGAAAAACACAACTGTTCTGCTTTTCGTGGAGCTGGTATCTTGGCCCTATCGTCCGCTGCACTACTACGCGAAGGCTTGGACATTTGACTCGACCGTGGACCTTGCTCCTCAGCCTGGCTTCGCTCATCTCTCTTTGTTGAGACTCCACGAATATTCCTTAGCGTCATATCCCTACGTTCGATACGCTGGGCAGTCTCTTTCAGTTTATTGTACGCATCACGTTCACTTTCTAAGGCCTCCATCAAATAATAAGAGTCCTTCCAATGAACCAGCTGATCGTACAACAAGTGAGCTCTCTCGGTGTCTAAGGCTCGCTCATCTAGGTCGGGGTAGGCTCGACGGGTCAACCTTTCCAACTCAATGCAAAAATCGGCAACGGTCTGCGTATCCGCTTTTTGCAACCGCTTGAGTTCCCCTAATGCGACTACCTTATTTGTGCGTTGCTCTGCTTTGCATAACCGCTTCATAGCACTAAGCAATACCGCATATCCGCTTTCTCTATCCCTGCGAGGTAACGCTTTATACTGGCTGTTTGCTTTCCCTACCAACTTGGAACGGAACAGCGCGCACAGTTCCGCATCAGCCCAACTACCTCGCGGATATTTCAACTCGAAGGCCTCCACAAACATACGGAACGTATAGCTTTTTTCCGTTCCCGAGTATGGCTTAACCTCCGGCAGCGCGATATATTTCAGGTATGAGGCCATGTTATCCCCCTCCCTTGGGGCACCACTTACTCCACCACGGGACTCCCGTCCCGCTACCACCTCACGCTCAGGTTCGCTATCGTCACCCAATGAAGAATGACTAGACCAACCTGTTCTGCTCCTGGGCAGTCCATGACGTCGTGAGCTGGGCGTACGCCTGTGCCGGGTTGAGCCCATGTTGATCGCAGAGCCGTCGGAGCCATTCTGAAACAAAGAATTTACTCCACGGGTTGGTCTGCCTTGCAACATCCTCAAAGCCTCACGACCAGTAACTCTTACAGCACCAGACTCACCCGGAACATCGTCAACCATCACTTCCCTTTCCGTAGGGGGTTGAACCACCGGGGCCGTCGAGCCTCGCCTTTGAGCCGCTTCGTGCCGTCGCTTGAACTCTCTCAGTTCATCCAGCTCAGCTGCCTGACGATCGACCGTTTCCTGCAAAACAGTGTATTCCAGTAACACATTGGATAACTTAGCGGGGATCTCCTCTAATTGCCAGCTAAACTTCGCTGCAATATCCGTGAGTGCCTCATCCCGCTCTAGCATGTCATCCAGTTTTGCTACAAACTCATTGCGATCACCGCAACCTAGGCTGGCCAAGACTAGTTCGCACCATCTTTCTAGCACCGCCCCTTTTTGCGAAAAGCCTCAAGCTTTCCAAAAATTTCTGGGCCTCCTCAGTGCCTTGCCTGCCTATCTCTTCAATGGCTTCCCGACCTGGGTCTCCAATGCGTCCCGATTTACTGACCTCCGCCCTCACTAGCGTTTCAGTATCTTTAATCGACCGCTCTAACCGATCACACACCTGCAGTGCTTCCGATCGTGATGTGTCCGACGCTTCATCACCACATAGCCGCTGGAATTCAACCTCCAGCTCCATGGTCGACGTCTCACATGGCTCCGACATTCCAGTTGGGTCCACAGCACAATCTGCAACAGAAATCATCAAATTTCCTGCCTGTGCCATGCCAACTTGTCTTCCGCCAACAATTGTGGTTGTACTCATAGTGGGTCTTGGATTCTCTAAGTTTTTAGGACCAAAAAAAATTTGGGCAGAGGTTTCCCCCTGATGCCACTTTTGGCTAGAGAATCCAGGTACCACTATGATAGCCTGAGTGACAGAACCGATTGGCTCACCGTCACTCTCTATCAATTCCACTGCAGACCCAACCACTTACGTGTTTAGCGTGTTTAGGCCACCGCAGTGTCACAATTTACCTACTACACAACCACAAAAGTTCGGCGAGAAACGAGCCAAATCTGGATAAACTGACCTTACAGTTGTGTGCTAACCCTTTTTTTTATTCTTGGGATCCCGGTTCGGCCCCCAAGTTAGGTTCTTTTATTGCGTGATGCTCCCAGAACAAGGTAAAAGGGGGGAAACCCTGTGCAAATGGAAATGGACACAACTGTAAAACCAATTTATTATACGATTACACACAATAAAATCGCGCACGAACACAACACAATAATTGTTAGCAACAATGCAAACCTACTATGAATCAAGTGATGACAGCCCTAAAGTGAAATCCTAATCAAAACAGACTAGCGCGGAGCGGCAGCTTTCAAGGTGGACGAGCGCTGCGCTGAAGAGGAGGAGATGAGGTGGAGAGAAATATGGAAAATGGGTCCGCGGCGACCCTCAGCACCAGGCTCAGGAAAACGGAATGAATCTCAACTTCCCGCATATTGCGGCCACTCTGGCGTACAGTAGCCTGTAATCCCTCCATTGCGTACCAATGGGGCTACCGTACACCAGAATTGGCGCAATGCGGTTTTTTTCCTTTCGAGGAGTTTTCTTACCTATTTTTGTTGTTTCTTTTTATATTTTCTCATCTTTTTGACCCTCATTCCTCACAACTGCGATGTGAGAACATCGCGGGAGCACTTTTTTTGATGTTCCGCAGTTTCCTTCGTTTATTTCAAATTTTCCTTCTTCGTTCTTTGTATTCCCTCTTTACTATGTGTGTCAGTATGCTCTGTTAACCCATTTATGACCGCACGTTACCACCACCCCTATTACTTCGGACCACACGCTTCTCAAAAATCTAATTCTCTGTCATTACAGCGCATTTCCCAGCTTTCTCACGTTCAATATATTCTCTACGGAAGTCGTGGTCCGTTGGCAGCTTCACTATAGCACAATCTTCAAATTTTTGTGAAAACAGCTGAGGCTCAATCGGAAAAAGTCGTTGCGAAAACTTTGTCTCGAGCACATTATGAGTTCTTTTGAATTTTACTGCCATTTCTAAACTCTCTTAAGAGGAAACATTGTTTTGAATCATGTTCTGCTCATCTGGAAACGTGCCACGACCATGACTACACCTACTATGACCTCTAAACATCGTTTTTCCTCAATTTAAACATTTCACCCAGTCTAGATGCACCAAAATCAAGTGAATCACATAAACGGACAACTCTGAAAAATATACATCTACTAAAACGAAACAACAGCGAAAACAAACTCAAAAACTTTTAGAACCCTGCTCTTTCAGATGTGTGCACGTTAGAGTGAGGACACAACATGGCGTCGAAGTATGGTTTCTCTTTAGCGCGATGCGATGTGTTGGCGCGATGGACCCTCGATGCCCGAGCAGGGAGGAGCTTGGCCTGCGTTGCGGCTCGTTTTGATAAGATGTGAACGAGTGGTCGTGTGGTGTTCTGGCCACAGCCCGGCCACCAGGTAATTGATGCTGATAGCCATCACCGCATTGATTACCAGGTCCCCGGGCTGGGGCCGGAACACCAAACGGCCACCCGTTCACCTCTTATCGACACGATCCGCAACGCAGGCCAAGCTCCTCCCTGCGAGCTGCTCGGGCATCGAGGGTACATCGCAGAGCAAATCACATCGCGCGCGATTTTCGTGACGCGATGTAAGTAAGGTTCCCCCCTAAGTCTGAGTGATTGCTTCTACGATTGGGTATATACATGTTTCGAAAAGATCTTAGATTTGGCTTTTGCCCCTTCTAAACCATTCGGTGAATTGTTTTCATCTGATCACTGCCAGTTTCCATTTCATCGGATGATCAAAACCTCTGGTTCTTAACTAACCGAGTATCGGATATTCTGATATTCTCATTCCCTCTTCAGACGCTGGTTCGCCAAAAGCGACGTTCGAAATCCCTCAATGCATTGAATTCTTCATCTTCCACCAGCTTCTCTATTGCTGACCAAAGTAGGGTGATGCCATCAACAACTGTGAGTTTATTCAAATTTTCCTACTGGATTGCTTTCAAAGAAATCGCACCAAACAGAGTTAGAGCGATTGAAATGTTTGTCTCTAGTCACTGTTCAAAGGACTGAAATAACATTCTGCTTCTGAGGGATCACCTGCTTCACCAGTAACGACTACCACCTCGCCGCAAACTGCAGAGACGCCACGGAAATCTGCGATTCAAACTCCGACGCGATTTCAGAAAAAATCAGAGGTTATTTCTCTACGGCTCACGTTTTCCCACAATAACGATTGAATTTTCTGGTAACGAAGCTCTCAAAGATAAATCTTTGTTATATTTGAAGCTTTTTTAGGCCAAGAGACGACATTCAAACACTGGCAAAGGCTCGCTTTCGTCAACGAACAGCCAAGAAGGGCTGGCTGATGTCCAGCCATTGAAGAGAAGTTGGCCATTATTTACGTTGCCAAAGCCAACTAGGCGTCACGTTTGTAAGGAAGGTTTATAGAGCGCATCTTAAATACCCGCCCAAAGTTTGTAAGCGTGTGATGCTCGAATACCTGCATCCCTAAATAACTCCGCACAAAGCAGCGGGGAGTCTGCAGAGGCGCATCTGACCACCCTCATAGGAAATATTGAAAAAAAAACACCCACACTTAACCCACTTTGACCTAATCGACAGGCATCAGCCTGTCGTAGCTACTTCGCATCTTCCCCGAGGTGTGCCGTTTTAGTAGTCAGCCGTGTCCGCTTTACAAGTTTCAGCATTTGATGCAAAGTCATCTAAAATCCTCCTTCACCAGATCCGTGAACATTTCGCGCTCACGTCTAGATGATCGCTTCCAAGCGGGATTCGGAGGAATCCATAGGGCGCGTTGAACAACACGATTTGGCTGTAGTTGTAGTATGTGCCCGAACAGTCGAAGCCTGTTCTCCATAGTCTGTTGACAAGGCGCTGGGGAATCACGCACTGTCTCCGATTTCGTTGAAGGGATGTTTTTTCTGGCAATTTTAGCGGCCAGAAATATACAAGCAAACATCTAAACAGCTTCTTCTCTGTGCCAAACAACCTTTCAATCTGATTACTCGGCTGCGGCATTCGTTAAAACGAAGTTCACGATCCTTCGTAGTATTTCTCTGTTATCAGCGAATAGCAGTATGTTGCCAGTGCATTCTACATTAACGAGGGAGCGTCCTGATGGTGTTGGTATCACGTCCGCAGAAAACAGTTCTGCAACTCTGCGCACGATATCGTCGTCAACGGCAAAGTTTAATAGAGAAGGCCCTGCTACAGCTTCTTGCCCTACTCCCTACTCTTGTTTTCACCTCGAAAGCTGACGTGAATTCGACAGGTGTACGAACCGCTGCTGTTGTCCATTTGCTCATGTCGTCAATTATTCGAGCATACTTTTCCGGGTCTCCGTAGGCTCACAGAGAGCTGAGCAATCGACCCCGTCGAGGAAAGTCAAATGCGGCTCCGAAGTCCGGAAATGCAAGCTGCAATGGCCTCGATTATTGCTACCACGTTCCCCACGTTTCAACAGCTCCTGGCACGACAAACACTGAGTGGATTCTATGTTTGCTCTGTTGCAAGGGAACGATACGTTCCGAAACATTGTGAAGGCCTCTCTCCAGATTTAGTTGGGTCAATGGATGGGGTCGCGGCGGTACATAATCGCTTGCGATCGGGACTTCATCGAACAGTGGTGTTGCGAATGCTGCATGGTCACCGCAAGTGACCGCATCTTCTTCATTCGCTCGACTTATAATGGCAGAAGGCGTAAAAGGCAAGTGGTGGGAAAGTCCCTCTGTAATTGTTGGGTTTCCGTGACGTGTAACTTCTTGTGAAGAAGCACCATAGTCGCATGTCTGCGCAAATCGAGTATCAGTTCGCTCATCCATACGGATCACTGTTAATCATCTCAAAAATTTCAGACAGAGAGAGAGCTTCCACCATTTAAGTGGTGATGCTGTCATTTCTCGCCTGCCTTTCCATTCTTCATTTTCCGGACACGATTTGAAACCTCTGACTCAGTCGCCGGTTCCTCATTGACATCGTATTGTTCTCTCAGAACATACAGAAGCTTACTTCCTGATGACGCTGGACGATTCAGTAACAAACTGAAGTGAGGCCTGCATATCAGCAGCGTGGCATCACCAACTGCAACTCCATTGATAGTGTTGAGGACTGGAGAACGTCTCCTCACGTAACATTGAAACACCCAAAGTTTTCACTTCAGTTATACGAGCAGAAATAATACTGAAACATGAAAAAAGCAAAGAAGACAACAATTGACCTAAAATTGGTGCCTATGAATCCCTTGTATGATTACAAAAATGTGTACCTTAGTCAGCTATGACTTAGGTATACATAGTGGAAATCCGCAATCACACTCGATTTTTCCTGGAGCGGCGTGCTTTAAAGGCAATGTTCACTATAGAAACGGTCTCGGAGGAATGTACCGGGATTCGCTGCCACAATAATAGCGAAAGAACGGCTGAAAACGAGCTATAGATAGCCCTTTACGGCTTTCATACTTGTATGCGCTATGCCCTGCACGCCCATTTCCTTGTTGGCCATTAAAGGAGTCGGCTGGTCGGGCATAGCCCAACAAGTTTCAGGACCGCATGGGGCTTATATATGATTCATTTTAGCCATACTTCCGCGATATATGTTGCAATGGACCGCGGTACATTCGACTTCCGGTGAAACTTCGAAGATTGTTTTTGTTGTTAAAACTACCTTTGAGTTCATAAAGTGGCCACTAAACAAAAAAGACGAATTTTTGGGTCAGACTAGTTTCATCGCCCTCTACATTGTCAATCAAAGTGTGTTATGAACGCCTCGTCAAAAGTGTTGGTATGATTGGGTCTAAATCAACTGGAATCGAATCGGATTGCAGTCGACCTTCATCAGGCGCACCTCACTGCCACAACTCTGTTGCCCTTTCCAGCCGTTCACAACTACTCCACAACTCCAACACTCTGCTGCGCTTTTGCACAGCTATCGAAAACCCGATAATTACTGCATGTTCCGAATTTCAGCGGGTTCCTCGTCGTCGCTACACTGGAGCGCGGACATGGCCGAGCAGGCTTCACTTTCTCTTCAGGTGCATTTCTATTACCTAACTATCCCTCGTCAAATACAAATGTTGGTTATAAGACGTAGCAGTTTTAGAGTCAACTCAAGCTGGCAAAAGATATGGGATATCCAGAAGATATAATTTTTGCCGCCCTCGCTTCTCAAGAGAAGGACAAGGAAGGGGTTGGTTCAGCTACTCACAAAATTTGATGCTGTAAAAACTGCGTCCCCAGAAGGTGATGGTCGCCTTAAAAAAGCTGTGGGTCAATAATCTAACAGTTTCCCATTGATTTTCATACGACCGTCGAACAACTTCGAAAACGAATTATTTCCGATCTCTACATACAGAGGGCTTTGAAAATGAATCTGGCCTCGCCTCATAATGTAGAGAAGCATCAAAACGAATTTTTGGGACAGCTTTGAATCCATTCTTACATTGTTTCCGAACTGGTTTTTCTACACGGAAAAATTTTCTGAAGGTCATTCTGTTGTTGTCTTTTGCTGTAGAAATGTCTAGCGATACAAAAGCATGGGAAGTGAATATGTGATTTTCTGCTTATAAGGTGCATTCGTTCAACTCTATGATTATACTCCTTGATGAAAGAATGATATCGCTTTTTCATTGTAGATGTATTTGCCATTCGAGAGTACGAACGCCATGCTGGACATTCTCAATCACGCTACTGTACGTGTGAAGTTTTCTCCATCCACAGAGCTTTATTCGGGTCTAACTAACGGTATCGGGTGAGTACAATTGCCGCAATCGTATGTTACTCCTCGGACGGAATGCATGAACCCTCACGAAGAGGACTACGAAGCCGCCCCACGTCCAATGCGTGGAGCGTCAAGGCTGCTGCTACCCCGAAGCACATGTCTTGGCCGTTGCGTATCGGATGCAAACGCGCAACGCGCAGTGAATCCCCTGCCTAACCTTTTTTCGGTTTGGATCGTGTTTAATATTCTTTATCTTTTTATTATCCCTGCTAATTGATTGATTTGCGACGGTTTTTACTTCAGCCGTAATATTCATTGATCTATTGATCCACGCGCTTAACACTGAAGAAGCAAGATTACACACCACGGCAAACAACTGCAAGATAACTCCGAATCGTTATTACGTGTTCTAGTTGATTGCTAGGGGCAGGTCGCCCAAAGGCACAGTACACCCTCATACATGAATTTAGTGACTTTTTTCAATAGTGTGGTAGACCCCTGGTGTATAAAAGGTGCCAAGTACGAGATTTCAGTTCTTCCAAATAAGCGAGATATAGGCGACCACCACAGGCCCGGCCCCCTTCTTTTACCACCACGGGCCACACCCCTACCAGACTTTCGAATTTGATAGCGGTTACATGGATGGATGAATTCTCAACAAGTCTTTGTTCTTCAGCCCATTGCCGGACTGTATCCTCATTCTAATTCGCTCTCGCGCAACGATTGCCAATGAAGAGTAATACAGGCCCGAGACAACTCGTCCACCAATTTTCACCCTCAGACTATAGGCATCTTTAGGGAGCCGTAAGTATGCTCATAGGGGTTTTGGACGGTTTCAGAGATACCACTGTGATCAGCGTGTGACTCCAAAATCAGCATACAAACTGAGTGAATTATTTTCTCGGTGTTCTGTGCCTTTAATAGCAGCCATCACTGCTCTGATGTTTGGCCTACACACATTTGCCCCAATCAATACTCATCAAAGTATGACGTCACGTACACGTATCCATCGACCTCGGCACTACAGTGCGACTAATGCAACCTCCCGAATAAACCATGCTTGAATAAGGCATGTATAGCCTGCGGATTTGTATGACTCCAGCTGTGTGGTAAGACTTTGCGTCTGCAGCCGTGCCGCCTTAGCGTGGCTTTCCTTTGCGTCTCTTCTGCTTCGAGAATGTTTCTACTGCACTAGCGTACCGCAAGGCCCCAGGGCCTGCGTACTTTGTCTTTCTTTAACAAGGACCAAGAGCAAGGAGCTGGACGAAAGGTGTCTCTAAATAACCTGCTTCTGCGCGATTTGGGAGCAGAAACCATTAGCATCGAAAGATGCGAAAAAATAGGTTATTCAATGTGCGTTGTGCGACTGCGTCCGTTACGCACTATATATGTGCTCCGAGGTCGTCCCTGATTCGACATTACGCGCATAGTACATATAGCGACTTCCTAACCCTCCTCGAAAGCATTCCTGCACACCGCATTTTAATAAAAACAATGCTTTCATTACTTTCAGGACTGATCGCAGCTCTCTGCACAAAAACGTTCCTCGCTCCTCTTCGTTTCATGCTGGCTCCTCGAGTCCCCGAAGTGCCGAGTTGTCGCGAATTATTCGCACATTTGAGAAGGAGAAGATCCGTTATCGGGAGGAGGCTGAGAGTCACATGACTCGCCTCAAGGTACACTCTATCCTCAGATTGCTGTGATTCTAGTAGACCTTCTATGAGTATATGCGAGCTCTGCAGACACGCATCCACGATCTGGAACGGGCCAACAATCAACTTCATCTCACCGAGAGGGAAATGCGTGATCAGATAAACGATCTGCAACGTCACAACGAGTCACTGGTAAGAGTTGGGGCGTGGGTATCGGCTATGAAGCGGTTGGTCGTGACTGTCCATTGGATTCTCAGCTGACCAACATGCTCCCAAGCAGATCCAACATATATGCGCACTGCACTGTTTTGTGTATAGTGGCCGGCAACACTTTGAATTTCAACATAGAATAGTGAGAACCTCTGTATGTTTTTTTTAGAAAAACGAAATTGAGAAGAGCGAACTGGAAAAAGATCAGCATAGCCAGACAATAGCCGAACTACAAGCGCTGACTGATCAATTGGTTAGTTCCTAAAGAATAATCTTCATGCAAAGCAATCCTTCATCTTCCACTCCTTGATAGAAGGAAGAATTAAGGGGGAAACGATTTTTTGGACGAGTCTTTTAGTTTCAGACATTAGACAACCTACGAAATATGCACCAAGCGAAGGATCAGAAAGAGCTGGCAGAGCATAGAAAAAAGCAACACGATCAGCAGCTAGCAACTATGGAAGAGGTGAATCTACATGCTAATGCAAAAACTCTTGCTCGCAACAATCCTTACCAGACTGAATTACAGTCGATCCGAACTCTGACGGGTCGATGTAACATGTTGTCCGCCGATCTCAAGGAGAAGGAAAATCTGCTTAGCGAAAAAACCCGACGAATACAGGAGATGGAGGAACGCAACTCTGAACTGGTATATCAATTCGTGACTATTTAGGTGTTTACGATATGTTGAAATTCCTCCAAGATTCTCATATTAAGCGACCGGAAGCGTTGCTGGAAAAGATTAGGACCGAATATCATCTAAGGCGGATAGAAGAAGAAAAGCAGAAGGAAGCCAATGAGCTTTTTAATAGGAAAATAACAAAATATCATGAGCAACTGGTGAGTAATGCATGAAGGTGTGGCTAATGTAGCGTATGGTTTGAAGCTTCGGAAAGGACCGCCCACTAACCATCCTTCGTTTTAGCTCTTTTAGCCTCTCCCACCCTTTTGGAGCTTGGCGTCACCATCTGTTTTGTTTCTCCTTCGTATGTGTCCAGTAGTTCGGAATGATTTGCATGAAACTCTGACCACGTTGAGAGGTGTGGAAGTGTATCGAATTGAAATCCTCCCTATGATTCCAATGTCATGGGGCCGACTTTACAAGAACACATCCAAAACTTGGTCGTCCTCGACAACCTGGTGCCATCACCTTGGACTCCTCAGCACTAGTCTATTCACGTCCCAACTGTACTACACGTTAATGGATATTGCGAAATACATAAAACCTCGCATACACGACAACAGAGCGATTGGTAAAGTTTGTTTATACTACAAACTTTGTAAGGAGAGAGTATGAATAAATTAGGGAAAACCGAGATAGGAGCGTTTATAACAAAACAGGAAGACACCATGAAGTACATCACAACCGATAATAAGAAAATCTGGAAGGCGGGTCCGTTCTACGACGGCCCTCATCGTGGGTCAGCTGTATTACCGAATGGAATAGTAAGGTTCTGAAAGCCAAAAGCCACACGACGTGAGGAAAGAATGCGCGGGGTAAACGGAGAATCCATCACTCTCGATCGCTGCGGGCGCGAAGACTACAACCGCCATTAGAACATGTGCGTAAGGCTTTCGTTGTGGGACCGACTGCGCCATGGTTCCTTTGAGGTGCGATAGCATCGCGCTTTTGCGACAATATGTGCTGTGATAACCTCCAACACAGTTGAACCCCTGCTGGCTTCAACACGCTGTTAATGCTTCAGGGAAGCCCTTCTATCTGCGATCTTGATTCTGCACTCTACTTTATGTTAGCATGTCTTATGCCCTTTGTTTTTGCTTCAACTTCAGTAATTTTTTCGAAACGATAACCGTTGCAGTTGGCTTCTCTTCCTCGTCTGGAAGAACAACGCCGACGTATTGAAGCAGATAAGGATCGAGCCATCGACGAGAGCGAGCAGCTGCGCAGAGAAATGTCGCGACTCAGAGAGAAGACCTGCGCCGAGTGTTGCATATGCCTAGCCACAAAGGTAAATGCGACATAATTCCAGTAACCTTCTCAAAAACGTTTGTACTTCCAGCCATGTGTGTTATTCCTGCCGTGTCGTCACATGGTAATCTGTGATGGCTGTCATGCCGAATCGACTATTAGTGAATGTCCGACTTGCCGAACTAGGGTTAATGATTCGATGAAGGTTTTCTCCTAGATACTCTTCTATATATGTAGTACGAATTTTGTGACATTCGCATGCTGGCGACTTCCACGTGCAAGGCTTATTGAGTGCCTAATGTCATGCTCACGATTCCACTGCTACCACATCTTTCGTTGCTCGCTTTACGAAATTTAACGCTCAAACATTGCTGAGTATAGAATGATACATAGGATTTGCCTTAAAGGTACACTATTATCATGATTGCTTGTCGTTAATTGGGAACAGAGAAGCATAAATTAATAAAGTTCTATTTTTCTATGTAGAGATCAATGTCAGCCATTTCTATCATTCATTGTCAGTGCGAACAGTAGCTGATCGTTGGTTCAGTTCAGAGTCTTATTCAGAAAGCAGAAAGAAAAGATTGTGGGAATTACTCCAAATACACAGTAATAATGTATTAGATTGGAGCAAAAGTTGCTTGTCACTTGATTTTGACAATTTTTGAACCTTTCGGCGTCTGTTCTTTGGCCAAGTGCGATATACCTTGAGAGCACGATTTCTTCTCTTCCTAACGCTACCTTCAGTTTGGGTCAAAGCCTGTTCATTGGCGAAATAGATGTTATAGTTATAACTCAGTGGTAATCATCATTACTGAGAATTTTCGAGTGCTTCTATTTACTTCGAGGCGAACCACCAAACCTGCTAGAGTTGACAGGATATACGAGCCACATCAGAAGTTGACAATAGCGCTTGCAAAAAAAAATCGTTGGTGCGTCATTATTGATTTTTAGCGGATCTTGTGATTTTGCAACTTCGGTATTTTCTGGCTTAACCAGGATTTTTGGCCTTGAAGTTACAAAAATAAATATAATCACCAAGTCCCCAATCAATAGTATTTTTTCGTATATTATCAATGGTTTTTTTTTTGAAAATTCAATTTTCACCTTTTTGTCGATTTTCGAGAAAACGATCGATAATTGACAAAAAAATGCCATTGAGTGGGGCTTGGCCGCTATGATTAACTTTGAATTACGCTCCGTCGAGGTTTTTCGCAAACGCTATCATCCTTAAAAAAATGCTCGAAGTAAATAGGAGCACTTAAAGGCACAGTACACCCTCAGACATGAAATTTGTGATTTTTCTTCAATTTTGTAGTGGACCCTTCCGTTATAGCACATGCCAAGTGCGAGATACCAATTTATCCAAATAAGCGAGATATAAGCGACCACCACAGGCCCGACATCCTTCGCTCACCACCACGGGCCACATCCCCTAACCAGACTTCCGAACTCGTTAGCGGCTAGATGCATTCATAAATTCTCAGCAAGTCGTCGTTTTTCAGTCCATTTCCAGACTGTCTCCATATCCTGGCTTTCTCTCGCGCAACGATTGCGAATGAAGAGAGATACAGGCCTAAGACAACTCGTCCTTCAATTTTTAACCCTCAGAATCTAGATCACCCTTGAATAGCCATAACTCTTTTTTGTCAAAAGGGGTCTTGGACGATTTCAGAAATCCTACTGTGATCAGCTTGTGACTCTCTCCAAGATCAGCGTAAAGACTGAAGAATAATTTTCTGGGTGATCTGTGCCTTTGAAGATGCTCAGTTCTAAAAATTACCACTGAACATGTAGCGAATGAGCGGGACGACCCAAGTGGAAGGCAGTGTTAGTTGGAAAGAATCTTGGCTTCCAATCAGTGTACCGCACTTGACCAGAGGGCCAACGCTGAATGGTGTAAAAATCATCAGAGTCAAGTGGTGAGCAATTTTCGCTTCAACCGTAGTTTCGAGGTAATCTACACGCGCGCCGCCAAAGGTTGTTTATAAGGAGTACTATACTTTTCACCATGTATACCTCGGGAATACCCGGTCTTTCAACCATCGCCATTTCCTGCATAGTGTTGACTGACGATATCAAAGTATACAGCAAAATTACGAATTCCGGTGATGTCGTGGCTCTTCAAACTGCGACTGACGCTACTGTGAATTAGTCTATTGACTTCCTCGATCTGAAAGTAACACAAAACTCCTGCATCTTGACAGTATACGAATTGCAAGCACATTTACTACATCGGTGATACTATGCCGAGCAGCATAGAGCCATTGAGCGATCTGCGCTCCACAATAGGGCTCTTCACTAAATTTCCGAGAACATTGTGAAACTGTGGCGAAGAAAGCAGACAGGACACTTCACAGTATTTTCAAATCGTTGACTACGAATTCGGTCGATCACTTAACGTCAGCATGGATTCTGAAGAGGCTTCGCGTTCACTGTTGAAGGTTGGCGCAAACTAGGTGCCATATGCTATAACATAGGTGCACCGAGTTTGCGCCAACCTCCAATGGGAAACGCACAGTCTCTTCAGCATCTAAGCCGATGTTGCTTCTTGCATACACGGCCTATGTTCGTCCCATTCTTGAGTATGGAACTACTGTTTTTAATCCATCATCTGTGCATAGCCAGACCAGACTTGAGGCTGTGCAAAATAGATCCACAGGAATGTTGTGGAGACGTACACATGGGTATGACTATTCTACCACCCCTTCAGCTTCCTCGCAACGATATTTCAAACTCCCGTCGTTTAAAGACAGTGTTCACGATAATCTTCAATTTTGAGATTGTTCGCTACATTGATTAAAGGAAGCGGTCGCGATGGAAAACGTTTTCGAAAAAAAAAACTACAAAGATCAGCTCAGATCGAAAACAGCTTCAAAACTATGAAGGTAGCGCGGTGAAAAACGGACCAGAATTAGAGTTTCTAGGGCGCAAAGATGCCAGTTCGTGCACACGTGCACAGCACCGCCGAAAAAGATCGCAGTCTGATGCCGAGCAGTCAAAAATGATCGACATTCAGAGGATGAAATAAACGCAAATTTACATAATAAAAACAGTTGAACAATGAAAGCAAGCAGTTCAGTCGATGTTTTTGACTAGATGAGTACTTAAATATTCGAGCAGGTCAGTCCGAAGGTTAAAAGCATCGTACGCGCTGAAAACCGTGTTTCGTTTTTGAGCGTTCTTTGAGTTGTTCGCCTCCTATAGTGACTAATGGTAGCGAAAAGCCCGCTCAAAAACATTAACTTTTCAACAAAAAACGTTAAAAAAATCTGAAAATCATTTGAAATTCGCGCCGGCATCGACTCGGGATAGTTACGCGGAGGGTGCAAGGAGCAGTTCTACAATTCGTCCATTGGCGCAGCGTTGGAAACAATTCAACGAGGACGCTAATCTGCACATCGTCCTCGCTCGTTGTGTGACGAGAATTTTCCAATCGATAATGCCACTTTCGTCCGACGGTGCGTCAGCGTACAGTGGCATGCCCTGTATTTTGCGACACGACGTTCTGCTCAAATATTGCGAAAGTACTAAATGACTGACGGAAGGGCCGGCCCCTTTTGACGGAATTCCTTACTTTCCACTTCCTCTATGCTCACAATGGTACGTTTTCGAGCAGCCAAGCTCGTTGTACGTTCTCACAGGGGCCTGAGGAAGGGATTGAGCATAAAAAATGGAAAGTGGATTTCAGCGCGTACGATGCCTTTAATGTTCATTGATTGAGAATCGAATTCAAGCCAGCTGATATTCTTCATATTGGAGATCATCGACGCCGATGATGTGGAGTGGGCTCGTCCACCATCAAAAGACAAGAAAGTTCAGGCTTCCAATTTGGCCCAAAACAGCGATTTTTTTCGAGATTTTTTCTTATAGGGCCCACGACTCTAAACCCAGAGAGAGTTTTAGAGAGGAAAAAATGACAAGCATATTTTATCGCGACCACTGCCTTTAAGTGGCACCCGGGTAGACCTAAAATGACGTAGAAATTGAGAAAAACGCACCAGAAGTACATAAGAACCTTAAGTATCATCCCGCCTTTTAAGTATCACAGGAAGTGTTTGTTATGACAATGAAATCTTTTGTGGACCCGTCTTTTGCAATTCCCTACAATCTATTGCTCCGTTCTTCCCTTAGGGCTCTAACTAATCTTGCTTTGCATAAATTCTTCTTCTTCTATTTTCGATTGACCCAATTTCCCACCGGTAACAACCATCATGAACATGTTTATCCAACCGGACAACTAGTCCATGTTATAGAATAATGACCCTGAAATACGACGTTTCAAAGCGTTTCTTGCCGTTTCTTCGTGATTTCAGTAACACTTGGAGGCCAACGAATGGTCTTATGTGAAAAACTCGGAGACGAAAATCATCGTGAACAATGCCTTCAAGTTCCGCAGGAAAAATACGACCTGGTGATGATCTATTAAATGGTGGTAGGTAAGATTAATTTTCCGATCAGCCAACTTAACACTGTATCCGCATCTATGTAATACCACGGGTGGCGGAATCGGGTTCCCTAGGGTAGAATCCCGTGAGCGTTCCTCGTTTCTTACGCATAGAGCTGGTTCTGAATTTTTTTAAATTCTCTGAAAAGCACGCTTTGCCGAACTCTCTATGCCATTAAGAAAATATTATTGCTGGATATCTCAGGAACAAACTTATCGGAATACCACGTTCTGCTCTGTTGCAATCAAATACCATTACTGTCTTACTTCTATTGCCTACGTTACTACTTTACATTATCAGGGTGTCGTAGAAATTCAGTAGGGCTTAAGAAGACATGATCAGGGTTTAGTGAAAGTCCAGTAGGGCTGCAGAAGACCTAAAGGCCGTGGTCACGATGAAAAACGTTATCGAAAAAAACAGCTCACAATCAGATCAAAAACAGCTCAAAAACTATGAAGTTAGCGCGGTGAAAAACGGGCTAGAATTAGAGTTATTAAGATCCTAAATTTCCAGTTTGTGCACACGTGCACAGAAAGATCACAGTCTCATGCCAAGCAGTCGAAAATCATCGACACTCAGAGGAAGAAATAAATGCAAAATTACCTAATAAAACAGTTGAACAATGAAAGTAACCACTTCAGTCGAAGTTTTTGACTAGATGTGTACATAAATTCGAAGGTTCATTGATTAAAATTCAATTTCAAGCCAGCTGATGTTCTTGATACTAGAGATCATCGATGCCGATGATGTGGGTGGACTCGTCCACCATCAAAAGACAAGGAAGTTCAGGCTTCAAATTTGGCCTAGAACAGCAATTTTTTTGCGATTTTTTCTCATAGGTTCTACTACCCTATACACAAAAAGGGGTTCAGAGAGAAAAAGAAGACGAGCATGTTTGAGCGCGACCACTGCCTTTAAAGGCAGTGTTCACGATGGAAATCGTTTTTTCGTTTTTACGCCTATCTTGAAAACGGCTCCATGCTGATTTCAATGATGTCTCTGTAATCGTACAAGACCTTCTGGAAATGGAGTTATGGTCCCTCAAAGATTGAGCTAAGGAAACATGGTGGACGAGTTGTCCGAGGCTTGTAACTTCCGTCTTCTGCAGCCGATGTATGCGAGCTGACCTGAGTAAAGAGAGAAGTTAAGAATGAAGGGAAGAACGAGGCTGTTGATCGGAAATCATCGCTCATCTTACAATCTCGAGCATTCATTTGTTCACGTCGGTGGGCGTGGAAAGTGCATCTTGGTGAGACGAGCTGACGGGTGTCCAACTTTGGGGCCGTAGGGGACCGTTTTTCTTAGTTTTTTCAACGTTAGGGTTGCGCTAGGCCCCGCGGCTGCCGATCTCCACCAAAAAATCAGACATGGTTTTTATCGTGGACACTGCCTTTATCTTGTTCAGAAAGACGGTTCTCGTGTTCACCCTAGGCACGGCTGTTATACATATGTGTAGGTTTCCAGACCCTCCGTATTCCAAAATATCGTCGATCACTGGATGGAGGGGGGTTGCCGGGACGCTGCTATGATTGCTTTATCATGAAAGTAGAGCGGTCGTTTCTAAGATAACACAATGAAAGAAATGGAGTAACAACGGCTCCGCTCCCAACACAGCCGGACAGAAGCAACAACGCGGCTTCCTGGAGATAAGATGCAAACCATACTATCGTTCTCTGGGCCGAATTCCGATCCGCATTTGCGGCTATTGCATCATGCGAGAAGTCGTTTTTCTGTTTTTCCGCCTATCTTGAAAACGGTCCCATGCTGATGTCAATGATGTTCCTGGAATCGTAAAAGACCCCCAGAAAACGGAGTTATGGCCCCTCGAAGTCCCGCAAGGAAAGCATTGTGGACGAATTGTCCGAGGCTTGTAACAACCGTTTTTTGCAGCCGATGTGTGCGAGCTGACCTGAGTAAAGAGAGAAGCTGAGAATAAAGGGAGGAACAGGGCTAGTGATCGGAAACCATCGCTCATCTAACCACGAATTCAGGGCAACATCTCGTGGACAGGCCAAACCATTGGGCCACTCGGACGTGGGCCGAGTGGCTCAATGGGTTGGCTTGTCCACGAGATGTTCACCCACTTACCGGCCGTTTTTCGTCGCACTTCCGTTCTTGATCTTCTTAGAGGGACCCGAAGCTTACGTTTTAGCCAAAAAACGTGCAACTTTTTCTTCGTAAACCCTGCCTTTAATCGTGATGGTTACACTTGGTCCCGGTACGATTCGTCTTTCTCCCAGGACGATTATCACTTGTGGCATGATGCAACAGCCGTCGTCCCCAATGTCGGACCGGAATTTCTCTCAGAGAACGATAGTACATGAATTTGGAAGTGAAACTCTCCGTGGGCACTGCCTTTCCGCACCCTTATATTGCGGTCTGCTCCAGTGCGATGGCTGGGAATGAAGACAAAAAACAAGCTTGAGGTAACTCGTCCACGGAATTCTCGCCCTCCAAGTTTAGTCTTTGAGGGGCAATAACTTCGTTCATAGTGGGTTTTGGGTAATTCCGGAGACAGTATTGTGATCACCGCTGAATTTTTTCCATGGCAGGCAGGAGAACTGGAAAACGATTCTGAGGTCGGACTCTGCCTTCGAAATTGCGACAAGGTCAATTGAGATAGCCGTTCAACCAACCATTCCTGCTCCAGAATTCCTAAACGGGTTACTTTGAGAGTTTTGGCGGAGAAATAGCCGAGAAAAAATGCTCTTCATGTAGGTATATGGCGCATTCCAGAGGCATGATTCAGATGTCAACACCTCGGTCGGTTCAATTACCCAAATTTGAGGTACTTGGACCTCATTCAGCCTCTGAAGGCCCAGCTGGCGGCCCTGGATGGTGGCACGGCGAGCCGGCGGCAGTTGCGTCTTTGTTAATTTTGGCTACTTCGTCGTTCTTTCTCGGTTATATCTCGGCTATTTGGCGGCTACTTCTTGTCCGTTTCGTGAAAAGCCGAGAAATAGTCGCGAAATAGCCGAGAAATACATCACCACGAGCCGCCGCGGAGCCTGGTGGGCTATTTCTCGGCTATTTCGCTGCTATTTCTCGGCCGAAGCTCTGAGAGTAATTTGAGTGTTGTTCAAGAATCTGACGTCTGGGTTTTTTTTTCTGTAATCCTTGTCAGGATTTTATGGAGTAGCAGATTTGAGGGAGAAAATTGATAATCTGTAGCAATAATAGTTATGGATCGTTCACAGATTGATGATATTGGATACAAACGAAACTTATCTTCTTGGAGACCTAAAAAGTGGACATAGAAAAAGACATATGGAGGCGCTGGGGGAAACTTCATTGGCTGTCGCTTTTTTTTTAAATTAATTTGCGCCATTAACTCCAGAGCACAAGTGGGGCCGTGGCAAGAGGCGTCATTGTCACGCACCCGGTCGAGTGATCAATCCCCTCCCAAGGCCAACCAATCCTTCTATCCCTCCGAGGTCGGTAAATTGATACCAGACTAGTCTAAAAAGATCAGAACACTAACTTGAACATCGGCTGGGCCCCGAAAGTCACTGACTAGCCCCAACACACATTTAAAGGCCTCTGCGATTCTGAATGTAAGTCGAACGTGTGGCGCATACCCTGAGAGATTGATCAACAAAATTGTATCATTGAAATGAAATCACCGAAAGACCTGCCGACTGGCATGCTACATTGCTAAGAGTGCGCTGCGACCGCGCGCGTGCAACGGAAATACGTGGCTCTTCACTTTTCTTCTATTTTTTCATTTCCGTTTCTTTTTTGTGTTTAGTGTTTCCATTTTGTTAATTGTGGTTAGTGCTTTTCTATAATTTGTATGATTCCACAGAATGGCCGCGAATACTGCTTTTCGGACGTGCAGCGAGAGCTACGCGTACAATGACGATGGTTTCTTCACGTTCACCTCTACCGAACAGGTAACTATATATTATTGGTTTTCTTCTGAATTGCAGCACTAGCTATCTATATAGTTTCTGAATTATCGAACAGACCTTTTCCGTGCCTCATAGGTCGGGGAAAATTAGGTCCAGCGGTGTTATACGATTTTGCATTTTGTTCCACCTGTCTAAACGGCAATAGCCGTATTGGCTTGTAAGCGTTTTTGAAGCTTCGCGAAAAGGCTACCGAACAGAAATTTTTTGGGGTGGTTAAAAAGGGTCAGATTTTGCTCAGAATTTGTATGGAAAGGTAATCTAGGGGGCTGAAAACGAATCTGGGGTCTGCTTTTCGAAATTGATTTGATTTGATTTGATTTATTACACGGTAGAACCGTGTGATAGACAAACAACAAAACGAAACACCTAAACGGCAACTGAAAAAGATCAAAGATAGAGGACAATAATAAAGCAGATCGATAAACTGACTACGAGGCAACACCGGCACCATGAAGGGATGAGATCTTACAAACATCGCTCCTGGGAGAACAGATAAATCTCAAGCGCCTTTTTGAATTCAGTGAACTTCCCAACTACCAAGCCTGACCGAAGTAATTTGTTGAATTCAGACCCCGCCCTATTGACAAAAAGTGCTGTCTTACATTCCGCCTGGCCCCAACGAGGCCCAATTTCACCGGCGCTCCCCTGGTGGTTGACGATCTCAGGTTGAACAGCCGGCTAGCCTTGATACCAGCACTCCCATGAATGATTTTATACATCATTATCATATCAAACCTTCTTCTCCTGTGCTCTAGAGTGGTTAGGCCCAACTTGGCATTTCTGGTGACATGACAAACGTTGCGATTAGTCTGAAACCACGATGTCCTGAAGTAAACTCTACGTGTGAAAGTATTCTGGACTTTCTCCAGCGCATCGATGGATCCCTTTTTGTATGGATTGAATACCACCGTGCCATACTCCATAAGTGGACGTATGTACGTTTTGTACACCTCAGTCAGGACATTTGCGTTAGTAGTTGAAAGTGCTCGAAACGCGCTGTGCATCATCCTGTTGGCCATGGACGCGACCTGGAGGCAGTGATCATCGAAACTAAGATCATCCTTGACAAGAAAACCAAGGTCCTTAATCTCGCTGACCTCGCTCAACTGCACACCGTCAATAGTATAGAAGCGAAGCCATTGACTCGCCTCTTACCAATCTTCATCACCTTAGTTTTTTCGCTGGAAAGCGGCAATTTCCATTCAGACGACCATTTGGCTACATCATTAAGGGCTTTTTGCAAACACTCTGAATCTTCCCTGGTCCGAATAGGATTATACAACTTAAAGTCGTCAGCGAATGCCGAACAGCCAACGTTGTTCAAGGATATAATCGAGGGAAGCTCATACGTATAAATATTAAAGAGAATAGGTGATAGCACTCCACCCTGGGGAACACCACTAAGGACTGCAAAGGGAGAGGAAAACGTACTGTTAAGCCGGACTCTGAAAGTTCTGCCCGTGAGAAAAGCACGAATCCAAGCCGTTATACGCGGATGGATACCCACTATTTCTAGTTTGTTTACTAATTTGCGATGAGAAACTCTGTCAAACGCCTTGGAAAAATCGAGGTAAATAACATCCACACCAGCATCATTGTCCAGCGCACGAGTCCAGTCTTCAAGTGATTGCAGCATCGCCGAAATTGTGGATTTACCCTTTGGAAACCATGTTGGTGCTCCGAGATGATGGAGTGCTCCTCCAGATGGGTCATAATTCTTTTCTTCAATACTTTTTCAAAAAGTCTTGCAAAAATAGATGTGATACTGATAGGCCGGTAATTGTTGGGATCAGAAAATGGCTTCTTCTTTGGTATAGGAGTAACAAAGGATGTACGCCATCTACTCGGAACATCTCCACGCATAAAACTCAGGTTGAAAATGTGTGCAAGCGGGCTAACTATGATATCAATCACCTTTTTAATGAAACATAATGGTATGTGATCCGGCGTGTCAGAAAACGAATTAGGCCATTTGGCTAATAGCTCCGACAATTCCCCGGGGTGAAACCATACAGAGTCAGGCATAACAGGAAAAAGAGAAGGACCAACACTCTCATCCAAGTCAGTATCCTCAAGGAATGATTTCTTAAACATATTTGCCAGAAGTTGAACTTTTTGGCCATCTTCCACTGCACTGGAACCATCCTCTCTCACAAGACATCCCACCTGAGATTTATTTTTGAGTTTCGAATTAAGTAATCTGTAGAATGAATTTTTATTTTTAGACTCGATAACTTTCCTTTCCTTATTACTATTATACTTCTTCAAACGTTTTTCAAACAGTGTCGCAACTCTTTGTATTCGCACCAATCCTCAGCCCTGTTACTATTATTTGCCATGTTCCAGGCTTGAGATTTCCTGTGAGAGAGATTTTCCAAGTGCTCAGGGAGGTATGCCTTCTTCGTAGACACCAGACTAATCGGTACAAATAAATCAATGGTGTGGTCAAGAATAGAAAGAAAGAGTTCATATTTAGCTTCCACAGTATCCACGGTACTCAGTGAGCCGTACCAATCCACACTATCCAGGTATTCATTAATACAAGCAAAATCCGCTTTACTGTATACTCTATTGTAAATTTTTGTATCAGAGGCCTCAGTATGAACGTTTAGCTCGAAAACTACAGAAGCATGGTCACTAGTGCCCAATGGAGCCATAGTATCCACTTCTGCAATCAACCCTTCCTCATTGGACAGTAACAGATCCAACACATTGCTACCTCGTGTAGCCATAAAGTTATTCTGTGTGAGATTATGCGAAGCGCACATATTTAGGAATAGCTTACTACTCAGGTTTACAGCCGTAGGAACTAGCTGCGTCCATGATATATCTGGTAAATTGAAATCGCCCGTGATAACACAAGACTGACTACAGGAAAGCAAATCACCTAAGGTTTTAATAAAAGTTTCAAAAGAGTCAGCAGAGCATGAGGGCGCCCTGTACGCAATAACTATTCTCAGCGTCCTATCACTAACAACAATGTCAGCACAAAGTAGTTCGTAACTTTCAGAACAAGACTCCTCGTACACTAACCTTGGACAAAGAGACTTACTCAACAAAAGAGCCACTCTCCCGCCCCTCTTGTGCGGTCGGTCACATCTAAGCAGATCAAACTGAGAACATAAACCACCAAATAAAGAAGCATCAGTGACGTGAGGCGTCAACCACGTTTCAGACAGCGCTATAATGCCAAAATCAAATTGTTGAATATATCCTATAAGACTATTAATATTTTTGGGAAGGGAACGTATGTTCGAAGAGAGACATTTGAGATTGCTATCCGAGGTCCGGGGAGGATTTACAAGTTTAAATTAACACCCGAAAGACCGGAGGCAACGTTATTACTGACGTGCTGACCGGGAATACAATTCGAACTCGTACTAGGCTCTTGGGAAGAAGCGGGATCGTTACTGATATTGATACAATTCACCCTAACAGGAGCATTAACGTTTACACTAGGAGTAATGACATTAACAGGAGTGATTACACCATGATTGACAGCCGGAGAATTCACTATAACAGGGGTAGTACCACCAACGGGAGAACTTACAATCGCACCCGCATGATTCACATTGACAATGGCAGGACTGCGACGAGCTCTTCGCTCAGTACCTCGCCGCTCACGTTCCTCCCGAGGGAGGGAGGCTCTGATGAACAGGCCATTGGTGAACGGAAACGCTTAAGCTGAGGAGCGCGCCTCAGTACTGTCTTGGCAATGCTCGATGCAGGAAAGATCACTTTGAGCAACCTATTATGAGAAGAGTCATCGCGGCCCATACGATGTATCGATGCAGGCAAGCAATCAATAGACAGGAAATTCAATATATCAAAAACACATAAATGGTCATTAATAGCTCTATCACGCGGGCATTTGCTACGATTCTCTGGAACTCCTATGATCACGACTGAGCGACTACGCTCAATCTCTCTGAAGTCATTCGACTTCTCTAACCCTACAGAAGGAGATGACGGCACAACTGAATCAGGAACAGCACTAGCACAAGGAACATCACTGATATTATCTGGAACATTCTCACTACTAAGGGCTTCCCTCAATGTAGCATTCAACCTATCGTTCACCTGGCTTAGCTCCGTATTAGCCTTAACCATATCTCGGACCATCTCGGCTAACTCACAGTTTTTCTTACATAATGATTCAACTTGACTCCTTTCATTCAGGAGATAAGCGATAATTGTCCGAATATGCATCGGCAGTGACTCGTCGTCCACCAGCGCCTTCGCGGCTTTACCAAAGTCCATTGTTGGCGACAGCTCTTCTACCAGGTTTTTGCGGATCTTGCTGCCCTGAAGTGTTGGAGGGCAGACCGGAGTTTCGCTCGTCATCGCGGCACAACCAATTAAAAAAATAGACCTGATGTGGTGGCACAGAAGATAAAAAAGAATTTCACACTCGGCCACAAGAGTGCTCGCCTGTTCTTGAAGTGACGTCGGTGTCCAGATCGTACCAGTTACCACAGACGATATAATAACGCAACCGACCGAAATTCTGAGGTTTAATTTAGCTTATGGTAGGTATCGTAACATTTGGGGAGCAATACCTATCTTATTATTTTGAAAATCGGAAAATGGACATCATATTCGTCTTCACCACCCTCTGTAACCTCCGCGTACAAATTTTGAGTCAAATCTGAAACTTAGAACAAACTACCGTATATCCACCGTAATCTATCGTAGTCAGTGAAAAAATCGACAAGCGACAGTGAATGATTTTGGGCCACATCCGTCGTAGAAATATGGAAATCTCGGAAGTCGAGTTTTGTCCTCAACATTTTCCCCCGCTGGGCAGGGTAAGGCATGGCACTGCTATCTGTCAGAGAAGCCACTCAGATAGTCGGTGGTACTCGGACGCCGTCGATGCGGAGCTCGGACGCTCCCACAGCGACGTCTGGCCTGGAGGACGGGCGCTCACCGGCCACAGAGCCTTCTCGGACGCCGACCTCTACCAAATTTTGGCGGTGAGCGCCCCTTCACGCTGTTGTAGGACGTCGGTTTTTCGTGATGCGTGACGAAGCGCTAAAGTTGTTAGGAAACAAGCTGTAAGGCCTGTCTCCTGAAAAAATATTTGCCTAGGAGGCTTCAGTCCCCCAGGCCTCCCTTCTTTTTTGGGTCATCTCGGCAATATCAAGACTTTGCTTTGCCCTTCAACGACCATTAATCGGCCGTCCACCTAACCCCCACGCGTTCCGTATACAGCGCGGGTTTGCACTAATCCTTCACGTATGATGGTTGTTGGTCTGCGTCCGGGAAAATCGACATAGCCGTCTCGCTAGGGGAGCTACCGGTCTGCGTCTCTTATCCCGCTCACTCCAAGGTGCGCTCACCGGACACGACAACTAGAAGTCGGCGTCCGAGTACCACCGACTGTCTGAGCACTGAATCCTGGTGACTGGACAAATTTTGTTGCTGCGGTCGCGTCGGAGCGGCGCGGTTTTCTCATTAGAGCGCGTTAATCTCTCACCTGCTTTCTCCAGTTTCATTCAAGTGAAACCACTTTAGTGTGCATTTCTTATGTTACTGCGGTAACTTCTTATTCACTGGCGTCTTAATTCGATATGCCTCCATTTATTTCAGGTGATTTGCCCTGGGAAGTCTACAGATGTTCGTTTCGCTGAATTTATACGATCATACCGTGTGACTGACCTCACTGCGTTTTTATTTCTAGGCTTAACTGTATTTTGTTTTCTGAAAATCGTTGTATAGTGGTCTGCGTAATTAGTGTTTGTTTGTTTGTTTTTTCTCTCACGTTTGCCTTACGCATTCGTAACAAACTTATAATTTATTTATGCCCAGTTGAGCATTCTCAAAGGTTTTTCTAAAATCTGGCGCTGACGAACTTAAATTTTTACTGCTGAATATTCGAAAAAACAAAACATTAATTTCGTAATGTTTCATGCTTACCAGGGGAGTTGGTAATGCTATGTTTTCTACTTTCCTTGTCCTTGAACAAAATCGAACTCTCCAATCAGAAATCATAACAGGGGGAAATTGCCATAACTGATTCCAGACTAGATTTCTTCGAATCCGTATAATAGAATCCATCGGGGAAAACGAAATGTTCAACTTTAGTCGATCAATTTTTTTACGGTCGATGGTAATTTTGCTTTCATGGATTCGTAGAATTATACTCTCGCATCGTTTATGGAAACTTTCCCCTGTGGCTTCGAAACAGGTAACCACATGAGGCTCAAGGCATTCCGAGATGGACGCGAAAAATGATAGATCAGGTAATGAGCACCCTAAAGAACCCATAGAAACAAGTTTTCAGCCCAATACGAGACGATTTTTTTGAACATCCTGAAAATTATCATCCGCGTACTCCTTTTATCTACTCAAAGCTATGAAAATGGCCACTTTTAGAAATCTGCTGTAAATCTCTGAGACATTTAGGGGATTCGGAAAACGGATTATCAATGTTGTGTTCATTACCTACAACTATCAGCACATGGTTTTATAAAAATCCACGGCAACTGTAAGGTAAGCTCTAAATAGTCTCACGAGAGCCGAATAGAAAAGCATTATTTGCCCCTCACTCAGGGAACCGCGGCCTAGCTGTGATACCGTTATCATGGGATCAAATTAGTTCTTCCTCCATTTCCACAACTTTATTTTTCAAAAGCAACAACTCCGTGTTTATGTAAGGCAGTTGCATTGCAGCTCCCTTTCAAACGATACAGATCATGCAGTTTCCTCTATGGAAGCCAGCCGTTTTGTATTATCTTCCAAATCTGATAAAATACTTCAACCAGTGATTATTACATTATATGTTCAAGTGGCTGTGTTACGTTCACCAGTTCGATCAAGCCCCCCCCCCAGCAGTGGATAATGTAAAAATAACTGACAATATCTACGAAGGCGTATATCCTACATATTCAAAGCCAGATCAATAGCTACCTCATCGTTCTGAAGAACTTTCTCGATGATATGATGCTCACTGTCTCTGCCGCTAAATCATCTGTATCAGTTTTCTCCACCGACCCTAAGGAACACTGCGCTCACCCCGTTGTGAATTGGGAAGACGCTCGTCTGCCCGCTGCACGTTTTCCTAAGCTGCTCGGCCTAGTATCGGATCCTTCGTTGAGGTTCCACAAGAATACTGAGCAGAAAAAGGCTACAGTGAAAGCAAAGCTCAACGTCCTACGAGCTCTGCGAGGAACGTCGTGGGGAAGTAGCAAGAAGACAATTTTGACCACCTACAAGGCAATATTGCAGCCGGCGTTGGATTACGCTGCACCGGTATGGCAGCACATGATATCGGATTCATCGTGGACAAAGATGCAGCGAGTCCAAAATGCTGCTCTTCGGATTGCCACAGGGTGTGCTGAAAGCACCCCAGTGGAACATCTTCATGCTGAAGCCCGAATTCTGCCAGTTAAGGAGCACTGCCAACTCCAAGCGCAGCAACTGGTTATTAACATTGTCAAGCAGCCTGACCACCCATTAAGAAGGATCATGAATCCCGTGAGAGAGAGAGAGACATATCAGAAGGCCTTTTGCGGATGCTCCCAAGAAAGTTAATATACAAAGATGGACGGATTCCCAACTGGATCGTCTGCGTCTTTTACGTGCGGAGCACACCAAGTTCGTCAGGGATCACTTGAGTAGGATGACCGTCAATCCCATATTGGGGGTCGCACCACCCATAGTCAGCGACACCGAGATGGAACTCGGTAGGCGGGCTAGAAGTACCCTTGCCTCGTTACGCTGCGGTCATTGCCCTATGCTGATGTCATTCTTGCATAAGATCGATCGCAGTAAGCCGGACGAGTGCCCGGACTGTGGTAGCCGTGGCCACACAACTGAACACCTATTCGAATGCCCAAAGAGGCCTACCACTCTTACAACAATGATTTGTGGACGAATCCGGTTTCAGTCGCCCGTTTCTTGAACCTTTGACAAAAACCTTCCTGCGGCTGCAAAGAAGAAGAAGACATATTCAAAGCTGCAAAACACATTGTGAAGTTTTATCACTCGAATACGGTTCAAATGGCTTCTGTTTCCTCCAGTTGTTGTCAGATTGGTGCGTCTCCTTCTGGAAAAAAATACATTGACGCACTTATTAACGATAATCATTTAGCTAAATGTTAGCATTTAGCTAAGGTCATAAATGTTTCAAGTAGCTACTCATTAAAAAACTCACACTTGTATAAAAGCAGTATTAGTTGATGGCACGCGAAACGTTTTTTTAGGAGAGTAGCGGCTACATCCGCAGTAGACGCATTTCGAAAACTCGTATCGCATTAAAGTTGCAGAAGTTCCTAAAGTGATATTTAACACAAGTCTGTCAGGAAAAGTTGCCAATCCTATGTAAAGGACCTCACCGTTCCATCATCTGGCTGCAGATCTGCTCGGCAAACCTGACACTTCTTCGATAAAAAACAGTTCGCATGCAAGAATGAAACCAAAATTACCATCGACTGAGAAAATTGATCGAATAAAGTTAAGAATTCCGTTTTCCTCGATGGATTTTATTCAAGGACTAGGAAAGTAGAATACATAGCATTTCCAGCTCCCTTGGTAAATGAAAAATATTGCGAAATCAATGTTTATTGTTTTTTCGGATATTGAGCAGAAAAATAGTAAGTTCGTAAGCGACAGATGTTAGAAAAACCTCTGAGAATGCTCAGTTGGGCATCAATAAGTATAGCGAAACGGCTTCCCAGTGCAAATCACCTGAAATAAATAGAGGCATATCGAATTAAGACGCCAGTAAATAAGAAGTTAGAGCAGTAACATAAGAAATGCACACTAAAAGTGGTTTCACTTGAATGAGACTGAAGAAAGCAGGTGGAAGATTAACGCGCTCTAATGAGAAAACCGCGCCGCGCCGACGCGACCGCAGCAACAAAATTTGTCCAGTCACCAGGATTTAGTGGCTTCTTATCCTCCGACATTCGGACGGTTCAACTACCGTGGAAAATCCGTTGAACTAATGTCCACACTGGAAATCAGCAGAATTTCCCCGTTAGTTCAACGGAAATTGCTCTGTAGTTGATGCGGATTTCCACTAAAGTTGAACAGAAGTGCTGATTGGAGGGAAATTCAAATAATTTCTGCATGGATATTTATACACGTTTTAGCTAGTTTCTCCTTACGGTTGAACGTTATCCCTATATACCTGAGCCCCCCTAAACAGGTGTGCACTTTCTAGGCTCACCAAAAATCGATTAAAGTGCAAATGCTCTGCCTCTTGCCTGCTCAGACGATAGAGCACCCGTGTTGGTGCAGGAGCAGGCAAGTGCAGGCACTCTCACCCCCACTCAACTCGAAGGCAGAGCCCGAGGAGTTAACACTTGACAATGAAGTGAATCGGTCTAAGCCCACCTGGAGACGGCTCGTATGTGCCGCTGGTTTGATTTTGGCGTTCAACATTGCATCGGAGCCGTCGTCTGTCGGCACTGCGCACGCGACGCAACACGCAGCGCGGCGATAAGCCCGGCAGTTCAACGAATCGTTCTCATCAGTTCAACTCTTCGACAAAATAGCCTCAGTAGTTCAACTCGAACGTCGTTTTCCCCCAAAGTTCAACGCTGCGAATGTCTGAGTCTGTCAGTAAGAGGTGCGGCCCTCCTCCCGCAGCCCGTGAAATTTTCGCGGCCCTCTCGCTTCGACTTTGAAATTTTCCGGCTCATCACGTGAATTATGAGTGTGATGAAAATGGAGAAATTCGGTAGTTTTGTGAATAAATCAATGTTATTTTTATACTTTAAACTAATTTTGAAATTTTTTTTCTTACAATTTTGTTGCATTCATCTTCACGAATTTTTGTACCACCGGATCGCAGTTAATTTTGCTTGATGATTGGCGAAAGATGCGACCTCCTCCCTGATCCTGGCGCCCAAATCTGCGGCCCCTCTGTGATCATCATAGCGTGAGCCTAACCCTGCTGCTGGGAAGCTTTGAGCGAATTCAGGAGACAACTTTAGAAACTTCACAAATAAACCTCTTTTTTTCGTGATCAGCGCTTCAAAGAACCTCCCTGGGAGGTTTCAAGTTAAATATGGAACATTTTTCTTAAGCGCTTTTACAACTCGTTTCCGCAGCCGTAGTCCGCAAATGTGGACCGGATGCGGCCGAAAGAACGACAGTATACTTCACTTGTGAAGTAACGATACAATTTGATCTCGCAGATGCCCTTTAAGAACTATGTAGACCCTTAACTTGTTTGGATTAATAGAGTCGTGTCGCGAATAACTAGCATTTCATTCAAGAAACGTGTGGAGGATCTGGTGCGGGATCAAATGAAATTGCATCTTGCAAACAAAGGACAAGGTGACGCCTCGGGTCCAGTGTTACAGCGTAATCTTCATGTCGACTACCTCACAAAGGCTCTCAAGGAATGTGGCCGTGGCTACAGTGTTGGTTTTACATGAGTTTTGTTAGTTTCGCACTAGTCTCCTTGAAGTCGGAAATAAGCGGAAATTAGTCTCTTCTTTTAGAAGTACTGGGTTTTCGAAGAGTTTCGTTTAATTTTTGTGTTTGTTCTGCTCAGCTGTGTCTTTGCTCTTTCAGCCAACTATCATTGCCAAAGTATACTTTCTACAGTCGGCACGTATCGCGCTGATACTTTGCGTTCCTTATTCTGCGTTGGCGCAAACTCGGTGCACATATAGTATAACTTGCGTGCGCCGGGTTCGCGCCAACGGTTCATAAGGAACTCAAAGTATCAGTACCGACTGTATATACTTGTGTCAAACCAAATACTGCAGTATGTAGAGAAAAAAAGTGGCGGAAAACTTAAATTGACGTTGCAGTTCTGTGTTTATCTACAGGGTTTGGATGCTAGCCGTGCATGGATGTGTTATTGGGGCTTACATAGTCTGAATATCCTTGGCGCTTCGCTTCCACATTCTCAAAAAGGAGAAATACTCGCGTTCTTGAAGACTTGTCAGCACCCCGATGGAGGATTTGGAGGTATGAGTCTGAATTTTTGCATAACGTCGGCATGAATCCTGATGAGACTGTGCGTTCCTTATTGTGAGTTGGCGCAAAATCGGTGCGCATATGATATAACAGACGTGCACCGAGTTTGCGCCAACCTCCAATGGGGAACGCAAAGTCTCTTCAGGATCCATGCCGACGTTATGTAATCCTTTCGAAACCGGTTCAGCCAACCTACCACGAGGTAGATCATTGCTGCTACTTCCTTGACCTGGTTCAAACATTTGTTCGCTTTTCTCCTTCAGATATAGTCCGGTGCCCAGGAAATTAGGGTTACAGGAGGAAATAATCGAAATCGACTTTTTATGCAATGATAGCTCACAAACCACCTCCAACAGAAATATATTTCTGATGTGGTTTTTTTATGCCAACAATTCTTTTGGTGTGAAAATGGGAGGGAAACCTTAACGTATTGGCTGAGTTTGAGGGGGTGAAAAATAGGTGCGAACTTCTTCTCTGGAAGCCAGGAAAAAGATGTGGTGCGGTTGCGGACGTTCACTAAGATAAGTGCAGCCATCGCTGGCTCGTTCCCAAGTTTTCCATTAGTCAATATTGCTAATCAGCGGATAATTTTGATCGGGGTCTTGTTTTCTGTGTTTCTTTTATTTTCTGTGTTGCTTGGGCTTAAATAATTCAGTAAACACTTTAGGTGATGGGAAGCACCTACCTCTTTAAACGTTTTCGGTGCTTTGAAAAAATGTTGAACTTTTTCAGTTCCATTAGGGTATTTGGTTGTGCTTCTGCGAGCAGCACATCATAATCGTTAGCGTTGCGTGTAATTTTTTTCTGAGATTGGAGCAGATGTCGTCGACTAAGACGCGGTATCTGCTGAGGCGCAGAGAAACGGCGTAGTCCACGTGAAAAATTTTGTTTTTTTTTTGATTTCGGAAAGAAAGGCATCGGGCATCTTGAAATTTTCAGTTGGTTTTCAGTCTTGATTGGTGGCGAACTAGGAACCGAACCATTCATGATCCGCAATTGCGTCTCGACACGATTTGCTGCCCGCGCGCTTGAGTCAATCGAGTCTCCAGCGCCAAAGCCGACTCGATGTGGCCTTTTTATACAGTTTTCTCCATTTTTGTTTAAGATCCAGTTTCCAGTACCCACGAGTCAAAAAATTGGCGGCTGCGCCGCTGGAAACTCTTCTGACTCGAAAGCGCGCGGCAGCAAAGCGTGTCGAGACGCAATTGCGAACCGGAAATTGGCCCAGAGAAGCACAGTATGCTTAGCGGAGGTGCGCAGCAGTACCACCGCCTTTTATTGGGTGGTGGAGTGTACTACGATTTGAGGATTAGCGACAGTGTTCACGATAATCTTCGATTTTGAGATTGATTGAGACTGATTCGATTGTTTGGCCCCCGGGGCCCGGGCAGAACTGAAATGATGGAGAAATCGAGAAAAACGCCCCAGAAGTGCACGAAATCCTGAAATCTCACCCCGCCTCCTAGGTCTCAAAGGATCTCTTCGTTGTGACAATGAGATCTTCTATGGAACCGTCTTTTGCAATTTTCTATTCTTTGTTACTTCGTACTATTCTTTCAAACCCTAACTGAGACTGCTTTGCCTAAAATATTCTTCCGTTTCTCGATTAGACCCATTTTTACCGCTGACAACCACCGTGAACATGTTCATTCAATCGGGGTAGTCTAGGCCAGAGAATAATGTCACTGAAATGAGACGTTTCAGTGCGTTCTGTTTCTCCGTAATTTTGGTAACACATGGTTTCCAACGCATTGGTTTGCGTGGAAAACCCGCGAACGAAAATCATCGTGAAGACTGCCTTTAAAGGCACAGTCCAACCTCAGAATCGAATTTTTGTTTTCCTGCTTATCTTGGAGTAAATTTCACGCTAGTCACAATGATGCATCCATAATAGCTCAGATCTCACTACGACCGGAGTTATGGCTTCTCAAATATTACAAATTTGAATGGTGATTAGTTCTCGGACGAGTTTTCTCGCGCCTGTATTTTCTCGCTATTCGCAGCCATCGTTTTCATACAGGTCACAATATAAAGCAAGACCGAAAACAAGTGGAAGAACATAGATTTTGAATAAAATCAATCGTGCTTCTCATCCCTATCGAGATCGGAAGCTTTTCGGTGGGCATCACCCATTTTTTTCTCTAAAGGGGGCTTGGCCGACTTTTTCCTCGCTTATTTGAGCGAATTGAGATTTCGCGCTAGGCAGCGTTGCTATACAGGGCAGCCGGAGTATAATTTAAAAAATTACCCCCGAGCTTGGACTGTGGCTTTAAGTAGGTGGGAAGGCGAGGTCACATCGAGATTGTTCCCTGAGGGCCCAAACTGTTTCCAGTGGTCATTCATCTGAGAACTATTTATGCTGGATACCTAGTTCTGACTTTTACCTTGGTTCTATCACTTGACTTCACTTTTCAATGTACAGTTTTTTGAATAAATATAATTTAGTTAAGGTGGACCCGGGCAGTCTGCTCACCTAGCTCCCACATATGCAAGCGTGATGGCCCTGGCTTCGCTTCAGACCGAGGATGCTTTGGCAGCCATTGATAGGTAGGCGCTATTTCATTTTAGTGTCTGTAGAGCTTACCTTCCGAATCTCTGGTAGAATTTCTGACCATAAAATGATGTTCATTCATTGCCGGCATGCTCTTCATTTTCTGTGTTGTGAGATGTGGGCCTGCAAATGCGGACCAAAATCGGGCAGCGACCTCACCCATATGTTTTAGAGAAACGTGTTCTGTAATTGTAGATACCGTCTTGTGTATTAGTAATTTATGATCATTTTTTCCTAAATGACTCTGAGATTTGCAAGAGATTCCCTAACGTGGGCATTTTCATAGCTTTGCGAAGAGAAAAGAGGTAACATCGGCATGGATCCTGAAGAGACCTTGCGTTCCCAGTTGGAGGTTGGCGCAAACTCGGTGCACCTTTGTTATTACATATTTCACCGAGTTTGCGCCAACCTTCAACGGGGAACGCGAAGTCTCTTTGCGATTCATGTCGAAGTTTCATGAACTGGAATTATTGGGGTGCTCAAAGAATTGTCTCGGATTGAGCGTAGGACGTTTTTCCAGGCGTTGTTATGGGTGCTGTTAACGAATATGTGGCCCATTTGTCAATATTTGAAACATTCCGTCTGATTTGGTCCGAAGCTTCAAATTGGGGTGTGGTCAAACGCAACTTCTGGCGATTTTGAGAATGCTACGATCAAATCGTCTTTAAATTTCTAAATGGAGGTTATTTGGGCTGCTTAGCACAAATCTGTGGTCCTTTTATTGATTTTCCTTGGATTAGAGTAGGTAAAGGTGGGTATACGGCAGCTTGGTGAAAGTCTCAGATTTGACTCAAAATTTCTCTGTGGATGTTATTCGGGACGCTGATCACGAATTTCAGGTCCATTTTTTGCATTTCGAAATTTTAAGGTAAGTAACGCCAGTTAAAAGGCATTTTGCCTATCGTAACCTACAGTATCCATAAACACGGACTGCTTTACCCACCCCCTGGCGATTCGGAAAACCATGTTGTCGTTAGGTCTGTGAAAGTGCATAAATGACCCGTGCTAAATGGCTGCGGGTCTTCCAAAAAATAGTATTTTCGTTGCTTTGCAAAAGGTAAGGGTGTTAGGGAATTTTTGGGGTGTTCAGAAAAAAATTCGAATTCGGCTCAAAACTTTCAACTGGGGGTTATTTAGGATTCTGAACCCGGTCTATTCCTCGCCAGTCTTAGGGTTACTGTAGGTTACGGTAGGCATAATGCCTTTTAGCAGGCGTTACTTACCTCAGAATTTTGGAAATCGAAAAATGGACTTAAAATTCGTGTTCAGCGTCTCAAATAGCACACAAAGAAAATTTTTAGTTAAATTAGAGACTTTGACTAAGCTCTCGTATACCCACCGTTACATACCGTAATCCAAGGAAATCGATAAATCGACCACAGATTGGTATAAGGCAACCTAAATAATCCCTAAGGAGAAGTTTCAAGACGATTTGATCGTAGCATTCTTGAAATCGCTGAAAGTCGCGTTTTGCCAGCAAAATTTCCCTCATTTTGAAGCTTCGGGAAAATCAGGCGGAATTTTTGAAATATTGGCGAATGGACCTCAGATTCGTAATGAGCACCCGGAACAACCCCTAGAAAAAACGTTTTAAGCGCAATCCGAGACAATTTTTTTTGAACGTCCTAAAAATTGCGATATGTGTACCCCTTTGTGTCACATACCTAGAACTATCAAAACATGGTTTTATAAAAGCCCTCGGGAAATGTAAGGTAACCTTAGGAAGTCTACAGACCCCAGATTCGCGGTCAGCGCCCTAAATAAGCCCTATTTGGAAGTTTTGAGCTGAATCCTTTTAAACCTGCGTATAATACCCTAGCTCCCAGAAGAGTTCCTGTTTTCTCGTATCTTTTTCCCACGGAAAAATGGGTGTTCTTGTGCAAATCAATGAAATCAAGACTGTCTTGAAATTTGCGCCAATGAGGAAATTTCAGGGGCTCATTATCACGCTTTTTGCACCGGATGAAGCAGTCGGATGGATCTTTCACTATGCATGATGGTGGTGAAGCTGATATTCGCGGCACATACTGTGCTCTGGCTGTTGCAGCTCTCTGCAATATCTTGACAGACAAATTGAAGGACGGAACGGCAGAATGGGTTATGAAGTGTGTAGAGGATTTCTCTCACAGATGTCCTCATTTTGTCAGAGTCCTCATTGCAGATGCCAGACCTATGAAGGAGGTTTTGGCGGTGAGCCATTTGCAGAAGCGCATGGTGGTTATGCCTACTGTGGAGTGGCTAGCCTGGTGATTCTTGACAGGTAATGTTATTTTTGAAAGTGTGAGTCTATCGGTGGGAGTTGAGAACAGTGTTAAAGGCAGCTTCACGATAATCATCCTCGGTGACCTTTCACAGTGAAATGACAGGCGAGAAGGATCCTAGGCTCCTAGTGCCGAAAGAACGGTATAAAACGAGCTAGAAGTGGCTAAATAACGGCTGCAAACAAGCGTTTTAGAGTCCCGGAGTCGCCCGGTGCCCCATTTCCGCCCCTCGGTCTGAACGAATGATCGTTCAGATCACAGGGATGATCAAGTCAAGCAAGTGCTGATAAGTGAGCTGATCGCTTGATTGCACTGATAGGCATCATCCTTCATAGCGGCCAATTCCTCCGCGCTCAAAAATCAACGTAAACAAGAGAGGGCCTATTTTAGCCCAAAAACTCGGCTTTCGCGTCCTTTTAAGCTTGCCTTGCTATATCGGGCACCAGACTTTCCGTACACCGAGGAGATATCGAAAGTGAAATCTATCGTGAACACTGCCTTTGAAGTTGTTTTCAACTTATTTCGGCATGGTTTAGATGTTCACATACTCTCTCACGAACCTAAGGCATATGCTATATGGCTATATGTAGCGATAGTTTCTCCTCAGCAATCCTTAGGCGGACACTGATTCAAGATGAAAAACAATGTTCCGAAGGCGCGCAGCAGTACGATGGAGCGTGAAAGTACCGCGAAGAACAGCCCGAATAGCGTCAGTGATAGCATCATCAGCCCCACCGGGCCCATGCTCTTCAGCACTTTTTCATCGGACGATGCCGACGACTTACGGCTTTTGCCAACCAGTTTCCGAAATATGGACCTCATTTTCTCTGCTGGTAGTGGTCCTGATCCCTCTGTCGGCTTCTGATTTATTTGATTTAGCGATATCTTATTTGCAGCTTGTCCTCCACTTCCAAAGTGTTCTAATACATCTGGCGACTTATTGTTCGCAGTTGTCGCGAAGTAGTCCGGATCCATCTTCTCAGCTTTGAAACGTACACTGACCGCATTTGGTCGATGGAGTCCTTGAAAAGGAGGAAGCGGAGTAGGAGGTAGCAAATATGATCCAGCAGGCTCTAGCGGCGATTTTCGGCGAAGCTACGATACCCCTATTTACCAAAATCTCGTAAAAATCCTAAAGTTATCACAGCCACCCCAAATTTTCATTTTTGGACCGAATCTTCCCGACCACCCTTTCTTCGTTGCGCTGCGTCGCAACCCCGCATGGTGGTTAAGGTGGTGCAGAAGACTCCAGTCTCTTCTCCACCTCCTTTACCACCACGGTGTAGCGGGGCTACGATTCGGCGCAACGGGGAGGGGGGGGGGAGGAGTTTGTGAAGATTCGGTCCAAAAATTATTTGGAGGGGTGGGAGAACTCGTAAAAATTTAGGAAATTTTTACGAAATTTCGTTCAAAAGGGGGGTCGTAGCTCCGCCAAAAATCGGTGCAGCGGCCTGCTGGACCCTGTTAACCACCTCCTACCCCGCCTCCTCCTTCTTTTAAAAGACCCAATCGACTATAGGCGGTCAGTGTATGCTTCAAAGCCGATACGATGGATCAAGATTAATTTGCCACACCTGCGAACAGCAAGTCGCCGGCCGGATTACGAGGCTGTGGAGGTGGAGGATTAGGCGGAATCAAGAAATCGTTGAATCAAATCAGACAAAAGGCGGAAGACTGATCGAAACCATCAGCAGCAAGCCAAAAGATTTCTGAATTCGGGAAAATGGGTAGAAAAAGCGGAAGTCGTCGGCATCATAAGGTGAAGGAGAGGTGAAGGGAATGGACTCGGTGTGGCTGATGATGCTGTCGCTGACGCTAATCGTGCTGTTCGTCGTGGTACTTCTGCAGGCAAACACCAAATTTCTGTATTTTTTCCGCGTGCGGGCGCGGAGCGGAGGTTAGAGACAGCGAGAGAGCTTGCGGTAGATGGAAGGAGCAGCATCACGCGTACATATAGCGCGTTGATTGGTGAGAATTTCAATTTTTTTCGGAGGATTTACTCCATCGTATTGCTGCACTTCTGAGGTTCAATAGAAAGCTTGTGAACTTCCTTCCAATGCTAAAGTTGTTCATTTACAGTGTTTACAATCGGTTTTTTGTTAAGGTATCGTCTTGCGGATTCTGAAAAGCTGTTGCAGTGGCTAACGAAAAGGCAGATGCGATTTGAGGGTGGTTTCCAGGTGATTGAAGGAGCTTTTGAATACATGAACAATTAAATGTTTGGTTTCTTTAGGGTCGCACGAATAAACTCGTGGATGGTTGCTATAGTTTTTGGCAGGCAGCGAATTTTCCACTGATTGATGGCGAAATGGTCAGAGAGGTAGCGTTTTCGCTTGATTCGTCTCTTTATATATGACGAAAGAGAGGTTTTTTCTTTAGGTCGGCATTTTTTTTCATTTGGGTGTGATTCAGGGAGAGAAAATATGGTGTTTCTATTGAGAATAAAAGTGTTGAATTGAATGTGGAAGCCTGAGGTGTTTTCAGGGACGACTGCCGACTGAGGGATTGTTCGATGCTAGAATGTTGGAGGAATATATACTTTTGTGCTGCCAGGTAGCGTGATGTACCTTTGCATCTTTAAGAATATGTAGCGCAGACCTCCAACTGTGCAAAAAATTTAGCAGACAAAATATGTGATTTTAGGATGATATGGGAGGACTTCGTGATAAGCCGGACAAATCTCGAGATCTCTACCACACGTGCTATGTTCTCAGTGGGTTGGCGGTTGCTCAATCGTACTCGGCTTCGCGTGAGCCTGATGGAGTTCTGGGTGGCAGCCAAAATGCACTTGTGAGTTTCATTTTGTCATGTAGTTTCGCAGTGCATAGCCTGGAGGTTTACCGATTCGTAAGGCCTAGTGCAAATTTCCCGCGAGCGACAGCATAATACCTATATCGATCTCTAAAAGATCATGTTCTGTTCACACAACGCGCTGCGCGTGTGCGCCATGCTGCTCTCTCCTGCTGCTAAATGCTTCCTTGTCGCCTCTAACATCCGCTACGCCCCCGTACGCGAAGGAACTGCGGGAATTTGGCATTTTTACAGCCTGTACTGTACGTTCGCACTTGTGGAAGTGGGGAAATCGCTTAACCTTTCGAAGGAGTTGTCTGGTTCAACGTGTTGAGTGAGCAGCCTCTCCCAGATCTTGCGCGTCCAGATGGATGCAATGAATCGAGTGCGTGTAGCCAAGCTGAGGATTTTGAGCTATTCCGCCCTCTTTGTCTTCAGTGAGTAGCGGTTTGATACCGTGCCATTCTGACTCGTAAGGGAGCACGACGAAATCTCGAAAACTGAAGAAGCTGGCTGCTCAGGAAGCTGGTGCTGTGGGTCGCCTGGTTACTTACCCGAGGCCGACCATCAGTGAAATTCAAGCTGATTTTTCGGCTTAACATTATGAAATCATGACGACAAATTTGTTTCAAAGGAGATGCATTTCTTTAGGTCATGCTGAAGAATTTCTGAGTTCTTCAGCATGATCTAAGGAGTTGGTGCTCGCTTGAAACAAGTTGGTCGTCATAATCTCCATAGTGTTAAAGGCAGTGCTCACGATGAAAGATGTGTTATAGTTTTCACTGGGAATGGGCTGTGGATTGGCACACTGTAACGTTAACATTGAAAAAACGCATGACAAAGAGCCAGGAAGAGCCACAAAAGAGCCCAAAGTTGTAACTTTGAGCGCAAGACAGACCTCAAAAGCTTAAAGGCATCGTACGCGCTGAAAACCACTCACCATTTTCTGTGTTTGAATCATTGGCTGGGCCCGCCTGAGAACGTTGGTAGAGTTTGTCTGGTCACCGACGCATCATTGGAAAGATATGGGAGATCGAATGCCTCGAATTCCACTAAAAGAGGCCGGCCTTCCGACAACCATGTGGCCTCAAATGAGAAAAGAAGGTACCCTTAATTTCCATGCTACTTGCAGTCGTATTATCACAATCGTGGATGCGAAGCGGTTGTTTTTCGAAAAATTCAACCATGAAAATGATGATATCACTCTAAAAACCGCACCACTTCTATGATAGTGATATAGAAAAGTGCGAGTAGCGGGGAAATGAAGGCTAGCTTATCAAGAAATGATACATCAACTTCCACTCATTTACGCGATATCGTATGTTGGAAACCTTCTTTCTTTTCAATTTATGCCACATGGCTGTCAGAAGGCCGGCCTCTTTCTGTGGAATTCGAGGCATTCGATTACCCATATCTTCCCAATAGTGCGTCCGTGACCCGACAAACTCTACCCACGTTCTTAGGGGGGGGGCAACCAATGATTCAAACTCAAAAAACGGTGAGGGTTTTCAGAATGTACGATGCCTTTAAGGCCTGCCCTCCGACGTGAACAATGAAAATTGGAGATTGTGATAACAGCAGATCATCATATCAACGAAGTACTGTTGAGTGTTTGAAACACTTGGTTGCATTGCTTGGTATCATCCTTCACAGCAGCTCATTCTTCCACGCTCAAAAGTGAACGTAAACAAGGCCTATTTTAGCCTGAAAATGCCGCTTTCGCGTTTTTTTAAGCATACGTTGCTAAATAGGGCACCAGACCTTCCCTAAACCGTTTAGATATTGGAAGTGTAATCTACCGCGAACACTGCTTCTAAAGACAGCATACACGCTTTTAAATGTGATTGAGATAACTACGGAATTAGAATGGCATGGCTCAGAATACAACACCTGCGCATTTAGAAGCGTCAAAAATGACCCTTAATGACACGAGCGAGAAGTTGACCCACCCCTTTATTTCTCCGCCCCCATGTATTCACGTACTCCAAAACAGGGGTGCTGGGCTATTCCCACCGTCGCCGCGATGTATGTGGTTTACTTATTAACCCATTGTACCACTCACAAACGTCGCCGACGGTGAGTATGGTCCAGCACCCCTGTTTTGGAGAAGGACGGCAAATACAGTGGGCGAAGAAGCGTGTAGCGGTGTTGTGGGTCGTTTTTGGCGCTTAAAAATTCGTAGGCGTTGTGTTCTGAGCCATACGATTCTATTTCCTTAGTTATCTTAAAGGCAGTGTACACGATAAATTTCGTCTTCGGTTTTTGGCCAGATATCAAAAGTTCAGAGTCTCATTGAAGCACTAGAGTCTAAAGAACGATCAAAAATGAGCCCGAAAGAGCACCATACGGCTCCGAAGTTCGCTTTCGCTAGCCCTTCCGCTCGCGGTCGAGTTTTCCGAGGATCAGTTTGGTCCGCTTCTACATTATCATTGGAGCGCGAGCGCGGCTGAGTTTTAGCATTGGGGCGCATTTGCACGCTGTCTACTTCAGGTCCATGCCCGCGCAACTGATCCATCGCTGAAATGTGGCTTTCAAGAAGAAGAGCTGATTTTGGATGTTTCGAAGCGTTTTTCATGATTCTTTCCACACTGATGAAACAGTCAGACTCTAAACTTTCGTTTTCTGGTGGAAACTCGAAAGCAAATTTTATCGTGGACACTGCCTTTAAGCACGTTTACGGGCGTGTATGCTGCCTTTGAGCTTCCGAGCAGCTAGGGGTGAGTCAGTAGTGTGTTCATCTTGTCGAATTCGACTACCCATAATGTATGATCGATTACTGGTCGAGAGATCGCCGTGTTGAGCACATGAGGCACGCACGCAAGCGAGGAGGTAATGATCCTATCACTACATCCTCGCTTGCGTGCGTGCCACATGTGTTCGACGCGGCGATCTCTCGACCAGTGATCGACGATACTTCTTCTGTCGACTGGCCATTCACACTGTGATCTCTGTATCTGAAGTCGAAAAATCGGCTTGAGTTTGAGTGGTCGTTTGGCTTGCGTTGGGAACGAAAGAAATTCCTTGGTCTCTTGGGCGTTGCCTTGCTCTATAAGGAGAGAATATCGCTATCGCTGATACCTGCTGGCGATCCTCGGAGAACGGCGTAGGCGATCAACGTTTCCTGTGCTGGCCGTACCCGCTTCATTTACCGCATCTAATCGGACTAGCTAAGCCCAGGAGATGCGGAGACTTGAGGCGCTTGAACTGCGAGTTGTAAGCAGGGGTGTGCGGCAAAGGAATTTCAAATTTCGGCAAACGGCAACGGCAAACCCCAAAAAGGGCCGGCAAACGTCAAAATCTGTTTTGTGCTATAATACACCAACATTTGCGTACAAGGGAGGGTTGCCAACTTCAGATGAAGTTTTGAGATGCAATTTTAATATGCTCTAGGGGGAGGACAGTGTTCCAGTATCTCATGTTCAGAATCTGCTAAATGCCTCAGGCAGTCTCTAAAACGGTGAAAATCTGATCAAGGCCAGAACGGTTCGGCCGAAGTGAGTAGAGCCGATTTAACGATTGCATTACTTTTAGATGCGTTCAGAATAGATGTAGAAAATTTTGGTGCACTGATTCTGTTTAGATCAGAAATTATGCATTTTTGCCCAAATTCTGATCTATTCTGAGCATACATTCAGGTAATTCAATTGTTAAATCGGCTCTACTCCCTTTGGCCGAGCCGTTCCGGCCTTCTTCAAATTTGGACCTTTTTGGGAACGGCCTGAGACATTTAGCAGGTTCTGAGTTTGGAATTTTGAAACACTGTCCTCCCCATAGAACATAGTAAAAGTGTTTCCCGAAACTTCATCTGATGTAGGCAACCCTTCCTTGTTGATCATGTCGTATTCCATGCAATATCTGCCAGTTACTATGAGCCTGATGTTTCAGTAGCCTTTACAGGAAGAAAAATCCTATATATATCAGAAGCTACTTGAAGGCCTCAGGTAATCAGGAGTCACTACCAAGATCAACAAGCTTCTCCATCGCCGGCGATAACTCTGTTAATTCCTCTCCATTTGAAGTTTCCGTACAATTCAAAGCTAGAAATTCGAAAGATGGGCGTCTTCTTGAGCAGTGCAAAGTGTGACAGGCCCGCAAAGGATTTTCTGAAAGGGGCCTGCGGCCAGCGCGTCCCGGGGACGATCAGCAAACCGTAAGCAACCTTAGTGCGATGGGAGTGTGCGCCGAGCCAAAGACTATGAACGATACTGGTACCACAATCAGGTGCGAATAGAAGGGTGAATACGCGATGATTGATCGGGATTGATGGCGAAAGACAGTTCACACCGCGATCTGCAGCGCGCGGTTTAGGCTATAACCGGAGTCACAATTTTTCACGGTTAGTAGCAAGCAGTAACCTCAAGGATTTCAATTTTGCTCACCGAGAACTACCATTGAATGGTTACCCTTGTGAGGCTACAGGAATGGAGTGAAACTAGTCTAGTTGAATGCAGTGCTCACGTTAAAAGCAGCCTTCGAATTTTCGAATCAAGAGCTCCGTGGGGCATGTTGATCGAATGCACAGAATGAGGGCGTTTGACTGGTACATGCGACGGAAGTCCGCTGCGCTCAGGCAGCGTCCATACGTGGCGAGAGCGGGCGCTCCCGCTGTTGTGCGCCTCTCGACGCTCCTCAACGCTGCCCGCAAATTAACACAGGCAAACACCGCCCACCTCGTGTTGATTCGATTGGAAACGTTTGATCGGGTGATCAATCGCTCGAGTCGGCGCAACGGCTGATGATTTCCCACGGTTTTCGACTTCCGTGGTGGGATAATGAAAAACAAGGGCAGTAGTTTTGCTACAGGTTTAGTGCCACCTGCTTTAGTGGTGGAGCAGTAAGCTTGAAACTTGCTGCTTGCTTCGTGGCGCTGGCGCAAGCGCGCGAGGGCGAGCGAGCGAGGGCGTGCGAGAAGGAGCGCCTATGAGCGGCTAGCGAATCGTGTGCCCACGATGACCATCGATTTTGCGCAATCACACGCTCTCGCCACGTATGGACGGAGCCTCACTTCGTCGCTGGAGCGCCGCGTACAGTGCGCTAGCCAGCTGGACTGCTCTTGGGCTCTTCCATTTCTGCGTATTCGGCCTACAAGCTGGCACGAGGCCAGTTACAGCAACAATGTCGGCTAGAAACAAGCAATAAAAATCAAAATTATAAGGTCTCAAAACTTGAGTGTGGTTTACCCACCCAACTCACCTCCCCTGTGGCTACCGAGGAAGTGGGTGAAGCGAGTACACCACGTTCATCTTTCGGGCCGTATATTGCTATTGGTTGCTCGTTTTTAGCCGGTTTCCCACACTGTTGTTGCAGTGGGCCTCGAACCCTCGGATTTCTAGTGAAAAGTTGAATGCTGTTCTAATCGTTGCCTTCAAAGATTTTTCATTTTTTCATCTTTACACCATTTCCTAGCAAAACCAGCTCTGTCATCAAAGGCAGTGTTCACGATAGAAATCGTTTTTCTGTTTCCCCGCCTATCTTGAAAACGGCCCCATGCTAATTCCAATGATGTCTCTGAAATCGTACAAGACCTTCTGGGAACGGAGTTGTGGTCCCTCAAAAATTGAGCTACGGAAGCATGGTGGACGAGTTGTCCGAGGCTTGTAACTTCCGTTTTTTGCAGCCGATGTATGCGAGCTGACCTGAGTAAAGAGAGAAGTTGAGAATGAAGAGAAGAACGGGTCTAATAATTGGAAATCATCGCTCATCTCACGATCTCGAGCATTCATTTGTTCGCGTCGGTGGGCGTGTGTTGCGCTTTTGGGGTTTGCCTTGCACTCGAAGTGGCAACTTCGGGCTCTTTTGGAGCTTTTCCTGGCTCGTTTTCATGCTTTCTTTCGACGTCAACGTTACAGTATGCCCCTCCACTACCCATTCCTAGTGGAAACTGAAACACATTTTTCATCGTGAACACTGCCTCTAAGTCAACCTTTCATTTCAGCTGATGATCTCGAAATCAAAGATATTATTGACCACTGCCTTTAATGACCGCTGTTAATATTGTTCAACTTTTAAAAAGCCGGACAAAGTGCTTGCAGAATTTATAATTTCCCTGTCCCAATTGTTACCATCAGCCTCAACCGACGATAAGTGGGCCTATATACACGAGTTCTCCACTGGTTCATATGTCTAAATAAGGCTGCTTTTGCGCTACAGCTTCGATATGACTTGGTTCTGTAATCTTAGAACTTGCAGTAATCGGTATGCCTCTGAGAAGGGTTTTTTTTTTGCATTTTTGGCATTCTTAAAGGGTTCAGAATTTGCTGATTAAATAACGACATCTGGACCGGAACCAGAAGCTGGAACTAGTCAAAATGATTATTTGTAGCAGCTCCGAATCGCTGACCAACACAGAGACTGCGGTGGGGGCAAATCCTGTTGTTTTAACGATTTTTTGCCGAAAATTTGCCGTTTTAGACGAAAATTTCGGCAACGGCAAACCCCAAAAATGACCGGCAAACGGCAAACGGCAATTGCCGCACACCCCTGGTTGTAAGCACCTTCCCCCACTCATTCAACACTTGAGCCAGAAAACCTTTACGAGGAAGATAGTGACCCTCTGTTTTTAAAAGTGCTTCTATACTCTTTTAAAAGTGCTTCTATACTCTATTCTCTTTAAAAGTACCTTTGTAGCGCACTTTATGTGTCGTGTACATTCTTTCAGGTTCCCATCAATCCGGTTTTCAACCTCTCCACTCTCAGCGAACAATTTGCTGTCAGCTTCTTCGGAGAAGATCGTCGTTGAAGGCTTTCTCTACTTATTATCATGTCTGTGGTTACCTGTTTGCTCCTCAATTTTCCTGCTGCTCCTACGTGTTACATTATCGGTGTCATTTTTCTTATTTTTCATGCTTCCCTTATTGGGGGTTCTGTAATGAAGTTTGGAAGACTTGCTAAGATATTGTATTGACAGTATTCAACATTGTGTTCTTCAATTACCTCGTTTGCTTGCGTGTGCATCTCAACGGTTTTTTTGCGTAAGCGAATTCAGTTCAGAATGGCGGAGGGCGTTAAAGAGAGCAAGAAAAAGAACAAGTTCAAAAATGTAAGTTGAGAAGGAGATTAGTAATTTTCTCTGGATTTCAGCGTATAAAACCTGTTTTAGAAGTTTGGAGATAAGAAACCAGAGAAGAGGAAGGCGAAAAGCTTTGCGGAGTCTGAAAATCTGGTGTTCAATGGCAAGAAGCATAAGCCGATTGATTCCAACCAACCGCTGGTGAAGCACCACGAAGGACAGAAGTGGTTTGAATATCAGGTTGGTTGTTTTCTCGTTTCTTCATTCTTTTTTGCAGAATCTTGTGGCTCCCCGCTCTAAGTCGATCGTATTTTTGATTTTTCTCAAGAGTTTTGGGAATTAGATTTCGGTGAATTTGATGCTCATGAAAACATTGGACGATGAATATGAGTCTTTTCCAAGAGTGCAAGAAGACCGGCAGCGGCAAAAATTTGAACTCGTCACCTCGTCCCTTCGGTGGCAGAGTGCACTCCCACTGTGCCAAGCCGCCATGTTGGCTGTGACATTTAAAGGCCTCATCCGAGCGTGTACCTTCGTCCATTATTGCAACTTATTCCCGCGTACAATCACACTGAAAGACGATTTCTGGTCCAAGGTTGAGATCAGTACATCACAGGGTGTTCCAGAGATCCATAAGTTACACGCTGCGATGCACCTGTGAGTCAAACCCTAAAAACGCCTACAACTCGGTTCAGAGAAACGTTCCGCAGCTAGCGAGGTCAAATTCGAAGTTTTTGTGGAGAATTTACCCGGGAAGGTGTTATTGCGTTCGGAATGGGCACTTTCTCAAAGTGACCATCCCTTGTTAGCATATTCGACCGCTTCCCTAATTTTTGGCTGTTTGTGTGGTTTGGTATTCCGATCTCCATTTCTTGCGGGAAACGGCACAAAGCGTCGCCCTCCCGATTGCGCGCCGAGTGACGCGGACCGTTTTTTTTCACCCTGCTTGCGAAATACTCAGGTTCCTGAATCATATTTCGAAACTAGAAGAATCTCGGAATCGCCTTCGTCTTTATCACAACTTCGTCGATAGTTTAAACCTCCTCAAGCTACCAGTTTGCTTCATTACAGCTCTGGTGCCAGGTCTTACTTCGTGTTTACCTCGATATACGTAGCTTGAACATCCAGAGATTTGGATCGCGTGGAGCATGAGTTGAGCTTCGTAAGCGTATTCATTTTCCATGAACATTGTTGCTGGTAGATTCAGCAGAAGGGCGACTCTTACACACGGGTTGTGGTCGTAATGTGTCAGAAAATGTCGAGCACATTACGACCACCACCCGTTCCACACGCGTTGTCGACATTTGTCCGGCTTGATCGATAGATGGCGTTATGAAACTGATTTCGTCATCAAAGCGAGGATGATCTAGTCGCCGACAGTCGACTTCCTTCCCAATATATTGTCATTCCAACTCGCCCATGACGTTTTCGAGAGATGTCACAGTTCTTCCGAATTATTCCCGCATTTCAATCCTCTTTCGAAAATCAACGGTCAGAATTTTATCGTAAATTGAAGGACAGCAGCCATAGAAATCTCCATAATTTCTGTTCCATAGACGAGCGGGGAAGCTCCTTCTTGCAGCCACGAAGAGGCGTTGTCATGGGTTTTGGTCTTTATACGGTGTCTTTCATAGGTAAATGAAACTGTCGGTGATCCCACCAAAGATTCTCTTGAAACGGCAGAACAGTTGAAATTGGAAGAAGAGGCAGATGTGCTTCTGAAGTCTGATGTTGAGCTTTACAATCAGTGTGAGTTTCCTGAAAATTCCTTCTCGATCACCTGGAACTTCAGATCATCTCTTCCTTTTGCAGACGTGAGAACCCAGGGCGGATCCGAGGCGTCTTGGTTGTTATCAGTTATAAAAAAGGGTACGGCCAGCGATCGAATGACGGCTATGCAGCTACAGGTTTAGATGACTCAATTTAGTTCCAATGGATTTTGAATAGCTTGTGTTGAATTCCAGATGCACACCTCACCAGTGCATTCGTTGTCATACATGGAGATCATGATAGCTTCACTGGAACGGAAAAATACAAGAGAGTCGTTGGAGATTTTGCGTATGTAGTTGTGTGAACATATTTCCTGTTGATGCTATACAGTCCGTTGCAGAATTATAGGGACACACATTTTCGCGAATACTGTTTTTGAACGTATCTTGGCCTGAGCCTAGCAAAACTTGATGAAGCTTGAACATGTCATAGGGTATCACAAACCTCGCCTTACTCACACTCTAGCTTGGGTTTTGGATGTACAATTTTTGAATACGGAGTTTATTTCCAATTTTGTGGCATTATTCCCAGTTAGGGCTATTTCTTCAGAAAATGTTCATAAAAATTCGAACACACGTACCACTTGCTCGCCATAAAAAGACCTTAAAACCCGTTGTACGACATTGTGAGAAAATGATTTCTTGCACCATTTTTTTAAAATTAATTTGGTACGAGTTTATGCGATTTCGCGCCTGATAGGTGTCTCACTTCGACGTGAATGGAAAAGGATTAAAATTGTGTTCCAGTTGAGTATTCTAAGAGCCTATACAGTACATGTCCTCAAATGGTTTTAAAGCGAATAACTTTCCAGGATTGAATTTTCGAAGAAATGCTCCATTTCGCTAAATGTAAAAAAAATGGTGCAAGAAATCATTTTCCCACAATGTTGTGCAACGGTTTTGAAGGTCTTCTTATGGCAAGCAAGTGACACGGGTGTTCGAGTTTTTATGAACATTTTCTGAAGAAATAGCCCTGATTTGGATTAATGCCACAAAATTGGAAATAAACTCCGTATTCAAAAATTGTACATCCAAAACCCAAGCTAGTGTGAGCAAGGTGAGGTTCGTGATACCCTATAACATGTTGAAGTTTCATCAAGTTTTGCTAAGCTCAGGGCAAGATACGTTCGAAAACAGTATTCGCTAAAATAGGTGTCCCTATAATTATGCAACGGACTGTAGTAATAATGCTAGTATTTTAGCCTTACTTGAGGAAATCTTTCTGAATCATTTTCTGCCGATGGATCGCAAACTTGTTTCATTTAGCGGGGTATATATCATAAGTATTGTTGAATAGTCCGCTTCCATGACGATGAATTGTCCTTACAGAGACCGCTGAAAAAAATCGGGAGTCTATGCTCTAATAGCGCCAAAGGAAGGAAACGTCTTCTGATTCTGTGGCGGTTTGAACATAGATTGAAGCTGGTGTACGAGAGGTTCCTTCGGGCTGTTGAGGTATTGTAATTTTTCTCTTCGAGAAGAGAGATCAAGGCTCAACAGGGGACTGATTTATCAACGACATACCTGTGGTTCAAGGGCAAAGTTTACCACGGACGCTGCAGTCATCAATGCTCTATGCCAGTGTCTCCCCAAACTTTTCCCTGGGGATTATACGGGGTCCTAAACACGGAATTGAGATCCGATTGTCGATTTCCGAGGAATCTTCAAAACAAGTTCGGAGCAAAGACTCTCACCGGGAATTTTTTTTCGGGGTAAAATACGGCATACGATGATTTCCAACACCAAATCATAGATTTGCCTCGAAACTCCCCTTGTAAGGTTAACTGGAGTCCTCAACTCGAATCTAAAGTCCGTTCATCGAGTTTCGATAGATTTCGGTTAGTTGCCGCGGGTATAAGGTAGTTTGGCATACTATGTCCCAAACGAGATGGCAAGAGAAGATTCCAGAGAAGCAGCGCTCCCTCTGCGTCTCTGACGTTTTTGGATTACGGTAAGACGCCGCGCACACAAATGACGTGCGCGAAACAGCATCTGTCTTACCGTAATCCAAAAACGGAATCCATTTCCTGAAACATCCTACTTGTCACGTAAACAGGAATATCTACATGAAGAGTGAGTATTATGGGCATTTTCAGCGAAAATAACTCAAAAAAATGATGAAGTATGCGGGAAAATTGAAAACGCGAAGAATTCCATGAATTCCGCTTTGAATTACGTTAGGACAGATGCTGTGTCGCGCACGTGATCTGCGTACGCGACGTCTTACAGTAATCAAAAACGTCAGAGACGCAGAGGGAGCACTGCTTTTTTTGGACTCTTCGCCTGCCATCTCGTTTGGAACAGAATATAGATGTCTCAAATTTTGCTCACAGCTCTTTGTGTGGGGTTTCCCGGATGTGCTGAACACAAAATTCAAGCCTGTTCATAGATTTCCAAAATTCTAAGATAGGTTACGCTAGTTAAATAGCATTCATCTACCGTGACCTACAGTAAGCCTCAGAATATCGAGAAGCAGTCCTCAAATTCGTGTCCAAGACCTCGAGTTACCCCCAGGAAAAAGTTCTGAGCCAAATTGAAAACAATTGGGGTAGGTACCCCTTATCTTTCCGTCCCACTGAGGAAGCCCGCCATAACTCGGTCCAGCAACAATCTATACGCGTAGGTCAACGAAAAATGTCTGTTGACTCTAACTTGAGGTGGGTGCATGCATTTAGAATTGTGTTTGAATCCTTAAAGGCAGTGGTCACGATGAGAAACGCTATCGAAAAAACTACAAAAATCAGCTTAGATCGAAAAAACATGAAAAACTATGGAGGTAGCGCGGTAAAAACGGGCTAGAATTAGAGTTTCTAAGGCCCAAAGATGCCAGTTCGTGCACACGTGCACAGCGCCGCTCAAAAGATCGCAATCTCATGCCGAGCAGGCAAAAATCATCGACATTCAGAGGAAGATATAAATGCAGATTTACCTGATAAAAACTGTTGAACAGCGAAACTCAGGCGATTCTCGGCCCCGAGCCGCAACGAATAGGAATCGGAGCCGCCTGACAGTTCGGCTCGTTCTCCCAATCTCCGGGCTACTGCTGTTGCTGTTCGGGCCAGCCGGAATAGCCCGGACAGCAACAGCAGTGGCCCGGACAGCAACAGGAGCCGACTCGCAGATTGGAAAAATGAGCCAAACTGTCAGGCGGCTCGGGGCCGATAATCGCCTGAGAAGCAAGCACTTCAGTTTTCGACTAGATGAGTGCATAAATATTCGAGCAGGTCAGTCCGAAGGTTAATGTTCGTTGATTGAAACTCAATTTCAAGCCAGCTGATGTTCTTGATATTAGAAATCATCGAGGCCGATGATGTGGAGTGGACTCGTCCACCATCAAAAGAAAAAGTTCAGGCTTGAAATTTGGCCCGGATCAGCGATTTTTTGCATAGGTCCTACTACTCTAAACCCAGAAAAGGGTTTGTAGAGGAAAAGAGGACAAGCATATTTTATCGTGACCACTGCCTTTAACTCTGAGAAAATGCAAAAATGTGCTTCGGCGGGGATCGAACTCCTCAAACACTAGGCGAGAGGCGTGGGTGTTTGGAAGGTGTGATAAAGGCGCTGTGCCGACTAACTGCGTTTATGGAGATCCACAGCAAAAATCAGATATATTTTCAAAGGCAGCAGACACGCTCAAAAATGGTATCGATTTTATGACATACATCAAAGGTTTGGAGCTGATTATATTCGGAACTGACGAAAAAACGGACGAAAACTGTGTGCAAAGAGAGGAATAACGGTTATTCTGTTATCAGGTGAAAGTGGACGAGTTTTACGGCGCGCGGTTGAAACATCGAATATTATCAACAAAACGGTTGAGATAGAGAAGCCGATATACTCTTACAGCCTGTACTGGACCGTTAACCTCGTTGGAAGCATCAAAAACCAGCCAAAAATTAATCTGGACGAGTTTGTATTTTGGGGCTGAGTTGCAGAAGCTCAGGGGCGGGGTTGCAGAAATTTTCCGATTTGCATTGCTGTAATTTAGTAGTTTTGACTCGTTTTTGACGCTTCCAACGGCGTGAGCAGTCTACCAGGAGTCATGCGACTTCAGAAACGTAGTTATCTCAACAACTTTTTCGAACGTGTCTGCTTCCTTTAAACACTCCATCGCGTGTCAGATGGCTGCTATATGTTTCACTTTGAAAGGAGTTTGCGAACTGTTGTTGTCCCCTTGTTAGAAAATATTCATAGAAATAAGCGTTGGTTTTGAAATGATCACTTTGCAATAGAAAGGGTTCCCTGTCAGTATTCCTTTCACGACATGGTGATAGAAGTTCAGATTTTGATTTTGTGTCGTACTGAAAGCCTTTAGTTTTAGGGTTTAGCCGCTTTAGTTGTCGAAGATCTGAGCAAGCGTGCCTTGAGAACTGCATTGAATCTTCTTGCGGAGCGTCCCGAAGGCGAAAGGGTAGGTTCCCAGAAGTTTTCCTCCATTCAACTATTTCGAGTGAAAAAAAATGAAGTCTTGCAGTTTCTTCTCAGTATGCTGGTTAACAAATTGGGTCATCCGAAAGCTCAAATTGGTGCATTTGTTGCCACTTTACTTGAAGGTCTCGCTAAGCGACAGCCACAAATGCGCCCCGTAATTGTAACGGAAGTAGAGAGGCTAATTTATAGGTGCGTGGTCTTATTTCAACCATGTTCATGAGCGTGTGAGCTGCTTCTGTCAGTAAGAGTTTTCCTTTTGCAGAAGTAACATCAGTCCGAAGGCTCATATTTATGCCTCGACATTCCTTTCGCAGGTTGGTTTTTGGGTTTCTCAGTGAGTTTCTGTGTTTGCAATCGCCAAAAATGTGCAGCCGTCTTTCAGATTACTTTGCGTAGCGATGATTCTGCTCTTGCCGTGCAGATGTTGTCGATTTACTTTGGTTTGTTCAAAACACTTGTTAGCCGTAAGATGCCGGATAATCGACTGATTGGCATTCTTCTTTCGGCAGCTAACCGTGCGCTTCCATTTGCGAGAGGTTCGTTATGTTGCTCCCTCATAATTTGAAAAATTCCTTCTCAAATTGACAGCTTCGTGAACTGAAATCGTTCATTTAGAGAAGGCAGATGCGCTTACCGATGATATCAATACGTTGTATAAGATTGTACATACAAGCACGTATTCAGTCTCACTGCAAACGCTGAAGTTGCTGTTCCAAGTTCATCAGATAAGGTAGGGAAGAGAGTATGGTTTTTCCGAAAGGTTTAGCCATCTAACAAGGAAACTACTATTAGTCGCTATTCCCAGTGAATTGCACATTTCTGGAATTATTCCCGGATTTAGAATCCGAGTATGCCCATCCACGCTGCCTACAATAGCTTTGAACAAAGTGATGCTCCGAGAGGTGTCGTTAAGTGTTCAGATCAAATCGGCGCTTCATATTCCAGAGTGGGCTGTATCATGGCCCTATACGCGGTGCGCAAAACTTCCTTGGTGCTGCCACATGTGGTGCCAACCAGAGCACGGAAGATCTGAGATGCCCAACCTACGCGTGGTAGATCTGCGGAGTCGACTGTCAAAACGACTCATCAAACGAGTATAGACTACTCAACAAGGAGTGATTGGAATGTGAGGGCGATCAGTTAGCGAACTGGCTTATGTGACCGCCAGCGCCGGCCGATGGGTGATTTAGAGTGATTTGCATGAGGCGCCAAGTCACGGACCACACTGTAGTTAGACAATCGCAGATCTGACAAAGGCGTTCCTAAACTGGGCATTCACCTTCAAAAGGTGTATGGATTATGAAGGTGCCTCTCATCTTTCGAAGAAACTACTACTAGCCAAACTGGCCATTTTAAATGAATTTTATTTATCTAAAATAATTTTTGGGCGTAGAGTCTAAATATACTCTTCGCAGCTGCCTAGAATCACTCTGATAAAAGCTGTAGGCATTTCTCCGATTTGCGTACCTACTGTACCCTTCAAAAAGCGCAGTTATCTTTTGAAATGTTGAAAACGAACCTCATATTCGTGTTTAGCACACAAAGCGACTCACCTGAGCAAAGTTCGGGTGAAAGCACTTATTCCAAGCTTTGCACAGAGTGATAGCGTTTTGGAAGTGTACGGATTTAAGATTTTCTTATATCAGCTAGGGGGTCCAGAAAGCGTTTGAGAAAAATATTCCAGATTTGGCTTGAAGGCATCGTTCGCGCTGAAAACCGCTTACTGTATCTCAAGTTGGGTTAGTTGATTGGGCCCGCATGGGAACGGAAAAATTTGATGGGTCAACAACGTTTTGTTGCTAAGATATATGAGGTCGAAAGTCTCAAATTCTGTCAAAAGAGGTCGGCCCCCGTCAGTCATCTGGCACAATTCGTTGCCATCGTATATGTAACTGATCAACAACTGATAAAGTACAAATGAGGGAAAGTTGACGAAATGTATTATACGATTAGTTGAAGAATATCTTTTCTACACATGTTGATTAACCTTTCCTTCCCCACAAATCCACAGAAAGAAAGATGAACTTCATTTGAGATCATCGATCAACACAGCGATTCCTATTGGTGTACTCTTCATTCAAGAGTCAGCTGAGCAAATTTCGAACGGAAACAACAGTTTTCAATGATTTTTTCGACGTTTTTCCAAAGTAGCCGTTATGAAGGGTGCAAGGGCTTCCATCATAAATTGAAATGTCTGAAACAAAGTCCATCGCGATGGATGCCTTTAAAATTTCCCCCTGGGGGTTATTTCGGGGCGCTGATCACGAATTTAAGGTATAGTTGAGGTATTTATTTTTTCCAAAGTTTTCGACTAAATTCGCTCAGTGCTTCCTATCGGGAGGAAACTTTTGAGGACAAAACGCGACCTTCGAGATTCCCTTATTTCTCCTATAGGTGTGGCTGAGATCTTTTCTCTGGGGGTTGTTTGGAGTGCTGAACAAGAATCTGAGGTCAGTTCATCGATTTTCGACAAATTACGGTAGATTACGATGGGTGTACGGCAGTTTGGTCAAAGTCTCAGATTTAACTCAACGTTTCTACGCGGAAGTTATTCGGTGGTGCTGAATACGAACTCGATATTCTTTTTGTAAATTTTCGAATTATTAAGGTAGAAGTTGTTCCTAAATGGCATGGTACCTACCGTGACCTACAGTGAACCTCAGATGTTCATTCGACAAGCGAATCTCAGGTCTGTATTCAGTAAATTAGATTACCCCTACATACACATTTTGAGCAAAATCCGAAAAAAATCAAAACATTCTAAACATCAGTTTATGGTTTTTGACCAAAAGAAGTTTCCTTGTTAGAAGCAAGATCTGATTTGAAATGAGGCTTCAAGGTGACAGTATGCTTTCATCTCTCATTGACGGTAGTTTTTCCAGCGACTCCTTATCGGACCGGTTTTATGCAGCTCTCTATCGAAAACTTCTTGTGGAAGTCCCTCCGTCGTGTTACAACCAGCTTCTTCTCCTGCTGTTCAATGTGCTGAAAGGAGACCCATCAGAAAACCGTGTGCGATCTTTTGTTAAACGGCTGCTTCAGGTAGTTTTTCTGCTCATCAGCTTTTTTTCGTCACATGTGGATGTGATAGGGGCTCTCCACACACCGAGGGAGGAGTTGTCTCGCCTTTTGCGGCTCTATTTCCACACGGGACCACTTCGCTTGAGTTGAGTAGCGTGGCGTTTCGAACTGCAAAAACAGGACAACTCCTCCCTCTGTGTGTAGAGAGCCCCTTTCACCATAGGGAGGATGGATTCACTTCGTTATGTGATCATAATTAAGGCGGCTACGGGTGCGACTCCTTCATTAGCAGCTGGTATACTGATATTGATATCTCGACTGCTTCAGTCAAAGAAGGGTTTAATTGTACTACAGAAACACGTAGATCTATGCACATCCTTTTTTGCTTTTCATAAGGCGTATAGATGTGAATGTATCATTAGTTTCAAGCGTGTGGCGGTGATCGATTCAAAGTTGAAAACCGAGGATGACGACGAGGAGCGGTATTTTGATGTGGGATCTGATGGGAAACCTGTGGTAACGCTGATAAAGAAAGAGGAGGTATGATCAATGTATTTTGTTGGATTGGATCTTCACTGAATGCCTGCTCTGATTACTGTGTTTTATGTGAAAGAAGAATATAAACCGGAAACGGTGAATGAAGTGAATGAGCAGAAGAAAACCGATGGTGTTAGGGATGCGAAAGTTGTCAACAAACCCGGCTGGGTCCACCGGCGACACACAGGTGCGAGTTGAAGGCTTGTTTTAGGGAAACCCAGGGCAATCTCTTTCACAGGGTCAAGCCGGGTTACGAAATTTCGAAACGGTGGGTGAAGGGGTCGCAAAAGTTTTTGCCCGAAAATTAAGGTTAGGTTGGATCACAGAAATTTCGGACGAAAAATGAAAATTTGGGGAAGACATCCCAGAAATTCTCTAGGTTTTTGGTCGCCTAATGGATGGATCGTAGCATTCATTGTTTAGGTTCTAGGCGCTTAAGCCCGACCCTTGAGCGAATTTTCGGCATCTAAAAGTTTTATTAAAGGCAGTGTTCACGTTTAAAAAAATGTGTTCCAGTTTCCTTCAGGAATGGATAGTGGATGGGCACACTGTAACGTTGACGTCGAAAGAACGCATGAAAGCGAGCCAGGAAGAGCCCCAAAAGAGTTCGAAGTTGCCCTTCTGAGCGCAACGGAAACCCTAAAAGCCAAATGCCTGCCCTCTGACATGAACAAGTGAAAACTCGAGATCATGAGATGAGCGATGGTTTCCGATCAATAGCCCCAGTTTTCCCTTAATTCTTAACTTTTCTCTTTAATCAGGTCAGCCCGCCTACATCGGCTGCAAAAGACGGAAGTTACAGGCCTCGGACAACTCGTCCACCTTCCTTCCCGAGCACAATTTTTAGGGATCATAACTCCGTTCTCGGAAGGTCTTGTACGATTCCAGAGGCATCATGGGAATCAGCAAGGGACCGTCTTTAAAGGCATCGTACACTATGAAAACCATATTTGGGTTTTTGATGTTTTCGTGTTGTACTATCCCTATAGTGACTAACGGTAGCAAAACGCCCCCTCAAAAACGTCAACTTTTTGAGAAAAACCCATTTTTAGAAAGTTCATAGCAAATTTGAATTTCGCGCCGGCATCAACTTGTGATAGTTGCGCAGAGAATGCAAGGAACAGTCTTACGCTTCGTTCCTTGGCGCAGCGTTGGAAGCAATTCATCGAGGATGCCGCTCAACTACGACTTCAGCGAAATTAAAATGGGCTACCCACCTGCTGCGTCCAGTGCTGCCGGCTGCTTTCGATCGATGCCGAATTCGAAATCGACTGGCGTGTGTATTGCGCCCTACGACGCGTCAAGGCACGCCCGCCGTCGGCAACCCATAAGTTTTGTTCCTTGTAACAACGGATCGACCCCAAGGCCGGCCCCCTAAACCCAGGAAGCCATTTTGAGGTAAGCGAATCTCCACTCAGAGACGGTTTTGTAACTCCAAACTTTCTGAGTGACATTGTCATGGCCCACTAGTCCGAATGAACGCATAAACCCAAATTCGGTTTTCATCGTGGACGATGCCTTTAAGAAAGGTGGAAAAACAGAAAAGCGATTTCTATCGTGAACACTGCCTTTGAGCTGTTCATTAAGTTTTGTCGTTCGATAACAAAAACACAATCTTTTGGTTCAAAATACACTATTATTAAGGATAATCTCTCTGAACATTAATACACCAAAAAACCAAAAAAATCCAAATCTCATTCATAGTGATGAATCGACGCACAAAATCCACTTTATCCTTCTTAAAACGCTCCAAATGTTGCTGAGAAAATCGCATTCGAATGTGTTTTTGTTCCATTGTTAGCGAATGCGGCACCCATTGTGCGCACAGCTTTTTAAAACCCTAAATTTCACTTAAAATATGGCTCACACTGCCTCATATGTGTAGAGCCTCTGCTAAATCTCTCTCAGTCAATCAACGATCTTCAAAAACCATATCCTGTATTTTGGCTATGATTTCTGGTGTTGATGCGCTTTTTGGACGTCCTTCACGTGGATCGTCTTCAAGGCTTGTACGACCACGTTTAAATTCAGCAACCCATCTTTCTACTGTTCTAATTGTAGGCGAACAATCACTATACACTTTTAACATTCGTTCGTGAATTTCTTTTGATGGTACACTTTCCAAAAATAGGAATCTTATCACTGCACGATATTCAATTTTCTCCATTGCTGTGAGACGGCGACACTAAATGGCTTGTAAACAAAGAATGAATTGACAGATTGAAATGAAACTTCACATACGTTCATATGAAGGGTGTACCAACAACACAAAACAAATCTTGGGCTAGTAGCAACACCCTCTCTTTTAGAACGATACAATTTATCGAACAGCGTGGTATAAACTGCCCAGAAATCGCGCCTCTGAGGCAGGGTTGAGCAGGCCGTTGCGACCGATGACCTAAACTTTACGACCCCCCCCCCCCCTCTTGGTGATCAAAATGTTTACGAACCCCCCCCCCGGGGATCAAAAAAAAATTTTGACCACGGTTTTCACGAAACCCCTGGGATGGCGAAATGGCCGCGATGCAATACACGGCGCTATACATCAATCTTTGGTCCAAGAATGTCATATTTCCAAGACTTTTCTAGTGGTTTGGAGATAAACCCCGATTTTTCCGAAAATTTTACGACCCCCTCCCCGAAAAAATCACTATTTTTTGAAGAATTTCTGAATTTTTTACGACCCCCGTTGCGACTGGTCGCAAGGCTGCCCAACCCTGCTCTGAGGGGATGACAAAAATTTTGGATTTCGGAAAAACAATTTCAATGGTGGGGGGGGGGTCGCTCCGATCCCGGAAAATTCCGAAATGCTCCGCTTGACCTTGCTTTTTCTATCAATGCAGTGAAATAGTGGAAAGCGTACATCCTTCACTAGTTTTTTGCGATGCTCGTCCGCGTAAGTAACTACGCGTATTAAAGGATCTCATTCGGCTGCTTCCCCATACAATCACGCATCGCGCAATCCGCTGTTTGTGGACTGCCGCAACCTGGTTGATAGTGAACTGTTGCTGCTGTCAAAGCACTACCATCCGTCGGTGGCTATATTTGCGAAGGCACTCATTCAGGTGAACTTTGAGTTTTTCAAACCAAATATAGATTTTTCACTTCATATGAGGACGTAGTTTCAGGACGGTTGCATCAACTACAAAGGAGATCCGCTTGAAGACTTCACTCTGTTGAAATTTTTGGACCGGTTTGCTTTCAAGAACCCTAAGGAAGAGCGTTCTGTACGTAATCTGTTATTTTTTTAAAGAAAATGTTGGGGTTTTCTCTCGAGACATTGAAGCTGTCGTGAATCAGTTGAGTTTCAGAAGAAGTCTTCGGGTGATCGCGTGTTGCGCAAGAAGCAGTTCGATCCCTGGGGTGTCAAGAAGTTGTCTATTTCCTCAAAGGTTTGAGTACCTATTTCTTCATGTATTTAGCTCTTCTATAAAAATGTCATTCAAAGGAATACCTCACGAAGAAAGTCAACGAATTGCCGGCTGATGAGCACTATCTCCATAGATTTGCTTCGTTAAAATTCAACCCAGACGATGCTGGTAAAGTGAAGAAAGAAGAGGACGAATGGGAGATTGAGAGCGTGGATTCGGCGGAATTCGATGCTATCATTGGTATGTGCGTTGCTTTTTTTGTTAGGCTAATTGTTAACCGGTCTAGAAGGGTTATGATCCGGTGAATTTAGATCGATTCGAGCCCGGAGAGGCGAACGACGAGTTCGATGTGGACTACTCTAAGGAGTTTACGGCTGAGAAGAAAACGAAGTCTTTGAAACGCCCTGCCGAGCAAGAAGATGACGTGGAGGATGATGAGGTGGACTTCGAATTGAGCGATGATGAAGAGGATGACGAGGATGGTAAAGAAGACGAGGTGAGTGGCTCTGATGCTATCATCGCGCATCTAGCTATTCCTTATTGCTTCAGGAGGATGATGAAGAAGTAGGAGAGGATGAAGATGACGATGAAGATGTTGAAATGGAGTCCGATTCGGATGCTGATGAGAAGACGTTTGGTCGGAAGGCCCAGGGACGAAAGGCAAACTTTGATGAAAGCGATGACAGTGAGGATGAAATGGGAGCAAATGATGCGGATGCGGCAGGAGAGAAGGTATGTTGCCAGGCCGCGCTTGTGCTCAATAGGTCGGCTTTGACCGCTTTTTTTTCGCCAATAAGCTCAGTGGGATTGAGCTCTTTGTGCTGCCCTGCAACCTCTTGGTTTGAAAATAGTAGCTTCAGGGAGGAGTTCCTAAAGAATTGCGGGATTCTCTGAGCTAATATGGTCCGGAAAGGACGCTTTCCATCGATATAAGGTCTCCATCTTGACGTTTCAGCTCACAGTTGCGGTCAAGTCTCGAGATATACCAACTGCCCCCCCCCCGTTGGCTACCCTTTACTCCCGACTTTGGATGGAATATCCCATCCTAGAGCTCATAACTGTTATTTTCAGTTCGCGACGCTGTTGGAAGATTTCGAAGAGGAAGAAACGCAAGCGAACAAGAGAGGGAAAAGGATGTGGAAAAAGTCGAAGGCGTTGAAGCGGAAAAGAAGCTGATTTTTGTAGCTATTGTAAGCCGTGTTTATATGTACTTACCGTCGGCGCGGTGAGAGAGGAGTTACAAGTAATTGCGAGCATCGACACCAGTCGTCGTTTGGTCGGGATCAGGGATGAGCGGAATTCCGCGTTCCGAAACCCGCAATTGCGGCATTCCTCGTTCCGCATACCGAAAACCGCAGAAAACGCCGCGGAATGCGAACATATCGGGTCCTCTAGGACGTAAGAAAACACTAGATGTTTTCTGATTTTTTTGCGTTTCGAAAAGCGCATTTCCGCGCATTTTCAGGCGTTTCGCGCCCGATTTCCGAAACCCGAGAAGAATTTTTTTCGTTCCGAAACCAGAAAACCGATTTCCAAAATTTCATATTTTCATTCCGCTCATCCCTGGTCGGGATCATACTCTCATCGCGACTGTGCGTGAGAAAAGGCAGTATCGAGCGATCGCGGCGATGTTGTGCATTGGAGTGAATAGATTGTTTTGATGAGCAGACCGGCAGTTCGTGGGTGAAGTGGGATGCGATTGTCATCTGAGCACGGCGGACACCTTTGTTTTTAGCCATATTCTCGAAATTGGGAGGAAACATTCATATCGCAGCGATTATACGATCTCGCTATGGCTGGAATCATACCTCTCGCGACCAGCGACAGCGCACATCAGGCGTATCGATTTCCGGTCAATATTGATGGTAAACATTGCGTCGCGTCGCACGTCGCTGGAAGTATGATCCCGGCCTATTCTATCGCGACGATAAGCACATTTGCTGAAAATTTCGGCTATGCGGCTAAAACTGGGGTTTCGTTCTTTCTCGGATGAATATCTCATCCCACTTTGCCCCAAGAACTTTGCCCGAGGCCGGTTTGTTCATGAAAACACTCGATTCACGACAGTGCGCAAAATCGCAGCGATTGATCGATACCGTCTTCTCTTACGCATCGCCGCGACGGGAGTATGATCCCGGCCTGAGATCGCTATATAAGCAGCGGTGACTATGTGTGGCTATTGTTCCCCGTTTGAGATTACAGCCGCAACGGAAAATAGTTTGCTGCTGTACGCAAGGTTCGGTTTATACTTTTGGCGACATGCGGCGCCGGACCGAACATCTGTGAGGGTTTCAGACAGTGTAGCTGTTGGCGCGAGTTTGGTAATATCCCACTCAGAAACAATTACGCGTCGTGCCTTGCAGGTGCATAGTATAGGCGAAGTCCTAGAGTTGTTATTGTTTGATTGTTCTTCATACTATCTTTGTTGTTGATGTTGTTTTGCGGTTTCGTTGTTGATGTCTGTTTTACTGTAAATTATATATTGAATACATTATATGCGCGCTTGAGACAAGGGAGGTGCCAGCTTGTCCCAACCAGGGATGAGCGGAAATTTTTTCCTGAACTTTGGAAATCGGAAAGCGGAAGGACCTTCTCAATTTCGGAAATCGGAACGCCAAAAAGCATCGGAAAAACGTTCAATGAAATTCTTAACCCTCCCTTGATGACCGTGCATACCGAAAAACTTGGACTTATCCTTCTTTACTAAAAATTTTCATGCAAAAAACAGTTAACTCTGGCTTTTTGAAGAGTGAAAACGGACTTTGAGTTCGAATTCAGCGTCCGAAATAACCCCCTGGGGATTTGGCCAGTAAAAGTTTGAAATTTTTCTAATTTCGTCAATATTTCCGATTCCTTCCGCATTTTCAGGATTTTTTTTTCGGAAATCGGAAGGCCTAAAACCATCGGAAATCTGAATTCCGCTCATCCCTGGTCCCAACAATGGAGAAGCTGAAAAGTTTTCCTGGAAATGGAAAACCCAGTTTGACAGAAGAAGGAAAACAGAATAATTTCCAAAAATGAGCAGGGAACAGAAAACTTCTAGAAATCAATGAAGAGTGTAAAGCGTACACTAAATGACATTAGTTAAAGAATCAATTTTTTTCAGACACTTTTGAGTGGTAAGTGCTTTGTCACAAATCCCAAAACACCAAAATTGGCTAGAGCTGAAAGAATAGATGCCCAAGATGAAGCAGATTAAGCGCGGAAAGGACAAGTGCTCCTTTAACCTACCTTTTCCCAGACAGCAACGCTCGACTACTCGATCAGAGGCTCAATAACGTCGGCATGAATCGTGAAGAGATTTCGCGTCACTGTTGAAGGTTGGCGCAAACTCTATGCCATATGCTATAGTAACATAGGTGCACCAAGTTTGCGCCAACCTTCAACAGTGATCACGAAGACTCTTCACGATCCATGCTGACGTTATGTATGCTGAGGGAGTACGTAGAACACCGATTTCGGTTTACTTGCCGGGTTGAACACTGTAACATCGGCATGGATCCTGAAGAGAGTGCGTTCCCTATTGGAGGTTGGCGCAAACTCGGTGCACCTATGTCTTCTTCTTCATCTTCTTGTCGGCCACAACAGAGTTCCTCCTTATAGGTGTAAAAAGGCAGCCACATCGCACGGGTTCGTCCACATATCCATAACTGTTAGAGAAGTCGGCCTCGCAAGACATGAAAATAAATGAAATGAATCGTGCCCTGGGCTGTGGCAGTCGGGACATTCGTCAGGGATCGACGAGTCGATCTTATGGACGAAGGCCTTGAGGTATGAGGAGTGTCCACAACGTAGACCTGCCAGGATGACGCGTGTACGTCTGGGTAGGTCCGTTTCGCTGTGATCGATCGGAGGGGCACGTCACCAAGAATTGGATTTAGGGGGGCACTGGAAAGGTATTCTCTGACGAATCGGGTGTGCTCCATTTGCAGCAGCCTGACGCGATTGAGCTCCGACGTCGCCCAACGTTGACGATGGGGCCTAAGGAAAATCCCTCTTGCGCCTAAGGAAAGTACGGAATTTACCTCAAACTTAGGTAATTGAGCCGGCGACAACTTTTCTTAACCACATAGGATAGTACATCGTACTCCACGCGGGCTCACTGCTGCATCCTCGCGGAGACGGCGCGGTTCTGACGCGGAGCCGCTGCTGTATTATCTCGTCGATGTAGAGGCTCAAGACACGGTAACAAAATCGTCTGATCACGAAGCCGCTGCGGGACTATTGCGGAGCTGTTGCGGTATAGTCGAGGGTCGCGGTACTTTCCTGTCACTGACGTGGCAAATTTTCGCAGAGCATCGCTATGGCGTGGCAAATCATGTGGTGTGCGAAATGAAATCGCTATGGCATAGCTGTGACATCGCTATGGTACTGCAATCTTGAACTTGTAGAGAATCGAGTTTTTTTCTGGTTGGCCCAAATCTTGGGAAAAGCCCAAATCTTTTTGTCTGGTATGACCGCTGCCAACAAAGATTCTTATACTATTACTGTTTTTAGAACTGCTTCGTCAAATGTGGGTGGGTTAGCTGCCTGAACGCGGAAGCCCAGAGCAGGTTTAAGGCAATCCAAAGCTCAGATGATCATAGAATCTAAGAGAAAAGTTTGAGGGGCGGAAATTTTTCCCGGCAGCTGGTCCCGCGCGGATCGGTCACATGGGCGCGGGATCAGCTAAGGATTTGAATTTCGAACGAGCGCAAGTTTTTTTCGGTTCTATGTATATTTGAATTATTGAAATAATTTTTTTGAATGATCATTCGAGAATTTCTATTTTTTACTATACCGGACGTTCTTCTCTTTCGATGAAACTCGATTTTTTAAACATTGGATCCATGCCTTCAAGTTTTTTTTAATGCTTGATTAATCCTGTAATTCCGAGCTCTTTTCTTCAATACTCAATTCCTTAGTAAATCGTGATTTTTTCCAAGTATTCGATTCAGTCCCTATCATAATTTGTTTCTTTTTCAGATATTCGGTTCTTCGTGTGCTGGCGCACTCTCACAGTTACTAGAATAACTACTCATCTCAACTACTAACCTCTAAATGAACAACACAATTACTCGAATCAACTATCACCATATCAAACTTGACCGATCTCTAAAGGCGAGGGACGAGTAGGATGGGTTCAATTGTTGATTACACTTCCACTCGAGCGAGTCGGCGATTATTATCCACTGAACCATCGTAACATTAATTGGTGCATCGACCGGCGTTTGTTATCGAGATGTCACTTCAAAGCGCTAAGTCAAGAATCACATTAATTAGTGCATCGGCCGGGAAACGAACCCGGGCCGCCCACGTGGCAGGCGAGCATTATACCACTGAACCACGAAAACGAAAAACAGTGCAGAAACGCTTATAAACGCCGTTACAAACCACTAGAGGATCTGACCGTTCAAGACACTGTGTAAAGAGTCTCCAACATGAACGCACTCAGATAAGACAAAGATTAATGATGTCCAAGAAAAACTTGGAAGACGCGCTAGAAAAAATTGAACAGCTATACGCAGAGCTATTGTGCTTCTCTGGACCAAATTCCGGTCCGCATTTGCGTCTCGACACGCTTTGCGGCCGCGCGCATTCGAGTCAGAAGAGTTTCCAGCGCCGCAGCCACCGATCTGTTGACTCTAGGTGGGTTTTAGAAACTGGAAAGTAAATAAAATTGGAGAAAACTGTATAAAAAAGCCATGCCGAGTCGGCTTTGGCGCTGGAAACTCGACTGACTCCAGCGCGCGCGGCCGCAAAGCGTGTCGAGACGCAATTGCGGACCGGAATTTGGCCCAGATAAGCACAGTAGATAGTGACACGAAAGGGTTGGAAACTGAAACGTTTTAACAGTATTGCGAGTCTACGATAGACGCGATTGTGAACATAGAAGAACAACAAAAACAGATCCTAAAATAGGACAAATCGTCATCATACAAGACCCCAATCAACCAAGCAATTCATGGAAATTGGACACCATATCTTCCTTGACAAAAAGAACCAAAAACGATGGCTTACCGAGAGAGGCCGAGGTAACATTACCAACTGGCAGAAAGCAAAGAAGACCAATCAACCATCTAATACCGCTGGAAATGGACGCAGAAGAAGACGATACAAAACAACTAACATCACGAAAACGTCAAGAAGAACAACCCATGGCGACGAATAGATATAATCTCAGACCAAGGCACTGCGTGAAAAAAATGGGAGTGGTCAAGAGCGATGGCCAAGTGGCGCCTGCGATAGATTCCCATATTTTATATTGTGCTAGTTTAGGTTGTTTAGCAAAGTTGCGTGAAGAAATTTCCTCTCTGCGATTTGTGATTCTCCGCGTTTTCTCTCGACTTTTTTTGAAGAAGCTTCATCAATTTTTCGCATTTTGGGGTCCAGATTTCCAAATCCGAATGAACGAATTGAATTAAATTCATTGTTTTGCAGGCCTGTTACAGGCCTTGCCCTGAATGAAATATCAAGAATCACCCTTGAGGTCGGACCGTGTCTCATAGAGTTTGTAGCCGTCTAGTAATAGGATGGTTCGCAAGCCTACGACTGGAGCATTACAGCTTCGAATATTATGCAGAAATGTATCATTTTTTAGGATTCCTAGCAGTGCATGATCCTACAAACACAGGGGTGACATCACAATTGGAGATAAACCTTAACCCAACTTTAGTACCAATAATGTAGCAGTCGCACACCATATGCGTTTCAGAGGTGAAATCTTTTTCTGGAAAGATACAGCTCCGACATCGACGACTTCCTGTCGCTGGATAGCAACAGGGTGCTGCACTTTCACTCTAAAATCAATTCGCAGAATTACAATCGGCACAAAAGGCAGTGTTCGGGGTCAACGAGCGCTTTTGATAATTAGAAAAAATTTAAGTTGGCATAGCTAACGCATGAAATCTGTTTATCCAATATTTTGGAGCCAAATTCCTTTTGTTCCTTCGCGCGCTTGTGCGGAGCGAGGGGAGAGGCAACTTGAATGTGTGAAGGAGAAGGATGCTCAGCGTAGGGGTAGTTTATACTCCCGCCGCCGAACGGCGCGGCACAGTGCATTTCTGCAATATTGATCAACGATCGATATAGAAGAATTGCACTTCGCCGCTACGCTCGGCAGCAAAAGTATAAACGACTCCTCACGCGCGCAGCCGCACGCGCTAATCGGAAATAAATTTCTCTCCGAATTTCCTCGCATGTGAGGTGCGGCAAAGAGCCCTGAAGGATTCTTAAATTTTTCTTCCAGAAAAGAAGGGTGGAATCACCTGCGGGACGAGCCACGGAGTCGTTTGCAAGGCGAGGTTATGAAACGCGGCATGAATCAATACTGTGCTTCTCTGGGCCGAATTCCGGTCCGCAATTGCGTCTCGACACGCTTTGCGGCCGCGCGCATTCGAGCCTGAAGAGTTTCCAGCGCCGCAGCCGCCGACCTGGTTATAGAAACTGGAATGTTAACAGAATTGGAGAAAACTGTATAAAAGAGCCATATCGAGTCGGCTTTAGCGTTGGAAACTCGACTGACTCCAGCGCGTGCGGCCGCAAAGCGTGTCGAGACGCAATTGTGGGCCAAAATTTGGCCCAGATAAGCACAGTACTCATCAAAATGGTTTTTTGAAAAAAAATTATTTGTTACGAGAAGAGAATCAGATGAAATTCAGAATGCGAGAAATGGGTGCATATTAGGGTTGAGTGTAGAAGAAAATTAAGACCTGAAATTGCCTGTAGTTACAGTTCAACTCCGCATTGCCGTTCAGTCCGCAAAGTGCACACTGCTTGCGAAAGCGTGCTGCGGCGCGGTTGCGAGTATCCTCAGACAGGGATGTGGGATCACCCGTGCGATTTTCGCCCTTGGTGCCCGGATGATCCCACCAGCCGGGTGATCCCAAATCCCTGTCTGAGGATACTCGCAACCGCGCCGCAGCACGCTTTCGTAAGCAGCGTGCGTTTTGCGCACTGAACGGCAATGCGGAGTTGAACTGTATGAATGTGGTGTTGTCTCGTGGATATATTTTTGTGTTACTTGTGATATTGATGGTATCGAATTCTGTCGAAAGCCGTAGTGTTGTTAAGAATAAATGATTAGTGAACATTACGTTTTCTGGGTAAGAAAGAGTGGTGAAGTGAAAACAAAGAGGGAACATTTAGTAGAAAATTGATTAAGAAATATCGTAGTTGTATTCTTGAGCGGTTAACTGAGATTCTTCAGCTTTATTCGGTTAATGTGCCGGCAATCACTCCTTTGTCAGAGCCCGGAAGCCAAATATACATAAGAAAACTAGTCGTTCAAACGCCATGTCAGAGTAAAAGGACTTATTTCACAGAAAACGGACAAAAGCGAGACCGTATGACAATTTGAAATAGCTAACCTTTAGTGTGCTGACTCAAGCCTACCAGACACACACTTAGATGGCATTAGGCTCCGTCCTTAGCAGACGTCCTAGCGTCGAGTGACCGTAAAGTGATGCTGGGGGTTTGCATCTTCAGCATTTGTTATTGATCTGACTCCCCAGCGACCCCTGCAGCCGGCCAGTCGCTGAAGGTGGACGCATATTGACCGTAACGGCTGTCACTACTACTATCTATACCATCGGTAACCATGCGCCGTCCTCGTACACGTTGAATGCGCCAGCCGTCAAGCGTCATGGGCCAACGTTTGGGCGCTGGCGCATGATGCTCCGAAGCCTTGACGCTTTGCCGCTGGTCGTCTGCTATGGACGGAGCCTTAGATGGCGGGTGAACGAGTGGGACCATATCGGACCACCCACCTCATTAGCCTTCAGATGGTTGGTCAAGCTCATAAGCAGATCGAAACCCACCAAAGTCAACAGAGGGGCTAGCTCTGGGGCGGTCGCCACACATTCGTCGTTTCTATTGATCTTTGGGTTTTGGAAGTTTATCCAGAAAGCCTGTAGGGTCCTGCGTGCGGTAATCTCTGATTCGCGTCCAAGTATCGTAACCGCGATATCGAAACCGCTGTCTTTATGGACGCACACTCGGTGTTCTCCGCAAGGAGTAGACACCTTGAAATTTCTCTTGCCATCCACGTGTTCCCTCACCCTAACGCAAAGAGCCGTGCCTGTCTATCCTACACATTCCTCTCTGCACATCTGACAAGTGACAAGGTAGACCACACCAGTGCTAGCGCAGTCCCCTTCCCTTCCGTATGGGCAAATCAGACGACGGCGTAATGCAGGCGCGGTCATACAGACGGTTTCAAATTCACTGTTCCTTGAGGGTCTGGGGGAGGATCTCGATTAGCCGCACTGCGTCCTGAAGGTTTGCCTTTCGTATACAGGAGCCTATCGATGGGCTTAGCTCTTTGGAAATGGAGGGCACACAAAACCCTATTTTTGACCTGACCTCGTCATCGTTGATCACTCTGGGTGGCTGGACTATGCGCTGCGCTAGTCCTATTGAGACGGTCTTCTGCGTGCTTTCAGATGAGACTGCGATAGCTGTGCGGAACATGTTTTTACAATGGCCTTTTTAATGGTAGTAAAATGCGCAGAACTGTAACGGACAATAATATTCTTACTTGTAGATTTGCGGAACCACCTATTGTGCATGACCCTTCGGAAATGTCTACCTGGCATTCAAAAACGGAAGCCACCCGGCAGCCGGTGATTTTTTTCCGCGAAACAAGTGTCGATCTCGGTTTTAGTGGCGCACACAAGAAAGCAATCGTGGATTTGACGGCAGTAGGTGACTCTTGTTCACGAAACCGAATTTCGGTAGTGCCAAAATTTGGCCGGACTTTGCCTTTACGCTACGAAGAAGGCGATTCTGATGTAACCCACGTGAGCCAATGTATAAGGTGTCACCCTCATTCTCTAGCTCACAAGGAAGCCAAGCAAGCCAAGTAAAGTCCGTCGGAATGAGACTGGTGGCCCATGCGGTTGGCGTGAGTATTCAACGGCCGTCGCGGAAGCACGACTGCAGACAGCTGAGTGGAATATTATCCAGTATGCATCGTAGAATAATGCTAATCGTTTCACAGGTCTGAAAAGTATCTTCGCCACGGCCCCCCGACACGCGCGTCGCCCGCATGGGCGGAAAGTCTGTATTCATCTTGCTGAACTTTGAATCTAACGTCGCACATGGATACTTCTGCAGTGAACGGCTTAACTTACTCTTTCTGCGGTGAGTTATTTTTTTAGTTAGTTGTTCATGCTAGATTTTTTATCGTCGAGAAATTTTTAATAATTTATTGAATCTCTGTATAACAACAAATCATCTGAGAAGTATGTATAAAATATGCCAACACACTAACAATTGTCTATTGCCTGAGAAGCGTATATACAGCAGCGATAATCACGGTGAAGTACGTGAATGAAGCCACAGAGTTGGATTTTGTGGGATTGACCGACGGGGTCACGCAAGCGTTTGTGTTGCAGCAGCATCCGGAGACGTTGGTGTTGTCAATCGATGAGCAGCTGTTGTCCAGACCTGAAAAAAAGATGTCATGGTTGAGTCTAGGGATAGATGAGAAGAGGCCACGTACTCAAACCACTGCATACGCTGGCTGGATCACATGTATAGAGGTCGAGGGTGTGTGGGACTCCGGTCACGTTTGTCGCGTACGACAATTTAGCACATTGTCCTTTGCAAGCTATGAAGGTACTGAAAAATACGAGTTTGAGCTTAGTGCAAGTATGTGCAAAGAGTACCTTTTTTGAATAATCCCATCAAATGTTCGTTGCCTACTAGTCTCCCTCGCGAAGGAATTGAAGTTACGTTTCAACCTAATCATGATGTACAGCTAGGAAAGGAAGACCCCACCGAAGACGCACATGGAAATTTTGGTTCATACAGTTTGCAGCCTGCGAAGACATTTGCTTGACCGTTTTGGGCGACGGATGCCTGATGGGGTCGGCAAATCAGGCGGAAGTCAGGGGAACTTCTCAAATCATCCTGTGACTAGCGTGTTGCGAAATAGCTATTCAAGAGCAATTCCAGAGAAGGAGAACGGAAGTTTGGGATGAGTCTTTTTCGCGTAGATTTGCGTCAGCTCAGGTGGAGGGGAACTCGTCCGCTTTCGACACACAGTGTTTGAACCTTGATCGATTGAGTTGAATTCTTCCCACTGCGCCATTCTTCACTTTGAATCCACTCTCCGATAAGTATTGGTGAAAAGGGAGCTTGATACGTCCTAGGCGAAAAGCTGACCCTTCACCGGCTTCCATTTACCGTAACGTTGCCTGGATACTGAATCATTTGCTTCTACACCACGGCGCGACTCATTCCCTTGTAACCAAACGGTTCTGCCCCACGCACGGCCGTCTAGTCATTGATTGTTCGACGTCTCATCGGCTGTTGGAAAAGATCAGCACAACAGTCTACCGAAGGTCATCCAGAGTTTTTGCGATAAAGGCCTACTTTTGTCTGGCCCATGCCCTCATTTGGACGACTACACAGCTCGTTGCTGTTGGAGTAGGGCCGGACCGTGTTGTCGTCCAAAGCGCTTTGCAGTCGAATGGAGAGCATATTGTACCCGATTTCGGTCTTCCCTTTGCTTGGGAACGGCCTGTGCTTAAAATTTTGCAGGGGGAGGTTACGAATGGGCACAATCTTTTGTTAGAACACGCCACCTCAAAGATTATGCTGACTGGCCTCGTCAGACAGGAGTTGGTCGGTCATTTTCACGTAATCAAAGAAGCTGGAATGTATCCAGCACATAGGATGTCTGGACTTACTTATCAGCAGTGATAGCTGCTCCATCGACGTAGACTCCGGATTGGCAAGTAATTGGAGTGCCGGTGAACTGAAAGCCTAGGTTGACAATCTAGCAGAGCCTCTAAGGAAGCGTAGCCCATCTCTGACTTACCGCGGGAACGGTATTGTTGGTGCTAATGTTCTCTTTTACATTACAGTTGTTACCAGTATCACAGCAGCATCCTGTCACATCTGCGTCCTTGTACACCGGTCCACAAGCATTGTCCAAGGCGAGAGCCCTATGAGAGAAATATTCTATAATTTTGCAGGAGTATTGAGTTATCGAAAGGCACCTACTTGCAGATTGGTGTTGGGGCGCAGTGGTAGGTCTTGAGCATCTTTCCCATAAATGTTGTGTTTAGCGATGCGCACTTGCCGTTGCATGCCATCTGAAAAGGTTGCGTAATGAAGTATAACGAGAGATCTATAGATTAAACGGTTGCTCACCTCTGAACCGACGTTGAAATTGTCCTTCTCGTAGTAGATACCAACATAACAAGCCAGCGTGTTTCCGGGGATCTAAAATTACCCAGTTCTTTATGATTACTAGGCCTCCTATTCGCATATTTCAAATGCACTCACGGTGTTAGTATTCGGGTTGATGCAGCCATCGGTGTTGCAGCAACATCCCCCAAGTCCTGGCTCTACAGTGCTGCACTGATTAGTCATGTCTGGAAGGGAAGATGTTTCCTATGTCTATTCAGCATATTGAACGAAGCAGAAAAAAAGGTTCTGCGACTTTTGCAAAAAAAGGTGTTTGGTTAGTAATGTATTGTGCAGGCGCACAAAAACTAACAGACTGACGTCTGACTTTTGAATTCGAGGGGCGGTCGATATGGTTGAATAGTTTGGACGCGAAAAAAGAGGCAGTGTGAGAAAAGACGGGGCTGTGGGGGCCATTCAGGCTTTGAGCTATGACGGAGTGTGCAAGCACGCGTCATTCTTACTAGGGTTCCCTTCTCCTCGCCCTCGATCTCTTTTGTAACCATCTCTTGGTTAAATTTTTTCTTTGAATTTTTCGTTTCGTGATTTCACATGAACTATTATTGTTGAAGGCAGCGTTCACGGTGAATTTTGTTTTTGAATTTTTCATATTTGATATGAGCTCTAGAACCCTATATAACAGCTACGTTCAAAAAATCACTGAAAACTGTTTTTTTTTCAAACGAGATTTGCTCATTCGACTCTTGAGAAAGGCAGAGTCGATCGCCAGGAATTGTCATGTTATCACGTAATTATATTAGTTCCTCAACTTTCACTATTTGTACTCTATCACTTGTCGATCAGTTAATTTCTTTTCTTACTTGATGTCAGATGGCTGTCGAATTGCTGGTCTCTTTCGACGAGATTCGAAGCGTTCGACTTCCTATATCTTCACAATAATGCGTTTGTAACCCAACAGACTCTACCTACGTTCTCCGGCGGGCCCACCCACAATGATTTAGAGGCAGTGGTCACGATGAAAAACGTTATCGAAAAAACTACAAAAATCAGCTCAGATCAAAAACAGCTCAAAAACTATGAAGGTAGCGCGGTGAAAAACGGGCTAGAATTAGAGTTATCAAGACCCTAAAGTTCCAGTTCGTGCACATGTGCACAGAAAGATCACAGTCTCATGCCAAGCAGTCCAAAATCATCGACAATCAGAGGAAGAAATAAATGCAAATTTACCTAATAAAACAGTTGAACAATGAAAGCAAGCACTTCAACCAATGTTTTTGACTAGATGTGTTCATAAATCCGAAAGTTCATTGATTGAAATTCAAGTTCAAGCCAGCTGATGTTCCTGATATTGGAGATCATCGATGCCGATGATGTGGGGGGGGGGGACTTGTCCAACAGTGGTTTTTTTTGGGGATTTTTCTTATAGGTCTTACTACTCGAGACCCAGAAAAGGGTTTAGAGAGGAAAAGAAGACGAGCTTATTTGAGCGCGACCACTGCCTTTAAACTCAAACAACGGCGAGTGGTTTTCAGTGTCTATGATGGAAACCCATTTTCCCGTTTCTTCTGCTCATTCCCTTACTCTGGCTCGTATGAGAGTGTACGAGGAATTTGGCGGATCTAAAGCTCACTATTAGGTTTCTACTGGAGGCCAAATGAAACACATCCCGTCAAAAGCGGCCAGCCCCTTTCCAGACATCTATCACAATTTTCCCGTCCCCATCCCATGCTGATAGAAATTGTATGCATTCAGCGCAACTGCTCGAAAAGCAATGGGCGCAAAATCAGACACCACTGCAGACTGTTTTATATCTTAGTTTCTTTCACGAATGGTGGTTTTCGAAGGGACCTTTCGCTCTTTGTCTTTACTAGAGGGATGCACTCAGACTAAAAATATTAAAAAGTAAGATATGATTCTCTGCCCCTGCAATACCTATAAGGGTTTGGTGTTTCCTTTTCGGGTTTCGTTCCCTTTATACCTGCTAACATATTTGGGTCATGGTTCATTACAAATTAGCATGCCTTTATTTCATATGCTGCCAATGCTAGAATATTGAGCACGACTCACTCAGCGCTCTGCAAATCGATGTAGGGTCACACATGTACATAGTGGCGGTGTGATTTTGACCGGCTACCGTAGTGTTCAGCGTTATCGAAGCGCATTCACCACGACAGGTAGAGAATCTGAAGGGTTGATTCTATAGCTAAATATGTGCAGAAAATAGATCGAAATCAAGGATCTACCCGGCGTTGGTCAACGGAACGTTGTTTACGTAGATTCCTGTCCAGCACGAAATCGGATACTCGACTTGAGGTGAAGGTGTTGGCAAAATGATCTGCAATTGAGTTATTGAGCATCGTAGATAACATCGTAGTGGGATCCAAATTTGCTGCAAGTCGCTCACATCGGTTCTGTTCAGCTGCTTAACATTGCAACTGTCACCGTTGCTGCAACAGCATCCAGTGATCTCACGATCTCCATTCAACGTTGCACATCCGTCGGCGTTCAGGAAAGTTCTACAAAGGTGCTCATCCCATTGTGGATCAATCTTTGGCAGAAAAAGGATAACGGTTGTTAGAGGGTTACTCTTACCTGCAGACTTGTTTAGGTACGCACTGGAATGTCGTGACGTTGTCGCCATTGACCACACCATTTAGCGATGCGCACCAGCCGTCACACTCGACCTGTAAGGGTCCTTCTTGAAAAAGAAAAGTGTTCAGCGTCTTCCTTCGAAAGCGTCATGCATGAGGGGAACTAGCATTTTGGGGTGCCTTCAAAGGCGTCATGCAAGTGTGTTTGAACGTGACGATGAGCGTTTAGGCCAGACAGGTGACAGACGTTATCGGTCCGTCACCAGTGTGTTCCTCTCTTTTTCAGGTCGTTCCAGGAGAAGGCGCCTCCCCGAATTGCTTGGAAAGCCGTTCGCCGAAGCTTTGAACAAAGTAAAATTGCAGAGACGCAACGACTCACAGCAAGAACGTCTTCGTCTCATGCGCGGGGAGCACACTTACTTCGTTTGAAAGCATCGAGAATTGTTTGAAATCATCGAGAATAGGCGTCGTTATCGGTCCGTCGCCAGTGCGGCCCTCTCTTCCTCAAGTCGTCCCAGGAAGAGGCGCCTCCCCAAGTCGCTTGGAAAGCCGCTTGCCGAAGCTCCGAACAAAGTTAAAGGCACTCTTCGCGATAAACTTCATCCTCGAATTTTTCATGACAAACGCTTCTCGTGACTCTCAGAAGCAGAACAGCGTCGTAAAAACGGGACGAAAAGCTACCCAGGAGCCGCAAAACGGCTTAGAAAAGTGGGCAAACCCCGCCGCTGTGGGCAAGTCCCGCCTCTTTCCGCCCCTCGACGTGAACGAAGGAACACTCGAAATCGTGAGTTGAGCGATGGTTTCCGATCAAAAGCCCCGTTCTTCCCTTCATTCTCAACTTCTCTCTTTACTCAGGTCAGCTTGCATACATTGGCTGCAGAAGACGGAAGTTACAAGCCTCGGAGAACTCGTCCACGATTTTCCTTAGCTCAATTTTTGAGGGAACATAACTCCATTCCCAGAAGGTATTGTACGATTCCAGAAGCATCATTGGAATCAGAATGGGACCGGTTTCAAGATAGGTAAAAAAGCAGAAAAGCGATTTTTGTCGCAAACAGTGCATTTAATTTGCAGAGTCGCAGCGACTCGCAGCAAGAAAGCCTTCGTACCATGCGAGAGGAGCACAATTACATAGTTTGCTCGAAATCATCGAGAATAGGCGGTCATAGATCCCATACTAGTAGTAGTACCGCCTCAAGTTCGTGAGTCCGAGTCCCAGCTCGGTAGGTGAGCCAGGTGTACCCTCGCTGCGCTGTGGCTACTTAAAGGCACTGTTCGCGATAAAAATCGCTTTTCTGTTCTTTTGCCTATCTTGAAACCGGTCCCATTTTGATTCCAATGATGCTTCTGGAATCGTACAAGACCTTCTGGGACTAGAGTTATGGTACCTTAAAAATTGAGCTAGGGAAAATGGTGGACGAGTTGTCCGAGGCTTGTAACTTCCGTTTTCGCAGCCAATGTATGCGAGCTGACCTGAGTAAAGAGAGAAGTTGAGAATGAAGGGAAGAACGGGGCTTTTGATCGGAAACCATCGCTCAACTTACGATTTCGAGTGTTCCTTTGTTCACGTCGAGGGGCGGGAAGAAGCGGGACTTGTCCACAATGGCGGGGTTTTCCCACTTTTCTAAGCCGTTTCGCGGCTCCTGGGTAGCTTTTCGTCCCGTTTTTACGACGCTGTTCTGCTTCTGAGAGCCACGAGAATCGTTTGTCATGAAAAATTCGAGGATGAAGTTTATCGCGAACAGTGCCTTTAAAGGCATCGTGCACGATGTATTTCGTTTTTGAGTTTCCACACGTTACGAGAGCTCTAGTGCCCTATATAACAGCTACGTTGAAAAAAAAAACCGCGAAAAAATCACTGAAATTACCTTTTTTAGACCGAAAATATCTCAATCGACTTCTGAGAAAGAAAGAGTCAATCGCTAGAGATCGCTGCTTTGACCAACGATCTCACAATCAAATGAGCTTTATCTTTCTTTCAAGTGATTTGTGGAGAACGAAAGGTTAATCAATATGTGTAGAAAAGATATTCTTCACGTAATCAGATAATATATTCAATCAACTTCCCCTCAGTTGCACTGGATCAATTGTTGATCAATTACTTATTTGCTGGCTGACAGCAACTTGTGCCAGATGACTGACGGACGGCCGGCCTTTTTTGACCGAATTTGAGACATTCTACCTCATTTATCTTCACATTAAGGCATTTTTGAGCAAAGAAACTTTCCCTAGGTTCTTAGGTGGGCCCATAAAATCATTCGAACCGAAAAAAATGTGAGTGGTTTTTAGCGCGTACGATGCCTTCAACTGTAAAAATGCCAATATCACACGTAAGCAAAATTTGCAGTAGCAAACCTATCACATACCCGGACTGTTGTACCAGGCCGTTCAATAATTCCTGTCCGAAAATTTTCAAAATTCTATAATTTTCCTTAGAAGTGTTATAATATCAGGCAAGTGTAAGAACCTTCTAGAAGGTTCTCCAAAGTTCTACGCTAGGGGTTTATAAGGCGCAGTCGCCGCGTCTAGCTACCAGTATAAGCTAAAATGGACCAAGGTCGAATTCGTACGTTCGTGTACTACGAGTGGCTGCTGGGCAACGACACGGGCACCGCGGTCGCCAACATCTGCAGAGCGTGCAAGGAGGATGCAGTGTCCCAACGCACAGTCAGCCGCTGGTTCAATCGTTTCAAGAGCGGCGACACGAGCCTCGAGGACAGGGAGCACAGCGGGAGGCCTTCTACGGTGGATGATGACGAAGTCCGTCGCTGTATCAAGGAGAAGCCGGAAGCGACCACCCGTGAACTGGCGACGACGCTTGGCTGCAGCAAGTCCACCATCCACAATCGTCTCAACTTACTCGGCTACCACAAAGTTCTGGCCCGTTGGATGCCCCACCGTCTGACAGACGCCAGCAAGCAGAGCCGCGTGGCCGTCTGCCAGTCCCTCCTTCGTTCGCATCGCAAGGAGTTTCTCGAGGACCTGGTCACTGGGGATGAGAGCTGGGTCCTCTACAACAAGGTCGCCCGCCGTGCCGTCTGGATCCCGCGCGGAGAAGAGCCGCCGACGACGCCGAAAGCCGACCTGCACCCGCTGAAGATTATGCTCTGCTGCTGGTGAGACACCAAGGGCATGCTGTACTTCAAGCTGCTCCCGCAAGGCAGGACGGTCACCGCCTCTATCTACACCGATCAGCTCGAGAAACTAGCCGCCACCATCCGAGAAAAGCGTCCCCGACGGGCCTCGGTCCACCTGCTGCACGACAACGTGCGCCCTCACGTGGCGAAGGAGACCCAGCAGAAGTTGGCGACGCTCGGCTGGGAGACGTTTGCTCATCCGCCGTATTCCCCAGACCTCGCCCCTCCGACTACCACTTGTTCCGCCCGCTGAAGCACCATTTGGCCGGAAGAAAATTCACCAACTACGACAACCTCAAATCCAACATCGCGGACTTCTTCGAGTCGCAGCCCCCGGAGTTCTGGGCGAAGGGCATCGGCGACCTGCCCAATCGATGGGCCACTGTTGTGGATAACTGTGGTGATTATATTGTTGATTACACTTGTTTTTCAAAAAAGTTGAAAAAAAATTAAAAATGGTGAAATTTTCGGACAAGAATTATTGGACAACCCGGTAGTCACGGCCACGATCCCGCGCAATTATTCAACTGTACGAAGAGACCCATAGCGCCAACCACAATTGACATATGGACGAAACAATCTTGATCGTCTAATTCTTGAACTCTTAAGATTATCCCGTTCGTGGCTGCAAAGTGGTCGGTTTCGGTTTGACGTCTTGATCGGTTTTCTGATGACGTCTGCCTGACTATGCTTTCCTGACTGCCGAACTCCCGACGGTGAACGACCAGTTTAGAAGAGCTATGGCAGCGCAGCGGGAGAGCATCTGGCGACGGATCCGCTACAGTATGGATGCGGGTCAGGACTCAAGCGGCGAAAAGAAGTAGTCGCCGCATCGACGTAAGGCATCTCTCAGACTGTGCCGTTCTGTGATTCCTGTTTAAAACACTTTGCCGTGGCGATCCATAATGGGAGTGTAAGGCAAAAGCAAGCAAAACGACGAAAAGCCTTGCGTACCCCTAAGAAGTTTGAATACGCAACCTACTTCTGCTCCGACGCTAACTCCTGCTTTCTTGGCGTCGAGTCCAACATAACACCAGAGTTTCTTTCCTGGGACCTAGAAGCGGTAAATATTAGCTAAGGTAATGAACTCTGCGGATTGGTTGCACTAACCTTTGAGGGCGTCAGACAGGCGTCTGTGTTACAACAACATCCGCTGACTCCATTTTCGAGGGTAGCGCACTTGTTGTTCATGTCTGAAAAGGGAAATTCGGCAACTAATAGAGCTTCGAAAGCAAAAATTCGAAATTTTTCGACGTACTGAGAGACTTGCAGACGGCTGACGGGTCACAAGTATACATGGTGGCATTGTGGGTTACACCTTGGAGTGTTGTGACCAAAGTCAGGGAAGCGCATTCTCCTCTGCAGGACTGGAATCTGAAATGAACATCGTTGAATAGCTTTACGTACTGGTATACTATTCTGCGATAATGAGCGCACCCTGGATTGGATAGTGGCGCCCCGTTCACGTAGATTCCGCTCCAGCATGAGATCGGGAACTCATTGTATGGTGGTAGAGTTGGTGGAGTAATCTGAGGAGAAGTTGATTCAGTCGTCTCTAGTAGCCTTAGAAAAAAGTTGTAGAACTTACATCGGGTCTGCTGGCTACATTGCAGTTGTTCGCAGTGTCACAGCAGCAACCAGTCACTTCACGGTCACCCTTCAGCGAATTGCAACCATTGTATGCGGCAAAAGATCTGAAATTAAGACATCCAAGTATCTGAGAATCTCGCCAACTGTCTGAAGCACTCACTTGCAGACGTTTTTCGGTACACATTGGAAAGTGGTCACGTTATCTCCGTTCACAATGGCATTCAGCGACGAGCACATTCCACTGCAGGCCAGCTAGAAATTCAATTTCGAAAATGATTTTTCATGGCTGAACTGCGTCTCCAGCGCAGGAAATCTTTCCGAATCTTGACCACCTTTTCATTTTCGTTTTATCTGTGTTTACATTGTTGCCTTCATTCTCACCTATCTGTGATGTTCATTTTACTATTTTTTTCCAAGAAACCATCGTGTCACCGCCAGTCTACCATCGATTGACATCATCGAGATGTTTCTGACACGGACGACCAATTACGAGGCCGACAGTTGGCATACTATCGTCATGACAGGTATTGCCAGCAGCGGACCTTGACGAAAATGTGTTAGTTGCCCAACAGCTGGGTGATAACTGAGATTAAGCTGGCCAAAGGCAGTTACGAGGCCGACAGTTGGCTTATTTCAGTCACTCAGATAATGGGAGTTGCGCAGCCGCTGGATAAGGTATGTCACTTATCTAACAGCTGCGCGATAACTGGCATCTAGCTGACAGTGACAAATACAACACAGATTCACCGAGTGCATGAACACGAAGATATACACCAATCGGTAGTCGGTTGGCACCTAGCGTCCGAGTGGCGCTCGCTTGGCGCTGAATTGTCACATGGCTGGCACACGAGATAGTTAGCGACTCGTCACGTTGTAACATATTGTACTTTTATCATTGATGTCATTGATAAGCTCAACCGGTATATATGACGCTCCAGTCAAATGAGTTCTCACTCGGCATTTTGTTGCCGGCCCTTTAAGGTGACCTGGAGTCACTATCTACAGAGGACAGGATATTTTTCTGGCACTGAGGAAAGACCACTTCTGCAAGGAGGGGGCAAGGTGGGGTGGGCGTCTTATACCTCAGACCACTACGTGGGAGAACTCTTACGCAACGGTCTGCGGCAAGGCACTCATCTCGAGCTATCGTCTGATAAAACTTACGTACCTCAATCAAATGATTGCTCAACAGCGGCAGTTCCAGGCCAAGAAGCTGCAAGCTGTCGACCAGCGTCCTGGATGACCGCTGGCAGGGTTCTGGCGGATCGCCGGCTGAAAGCTCTCAGACGTTGGTTTTTCCTCGCCGAGCTGATGTCGGAGGACCGCCAACCTAATCGTCTGAGTTGTTACGGAATCCATAAATATGAAGGTGCGTGAGCATTGTTTTCGAGCCCTGAGAGATTTGTGGGAGTAGACGACAATCGAACCCTTCAAGAAGGATTTGCGTCTCTTTGCTCAAAATCGTTTAGTATCTTGTCGTTGTACTCCTCACTAAGAGGGTGTGCCTGTCCACAGGTCGCGAATTGTGCAGGATTGACGCCACCAGAACTTCCGCGATATCATCGCCTTCAATCAGTGCCCAGCCAGCCAGGAGTATGCCCAAATGGTTCATATTGTATTACAGTATTTCCAAGGAAAACATCCAGAATGGGTATTTTTCTATCGAATCTCCACAAAAGGCACTGAAGAAACCTTGGAGCAAGACCGATATGTGTGCCGTGGTTTGCGCGCTCCTTACTCGTTTGGAGCCTTGACCTCGTTTTCTTAGGAAGGCTAGGAACGTTTGGTTGGCTCAGAAGCCATTGTTATGACAAGCATTAGATAGCATAGACAATTCTTGATCGTTTTCTGATTCTCAGAAGCATCGTACAGACTTCAAGCTATTAGTTCATGATCGGGTTCAGTCCACCGTAAATCAGCAAAGGCCTCTTCCCCTTTTAGGTCAACAAATTGGCTCTAGACTCCTGTGAATGTACGAGATGCTGCATCGGCTATGTCTTAGGCTCGATGAGCGTGGAAACGATAGCTTATACGACAAGGGATTGAAGTGAATGCGCAGCGCAGAGCTGAAGCTAGTTCCTGAGTGCAACGGGCAAGCCTGGAGTGATCGGTGGTTTCGAATCAGGCTCCACCTCAACGTAACGAAAAAACATTTGACGAATGAAGCGAACTAAGCGTAATTTTATTGAGATTGACGCTATCGAGCTTCTACATACTTACATCTTCAAGTTCTCATCGCGTCCATCGGATCTGTCTGCAGAATCAATAATAAAGCTGTTATCGCATCAGCTCATCATGGCTCAACGAGCGGAGAGTTTTTGCCATCAATTGATGTCCAGGGGTGCGTTCCAAGAAGTTTTCCATGGGAGGAAAAATGGTCTGATAAGATATGACGAATCATAGACCGGAAGACATGTTCAACTTAGGTGGTCTCATAAACTATCATTGGTTGGTATCACTATCAAATATGATTTCCTGCCGTGGAAATCTTCTTGGAACGCACCCCAGGTCTACTTAACGGTTGTCCTAGTCTCGCACTCTTTGCTACAACGTACTGGCCTGCAGACACAAATACTGAGCGCAGACCCGGTTTAGAGGAGGCAAAAGTACTCCGTTTTTCCACTAGACACCTGGTGTCGCGTAGATGTCATATGGCAGAAAAGGCGACCTGCGGTTGCTCCAGTCGCTGGAAAACATCACGAAGCTCAGTCGCAATGGTGTGAGCATGTTTCCTGCACTAGATACAATACAATAGACAGCGGCGCCCAGGTAAAAGACTCGAAGCGCGTTAGAGGGAACACTGATTTGGGACGCTACTCGCCTAACCAATTATTCCCTGCATCAACCCTAACCAGTCACATGACTAGGAAAATTTGGATAACGAGTCGGAAAACACACTTCGTATTGACTCAGGACAAGTGCTTAGGGATAAGCGAAATTCCCTGTTTTTCTGGACGCCAGGATTGATATCACACCCAGATCACTACCCTCGTCCCACAACACTAACCTCTCCTCCGACGTTGATGTTAGCTTTAGGTGCGTTGACTCCGACGTAGCAGGTCAGTGGGTTGTTGATAGGTGACTGAAAATCATCAATTCAGAGTTTTCTTCCTAATAGGTAATGAGTCAACGAAAGTACCTTGGTTGGAGTAAGGCAAGCGTCATCGTTGCAACAACATCCGGAAACTCCCGGCTCTACAGTGGCGCATGAGTTGCTCATGTCTGCAATCGAGACCTTGTCAGACAACTGGCCATAGCTTAGGGTTAAATGAGGAACAGAATGAAACTCACTAAGAGCTTGGCAGATGGAGGTTGGGTCACACATGTAGATGGTGGCAGTGTGCGCTTGGTTATTCAAGGTGGTCTGCAACGTTACACTGGCGCATTCTCCGTAACATGATTGGAAGCTGAAACGGACGCTTGGCGACTGAGTACATATTTTGAAAGCCTCGCTACGTTTTACGTAGAACTGACCCAGCTGAGGTGATTGCATTGCCGTTGACGTAGATTCCGGACCAACAGGAGATCGGGAACTCTTGCGTCGCTGGTGGTGTAGGAGGAACGATCTGAAGCTTGCAAAAGGTTTAGAGACGTTCGAAGTTCAACGGAACTCTAAGGATTACATCGGTTCTGTTGGCTTGGTAGAGATTGCAGCTGTTGCTATCACTACAGCAGCATCCCGTGATTTCGCGATCTCCTGGGAGACTCACACATCCTCCGTTATCTCCGAGGGACCTGCAAAGGAAATCAGATATTCAGTATTTGGCTGATCTTTGAGATTCACAGGGAAACATACTTGCAGACAGAGGTTGGGACACATTGGAAGGTGGTCACTTTATCACCATTGACGACTCCAGTCAGAGACGAGCATTGTCCATCACAGACAACCTATATATATATATTTTTTTTTCTTTCTCTTGCGGTTATCGTCGATGTGGTGAATTTGAAACCTTACCTCTCCTCCAACATTAACATTTGCTTTGGGTGCGATCATACCGACGTAGCACCAGAGCGGCTTTCCGGGCTGCTTTCTAGGTGTGAGACAGCCATCCGTGTTGCAGCAACATGCTTGTACTCCGGTTTCGATAGTTTTGCAATTGTTGGTCATGCCTTAATTGGTCGCTAAGATAGGTTAGCAGGCCAACCGGTCAATCTTCACTTCCTTCTGAATTAAAAGCGCTTACCCATGCTGTTACAAACGGATGTTGGATCGCAAGTGTAGATGGTAGCGGTATGCGTTGTGGAGTTGATTGTGGTTGTCAGTGTGGCCGATGCACATTCTCCATAGCAGGTTTGGAAACTAAAATGCCATTCTTGAACTACTAAGTACTACTCGTTGCCAGAATGAGGTTGTGGTGCAGTGCAAGTGGTGAACTTGTTGAGATTAGTGTTTAGAAGACTCGCAGAATGACTCGTTCGTGGACAGCTTTTCTGCTAGAGCGATTTGGATAACTATTCAATACCGAGAGTATCTTAGAAGCTGATTTCTCGGACATTTGCCGGGTCCGACCCCAGCTCGAACGGGGTCAATCCCCAGATTTCTGTCAGGTCGAACCCTTCAGCGTTGGTCCTCCACGTAGTCCTAATTCTAAGTGAGAAGGCATGGGGGAGATTAAGTTTACTTCTCCCCCACGTCGTCTTAGTTGGAAAAAGAGAGGGGCGAGAACTTGAGTTTCTGAGTTAGAGCACCCTTTGAAGATCGAACAATCGAGGGGACTCTCCAGGATCGGCTTTCGAAGGCTAAATGGGTCCAGTGGCCTATCGCCCACCGATCACAGCCTTGTTATCGCTCGAAAACCAGGTATACTAGGTCGCAGTCGAAAAGTCGGTCGCGGTCATTGGTGCGCGTAAAAGGAAGAAAACTAGACTGCCTAGTCTAGTGCGCGTGTTCTAGGAAAGCTTGTCAGAACTGATTGAAAGCGAAAGTCCAGGCCTATGCGAAAGCTGAGGATAAATGTTGTGGTGGAGGATTCAAAGCCACCTGGCGTTGAAATATACTTTTAGTCGAAAGTCGGCCGGTCAAGTCATCTGAGTCAGATCATCAACCTACCCTACGCCAGTGAGTGGATTTCCGTTGACGTATACACCGCTCCAGCAGGAAACTGGGAATTCTCGGACGGGTGAAGGAGTCGGAATGACAATCTGGAATACGATCTGATTGGATGAAGATTATCTATTTTTGTATGCGAAGCTCCTACATCAGTTCTGTTGTGAACGTTACAAGCGTTCTTGTAGTCGCAGCAGCAAGCTTCGACTTCGCGATCACCCTGGAGGCGAACGCAATCGTTGTTGGCTCCCAGGAACCTGGGATTGCAGGAGTTAAAAGGGAACTGTTTTTGAAAAAATTAAAAATCAATCTCTATAGCTCACTTGCATACGCTTGTTGAGACACATTGGAACGTGGTGACGTCGTCGTTGTTGACCTGGGCGCGAAGGGAAGAACACCTTCCATCACAGCGTACCTGAATTTATTTGCTTGTTGTCTCTCTTTTATATCTAGCAATCGTCGCCTACAATGCGTGGCGAATTCGCATTCTAAAAACTAAAGTACTTGACGGTTCTGAGCGCAAAGGGATGAGCTAGTGGACGTTTTCCAACTGTGCTCCTAATCGTAGCACGTGCTCCAACGAATGAGTCATTCATGGCATGCATGCATGCATAGTGCACATTTATGTGCCTCAACGAATGAATCGTTCAAGATGGCAATATGGCCACGTACTCCTTCGTAGCTTGTTCGAGTGATTTCAGTGAGATCAGCCGATACATGGGTAGAGAGATCAGTTAGCTTCACGAGACCGGTTCTGGAAGTCTTGAAAATTTTCAGTTGATGAGGATATTTCCCGCACGGCGTGCAGCAAGGAGAGCTTCCTCGTTGTAGACCGCAGCGTGGATGACACATGTTGCGAGCTGTGGTGGGGCTGGCCTACTCGTCTTAGACTGTGATATCGCATCGTTGTTTTGAAATGTCTCGCACCTCTTTGTGGGCAGGTTTTTTAACGTTGTATTAACAGCACATGCTCCACCTATGAAGCTTTCTATTTCATCGGTGGAGCACAAGCTGTTAATACAACGTTCCAGCATAAGTTGCTGATTGGTTTATATACGCGGTGATTGTCTCATAGAGAGCGCAGTTGGGCATTTGGGACCATCCCCAGAAAGGTGTCCCGAGTCATTTCCTAAAAGGTCTGGACCGCTGAGGGAGGCGGACAGATAGGAAAGTTTCGTCATTCTTGATCGCGGCGGGGATTATGTTGCGAACATAGCATTTGAACTTCGTCGTCGTCCCGACAAATGCACGCAGAAGTGGGTCTCTCAAGGGCATTCAAAGGGAGTTTGCGTAGATGGACGACGTATCGAACTTCTTGACGCTCTCTGTTATTTGGGCTGTTTGCTCAAGAACGATGGTAGTCATGCAGCTTATATTGAGCAACGCAAAACGAAACCTACATGTGAATCTAAACCTCTTGCCAAAGGTATGTGGTCTACCCCCATCGCTAAAGAAGTGAAGTTGCCTATCTACCTATGCGCCGTTCGCCCTATCATGATGTATGGATCGGAGACGTGGACAGCACCGAAGACGCAGATTAAAAAAGTGGAGTGCATAAAGAGAAAGCTGTTCAGACGTTTGCTTGAGTATTTGTGGCCGCGAGGGTTATAGCGATGACTTTTATGAGGAAATCGTCTTGAACAACACCCTCAAAGAATTCTTTTAAAGGCAGTGTCCACGATAAATTTCGCCCTCGGTTTTTGGCAGGAAATCTAAAGTTCAGGGTCTCATTAGAGCACTGGGGTCGAAAGTGTGAACGAAAACGGGCCTGAAAGAGCTCCATACGGCTCCGAAGTCCGCTCGCGCTAGCCCTTCCGCTCGCGGTCGAGTTTTCCGAGGAACAGTTTGGTCCGCGTCTACATTAGCATTCGAGCGCGAGCGCGGCTGAGTTTTAGCATTGGAGCGCATTTGCACGCTTTCTACTTCAGGCCCATGTCCGCGCAACTGATCCACCGTTGAATTGTGGCTTTCAATAAGAAGAGCTGATTTTGGATGTTCCGCAGCGTTTTTTCATGATTCTTTCTTCACTGATGAAACAGTCAGACTCTAAGCCTTCGTTTTCTGGTAGTGACTCGAAAACGATTTTTATCGTGGATGCTGCCTTTAAGTTCTGTCTGGAAGCGGCCACTAGGACATTGGCAAAAGTTCTGGAAGGATAAGGTAAAACAGGATTTGAAGTCACTTGGTATCTAAAGAAAGTTCAGACGCGATAGTCTACTGCGCAGGAGTTTGAATAGTGACATATGGATGGATTGTATTCAAAATGCGGCTGAAGACCGTGAATAATGGACACAACAGACGACTAGGAATGCACACGTTGGTGAAGGTGCAGAATGACCGCAACAGGCGGAAGTCAGTCCATTGATTCGCGTGCCAAGTTGCGGGCTGCAACGGGCATGGCCTTGATGCGTGCCATGATTTAGACCGTGCTCTGGCCGTGAGATATCAGGCCCTTTCTGAAGGGGTGGGGACACAAATGCAAGTGCTCTTGCAATGAAAGTTGGTGACACTTGCGTCTTGAATTGATCACGTGCCACAGCGATTGAGTTCCTCAAGTTGCGTGCACATTTTCCTCGTATGGAATGCCACGAGTGTGTGAGAAGCCAGAGAAGTGACCAGTAACAATGGTTCTCTTTCTCCTCAGAAACCTGGTAAGGGCTCCTAAGACGAAAAAAAAGGAATTGGCGGCATCTTAGATGCCACTATTGGCTTCCTGTTCTGTAGCGACGCTCACTAATGGGTTCTCACCTCCGCTCCAGTGTTGACGTTGGCCTTGGGAGCGTATAATCCTACGTAACAGTAGAGTGGGTTTGAGGGGTCCTATAAATATGTTAAAGATCGACTATGATTTGTACGACGTTGGAATGCACATGAAAATTCTTACCTTCCACGGTGTCACACATGCATCAGTGTTGCAACAGCAACCGCTCACTCCGTCTTCGATTGTCGCACAACTGTTGCTCATGTCTCAAAAAGGATAATCAGTGAATGAAGTCATCGTATTCGAAGTTGAAGAAAAGCTCACTCAGTCCCTGGCAAACAGCTGCTGGATCGCACAAATACATAGTGGCATTGTGCTGCTGCCCGTTCATGGATGTTTGTAGAGTGACTGAAGCGCATTCTCCATCGCAGGACTGGTAACTTTAAAAACGTTCAGTCAATGAAATCATAGTAACGTAAGAGTGTGTAAGAAGATACCCTGCTTTACTGATTGGTTTCCCATTGACGTATATTCCAGTCCAGCAGGAGACTGGCGACTCTGGTGGCTGTGGTCGAGGAGGTATGATCATCTGAATAACGGCGCAATTCATGAACTGGTTTTGTGTTGAAGTGGGTTGATCAGTTCACGTACGGAGTAGTTAGCAACGTTGCAGTTGTTACCGCTGTCACAGCAGCAACCGGTGATTTCACGGTCTCCTGGTAGCGAAGTGCAGGCGTTGTCGATCTCGAGACTCCTGAAAGAGATTTGTTCCGGATTTCGTTAGCGTTTAGTGACTCCAGTGTTGTTCAAATGGACTAACTTGCACACGCTCAAGGGGGCACACTGGAATGTGGTTACACTGTCTCCGTTGACGTTTCCGCTTAGTGTAGAGCACTGGCCATCACATGCGATCTAGATTGAAAATTTTATATAGATAGTTCTGTTCACACTGCAAATTTGGCTTTGCATTCGCGAGTGAGGTGGTAATCCTGCGGAACCCAGGTTCGAGGTAAAACTGAGTTGGCCTGTTTTCAGCAACTCGAAAACCGCAGTTGTGAAGTACAGTGATAGCGTTTGATATGCGTTTTTTTAATGGAGATTATTTTATGCTTTTCCTGCTGTCTTGAGAACATTGGCGATCAGTTTTTAATAGATGTGCATTGATGCAGCTAATAATCAAGTACAGTTGGTACGTGTCCGTGTTCGACAATTAGGCGCGTCGCCCAAAAGCACTACCCGATTTGGGGAAGGAGGCCTTGTTAAAATCGCAACTTGTGAAGGAAGCCAAGGTTGAAAGTAGTCGACAGTGGTGTTTGAATTAACACCGTACCCGATTTTTGAACAGTTGCGTTGGGTAGCTAGGAATTCTCCCATTAATAAGATGGCTGGCAGCAAATTAAGCCAGATGGCTGACGGAGAGCAGGTCTTCTTGGCCCAACCAAAAAAATCAAAAACGACAAGACTTCAATGGACTTTTTCTTTTGAAAGGGGTTTTGGGGCGCGGGGGAATCATGAAGACGATCGGCTGCTTGAGAAGGACATACTCCTCTCAAAGTCGAATGGGCACCAGGGATGTGCGGCAAATGCCGTTTACCGATTGTCGTTTGCCAGCTGTTTTTGGACGGAATTGTCGAGTCGCTTTTCTTCTCACTATTCAACGAAACTTGGCAAAAAGTGCGCAATAGATAACAAACGCTCCGATTTGGACGCGAAGCTCCTAGTGAGCAATCCGCTCCTTAATGACAAATAATGACCCAGCTCTCGCGTCTTTTGAATGGTCTTTGCGTCCTCTAAATAGAACCTTCTCGAAAGCAAATGGCAATTGGATGTCATTGTGTCTAGGCCACAGTACGGTACTGAGGTTATCATCATAAGCGGAAATCCATTTGATTGGTGGCGATCAACAGCGACATCCACAAGGTATCCCTTGCTAAACAACTTGCTTCTTGATATCTGTCTGCTCCAGCTACCTCGTCAGAAGGCAAGCGCCTATTCGGTTTCGCTGAAGTTATCGCTTTGGGTCTCCGAAAAAGGTTGACTTCAGAGAACCTCGAAAAATTACTATTGGTACATCACGGTACACTTATTCCCGGTTTTCGATAGAATACTCATTCCGGTGCTGTTTTTTCATATCAAGTATTGTACTAAGAAGTTTGAATTTTTGTGGTGGTATTGAAAAAACAATTTTCTTGTTATTAGATCACGAAATTTGCATGAGGGAAAAATAAATTTTCACAAATACTTTTCGAGAAGGAGATTGTTTTGCGTAGGAGGTTTTTTTGTTTTGCCTTCTGTAGATTGTCGTTTGCCTGCCGTTTTTGGACGAATTTTGTCAGTTTCCGTTTGCCGATTTTTCGAAATCATTTGCCGCATATTCCTGGTAGGCATTCTTCCTGAGCAAGGAGTACCCTCCGTCGATTTGCCACCGAAAATGTTACCTCCCTTCCCCAAAGGTTTCATTCATGAGTTCCTTGTGAGATTATTTCATGGAAATAGAGCTCTATCTGGTTAAAGATCATAAGAGCATTCCTATGGAAAACTCATTACAATACCTGAGATTGGGATTCTGAATCTTACCTCTGCTCCAACGTTGACTCCGGCTTTGGGTGCTAAGATTCCGACGTAACACATGAGTCGGTTGTCTGGGCTCTTAAAGGAGTTGGTTGAAGAAAACACTCCTAAAGGGGTGAATCGTTATGATACTGCGGCCTACCCTGTTTCTAGGTGGATAAATGCAAGCATCAGTGTCACAGCAGCATCCTCCAACACCTGGCTCAACAGTGTTGCATCTGTTGGTCATGTCTGAAGAAAATGCGAGATCAATGGTGTACACGGTCATATAACCTTCTCAAGAAAGTGGACAGGTAACGAACTTAGAGCCTTGCAGATTGAAGTTGGGTCGCACATATAGATCGAGGCGGTGTGGAAGGTGTTATTGAGAGTGGTGTTCAAAGTGAGCGAAGCGCACTGGCCATTGCAGGATTGGAATCTGTATGAAAGATTTTTACATACTCAAAAGGAACTATGTAAGATAGCTTCCTACTTACCCGACATCGGTCAGTGGATTTCCGTTCACATAAATTCCAGTCCAACAAGATATTGGGAACTCGACCACTGGGCTTGGTGTCGGCATAATGACATCAGTTCTGTTTTGCATGTGGAAGTTGCAGCTGTTTCCTGAGTCGCAGCAGCATCCGGTAATCTCGCGGTCTCCCGGCAGTCTTTCGCATCCATCACGGTTCAGAAGCGACCTTAATGAGTTTTACAGTAACATCCTTGTTGAAAGTGTTGAAGATGTCTGACTCACTTGCACACTTGCGTTGGCACACACTGGAAAGTCGTGACATCATCTCCATTGACGTTTCCGCGGAGTGATGCGCACATTCCATTGCAGTTGACCTAAAAGCTTTTGATATAGCATTGTATAACAGCAAATGTAATCTACTCGCAGAAAGTGACTGTCTTGCCTCGGCTCCGACGTTGACTCCAGCTTTGTTGGCAATGAGACCAACATAGCACTGCAGTGGTTTTCCAGGATTCTGAAGAGTCAGATTCACCTCGTTGCTCCAACCATCAAACCCTCTCAATATGCCCGAAAATTCTCACCTTTCTGGGAGTGAGGCATGCGTCTGTGTTACAGCAACAAGCGGACACTCCTGCCTCTACAGTTGTACAGTTGTTCACGATTCCTGAAAATACGTAGTGTTGAAGGCGTAGGTTGGGGACAGTGAGGGGAACAAAAGGAGGACATGGGCTGGAGAGCCTGAAAGTGACATTTGGTGGCGACCACATAACTGCGTCAATCAAATTAGACCCCGCCCTACGGGCGACAACCAGTAAGGGGGTAACGAATGACGTCATCAGTCTCCCTAGTGTCTGGGGCGTGAAACATAAGGTCGGTGCTTGTTGAACGGCAGATGTGGAGGCTTATTTGAACGAGCCTTTCCACAGCTGCAAACAGCTGGTGAGAATACTTATCGCCGTTTGTCTATTATTCCTGCTTATCCATTTACTTTTCACGTCTGCCCTCCTATATCTAATGTGTCGACTCGACTGAGACGACGAAGGCTTGAATATCGATGGAAAGAAGCGCTAGAATTTGCGGTTCGCAGACGACATTGTGCTGATCAGCGACAATGCGACGGAGATGACTGAGATGCTGAGGGAGTTAGGTGGCGTAGGCAAGACGATTGGTCTAGTGATGAACATGAAGAAAACTCAGACGATGGCGAACCAGGGGTGCAATGATGGGCTAATTTACCTCGGCGAAAATCAACTGGACAAAGTCGACGTCTACGTGTACCTCGGTCGAGAAGTCAACATGGCAAACGACTTGACGAATGAAATGGGTAGACGAAGAGGAGCAGCCCAGGCAGCAATGGGCACAATCTGAGAGGTGACCTATGAGGTCCAGGATTTTGGGCTGCGGGCTCACCTCTTTGACTCCCCCATGCTGCTAGCTCTTTGCTATGGTACCGAAACATGGGCTCACAATAAGGTCACCTCTGTCGCCATGAGGACCGTACACAGGGCATTGGGGAGATGTCTCCTAAATACGAATCTACGGAGGCAAAAGCTGCAAGGGCGAAGCATACAGGAGCTTCAGAAGGAGCCTGGTATCCGAGACGCGTTGTCCCGTATGGAGTCTGCGAAACACAGATGTGCAGTTACGTTGTACGCCGAAACGACGATAGATGGAGCACCAGGATCACCTACTGGTACCCACGAGGCGTTAGAAAGCTCCTGGCCGCCCTGCAACGGGTTGGGTTGACACATTTAACAAGTCATTCAAACGAAGAGCTCTACCATATTGGATGATCGTTGCTATTTACAGGAAATCCTGGAGCGAATGTGGTCCACATTGAGAAGACCATCGATGAAGATGGACCAACAAGGTAAGGTAAGGTATTCATTTAGATTCAAGTGGTGTGTTACCGAGGCCACGAATTCGCTAACCCAATCGCAGGCCATGTTGCATAGACCTACATAGTTACAACCCCCCCCCTCCTACCTAGACTTCACGCTGTTTATACGCTGAAGTGATCGCAGTGTGGCTACATGTAGCGGGTAGTAGTAGGTAGACTTTGGTGTTTATACGGTCATAATGATTATATAATACCTCGTGCTGACTTACCTAGGGACTTGCAAACACTTGATGGATCGCAAGTGTACATTGTAGCTGTGTGATTTTGACCTTGGAAGGTAGTGGAGAGGGTTAGAGAGGCACATTCTCCGTTGCACGATTGGAAGCTGTAAACGCCAACATTGCCGATCTTGCTGGATTTATGCGTGAAAGTCTTAGGGTGGTGAATTACCTTGGTTTGGACAATGGGTTACCGTTCACATAGATACCAGACCAGCAAGAGATGGGGAACTCAGGTCGCGATGGCTGAGTAGGTGGAACGAGCTGAAATTTTTCTTTTAATTTATGAGTACGTTTTTTGGTGATGTGTAGATTATGAATGATGTATAGATTATGAAAGTAATCCTGATTACATTGTACAAAGCGGCGTTGCATCCGTTGGAAGTGTCGCAACAACATCCGGTTACTTCACGATCTCCTTTGATTGTGCTACAGCCGTTGTCAGCTGCGTATGCCCTGAATCAGAACCGTCTGTCGTTCGGAAAGCGTCCAAGCAGTGGTCCGGCAAAAGTGCAAGTTATCATGTTCATAATGATGTTCACATAGAACTCAGAGAAAGATATGAAATCATCTATGGACTGGGTGTTACTATGGTTCAACCAGCTAAGATGCAACAGTTTTTCGCTATCTGAGGAAAGTGATGATTTACCGCATTGGCAGCATAGCTTAAAACGAGCTCAGCTGCAGTAGGCGCGGAGAGTCGTTTTCCCTCTCTTTGATCTGAACGACGGGGAAAGAAAAGGCGTTCAAGGAATAAGTCGGCTTTGTTATATTCACCACTACTGCTCTGAGATCTCTCCCCATTCTTTCTCATTTCGTATTGGGATTCTTTATTGTTTTGCGCTGTCACTTGTACCTGGTTTCTTCATAATTGTGTTCGCCATTTTCTTCGGAAATTTTCGCGAAATCGAATCGGAATTTCTGATTTTCTGTGCCTATGTGACCTTTGTACTGAGTGGGAGTCACGCTCAGTGAAAATAGAAATTCGGTCTGCATTTCGGGCGTGCACGTTGCATTGCGCGAATCCGCGGACGCTGCGACAGCGACCTGTCCTTTAAAATTTACTGCTATTTCCCACGACAGCGACCGAGTGTCGCAGAAGTATACCGTTGCCCTGTAAGCTGTGCTTGTAATCGGTCGCGTCGCCGCATCACTGCGGGGCAACGATTCCTCTTCCATTGCTCCTGATTGTGGAGTGCCGCGATCATAACTGCTTCGAGCCAGATGTGGGCGATCACTTCATCCAGGTGGGGAAATAGTATGCTGTGGTTCGTCGCTGCTAAGCACTCTATCGCTGCCAACCTGACAGCGATATAGCAATCATCGGCCATTATGACTTTCCGACGTGTGATTGTTATTCCAGTCCGTAGCAATATTTCACTAGAAAGGGCTGATTGGAGTCCTACCGCTCGAAGGCGCGAAAGCATGCGATGGAGGGGAGTCGATCGTGAGGCCTGGCATGATCGATACTCCTCCATTGCATACTATCGCGCCTTTGAGCGGTGGAACTCTAATCAGCCCCTCTTCGTCCCCTAAGACCGGTAATTCACGCCTGTTATTCGTCTTGTTCACTTCTACGATTGGTTTATCATGTTTCGCGGTTGGTTATATTTTTTGGCTTGGCAGTGGAAAGTAGGGACAGAATCGCTGCTGCTCCAGCAATTCCGCTGATCTCTGCTGTTCTCGATCACGGCGGGAGTCCCATTCGCTACGATCGAAATCAGCAGCGATCGACTACAATTGGGTCTGATAGAAATCTACAACTTTGTCATTTAATTCTGCAGATCATTTTAAATCTATTTTCCGAATTTCTAGAGGGCTCGTACTCACTTGCAAATGCTGGTTGGCACACATTGGAAAGTTGTGACATTGTCTCCGTTGACCATAGCGTTCAAAGTGGAGCACATCCCGTTGCAGTAAACCTGCAGGCACATCAAGTTGGAGTATGAGTCTCGTGCTATTTGGTTTCGCAAAAGCAAGTACCTCGGCTCCGACGTTGATGTTGGCTTTGGGGGCGTTGATGCCCACGTAGCAAGTGAGTGGGTTATCAGGTGTCTGCAATCAATCGCTTATTTCCCTTTATTAAACTTTCGTCATGGTGTATTTTACCTTGCCTGGCCTCAGACAACCATCATCGTTACAACAACATCCGGAAACTCCTGGCTCTACTGTGGCGCAGTTGTTGCTCATGTCTTAAATGGTTAACCTCTGGGCCATCATGTGAACTATACAGTTGTGCATAGCACGCAACTCACTGAGTGATTGACATACTGCCGTTGGATCGCACATGTAGATGGTGGCGTTGTGTTGAGCACCATTGAGGGTAGTCTGGAGGGTCACTGAGGCACATTCACCTTGACAGGATTGGTATCTGAAGATTGAATACTCTATGTGGATATCGCAGAAATGGACTTGGATTTCTTTGGCAACAAAGTCCTGGCTTACCCTGCGTTTGTGATGGCGTTCCCGTTCACATATACTCCAGACCAGCAGGAGATCGGGAACTCAGTGTTTGGTCTTGGGGTGGGTGGAACAATCTGCAAGTGACGACTATTCGACCTTTTTGAAAGCTAGTGCTAATATTTCCTCGCGGTTAAGATGTGATGGTGGCATCTGCAAGTGTCGGTCTATTCTTAGAATTTGGTCCAATGGAGGGACGGGGCTGCGGCGATACATCGTCGCTTGCGATCGAAACCTTGTTTAAGGGTGGTGTTGCGTACGCCGCACGACATGCAGCAGCGATTGCGTCTCCCTCATCTGTTACTTGCCCCAAGTTTCCATGTATTATGCACCGGCAGAGGGGAACCACCTCCTCAACTGTAGTGCGTGTTGACTGTTCTTGTTCTTTTCTCAAGGGCTGAACACATCATTGTCTTCCTGTAAACCCGTCGCTGCTGTTTTTCTTTACTGCTTCTGCAGGATGGGCAGAAGTTTCAGGATTGTGCAGAAAAACGGAAACATCCTTATCGGGAGTACTGACTTTAAGGAAGATTAGATCAAGATACTCACGTCAGTAACATTGGCTAGTTCGAGATTGCAACTGTTCTTGTAGTCGCAGCAGCAGCCACTGACTTCTCTATCTCCTGGAAGCCCACTACATGCGTTGTCGAGTGAAAGAGATCTGAAACAGACCCATTTGGCAGAAGATTGTTATTGAAGAATTGAACAATTGTAGCGCTCACTTGCAGATGCTTCTTGGAATGCATTGGAACGTGGTGACGGAGTCGCCATTGACCACTCCACTCAACGATGAGCACATACCGTCGCAATTAACCTAGAATGGACGGTAGTTTGAGAGACAATTCGTGAAAAATTATCAGTCAACTCCCACCTCGGCTCCAACATTGACATTGGCGTTTGGTGCTCTGAGACCAACATAGCATTGCAGAGGGTTCCCTGGGCTCTGGAATAGATACACTGTTGTTTTCTCAAAGATACCCGTTTACATGGAGTCCACGTAATAATTTCAGTCGAATGAATGCGGTTTTGTAGTATTAAGGTTCTCTTACCCTTTTGGGTGTGAGGCATGCATCATCGTTACAGCAACATCCAGTGACTCCGTTTTCTAGAGTGACGCACTGGTTGTTCATATCTGAAGAGATTATCAGGATATGTTCGTAATTTTTTGTATATAAATGGTCAAAACTTACTAAGAGATTTGCATACAGACGTTGGATCACAAGTGTACATGGTGGCGTTGTGCGTCTGACCGACGATGGTGGTAGTGAGTGTGAGGGAAGCACAGTTTCCTTTGCACGATTGGAAGCTAGAAAAGCAGTCAGTTCGAAAATCGTCCACGAGGAAGTATGCCTTCTTTTCGTTTCACACAACGGCTCACCTAGGGTTAGACAGAGGCTTTCCATTCACATAGATTCCGGACCAGCATGAGATGGGGAAGTCCGTGTTTGGTGCTGGTGTTGGCGGAACAAACTGAAAAGTTGTACTCAGACCTTGCCCGAAGCAAGAGCAAGATTTCCAGCCTTACATATTCTTAACATAGCTGTGCTTAGTCGAACATAAACAGATTCAAATTTTTCCGATTGACTGTTCTATCGGATTCAAATTTTTTTCGATTGACTGTTCTATCGGATTCGGAAATTAAAATCATAAGGTCATTCGAATCTTATAGATACTCGACATATCCTAGTTGGTCAATTCTAGGTAAATTCATACAGCGTTGATATAATCTCCACGTTCGACCCTCGATGAACCTCGGCATCAATCTTTCAACAAACCATCACACTACCTCGTGACGGCTAAAGTCAACGTACAAACGTTGATATAGCTAAAAGTGCGGCGCGGCGGGTATGAACACTGGAGGAACTACCAGGAGGGTCCGAAAGACTCGTATACGGAGTTATTAAACAAAACAAGCATCTGAGATCTGAACATAACTGTTGTGACTTGACCAACCACTAGTATTCCCATGAATGTAATGCGTCCCATGACTAGGCATCACTTCGAATCTTCACGACGGACATTTCATTAAGACGGTACTCTTGCCCAGAATTGAGGTAATCAGAACCTTTAGACAACGCTTGAACGTTTCTCTAAGCAAACGCTGACAAAAAAAATGCATGCCTCTAACAATTCCTAGATGAAAACGCTGAGAGGCGCTTAGAAGGAAATAAGCCTGCTTGCTACGGCCGATGCGCTCCCAAAGCTACCAAAGTCTTAGGTCAATGGTATACATTGTCGTTATCACGAGCGACAGTAATAACATCTAGCACAAATCGTGGCGGGCCAGCATCAGAGCAATGGCACTGCCCGTCGTAGGAACAGTTGTCGCGAGCCCGCCGCAGCGACGTGTCCCGAAGGGCTGACATACTGCAAATGTGCCGATGCCGGTCGTTACCACTGTAGCTGTTGATGCGCAGCGCAGTGCGACAGCGACAGATTTAAAGGGCGGGAGGCGGTCGCTGTACAGAGCGACGCGACCGCGTGCCACAGAACTATACCATTGGATTTACCTCGGGCGGCATACATGAACGCTTAGGCGCTATTCATACTAATCAACGCCAGCGCGGTACGCGCGTGCCGCGCTGGCGTGGTGTTTATGTATGAATGGCTCGACGCCTCGCCCGCGCGGCACGCGCGTGACGCCCGCTTGGCCATGTCGGCGATGGCCTAACGGCTTTTTAACCATTTTCACTTCTAAACCATCAGCAATTTCATTTCGTTTCTGTAAAATTAATTCCATAGCTATCCTCTGCTATTGTGGTGGTGAACGCATTAGAGAATTTGGTTGTTTGGGAGAATAAGGCCCGTTTTTTCTCGCTCCTCCTAGGCGTCGCCGCTGGAGTAATCATAGTCTCCGCAAGCGCGGCACGCGCGTTACGCGCTTGGAAAGTATTCATACTCTAGCGCCACGCCAGTGCGGCACGCGCGTGCCACGCTCGCGTTGAGTAGTATGAATAGCGCCTTATGAGGAGGGCTTTACGTCCGAAGCGTCGAACCAGAAGTGACCCGAAACACATGCCGTCCATCTTGCGTAAGGACGCAACCTCACAGCGCAAGGCGAACTCCCCGCCTTTCTGCGTTTTTTTGAAAGTTCAATCGTGTTTGACTTCTATCATCTTTAAATCTCTGCTTGCTAGTTAACACATGATATACCGAAAGTCCACATTGCACAGCCACAGCTGTGTTGCCCTTCGGACCGATTAGCCGTGGTGCGCGCGATCTCTTTAGTGTTGATAAATTCATAAATGGATCTTCCATCTTCCGTCTTCCTTTTTTGCTGTAGAGTTTCGCAATAATGAAGCTGTTTCAGGTACGGATAACATCGAAAAAGCTGATAGGCGGAGGATTCGCCGTGCGTAGTAAGTTCGCGTTTCTACGCGATGAGGACGGCATGCTCTTAGGATAACTGCTGGCCCGGCGCTTCGCACATAAAACGTGGAGCGGCTTCCCGTGCTCCTCATAGGCGTTGGTATTCCCCTGTGGTGGTATACATGAATGCGGCGCTGAGGCTCAGGGAACACCGCACGCGCGCGCCATGATCTCTATTCAATTTTTGGCGCATGCGTGCGACATTCCGCGTCTCTACCAAGTCGAAGATTTCATGCATGCGTCTCCTGGATGCTGACAGGGGAGGGAGGAATTTTGAATTCTAAGGCCATTTTATGCCTTCAAACCAAAAAAAGAACCCTATCTCACGATTTCTTTTCTTACTTCTACTTGTTCCTCTTATCTGGTTGACACCCACCCTTTATCCGTAAGGCACACCCAGTAGGTGTAACTAGTTTGTTCGTCAAAGGCTCACGTTTGGTCCGACGTTGCACGCGTTCGATGTGTCACAGCAACATCCAGTCACTTCTCGGTCACCCTTGAGCGAATTGCAGCTGTTATATGCCGAGAATGATCTGAAATGTTAGTAATATCCCTGTGAACAAGACATCTGGATTTAACGTTTAATTCTACACAAAACTAACTTGCAGACTTGTTTGGGCACACACTGGTACGTGGTGACATTGTCATTGTTCACCATCGCGTTCAGCGATGAGCACATACCGTTGCAGACAACCTTAAAGTTAATATTGATGTTGTAAATCTGCCGACAAAAGAATTTGAGGACGCATTCCAGCTCCTAATCGTAGACTAACCTCTGCTCCGACGTTAATACCTGCCTTTGGAGCGCTGAGTCCAACATAACACGTTAGAGGCTTTGCTGGAGACTGCAAACACACGTAATTGATATGCCCACAGTTACAGAGTTCTGTACTGAAAAAAAGATTCTTGAGTAGTACCTTCTTCGGCGTGAGGCAGGCATCTGAGTCACAGCAGCATCCACTCACTCCGGGCTCAACAGTAGCGCAGGTGTTGCTCATGTCTGCAATAGATCGGCTTCATCTGACAGTTTTCAGTATTCGGTCTGATGGAACAAGAATAAAAACGCACTCAAAGCTTGGCAAACTGCCGTTGGATCGCACATGTACATTGTAGCATTGTGCTGGTTACCATTGAGGGTAGTCTGGAGGGTCACCGAAGCGCATTCACCATTGCACGATTGGAATCTGTAAACATGAGTATCAATTTGAACAACAGCTGATAACTACTTGTCGATGATCTGGAACTTTTCTGGGGAACTGACCCGGCTTTGGTGATTTGGTTTCCATTGACATAGACACCGGACCAACATGAGATCGGGAATTCGGTGTATGGCGGTGGTGTGGGAGGAGTGATCACCTGTAAGAGGGTGTTTGAAGTCTGGTTGACTTTGCTTAACTGGGAAATTGAACGTACGTTGGTGTAGTTCGCAACGTTACAGCTGTTACTGCTGTCACAACAACATCCCGTGATCTCACGGTCTCCTGGAAGAGACGTGCAGGCGTTGTCGATTTCGAGACTCCTAGAAAGGATGCTTGTCTAATAGTAAGATCATCCCTTGAAAAGTGTGAACATACTTGCAGACGCTCATGGGAGCACACTGGAATGTGATCACGTTATCACCGTTGACGTTTCCGGACAGGCTAGAGCACTGGCCATCGCAAGCCACCTAAATGACTATCAACGTGGACGGCTGAAGCACAGAGTGAGCTTTCCTAGCCGACTTTCCCATACCTCTCCTCCAACATTGACGTTCGCCTTGGGAGCGTACATTCCAACATAGCAGAGAAGAGGATTTCCTGGATTCTGAAACAAACACGGACTGTCTACTCCGAGACACCTAGATGCTTCAGAGACTTACTCTGTTCCTAGGTGGGTAGATGCAGGCGTCACTGTCACAGCAGCAGCCACCGACACCTGGCTCGACAACAGAGCACTTGTTAGTCATGTCTGGAATAAGAAAAGCTCAGTGAACTGGCTAAGGCTTCTTCTGAAACCCTTAAACACGGACTTAGCGCCTGGCAAACTGATGTGGGATCGCACATGTAGATGGAGGCAGTGTGGAAGTTTCCGTTGATGGTGGTGTTCAGTGTGATGGAGGCGCATTGACCGTTGCAGGTGGTGAATCTAAAAAGGGCAGGAGTTGACAGCAACATTTTCGCAGACAATATTATAATTTTCCGCCTACCCTACGCTTGTTAAAGGATTTCCGTTAACGTAGATTCCAGTCCAGCATGAGATGGGGAAGTCAACGTTCGGGCTCACCGTGGGGATTGTGACCTGCTAAAGTCCAACGCACATTAAACAGCGGACAGAGCTCGAACTTTAGCGCTGCTAAACTTACACCAGTGGCATTTGCTAAGGCAACGTTGCAGCTGTCCGCGTTATTGCAGCAGCACCCAGTGATTTCGCGATCGCCTTGCAGTGTGGTGCATCCGTTTGTGTTCAGGTATGTTCTGAAATCGGATATTCTAAAAGTTTCTGGCTGCTGATCTCAGTACTTCTCGCGAGGAGTGTCAACACGTTCAACGCCATTTTGAGATTCAAGGAAGCGGTTGGGCCTGACGATCTTGGCGTCAGAGTTGTGTGGGTTACGATTCTTGACAGAGAAGTTGAACCCTAATGACCAGCAAGCCCATTTCTGTTTGTAGGAGAAGGACTGAGCACTCAGCAGGGGTCGGATTCAGCAACGATAAACACACTTGAACATGGTTCAAGACTATTTAGCATAACATCGGCATGGATCCTGAAGAGACTGCGTTCCCTATTGGAGGTTGGCGTAAACGCAGTGCGCCTATGTTATAGCACGTGGCACCGAGGTTGCGCCAACCTTCAGCAGTGAACGCGAAAACTCTTCCGTGTCCACGTCGAAGATAGGAGTGTCGAGGTATTGAGCTGCCCATCGCGGGAAGAAAATTTGATGAAATCGCTAAAGCCGCCAACTGCCAATTTGGCTTTTCTCATACCTTACCCAAAAAATTATCCTCTGTTTTGTTTTAATGTTTTACGGCTATGTGAGGTATTGATCTCTGTTAGTTTTTGTAATCATACCAAAAACTGATAATTAAATATCATTCTAATGTTAATCGGGGAAATAAGATGTCATTTCATGTACACAAAATATGGCTAGCCGCTATTACATGGACAGCTTTGTATATTAGACTCCTTCCATAGTAGACGACCAGCGTCAAAGCGTCAAGACGTCGGAGCATCATGCGCCAGCGCTGAATCGCTGGCGCATGACGCTCGACGGCTGGCGCAAGCAACGTGTTCGAGGACGGCACGTGGTTAACGATGGAATGGTATCTATAATATTAGTGACAGCCGCTACTGCCGCTATGCCTCCACCGTCAGCGACAGGACGGCTGCAGTGGTCGCTGGAGAGTCAGATCAATAACGAATGTTAAAGATGAATATCCTCAGCGTCACTTGGCGCTAGGTCGTCTGCTATGGACGGAACCTTAATAAGTTACCGTCATAAAAATGTCGTTCTAACAATGTCTAGTATTTGGTAAGGTACTACGTATATAGTGTAAGGCCGCCGTCAGAGGTGGTCGATGAACTGATTCACACCCGGTCGATACGCACCGAAACAGTGACAGACGGGTGCAGAAGAATTAACCCACTGAGTCCAACTGTGACCGTCTGCTGCCGACGCAATCCACTCAGTCGATACTGGTGTTTCACGCACGCACACGACCAGATCCATCTCACGGAGGTCGGTTTTTCTGCCCCGGGCTCAGGTTTTCGACCAAGTCTGACGGGGTCCTAAATTTTGCACAAACGGTTTGAATTCAGCGGTTTCCCGCTGAGTATCGACCGCGAAACGAGGACGACGAACTGGATAGACGATACGTTCCGGGTTGGCTTACCGCACCGAGTGTCATCGTATTCGTTTCTTTTTCCTCTGGGTTCGTCTTAGGGTTGTGGTGATTTGATTCGTTTATTGAGGGACTTAGGCTTAGGCTTATGGAGAGCAATAGGGCTGATCCAAACGCTAGCGGGGCAACCCGTTTGCCCAACTGTTTCCTGTTCCAACACCATCACCAATCTGATGGGAACAGAAGACGCTCCAACTTGCTACCCTCGTTTAAGAGATGGTGGTCGACGTTTATGTATGCTTTGTTCAGGACAGGAGTTTATTTTCTTACAGCGCGTGCGTGTGCGCACATATGCTGCAACTCCAGCACTTCATCACTGTCTCGCGACTCGCGTTGCTCATAATTCTCTATGCCTATCCGAAAAGTCGGGTTGGATCTGCAGGCATACCTCGGCCGAGTTCCCACCCTCAGCTACTGACTCGTTTGCATTCTTTTGTCTTCATGATAGATGCCTCTAAAAGCAGCGTAGCCGCTAGAATTTGTTCCTTATTTTTTTCAATACTCTGAGCAGGAGGTAGGCTGATGAGGTAGTGGAATATGGCAAAAAAAGTAAAACTCCACAATTCTGGAGAAAAACGTAAGCAAAAGATTCTGGATAGAGTTGTTGCCTGAGAATTTGATGTCTTCCGTCATTAATATGTTGAGTGCAATTCCGAGAAATACGTGTCAACAACTTGTGCAATCCAAATACATGCGCAAGTTCGTTGCCGAAAATACTTCAGTGATGTATCATGTAACATCGGCATGGATCGTGAAGAGACTTTGCGTTCCCTGTTGAAAGTTGGGGCAAACTCGGTGCACCTATGTTATAGCATATGACACCGAGTTTGCGCTAACCTGCAACAGTGAACGCGAAGTTCCTCACGAGCAGGGCTGTGCGGAACTGTTCCGTTTCCGATTCCTTATTCCCGGTGATTTTTGGGCTGTTCCGTTCCGATTCCGTTTCCGAGTTTTTGGGCCCGGAAACGGAATAAATTAGTGCAATGCGATCTATGATAGCAGGTCTAGGCAAGGATTCTTGAAGGCTTCATGAGACGCTGAAAATTACATCCGACCTCTTGAACCCAAGCAAATATCTCCGCTTGGCTGGGATCATTCCCGAAGTTTGGGGGTCTGAGATTCGAACCCTATAAAATGGTGACACGAAATGGGCGTGGCAGGAATCTAAACGCCTTTTGAGGATTATTTTATTAAACATACAGCTTTTTCTCTCAGATTCAGTGATTTCGTAAAGCTTCTCTTCTAGATTCGACTTCTTCGCTTGTTTACCGCCACGACACCAACACAAATTGAGAAACTTTTTTTGCGCATACAGAAAGGAGTCTCGGCGGAGACAGGTGGAGGTGACCACGGAGAGGCTCGTTTGAGGCAGATCATAAGGGAATTTTCCCATTTACACTATTTGAAAGGCGGCAACATATAATAAGTATTTTTAGAGATTCCTTTTTGGTATTTTCAGAAGAGAGACTTCGAAATGGTTGAATGTCTCGTAGTGACTTTATTTTGAATAATTATTAGTTTGTTAACTGAAGTCATTGGTTATTTATTGAGAGCTGGGGGCAGCAGCGAAAAAAATGAGACAAACCCAAAATTTCCTGGGTCTCTTCCGTTTCCGGATTTCCGTTTCCGGCGATTTTTGACCATTTTTCTTCCGTTTCCGTTTCCGAAAATTTTGAAAAAGATTTCCGCACAGCCCTGCTCACGAGCCGTGTTGATTGCTTTCTGTGCGAAGCATGCTGTGTTCCCGTCTCTGGCCATTCCACGAGTCCTCTTTGATGTTTGATTCTTTGATGCTGTTGTTGTCTTTTTTTTAGTGATTCACATATTTTTTTATATTTTCTGCTGGTTCTTTTCATTTTTATGACCGGAATGATTTGTTCTGATTTCGAGATGCCTCAGTTATGCGCACCTCTGCGTGCATCAATATACAAATAAGCGTCCATAAATATTGTCCGTCGATAGCATCGATAAATATTGAATATAATAAATTAATGAAAAGAGTTGAGCAGGAATGGTTCGATTTTCAGAAGTTGAATTGCTACAGTTGTTTAGATTGTGTTCAAACTGTTGTCCGATGGGTTCAATAAAGCATTCCGTTACAGGTGGCTCACTTGCAGACTTGTGCAGGTACACATTGGAAGGTGGTGACATTGTCTCCGTTGACCACGCCACTCAGGGAAGCACATCGACCATCACAGGCTACCTAAAGACTTTGAGTCTTAATGAGAAGTTGTTCAGGTATCGTGAAAGCAATCCTTGCCTCAGCTCCGACGTTGACTCCGGCTTTGTTTGCAAGAAGTCCCACGTAGCAGTTTAGTGCTTTACCAGGGAGCTAAATAACATTGAAGGATTCCTCGTTTGACCGACTCAACTCGTTTTGTACCCACCTTAGGAGGATATACTGTCGGATTGATACATGCATCCGAACTACAACAACATCCCTGAACGAATCCAGGCTCGAGGTCGTGGCATTTGTTCTCAACATCTGAGAAAAAAAAACGATTTTCGCTATAATTTTCAGGTGGGCCGTTATGCCTCAAGTCTTCCTTGTCGGCCGGCAACTGGAAGAACCCACTGAGTGCAGTACAGACGGTGGTTGGGTCGCAAGTGTACACTGAGGCCAAAAGTGGGTTGCCATTGAATGTGGTGTTGATAGAGATGGACATACAGTCACCCTGACATGCAACCCATCTGAAAAGTAGAATTTGGATATACGCATAAAAGGTGCTCAAATGACTGCAGTGTCATCCGGAGACTGAAGTCGAGGTCATGATAAGCTTTGATTTATAAGTTTTGTCAGACTCCCGAGTTATGAAGGCCGCGAAACATACGGATTAGGTACTCAGACAAAAACTCACTCCACGCCGCGTTGAAAAACCGGCGTCGCCAGCGGTATAGTGACCGTGGAGCCCAAAATCCTGAGTTTTGTCGCCCACGTTAGTGACCTCCGCGAGCGCGGTAGTGACTGTTGTGGGCGAGTAGCTGCTTTGTGCCCGTGCGATAAGCCCCTCTGAGTTTATTTTTCTCCAAAAATATGCACACGCACCGGTGCGCGACGCGGTTAGCACACCAACATTCGGCCCTACGGGCACGCCAACACGCAACGCGGCCAGTGTCCCGGCGGCTAGGTGCGGTCAAGTACCCCAAACCTGGGTAGTTGAGCCGGTGGTACTGCAGTCGTCTGAGTGGCTAAGAAGCGCGTCGTACGCTCCAATGGAAATTACCGTCTTGGGCGTCGAGCCTCTTTTGGGGACACGCTTCGCCCGTGATAGCCACCATACCGCCCTTCCCCCCGCGATAGGCGCACTCCTGTGTCAAGAGGACGAGCACATGCCTATCGCGTGTCTCTGGAGAAGTGGGTGGGTCGAAGTGGACGTCGAGCTCCTTTTTGTCTGAGTATATACCGTCCGCCGAATGGAGTACCACAGTCACATATCGGTACCCTCCAAGCGCCAAAAGAACTTTCAACCGACTCGCAACACATTTGACTGAAAGTGCCTGCCCGAATGAGTATGTCCGCCCACGCGTGCGTGCGGAGCGGCCGTCGCGAAGGTATTGTTTCTAACGAGTCTTCGCATGGCTTCGATCAGGTGATTGGGATAATAATCAACACCCGTCAAGTAATCCTGCCAAATGATTTTTAAGTCCTTAAAATGCCTTCTTGACAGCCGCTCGACACGCACGCAGACCGCCTGGCCGGACAGTCTTTCTCGGACGGACTTTATTTGCGAATGGAGCTACATCAACTCAATTTGTTTGAATCATGGATGAGCGGAGTTTCGCGGTTCGCAATCCGCATTTTCACGCTTTTCTGGCATTGCGCGTGCCGAAAACCGCAGAAAAATGTGCGGAATGTGAAAATATCTGTTCTTCTGGGGCAGAACAAGTATCGGTTACTTTCTGAATTTTCCCGCGTTCCGTAACTCGCATTTCCGCGCATTCTCAGTTTTCGCTTCGCGCCCGATTTCCGAAATCCGAAAAAATATTTTGCCCCAACCGAAAATCGATTTCGTAATTCTAATCCGCTCATGGAGGCGAGTGTGGGGCAGTGACAAGAGGCGCCGCTGTCACGCACACGGTCGAGTGATCGAACCTCGCCAAAGGTCAATCAAGCCTTCTATCCCTCCAGGGTCGGTAAACTGGTACCAGACTTGTCTGGGAGGATAAAAACACTAATGTGAACATCGGCTGGCCCACAAGTCATTGTATAGGCCGTATACACATTCAAACTCCTCTACAATTCTGAATGGAAGTCGAATGCGTGGCGCATCCCCAGAAGATTGACATACGCCGAGAACTTTATCCTTTATCCCGCTCATCCCTGGTCCATATAGATGTCCAAAATCGCTAGAAAGGACAAGTCTCACAACAATGCCTTAATGGCGGGTAAAACCCACCCAGCATCAGCCTGCAGCACATTGTTGATGCTGACACCAGAATAGCAGGCGATGGGCTCCTCAGGTGGCGAGACGGGCATAGTGGTGTTAATATTAGTTCCCTGTACGTTGCAGTTGTCCGTACCACAACAGCATCCAGTTAGAGCTCGATCGAGAAACATCGTTGTGCAGGTCTCGTTCAACTGAGCAGCTCTGAATCATTCGACATTTTACTTTAGTGGAATACACCTGGACTGAAAAACATACGTGCAGAAGGTGGTTGGGAAGCAGTTGTAGGTGGTGAACTTCATTCCACCAACCGTGGTTGAGATCGAGCCGCAGAGTCCATTACAGAACACCTGAATCAACCGTACTTAGGGATATACAATATCAAAGAAGTTCGTCAGAAGGCGGTCGTGACGCATTTTTTCGACTTTAGTGCCCTTTTTAAATAGCTTTCTTTGAAATCAACTTTTTTCAGACTTGGAAAGTTATTTATCGTTCAGGTGACGACAGCTATCCGAAATATAATGCCTGCTAGAGTTTAGATTTTAACAAGAAAGGTCAGAATGTGTTCTCCAGATTTTGTACAGTACCCATAGCGCCGCGCAGTAGCGTACTGTATTTGTATATTGTAATGCACTAGAAATCCCATTTTAATTTTTCTGATTAACCTTAAACCCTAGCAATCTTAACCGTAAAGGCAGTGCCCAAAATAAGAACAGTCTCTGAATTTTAAACGATAACCTAAACTTCCGGGCCCAATTGTGACAGCATTGTCGAAAAACGATAAAAATGAGCCGGAATATCCACACTGTCCTTACTGGAGCTAAATTTCGGGTGATAGTCGCGCGTGCAACCGCTGTTGCAGCACAAAGGTAGAGGGCAGTCTTGCTGTCACCTCGTGGTCCAGCACAATTACCAGTGGTCCCAGCGCGTTTTTCGCGTGGAGTGCGTGTTGCAACAGCAGTTGTCCGCAACTGTGGAACTGAATCTCACTATGGAAAGGACGGTTCACGTCCTCAAGCTCCAATGTTGAGCGCACGCTCTCTTCAATGGCTACAACAACCGGAAAGTCGACTTCAGGATAACTACGAATACCCAGTGGACAAGGTGATTTGAAGGCAAGGCTTGCGATAAAAACGGTTGTTGAGTTATCTCCATGAGAAGGTAGATCTGGCCATCACAGAAGTCAAAATAAGCGAAAAGATGAAGTAAAAATGGAAAACTCATAGAAATCTAAGAAATAAAGACTTAAGGAGTTTTTGCGAATTTTGGACAATTTTTGTTTTAAACCTTTTTGGAACTTTTGCAGATTGTTTGAAGCCTCACAATAAACATTTCGATTATAGAAATCTCGTTGATTGGGGGCGCGCGGACACCAAACAAGTAATTGTTTGGTTTTCGCCCGCCCCCACTCAATTAACGACATTTCTATGAGTCTATTTCGTTTTTTAAGTAATTGTTGGGCAAAAGACTATTGACTATTTTAAGTGCAAAATAATTGACTGATGGACAAGGATTCATGAAAATCTCATTAAATGGGGGGCGTGCGGACACCAGTAATTAGCCGAACTAACTTTTTTCTGCGTTTTTCCTGCAAACTTTTGCTTGTTTTTACTTATTTTCACTTTTGCACTCACCAGATCTACACTTTCATTAGGAGAGATCAAAAATCGAGCCTGTACCATAAACGTTTTCCATGTTGTTTGACGGTCGATTCAACAAACATTCTGTGAAAAAGTGATAGATGATTGACCCAGAAGTGCTAGATGACCGACCCCGTAACTGTTTTCAGGTGGCCATGACTTTAAAGGGGCGCATTCTCAGAGCCTCAAGTTCCATGGGTGATGTCTGCTAGCCAGAATCGTTGCTTTGTTGAGCACGAAAACTTGAAAGTGATTTCTGATTCCACTTTGAGGTCGATTTTTAGGTCTCTGTGGCTGTTGAAGGGAGTGAACGAGGCTTGCACTTCACATTGAAGATTAAGGCCATCTAGGACCACTGCGGGCTCTTTCCAGCATTTTTTCGACTGTCGGTTGAAATGGGCTTTGGAACTTCCAATTTAAGTTGAAAACTCTTGCCTTCAATAATTTTCCGAAAACAAAACATTCATTTTGAACTTAGACGATTTTCCGCCCCAAGCCGCACCGTACAGGAATCGGAACCGCCTGACATTTGGCTCATTCTCTCAATTTGTGGGCCACTGTTGTTGCAGTCCAGGCTCTTCCAGTCCGTCCGGACTGCAACAGAAGCCAGATTGGGAGAACGAGTCGGACTGTCAAGTGGCTTGGGGCAGGGAATCGCTTGAGAAGGAAGTAATCAAGAAAGGACGCTAAGGAGGTGAAAACGCTTCATCTGATCAAATCCTACCAAAAATATTGGACAATTTATGTGCAAAGCAGCCACTATTCACCTCTGTTCCGATTGATGTGTTGTTGTATTCTGCGACGACACCAACGTAGCACCTTAGCGTACTGGTAGCCTAAAATGATCGTTTTTACACCCTTACCCTGTGTCAACCGTACATAACTCACATCCTGAGAATTCCTTGTCATAAGATAGGGAAGGTTCCCATCGAATGCAAAGCATGCGGCCACCAGGGCCAGGTATATACCCAAGCGCATCTGTAACGAAACAAGTGGATTGCATACGGTATACTGCGGTAAGGACAAAGGCAAATACGATGAGCACGTTGCGACATTGTGGTGGAAAAGTGATAAGGACTGTTACGAGCGCGGCTTTAACGTAGAAAGTTGTAACCCATTTTAATTGCTCTGTGCGGTGCTGATAACAATGGCGTTGAATAACCTGATATCGCTGCTACAGAAAGTTCTGAAGGAAAATTGTGAAACCGTGAAGACGAGAAAGTTTAGTGTTGAACACAGTGGGTAACAAGTGGATTTCAGCGACATATGAAGTCGTTCCGAACGAGACTTTTCGCCCCTGTGAACGGCTAGCGTGTCCGACGGCCCTCGCAAGGACCTTTTTCAGACTTGTAATTAGAATAGCTGGAATGCTAGACGGATAGCGAATGATATACCAGTCAGCTGTCTGCAGCCGTGGATGAACTCGTTCGAAAAAATGCCTTCACGATGATCGCTCGACACGCACGCCGACCGCGTGGGTGGACAGTACACTCTCAACCGGACTGACACTAAGTGCACATTCAGCTTTTCAAACTCATTTGCAGTTAACATCTTCTAGATGCACGGTGAGTCGTAGCCTACATGGAGGTTTAGGTCCCGAGTATATCAAACTCAGATGATCCTAGAGCTTTTTCAACCCATCTGACTAATGAAGTATACGAAGCGTATGTCGCATCTGCGAAAACGAATTTTAATGTCAATATCCCTTGGGCCTCAATGGTAAAACTGTACAGGTACAGTGACTCGTCACGAGCTGCTGGTTCCTAGAAGTTATGAACGTTTTTGAGGCTTTGCGAAAAGGTAAGGCACCATCAGACATTTTTAAGTGTTTTGAAAAATTTCGCGGGCTCGGCTCGAAACTTGTACGTTGAGGTCAATTAGGTTCATAGCCAAAAACGAATATGGGGTCTGCTTGTCAAGATTCTGTTTTTTTTTTTGAGTTTTTCGAGGGTTGGGATAGGTACCATGCCATCTAGGGGTAACACTTAGAGTTCGCGTAAAAATTTTAGTGTGACGTATGGACGTGGCTGCGACGGTAGATCACCCCGCGCGAATCGAAACCCTATTCTCCAGTGAGGCCGCCAACCCCGCACGGCCAGCCGCCTGGTCCATGCGTAAGACTAAATCGGAAACGGAGACCATACCTTAGTGTTCCGAAGATCGAGAAGTAGACACTAATTTCGTATTTAGCTTCCCCTGATAAACATCGCATAGCAAACGTCAGTGCCGCGAAAGTAACGCGACCCTCGAGTGTGCCGCGATAGTTCCGCGATAGTACCGCAGCAGCTCCGTGATCAGACAATTTTTTTCCGTGTCTTGAGCCTCGACATCGCCGCGATAGTACCGCAACGGCTCCGCGTTAAACCGCCTCGGCTCCGCAAGGATGCAGCCGTGAACCTGCGTAGAGTACGATGAACTATCCTGTGTGGTAAAACGAAATTGTCGCCGGTTCAATTACTCAAGTTTGAGGTACATTCCATATTCTCTTGGGCGCGAAAGCGGCGGTAACTTCTGTTCCTATTCAACAGAGGAAGTAACGACCGCAGGTGCGTAATTTTGTTCTTACGCCCCCTAGTTGTATTATCATTCTTAAATGAATTCACATCATATACTCTCCCGGAGACGCTGCAGCACTATCGCGGAGCCGAAGCGGCACTGCAGCATCGCCGCTACGGCTCCGCGATAGTCCAGCCGCGGCTCCGCAATAGTTTCGGCACGGCTCCGCGATAGTGCCGCTTTGATGCCTGTAGGCTCCGAAGCGGCACTGTCGCGGAGCCGCAGTGGAAACTACTTCTCAGAGTCGAGAAGTAGACACCAATTTTGTATTTAGCTTTCCCTCATAAACATCGCATAGGAAATTTGACTCAAACCTGAGACTGACCGAGGTACTGTATACCCATTGTAATCGTAAGCTGTCGAAAACCGATAAACAGAGATTAGATTCGAGTTGAGCACTTCAAATAACCCCCGAGGCAAGCATTTTGAGCCTGTCGTAGCATTCCCAAAATCGTAAAAATCGCGTTTGGCCCTCAAATATTCTCCCAATGAGAAGCTGCCGACAAATTAAGTCGAAATTTTGACAAATGAGCCCTAGATTCGTGATCAGCACACCCTATAACCCTCCCTGGGAGAATTTTAGGTCTACACTGAAATATTTTTCCTAGACGCTCTCAGAACCCCTAACTAAGGGCTGCTTCACCCACACTGCGACGATTTAGAAAACCATGTTTTCGTTTCTGTAGGTCTGTGACATTATTCAGATAACCCGTGATAGAAATTCCCTAAATGGCCCAGGAGATTCCAGAAAAGGTCATTTTGATTACTTCACAAAAATGTAGGGGTATACATCAGGTTAATTTTTGGAGTGTTCAGAAAATTTTTTCGAATTCGGTTCAAAGCTTTTAACTGGGGGTTACTTAGGAATCTGAACCCGAATATGGGGTCTATTCCTCGCCAGACTCGGGGTTACTGTAGGTTACGGTAGGCATATTCCCTTTTAACTGATGTTATTCACCTTAAAACTTGGAAAATCGAAAAATGGACCTTAAAATCGTGTTCAGGGCCCCAAATAACACTCCCACAGAGGAATTTCGAGTCAAATCCGAGACTTTGACCGAGCTACCGTATACCCACCGTTACATACCGTAATCCAAGGGAAATCAAGAAACCGACCACAGTTTTGTGTTAGGAAACCCATGTGACCCCTATGTAGAAGTTTTGAGTAGATTCGATCGTAGCATCTTCGAAATCGTCAAAAGTCGCATGGAATGTTTTAAATATTGACAAATGGGCCTCATATTCGGTTACAGCACCCAAAACAATCCCTAGAAACAGTTTTAAGCTCAATCCGAGACAGATTCCTTGAACGCCTAAAAATTGCCATTCGTGTACTCCTTTTCTCGTGTCAAGGCTAGGGAAATGCCCCGTTTTTGGACGGCATCGGCTAAATGCTGTAAATAAGGCATTTAGCCGATGCCGTGTTCCATGCCTACAGCTATCAAAACACGGTTTTATAGGAGCCCTCGGGGAAAGTGCAAGGACGCCTTAGTAAGTTGTAGAAATAAGCCCTCAAACAACAATTCGTAGAAATCGAAAACTCTAACACTCCAAATTTTTTTTTCAGAATCGATTTTGTGATTCAAATTCTGATACATTCTGAGAGAGGTGATACACTACCGGTCGTAGGATTTGGTCAGAAATCGAGCGAGTTGGGGTTTTGTGGCGGATGGGGAGCTACCGTCCCTGTCTGCGTTTCCCTGTGTTTACGGTACATACAGAGCTGGTTGATTGCGAAACTTCTACAATTCTTAATGAAACTCCGACAATGACTGTAAGCCAGTATTATGAGTATCTCTAGTGTTTAGATCAAAGTTGACTATGAAGCAAGTTATACAAAAAAAGACGAAAAAGACGCGAAAACCCGACCTCGCTCGCTTTGTGACCAAATCCTGCGAGCGGTATTGTACGTAGAAAGGGCAGACTCACAAAATTGGAAACTTTGTACGAGTGTTTAATACGCACCCTGTACATAATAAAGTGTCAAATCAGTAACGAACTGAAGTTTTTTCTAATAAATAGCAGAGGAAGTGTTCATTATCTTCAATGTTCTCAACTGAGGTGAGCATGTGGAAGAGGAGTAATGTGCGAAAAAGTTAGCTAGATCATGAATGTACAATGGCCTGAGGCGGGTGGAGACATTTTTAGTTGAGTCGTCAGTCAGGACTATGACAAATGAGCGAATGATGAAGCCGAATCAACCGTGGCGTACTCGCTTTATGCTTTGTGAAGGCTGTAAAAGTGCCACGCAACGCGTTATCTGAACCGGATCGTTCTCCGTGATGGAGAAGGCTGTACTGCACTTCTGCTGAAATGAGCCCGAGAGCTTCTGCTTTTCTCGTCCGTGGCAAATTATAAGCTCCGAGAAGGTTGGAAAAGATTGCATTCTGAAGATGCTGCTGGTTTCCTGGCTTTGAGCACAGGAGCACACAAAGGGCTCCTCAGGTTTACTGCTCACAAAGAAGCTCTTTCTGATGGAGGTGGCCATTCAAAAAAAAATGCACATTTTAAAAAACCATTTTCGTACATGACGTCCAGAACTGCCATCCGGATTTGCCTAGAATTACTCTATATGATGTTGTAGGTATTTCCCCTATCGTCCCTCGTTGGTCGAGCGTTCACCTTACATCATTCTGATGTTTCCGATAACGTATGAAGACATTTTTGGGTTGTGGTCCCAGTGCACAGAAATGGAAAAGTTGGTCCGTTTCTGGCAGCTCGAACTCCACTCAAGATCACTTCACTCGAATGAAGATGTTTCGAACTGCCGAAGTCGATTCAACTACTCTACTTTAGGGTAATAGGAACACAACCCGAATTATTTTTAGATCTGACTCAAAGTGCTAATCATTAATCCGGTGCACAGTTGTCGGTTTTCGAAAGTTTCAAACATATTCTGCCCAAGCTTCTCATCGGGGGAATTTGGGACTTATCCGTTTTCAGGGAAATGTATTCTACCGAAGTATAATTCTGAAAGTGCTTCCAAATCCAAGATTGCAGCTGCTGCAGAAATTTCGAGACAGGTTACGTAGGGGTTTTCTCGGCAGGGCTAGGAATTTTACTAGGGATTAGGCAATTTTTAGGGTGTGCAGGAAAAATTCAGATTTGGTTCATAACTTTTTTGAGGGATATTTGGGGACCTGAACACGGCATGTAGGTCTTTCCATCGATTTTCGGAGAACATCGACAGTCATATGCAGTTGTACGCCAACGAAATCTTCGAAAATTTCACGAAAGACTTTCTGAATTTTTTTTTTCGTTGGAGAACTTGTTGGAATTCGGTCGAGCGAAGTTTTTCAGATTTTTTTCGTTCGATTTTTTTTCGAACTTCTACAATTATACTTCAAAGCCTCCACCCGGGGCATAATTTCAAGATGAAAAGCGAGTTTTGATGGTTCCTAGAAGAATACTACAGACTTGCGTCGGAAATTTTCCACAGCCGTTGACTCCGTTAGGGCACCCCATGAATCTGACGTCCTTGTAACGATTTTTGACAGATTACGGTAGGTTACGGTGGGTATAGACGTGGCGCAGCGAGGCGAAACTTTTGCCGCACCCTATTTCCCACGCGGCAGCACGTAGCCTGTTCGATAGGACTACGTGGCGCTGGGGGCGGGCCCCCACCCCTTCAATGGAAGCGAGTCTCCCCCAACAAGGATACGGTCCAAGTCGCGGCCCTCAGCAGGGCATCACCCCTACAGCAGTCCGCGACATGGACATCACCCTCGCCACGGTCGACAGCGAGGGACCTCCCCTTGCTGAGGACCGTGGGTGAGACCCCTTAGGGGTCGAATAGAGTCCCGCCGCTGAAAGGAGCGGCGCGGCGTGCCGCGCCGCACAAGATTTCTCATCGCCGCCGATCTCCAAATGCTATGAACGGGCCGCGGCAACCTGGAGCGGCGACGCGCTTTTGCGTACTACGTACAGGGCTATGCACCTGACGTCTAAGTTTCGAATTAAAATATTGTTATATTCAGATTGGCCAAGTTGGAGCTGGTTTTGATTTTACGGCGACTTGGGTCATGTTCAGTGAAGGATTCTTCCCTGAGAAAGGATTCCGTGATCGACGTGCACCCCTTCCATTTTCTTGCATTCATTTTTAGAGTCGTACAGTTGTAACATTTTACCTTACGTATTCGTCCGATTTGGGACCCAATGGACAACTTATTCGAATATTATTCGAACTATCGGAATATTCTATTCATTGGGGAACCTCAAATTGTATTTTCTGAAATCTGATTCATTCGGGGATTGGGATTTTTTTTAGTTTCCTCGGGTTTTCGGTTCATTCAGGATGTTAATTATTTGCTTTATAAAGTGATTGATTCTTTCGGAATTCTGCACTGATAGGTTTTTCGGATATTCCATTCATTCGTCATTCGGGGTTCCAAATTTATTGGTTCTTTGAATACTCGCTTTATTTGAGTAGCTGAACTATTCAACTTTCCGAATATTCGCGCAATTTTGGGTCACGGCATTCGAATACTTTCTGCAACTGAAAAAATGGGTGGGGAATATCCTTTTACAATTCACAAATAATTCGAAAAATCTATTTTGATTTCGAACATACGGACCAACTTTCCGAATATTCGAATCGAATGGAGGATAAATTATCAAAAATTTTCAAAAAATATTCGAGAGTCCCAATTCGATAGTTCAAATTTAATAATTCATTCAATATTTTCGAAAAAATCGACAACATTCATTCACTCGGAAATTTAAAAAATTTATCATTCAAGTACATTTACTCATTTGGTGATTTTACAATGAAAAAGGTTTATTCAAAAAACTCATAAGTCAGAGGTTTTTACAGAAGTGGTTATCCGAACTATTCATTCATTCGACATATTATGAAAACATGGTAATCGAATTATTAATTCATTCAAAACCTAGTGTCTAATGTCTATGTCTTTTACTCACTAATACTTATCGAAACAACTGTACTTTTCGAAAATTAGTTATTCGTAGAAGATCTGCTTCCAGCTGAAAATAAGTTTCTGAAATGGAAATTTAGAAGGGCGTTGTTCAAAAGTTACGTGGGAATTTTCAAATTCGAAGTTTAGTAAAAAAATAGCCCTTGAATTGGTGTCAAAATCTTAAAAACTTCAAAAATTAGGTTTCAAGAGCCCAAAATCCTATGACTAGAAGTGAACTTGATGTAAGTACACCGGTAAACAGAAATTTACCTCATAAACACATATATTTGACCATTCAATCATAGAAAGCGGGCTCGACCGTCTGCTTTCGCCGCACCGCTCGGGGTTGCAGAGCGGCGCCGCCTGGCCATGCGGCAGCCGCCGGCGGCGGCCGCTGCCAGATTCGGCCCTGACCTAGTCTAATCGACCCGCCGCGCCGCCTCGCGGCGCCGCTTGATCGATACGGCTGCACACCATGCTGCCGCGCCGTCGCGCGGCGAGACTCTATTCGGCCCCTTAACGGTTCAAAAATCGTCCAGAAAGTGACTCGTACTCACCTTCCAGGAGCAGCCCCGGAAGGCGGACTCTCTCTGGGATCGGGCCCCTTATATACGTGCTGTGCGGCTGATATGCGCCGGGTCAGTTCTGAAGCGATCGATCAGCGTGTTCAATCATGGGCATTGTGGCTCGTTAGTCGTCCGAACTCATCGTAGTCGAATCGAAAGCGTATCGTGGCCGAGTAAAACGGCTATGATTGGCGTCACGTGCTTTTCACTTGGACGACGATTAGGCCACGTGGAGCACGGAAAGTTTGTGGCCGTATCGTCGTCCAACCGCATCGTAGTCGAATCGAAAGCCTTTCGTGGCCGAATAGGACCCCCGACTCTCTGAGTAACTAAATCGCATTGCACTCACTAGACTTAGGAACGAATCGAATAATTAGTCGAGCAATATTCGAATAATGCGAATATCCGAGTATTGGATTCGATTCTTCAATTCCTGGTTTTTTTCGTTTCAAATAACCGGTTCGTTCACGAATTTCGATCTTTGGTATTTTTTCGAGTTTTCCATTCACTCGGGAAATCAATTTATTCGGTTTTTTGATTATTTGGCATTATTGGATTCTTTGAATAATATCCGAAATTCGGACTACGGAGTTCATGCTTTGTTCGAAATTACAGGAATCCCAATTTCTCGGTTTTTCGCTCTTACTGTTCTCATATCTATGAGAGTTGAGAGGCACTGTCCACGATAAACTTCATATTCGAATTTTTCCATGACAAACGCTTCTCGAGGCTCTCAGAAGCGGAACAGCGTCGAAGAAACAGGGCGAAAAGCTACCCAGCAGCCGCAAAACGGCTTAGAAAAGTGGGCACACCCCGTCGCTTTGGGGAAGTCCGGCCCCTTTCCGTCCCTCGACGTGAACAATGGAACACTCGAGATCGTGAGATGAGCGATGGTTACCAATCAAAAGCCTCGTTCTTCCCTTCATTCTCAACTTCTCTCTTTACTCAGGTCAGCTCGCTTAGATTGGCTGCAACAAACGGAAGTTACAAGCCTCGGACAACTCGTCCACCATGCTTCCCTAGCTCAATTTTTTGAGGGACCTCAGCTCCGTTCCTAGAAGGTCTCTTACGATTCCAGAGACATCATTGGAATCAGAACGGGACCGTTTTCAAGATAGGCGAAAAACAGAGAAGGGATTGTTTTCGTGAAGACTGCCTATAGGTTAATTGTTGTGTGTTGTGCATAGAAATTACGTGAAATTACCTGTAGCGGCTGAACGAGGTGTAGAAAGGTCTTCATAAGATCCCATATTTTTCAGACGCTTCTAGTCGTTGTTGGATTGACCACACCAGAAAAATTGCAAGTGCTGAAGTGAACAAAAATACTCTGCTGAGAAAAGTCCGACTTTTTTCTTAGAGACAGTGCTCACGATGATTTTCGTTCTCAAGTTTTTCACATAAAACAATGTGTTGACCTCCAAGTGATTCCAAAATTACGAAGAAACCGCGAGAAACGCATTAAAACTTCGTATTTCAGTGAGATTATTCTATCACACGGACTAGTTGTCCGGTTGGTTAAACATGTTCATAGTGGATGTTACCGGTGGAAAATTGGGTCAATCGAAAATAGAAGAATATTTGATGCAAAGCAGGATTAGTTAGGGCCCTAAGAAAAGAACGGAGCAATAGAGAGTGGAGAATTGCAACGGACGGGTCCACAAAAGATTTCATTGTCACAATAAACAGTTCCTGTGATATTTAAGAGGCGGGGTGATACTTAAGGATTTCGTGTACTTCCGGTGCGTTTTTCTCAATTTCTACGTCATTATAGTTCTACCCAGGGGTCACTTAATCAATATAGCGAATAATCTCAAAATTGAAGATTTTCGTGAACACTGCCTTTAAGAGTTTTTTTTTTTCATGCAAGACGGTTAATCACAAACGAATTTTCACTTCGATGCGGAGTATGAATTCCCTGACGTAATCTGACGATTCATCACCATGACTAAATTTTCGCCGTAAATCCACTCAACGTTAAGATAACTGAAGAATTTGCATGAGTAATGACCTATAAACCCTTGCTATGACGTGGTAGGTTTGCCTCGTAAGGTTTACGCCCAGACATGAGGTACAATACCGCCGCTATCCAAGGGAAAAAATGGGCGACGTTGGCAACTGAAGCGTCTTTCGACCACAACTCGCCTCAAAGTGCTCAATTTTCAATTTCGAAAACGCAAAAATGTGCAGCATGTCGTGATCTAGTATATCATGTGAGAATATTTTGCGAAATTCGAGAGCAACATCATTTTTCAAGGCGGAATACATTAGCATTTTGACCATGCTAGAGATCGCGTACGGTTGTTTTTGATTGAATGGGCTTGTTATCTTGTGATAACATTAACAAATTCAGAACTTACTTCATCTTAAAAAAGCGTTTTCATGAGTGATTTCCAGTTTTGTCCCATATAGTTAGATAGATTGTGGGACGGTGAACATTTAGGTCCTTTCGAAATTGAAAACGGAGCACTTTGAGGCGAGTTGTGGTCGAAAGACGCTTTAGTTGCCCTCTTTGTCCATTTCGCTCATTTTTCCCTTAGATAGCGGCGGTATTGTGCATACTTCGGCAGTGGTACGAAGTGTGCCCATCGTGAGTAGCAATGGGTTACCATAGCAAAAATTTAACCTATAATGGAGAACCCCAGTCTGGATTGTAACCTTGATTTCACACAAAAAAACCTCCTTCAGGTGTGTAGGATAAGGTCCGACTGCAAGTGTTCGCACCAGATTAATTTTTTTGCACATTGATGTCAGATTCCAGAACGATTCATCTATTTATAGTGGAAACCCACCATGGCACAGTTTCTATGTATGCCCACTTTTGATATACATAAAGTGTTTGCGAATGGGAGTGTCCGCCCAGGCGCTTCTGCGTGCGTATCGCGCTGCCGTCGCGGAAGCATTCTTTTTGGACCAGCCTCGCACGACTGCAAACACTGACGAGGATATTATTCAATATTTGTCTAATGCTCCAGCTAATCGATCTACAGATAACAAAATGCCCACTTCACCAGGGTTGAGCAGGCCGTTGTGGCGATTTTCGACGCGGCTACGACCCCCCCAATTTCCTTTTTTTAATCCAAAATTTAACGACCCCCCCCCTAGGACCAAAAAAATTTTTAGCTTTATTTGGAGTCAAAATTTGAAGAAAAGCGGAACTTGTGGTAATATTTTTTAGGATCAAGTTCGGTCGCGGCTGACGTGGACGCCCATTTTTCTCCAAAATTTTACGACCCCCCCCCAGATTTTCATTTTTTAAACCAAATTTCCAGAAATTGTACTGCTCAACCCTGCACTTCACGGCCTCTCAACACGCACGCTGACCTCGCGGGACTTCATCCAGATGGATTTCATTAACAGCACGTTTCAGAAGTATAGGTAAGTGTGAAGTACCGATACGTGTCTTCAATTCCGATTTCGTGGTTCAAATTGGATGTCAAATTTAGCGTAATAAAAATACTCTTTTAGCTAAAAAATTTGCAGGTTCTAGCTGAAGAAGAATTTTCGCGATATTTTCAAGTATCTACGCAATAACACCCCGCGCCGAAAAAAAAAATTTAAGAAGAGGCCCATTTAAGAAGAGTTAGAACGGAAGTACGATGAAAAACGGCCAGGAAATGGGTGAAAATCTCATGGACCAGCCGGCCCAGTGAATCACCCCGCCGACGTCATGTAGCAGTTGTCCTGGGTTCGTTTCAGTAGAGGAACAGTTGCCGATTTTTCTTTATTCTTTATCGCGTAAGATTCTTATATCCAATAATGTTCATTGGCCCATCAAATTTTTAATGGCAGTGTTCACGATAGAAAAATCTTGAGTTTTTTTTTCTTAGAAAAAGGAGCTTTGGGACCTACCGATGAAATCTGTGAAGAGAGAGTCACGGAAACCTATCGGGGAAAGGGTGAAGGTTGCGTGGGCCAGTCAACCCATTTGGCCACCCCGCCTCCCAAAGTAATCCTATCCGAAGGAGCTTGAACACGTAAAGAGCCGGTCAGCAATGGTGCTGGCTTCGATAAGAAGCAGTGGATAAGGTGATTCACGTTATCACATGGAAAGACTTCCTCTGGCGATTCTCGGCTCCGAGCCGCACCTAACAGCAATCGGAGCCGCCTGACGGTTCGGCTCGTTCTGCCAATCTCCGGGCCACTGCTGTTGTATTAGGGCGAACTGGAGCAGCCTGGACAACATCAGCGGTGGCCCGGATAGCAACAGCAGTGGCCCAAAAAACAACAGAAGCTGACCCACAGATTGGGATTGGGAAAACGAGCTGAACCGTCAGGCGGCTCGGGGCCGATAATCGGCTGAGTCATTTTTTCGAATCTGTCAACCCTTACATTCTCAAAAATTGGACGTCACACAAGAGGTCCTGCCTTGGCGGGAAGAAGTGTTTTTTCGTCACTTTCTGCAGTTCTTCCTGAAACTGGTGTCACATAAGCTCTTGAGCTATCATAATCTGTAAGAAGCTGAACGTCCACAATTTATCGTGAACACTGCCTTCAAAAAGTTTTCGGTACAACAAACAGAAAATAAAGTCAATCACCTATGGTTTTTGAAACGCACAACCATTACAGACGTTAGGTTCTTTTTTTTTTCTTTTTCCGCAATGTTCCGAAACATACCAAACAGGCGTAATTAAATATTTCAGAGATTTCTCTGCACAGTTTTGTCCGGTTTTGGAGAATTTTGTGGGGATTTCTCCCTTATAAAGGCAGTGTTCACGACAAAAAACCGTATTCTAGTTTTTGATGTAGTTTTTGAGTAGGTAAGTTCACTGAGTTGAGGTTATTAGGGAAAAGACTACACAGAACACTCATTTAGCGGAGGAATAAACTGCTCATAAAACTCTTTGACAAATTCAATTATGCCTGTTTGTGTGTTCCGGTAGACTGCAGATAAAGCGTCAAACCTGACGTCGAAAATGATTTGCCCCGCTTCAAAATTCTTACGTATGTAAGTGAATCTGTTCCCTGTTCTAATATCAAAAACCCTTTAAAACGAGATGAACTAGTGCACATGTTGGAATGTAAGAATCATTCGGAATAATGAATATTCAAAAATTTATTGCCCGTTCCTCTGGTGAAACGAACGCAGGATAACTGTTATATGACGTGGGCGGGTGATCTACTGGGTCGGCAAGATTTTCATTCACTTTCAGGTCGTTTTTCGTCGTACTACCGTTCTTATCCTCCTTAAAGAGAACCAAAGCTTACGTTTCTGCAAAAAAAAAAACGGGCGACTTTCGCATCGCGAACACTACCTGAAACCTCTACTTCCTGGACTTACCTACACAAAAACCTCGACAACTAGAATACGATTTTTTATTGTATTGACTACCTCTAATCAAAATTATCGGCGGCTCTCGAATACCCATCTCATCGAATGAGTTTCGAAGGTACAAGCGTATCGATAGATGGAGGGCGACTTACGTACAGTCGGCATGAATCCTAGTGATATTTTGCGTTCCCCATTGAATGTTGGAGCAATCTCGGTGCACCTATATTATAGCACATGACACCGAGTACGCGCCAACCTTCAATAGGGAACGCAAAGTAAGGTCCGTGCGAACGAGACTGTCCGCCAACGCGGTCAGGGTGCGTGTCGAGCGGCCGTCGAAAAGACATGTTGCGGAGTTTTAAAGGCAGTGGTCACGATTAAAAAACGTTATCGAAAAAACTACAAAAATCAGCTTAGATCAAAAACAGCTGAAAAATTATCAAGGTAGCGCGGTGAAAAACGGGCTAGAATTAGAGTTTCTAGGGCCCAAAGAAGCCAGTTCGTGCACACGTGCACAGCGCCGACAAAAAAGATCGCAGTCTTATGCCGAGCAGTCAAAAATCATCGACATTCAGAGGAAGAAATAGATGCAAATTTACCTAATAAAAACAATCGAGCAATGAAAGAAAGCACTCCAGGCAACGTTTTTGACTAGACGTGTACATAAATCCAAAGGTTTATTGATTGAAATTCAATTTCAAGCCAGCTGATGTTTTTGATAAAAGAGGTTATCGATGCCGATGATGTGGAGTGGGCTCGTCCACCATCAAAAGGACTTTCACCATCAGGTTTCAAATTTGGCCCAAAACAGTGGTTTTTTCGCGATTTTTTCTTATAGGTCCTACTATAAACCCAGACAAGGGTTTAGAGAGGAAAAGAAGACAAGCATATTTGATCGCGACCACTGCCTTTAAAGGCCGTGTTCACGATGATTTTCGTTCCCGAGTTTTCCACTCAAAACAAAGCTTTGTCCACCGAGTGTTACAGGAATTACGAAGAAACGGCGAGAAACGCCCCAAAACGTCAAAATTAAGTGACATTAATCTCCGGCCTGGACTAGTTGTCCACTTGTATGAACATGTTCACGGTGGTTGTCACCGGTGAAAATGGGATCAGTCGGAAATGGAAGATTATTCCAGGCGAAATAGTACTAGTTCGGGTCCGAATAAAAGAACGGAGCAACAGAATGCAAATCATTGTAAAGGATGGGCCCACAAATGATTTCATTATCACAACGAACAGTTCCTCTGACAATGAGAGTAAAGAGGTGGGGTGAGAGTAAAGGGGTTCATGACCTTCTGGTGCGTGTTTCTCGATTCTTTCGTCATATATGTTCTACCCGGGGGCCAAACAATCGATTTAGCTATTAATCTTAAATTCGAAGATTATCATGAACACTGTCTTTAAGTTGATTAGCCGGAACAATAGACGAACATTGAATAGAATTCCTGTTAACTGTTTGCTGGCCTGAGAAGGCTAGTCCGATAAAATGCCGCTGCGAGGGCCGCTCAACACGCACGCCGACCGCCTGGGCAGACAATCATATTCGGATAGGCTCTACCACTAGGATCCATGATGACTGTAGCTGCTCTTTGTTTGCGATTGCGTGTTATTCTCAGACAGTCCAGAGAATCTTCGGAAAGATCTACAATAATTTACAGATTTCTCGAACGATATAGGATCGGAAATGAAAGCAGCGAAGAGAAAATGGATGCCTAACGAGTGCTTTCCAGCTGGAGCTCTCATGATGATCAACTTTGAACTCGAAAGAGTTTCGGATTCCGTGTATTCTGGTCGACTCATACAGCCGAACTATCGGACTGTGGTGCCAATGCACAAAGATAGAGCAGATGTCCTGTCTTTTCCGGTTCAAAATCCACTCGGGACCACTTCGCTTGAATAGAATAGCCTGATGTTTCGAACTGCAAAGATGGATCACTCCTTTTCAATTTTGCGCATTGCGACCACGACCCGAACCATCTGCGTGCGGTCGCGCGGCGTGCTCATCTTTTTTAGATAGCCTGGGACAGAATAAGTATCTTATCTTGGGAGCACTATGTGTATATTCCTAGTACTCTTCGAGTTCAGATTATTTATCACATTGCGGGCTATCTAGCACAAGTGAGCACGTAGCACGACCGCACGCAGCAGGTGAGGCTCAATTGCGTAGCCCGTTGCGGCGGTTTCAGAGTTTACTGTGCTTCTCTGGGCCGAATTCCGGTCCGCAATTGCGTCTCGACACGCTTCGCAGCCGCGCGCTTTTGAATCGGAAGAGTTTCCAGCGCCGCAGCCGCCGATCTGTTGACTATAGGTGGGTTTTAGAAACTGGAAACTGGACAAAATTGGAGAAAACTGCATAAAAAAGAATATTGAGTCGGCTTTGGCGCTGGAAACTCGACTGACTCGAGCGCGTGCGGGCGCAAAGCGTGTCGAACCGCAATTGCGGACCAGAATTCGGCCCAGAGAAGCACAGTATCTGGTCGACCACAAAACGAGCCGAACAGATGGAGAAATACCAGTAGTTTTTTTGTTATGTATCGATTTTTTCGTACGAGTGGATTTTCCTTGAGAAATGCTCACTCTCTGCACAGTACTTCCAGGGTATTGCCAGCAAAATGTCAGTTTGAAGCTTTTGTTTACTCTGCCCTGTAAAATTGTTGAAATGTGTGTCTGCGATTATGTCACTATCTGGACTCATATATGATTTGAAATTACCATATTATTGCCGTGTGATAAGAGCGCCAAGTTGCGCCGCTCGCTATCTTTTCCTAATGGAGATCCTTGGGTTCACACGGAACGCGAACTCATCAAGAATTCGGAATATGCGGACCAAGAGAACCTGGGTTGATGAGACATCAAACATCTGAGCATTCCAATCGCAAACGAACACCTACTATAGTTTTGCCCTGGATGGAAAGACCGAATATCGAATATATTCGAATGACCCGCTTTTTTAACGTTCGATTTTTAATAGATTCGAATACCCCCTTTTTCCAAGTGGGATTTTCAAATGCATTCGAATGGCCCTTTTTGAGGTCCGAATGTCGAATTAACTTCGAATGGCCTCCTTTTTCGAGTTCCGAATTTCGAATAGATTCGAATAAATTCGCTTCAAATATATTCGAATCGAAATTTTCCGAATAATTTCGAATCGGCAGTCTGAAAACAACCCAGTTGAGCAGTTAATGTATCCTCTATTTCGGAGCGATTCTTACTGCCATTGATCGTGAGCGTTTGCGCGCATATGCTGCGTCCCCTCTTCCTTACACTTTCCCGCCATGCGGTCCCAAAACTTGAACGGGGTGTGCCCGCTCCACCCACTTTCCTGTGGCTGCCGAAGAAGTGGGTGGGGCAAGCACACCATATTCAAAATTTCGGGGCGGCATATTGCCATTAGTTGCTCGTTTTGAACCGGTTTTCAACACTGTTGTTGCAATGAGCAACGGACCTTACGATATCTCGTGATAAGTTGAAGGTGGTTTCAATCGTTGCCTTCAAAGAAGTTTCATTTTTTTTCATCTCTATTCAATATCTTAAAGGCACTGTTCGCGATAGAAATCGCTTTTCTGTGTTTCTGCCTATCTTGAAACCGGTCCCATTCTGTTTCCAATAATGCTTCTCGAATCGTACAAGACCTTCTGGGAATGGAGTTATGGTCCCTCAAAAGTTGAGCTGTGGAAGCATGGTGGACGAGCTTTCCGAGGCTTTTAACTTCCGTCTTTTGCAGCCAAATCATGCCAGCTGACCTGAGTAAAGAGAGAAGTTGAGAACGAAGAGAAGAACGGGGCTTCTGATCGGAAACCATCGCTCAACTCACGATTTCGAGTGTTCCTTTGTTCACATCGAGGGGGGAAGAGGCGGGACTTGCCCACAATGGCGGGGTTTTCCCACTTTTCTAAGCCGTTTTGCGGCTCCTGGGTAGCTTTTCATCCCGTTTTTTCGACGCTGTTCTGCTTCCGAGAGCCACGAGAAGCGTTTGTCATGGAAGTCTCGAGGGTAAAGTTTATCGCGAACAGTGCCTTTAACAAATTCAGCTCAGCCAGGTAGTGATGAACTCTTCGTTTCAGCTGATGATATCGACATACTTACCTACCGTTCCATTAGCCTCGGAGCCAGTACGCCGCTGTGGGCTGCCATGGGGAGATGTGCATCACGAGCAACTGCCTTCCACGCAGAGCGATCCAGTGCCATTAGTCTAGCATCACCCACAGACAGTCTGCGTCTCGCTAAATCATCTTCAACTTGCTTAATCCAAGTCTTTCTGGGCGCCGATCGCTGCACTTTTCATTCCACCGGTCGTTGTCTGAAGAGCAACTGGTGAGGCAGGCGTTCTATTGGCATGCGGCAAACATAACCAAACCGGCGCAACCTACGCTTTCTGACTTCGCATTTGATCGTGGGTTGGTCCTCGCAACGTAAGCGAACATTCTCATTCGTGACATGGTCACCTAAGGACACGCGAGACATCGCATTTGAAAAACTTCGAGTTTCTGAAGATCATATTTCAGCAGTGTCCACGTCTCAGCTCCATACGGCAAAACTGGCACGACAAGCGAAAGGTAGATCCTCATTTTCGTTCCAATGGCTACGTGTGGACGCCTTCATGAGCACCAGTCTAGTGCTCCGAATTCAGAAGCAGCTTGGCCGATCCTGCTAAGAACTTCAGCTGTTGAGGCGATCTTGTTTTGTTGAATGACGGAGCTAAGGTACTTGAAACAATCCACTTTCTCAACCTTAGCATCGACATTCAAATTATCATTGAATACTGCCTTTAATGACCGCTGTAAACATTTTTCAGTTAAAAAAGCCGGACAAAGTATTTGCAGAATTGGTCTACTTCCTATCCCAATTATTACCACCAGCCCACCGTCCGAGGATTAGCGGACGGCTTTACACGAGTTCTCAACTGGTTCAAATGTCTAAAAAAGGGTGCATTTACGCTAAAAGTTTGTATCATTTGGTTTTGTGATCTTGAAACTTGCAGGAATCGGTATGCCTCTGAAAGGATTTTTTTTGCAATTTTGGCATTTCTAAGGGGCTAAGAATTTGATGATAAAAAACTATTGGAGGTTCTCGAACAACTTTAAACTTTAGCGTGCTCCTCTGATTCCCTAGTCAAAAATTTTTATTCACAGATTCATTGAGTACAATCACACATTAAATGAGGTGGAACTAGTCAAAATAATCAGTTGTTGCAGCGCTGACGAAAACAGAAACTGCGGTGAGCACGCACACCAAACCATAAGAAAATTAAAAAACCCGAAAACCAGTCAGTCATTCTTATTATTGAATCAAACAGGGCATCTTAGAGTTAAATGTATCTAGTTTACATCGGTTTCGTTCTTACCCTTAGACCATGTTGTTTTACCACATTTTGCACGCGGCAAGTGATTTTGAAATCCTTTGACGTGGCCATGCCTGTCAATGGAATACGCGGCCACCTACCGTACACCTTAAATAGCGACGACGGGCAGATTTATTCGAAACTATTCGAAATTATGGCTATTCTAATCTTCATTCGAATAGTATACTTCGAATATTGAATAAATTCAAATGACCTCATTTTTTGAGGTCCGGTTTTTAGTTGAAAGGTTGCTAGGCTGAAAGCGCCTGAAAGGGTTGAGCAAGGATAGAATTTAACCGCGACTATGTAATTGGCATATGTATCACATATGTACCTGAAATAGAGGAAATCTTGATGGACTCACTTTTCCTCGCAATTTTTCTCTTTTTTTTTCTGCCTTTTTTCCGACTCAAAACTCTCTTACCACGATGAAAACTTCGCCTGTTTTTTTGGCAGCAACGCAAGCTTTGGGTCCCTCTTATACTAGAAGAAAAGACTAAAAACTGAAGTACGACGAAAATGACCATGAAGTGGGTGAAAATCTCGTGGAATAGCCGACTCATTAAATCACCCTGCCTACGTCATGTAACAGTTGTCCTGGGTTGGTTTCGAAAGAGTAACAGTTGTCAAATTTTTGAATATTCTTTACCGCGAAAAATTCTAACATCCTAGCATGTAAATTGGCCCCCTCTTGTTTTTAAAGAATTTTTGGTCTAGGAAACAGAAAAACAAGAAGTCACTCACCTTGAAATTTTGAAGCTTAAAACATTTGCGACGTGTGGTTTGACGTTTCGTCCGCAGTGCACAAAGCACACCCGTATTTTTTCTCAAACCTTTCATGAGGGCTTTTTCTTATAATCTTTACTTCGTAAAGTTGCCTACTCGAAAACATCGAAAACTAAAATACGGTTTTTTATCGTGAACGCTGCCTTTAAGATTTTCACTACATGTAAAGCCGAGGTCCTTAACCTGCTATTTTTAGAACGAAACGAAAACACATATTATTTCTTCCGTCTTTGACCACAATATCGACCTCGATTTGATCTGTCTACATTTCTGGCTTTTTTCTGTCAGAAATACTCCGATCTTTGCACGCACTGTTTCGGATCATTTCGAGCTCGCCGCGATTGTTTGAAGTAAAGCTCGACTCTATCTCGACTGTAATTTTTCAACGTCACTGCGAGTCTGTATCAGGTTGTTCAATAAGCTTGTCGTTCAATAAGAGAGGGCGTTGCTACTAGCCCGATTTTTTTGCGTTTTGTTGGTACACTCTGCATATGAACGTATGTGAAGTTTCATTTCAATCTGTCTATTCATTCTTTGTTTACAAGCCATTTAGTGTCGCCGTCTCACAGCAATGGAGAAAATTGAATATCGTGCAGTGAATGACTTACTTGACTTAATCGGTTGGCTTTCGCCTGACCGGGTAATTCCGCATCTTCAACGAGGTGTGCCGACTTAGAAGTCAGCCGTGTCCATTTTTCACGGTCTTCAGCCACAATTTGAACACATTCCATCCAGCTGTCACTATTCCATTTCCTGCGAAACGAAACATCGCGCCTGAACTGTCTTTCGATGCCGAGTGACTTTAAATCCTCTTTAACCACATCCGTCCAGAACTTTCGCCTACGCCCAGGTGGCCGTTTCCAGACAGGATTTGGAAGCATTTTTAAAGCGTGTTGTACGAGACGATCCGGCGTTCTTCTTAGTATATATGCCCGAGCAGTCGAAGTCGACTTTCCATTGCTGTCTGAGATGGCGTTAGGAGATGCTGGCACCTCCCTCGTGTCAAGCGTTGATGTACTGCGTCGATTTCCTTGTAAAGGTCTTCGTTATGGCATACACGCGGCCAGAAATATCCAAGCAAACGCCTAAAAAGCTTCCTCTCCGTGCAATCCAACCTTTCCATCTGCGTTTTCGGCGCTGCCCACGTCTCCGATCCGTACATCATGATAGGGCGAATAGCGGATAGGTAGACGTGCAACTTGACTTCCTTCGCGATGGTGGTAGACCACAAACACTTGCGGTTAGAGAATTGAATGCAGACGTAGCTTTCGCACATCGTTGTCGAATATCCGCTGCATAACTACCATCGTTCTTCAGCAAACAGCCCAAATAACAGAAATCGTCCACCAGTTCGATACATTGTCCGTCCACACAAACTCCAGTTGAAGGCCTCTGAGAGACCCACATCTGCTTGCATTTGTCGGGACGAAGACGAAGTCCATAGGCTGCGGCATACTTCGAAACGAGGTTCACAATCCTTTGCAGTTTTGCGTTGTTTTCAGCGAATAACACAATGTCGTCGGCGTACTCCAGGTCGACAAGGTCCTGATGGTGTTAGGATCACATCCGCAGGAAACTGTTCTGCAACTCTACGCATGATGTCATCAACGGCGAAGTTGAAAAGAAAAGGTCCTGCAACGGCTCCTTGCCTTACTCCTGTTTTCACCTCGAAAGCTGACGTAAATCCGACAGGTGTACGAACTGCTGCTGTTGTTCCTTTGTTCATGTCCTCGATTAACCGGAACATACTTTTTCCGGGACTCCATCTGCTCGCAGAGCATTGAGCAATCGATCACGATGAGGAGAGTCGAACGCGGCTTCAAAGTCCAAAAAGCAAGCTGTAATGGCTTCGGAAAACCGCTGCCACGATTCAATTACTCTTCTCGACGAACACTTGGTCGATGGTCGATCTTCCAGGTCGAAAACCGGCTTGCTCATCTCTGGTCGTTCCTTCACGATGTTTGATAAGTCGCTCGAGAATGATACGTTCTAAAACCTTGTACATGACACGAAGTAGAGAGATTCCTCTGTAGTTCTTAGGATCCGTGACGGATAGCTTCTTGTGAAGAGGTACGATGATCGCATGTCTCCACGAATCGGGTATCCTTTCGCTCATCCATATGGCACGGATGGTGTTGGTCATTTCACGAATCCCAGACGGAGGAAGAGCTTTCAGCATTTCAGCAGCAGTGATGTTGTCATCTCCACCTGCCTTTCCATTCTTCGTTTTCGGGACACAATCCAAAACTTCAGACTCAGTGGGCGGTTCCTCACTGACATCGTAATGTGCTCTCTGAACATGCGGGAGCTCAGGTACTGATGGCGCTGGACGATTCAGTAGTGAACTGAAGTAATCCTTCCATATTGGCAGCGTCGCATCACCAACTGCAACTCCATTGGTAGTGTTCAAGACAGGAGAACATCTCTTCATCTTCCCGCTATACTGTCGCAGCAACGTGTAGGCTTTCTTCGGATTCTTCTCCTCCCAAGCCTTCTCGAACTCCTTAGCTCTACACGTCCACTCGTTCGCGGTCACTTTGAAGCTGCCGACGCAACTTCCTCCTCAGACGCTTCTCCACGAAGTTTCCTGCAGTTCGAGAGCACATACCTGTTGTAGGTAGATGTTGTTTCTTCTGAAACGTAGGCGAACTTCTTCTTAGGCTGTACAACCGGGAGTGCCTCTTTCGAAGCGTCCTGGATGCACTTGACAAAAGAATCCGCGTCGCAAAGTTTCTTCTTAGTCCGTACCGATGTGAATAGAAACGCGTTGTTTGGAAATTCCTTCTGCACTCTTCATCTCTGAGACTTGTCATGTCAATCCTCTGGAGAGGCTGAGCCCCTCGCTTCCTCTTATGAATCCTCGCAGTGAAGTTCAACAGAACAGGACGGTGATCCGAATCGAATGCGACATCCCACACAGCTCTAGATCTTCGAATGTCCGATACTGCAATATTCCTCGTTAGGACATAGTCAAGCTGTAGTTTCAAAGTTGTCATCTTCCGCTTCCGCTGCTCTTTCTGGAGATAGCCGGGTTGGTCCCTGCCGCGTGAGCTGATGGCGGGGATGATTGCTCTTGAATGTCGATGCAATAATCAGACCACTGCGTTCACAAAAGTCGACAAGGCGGTAGCCATTGTCCGATGTTTGCTCCACTGGGTAGAACCATTTACCGAGTACTTCGGATTCCTGATCAAGTCCCATCTTCGCATTTGCGTCAATCCTCACGACAACTTGACTAGGTATCTTGGCCAGCAACGTTTTGAGTTCCTCATAATACGCACCTTTCGAATTGTCCTCGGCATTTTTAGTGGGCGTAAGAGCGCTCACTATTCACAGATTTAATCCCCTCTGACCCCGCAATGCATTCCGACACGACGTTGAGCCGAACTCCTTGACCATGCCATTAAAATCCTTCCTTACAGCTATTGCACAGCCTCCCACTCTCCTATCATCAGCGTTACCGCAGAAGATGGCGTACTCTCCGACGTTGATGACGGATCTATCCTTGAGGCGAGTTTCTGCAAAGCAGCAAACAATGCATGGAAATAGCTCAGAAGTCTGGATAGCGCAGTTTTTTGGATATCACTCGACAGCGATCGACAGTTCAGGGTGGCGAAATTGTGGCTTGTGGCCAAAGACTCCATGACTCCCTAGGTACGGATCCTAAGGTGTTATGGACCAGAGGCCTTAGTGTGCCGGGTCGTGCAGTGATAAGATTCCTATTTTTGGAAAGTGTATCATCAAAAGAAATTCACGAACGAATGTTAAAAGTGTATAATGATTGTTCGCCTACAATTAGAACAGTAGAAAGATGGGTTGCTGAATTCGAACGTGGTCGTACAAGCCTTGAAGACGATCCACGTGAAGGACGTCCAAAAAGCGCTTCAACACCAGAAATCATAGCCGAAATACAGGATATGGTTTTGGACGACCGTCGATTGACTGAGAGAGATTTAGTAGAGTCTCTACACATCTCATTAAGCAGTGTGAGCTATATTTTAAAGGTTCCATTTTTTACGCTCAATCCCTTCCTAGAGCCCCTGTGAGAGCGTACAACGAGCTTGGCTGCTCAAAAACGTACCATTGTGAGCATAGAGGAAGTGGAAAGTAAGGAATTCCGTCAAAAGGGGCCGGCCCTTCCGTCAGTCATTTGGCACTTTCGCAATATTTGAGCAGAACGTCGTGTCGCTAAGTACAGGGCATGCCACTGTACGCTGACGCACCGTCGGACGAAAGTGGCATTATCGACTGGAAATTTCTCGTCACACAACGAGCGATTGCTTCTAAGGCTGCGCCAATGGGCAAATTGTGGAACTGTTCCTTGCGCCCTCCGCGTAACTATCCCGAGTCGATGCCTGCGCGAATTTCAAATGATTTTCAGAAGTTTTTTTTTAATGTTTTTTTCTTGAAAAGTTAACGTTTTTGAGCGGGCTTTTCGCTACCTTTAGTCACTATAGGGGGCTAACAATTCAAAAACGCTTTAAAACGAAACATGGTTTTCAGCGCGTACGATGCCTTTAAGTGAATTTTGGGTTTTAGAAAGCTGTGTGCGCAATGGGTGCCGCATTCGCTAACAATGGAACAAAAGCACATTCAAAGACTTTCTCAGCAACATTTGGAGTGTTTTAAAAAGGATAAAGTGGATTTTGTGCGTCGATTTATCACTATGGATGGGACTTGGGTCTATCACCACGAAGATGAATCAAAACAAGAGGCTAAAGAGTGGCGTGAACCTGGTTGTTCGGCTTCGAAACGAGTTCGTGTCCGGAAATCGGCCAAGAAGTTTACGGCATCAGTTCTTTGGGATGCGAAAGGAATTTTGTTTGTGGATTACTTGCAAACTGGTAAAACAATTATTTCTGAATATTGTTGTTACCTTTTGGACCAGTTGAAGAAAAAAGTCGTGAAAAAAGATCCGGTTAGCAGAAGAAAAAATCCTTTTTCATTAGGACAATGCAGCGTCTCACAAGAGCATTTTGACATTTGCTAAAATCCATGAATTAAAGGCAGGGTTCGCGATAAAAACAACTTCTGAGCTCTCTTCATAAGAATGTAGATTTGGCCATCACAAAAGTAAAGAAAAAAGAAAAAACCCAGAAGTTCGAGGAAAAAACGCTCAAAACAAAGAATAACGGCTAATTACCGGTGTCGGCCGGCCCCCAATTTACGCGATTTTCATTAATGCTTGCTTATACGACATTTATTTTGCTGTTAAAGTAATCAGTAGTTTTCAGAAATGTTCAGAAAATACTTTAGAAGCAGAATAAAAGTTGACAAAGCAGGCTTTTACCCAAATCTCGATAATTGGGGGCGGGAGGACACCAAGCCATAACTTGCTCCTGAGCGTTTTTTTCCAATTTTTTACTTATTTTCACTTTCGCGATGGCCAGATATACGATTCCATGGGTATAGCACAACAACCGACTTTATCGAGAACCCTACCTTTAAAGTTCGCATTGTTGGAGCATCCATCGTATTCACCAGATTTGGCCCCCAGCGACTTCCATTTGTTTCCAGAACTCGAAAAATTTATGCCTGGCAAGCGTTTTTCATCAAATGAAGAGGTCATAACGGCTGTTGAAGCGTATTTTGCAGACCTTCCGGATTCTCACTTCAGGGATGGGATCCACAGATTGGAGGATCGTTGGAGCAAGCGTATTAATGTTCAGGGAGATTATACTGGATAATAAAATGTATTCTGAACCATAAAACTGTGTTTTTCTTATCGATTGACGAAACTTATTGAACAACCTGGTATTTTGATAAGCAGTTATATATTGTCAACGTTACTGCAGCACATTGTCCTTGTTCGTTAACCCATTCACGACCGCGTGTCCCACCGGTGGGACACGCGTTGACTACCACTTCGGACCGCGTGTCCCACCGGTGGGACACTCTTTTCGAAAATCGTTTTCTCCACCACGTGAAGGAATTCCTAAACCTATTTATGGTCAATGTATTTATCTATTCTAGAGTCGACTACAAACTTCGTGGTCCGCTGGCAGCTTCACCACTACAATATATCTGACCCTTCGAATGCAGCAAGGTTGAAAACCACAATTATGAGTACAGATCGCATTTTTACAAGCACTTAATGGAGAATTTTGTTTTTTTCCCATTACTCGGGAAACAATCCTTACTTCTAAGAGTGGTAAGATCGTATAGCACTATTAATAAATATCACAGAAGTATGATTACTGATACTGCGCACCATTCCGGCGTAGAGAATCGGCTTTTCCTTCGCCCGTATTTTGTTCACATAATTTATTTTATGCAAAGGTCACTAATGTTAAGATCATTAGGGCCTTTTTTGAAAGTCCTGCTTGGTTACGGTTGGTGTACCATCGTAGGCCGGGGCTTAAACTTCGGTGAAAACTACCTTGGAGAGGAGCGGACGAAAAAAAATGGGGACGTGCCAGAGCAGAAAACGAGTGAAAACTTATAAAACGGTAATTACACTAATCATTCCTAGTCAATTTGTAATAATAGATTTATTTTATACGTTTGAATGCAAAAAACACATATGCTTTTCACAAAAAATCTATCTCTTCCTAGAAGGCACCGAAGCCGAGGGTTGAGGGGGTGGCGGAGAAAAAATGGCGAAGATCTAAAAAAAGTCTTTTCCATCAGCATTAAAAGTCAATATTAAAATTGAGGAGTATTTTCTACGTCTAGATGTCAAAAAGAATGCTAAAAATGTTTACTACAAAAAAAACTCGCGCCGGAATGCTATAGACCGCAAGAGCGAGGGAGTAGCTAAAGCAAAATTAGTGCAAATTTGACAAAATATCATTTCACTAAGCATTTCCTGTCAAATGAAGAACAGAAGAATGTCTATCATGGTAATCTACGTTATTTAATGTTTCAAACCGCTAGAATTTAACGAACTCACGTGATTTTGTAGATGGTCTTATCTACACAGTTGAAAATTTAGGAGGCCATTTCTCTGGAAGGAAAGAGTTATGGAAGCTGAAACTTTGGCATCATGATTTTGACGTCGACAGTCGTAGAATAAACAAAAAAACCAAAATCGATTTTTTGGTGGCGTGCCATTCGAGCAAAAGTGGCCCACCGGTGGGACACTGTATACGGTGACGCAATATTGCACGCGGTCCGAACGTGCAGCCACCCAAAATTAGGCGTGGTCGTGAATGGGTTAATACCTGGCATAGGGCCGGCTTCAAATGAGATGTGGTGAGAGGGTGCGCAGTGAACACATCGCTGTAGGATTCCGCTAATGTCTCAAAATTTCTGATTGTCAGGGTCGAGAAACATTTTGTTTCAAGCACACAAAAGCTGCAGAAACTCTAGCCTTATCAAGCCTTTCCAGTCTCTTTGTTGCGCTTATACATATATTTACGACCATCGCGCTAGCGTTTTCCTAATCTAATCACATCAAAGAGGGGTACCTTTACGAAACTGTTCTTCGTTGAGACAGGCTAGGGAACTCTAGAAACTCAAGGAAACGCTTACCGATGTTATGTAGCGTGCACGTATGATATTCACTGCAGTTACATACTCCCTAGCCAAAAAAAACGGATCACACAAGGCACGGCAACGAAAACAGGCGTGGTCCGGTCGCGTATTTTCACTGAACATACTGTAGTTATGGCACAGCTCCAAAATCGTCACTAATCGCCAAGGGAACAACTGATTTTTTTTCTGGGCCGCGTTTTTTCTGTTTCTTCCATTTTTCTTGTTAATCCTGTGTGTTTCTGTATTAAAACTCTAGGTGCAGGGTTGAACACCCCGTTTTTGTTGATTTCCTCCGCAGTTGAAATAAAAGTTGAAAATTTCCCCGAGCCTGCCAGAGCTACACTTACCTTATAGGAAATACGCATCCGCATCATCGTCTTTCTCCGTTGCCGTGGACCGTACGCATCCTCTATTTCAGAGTGAAATTAAATGTTGTTGGATGCGTGCGTGTGCGCGCGTATGCTGTGTGTCCTTCTCCCCTACACTTCCTCACTATCTCTCCCCTCGCTTCGCACAAGCCTGCGAAGGAACAAACTCAATTCGGCTGGCGGAATTGCGGTTGCGCTAATGGGGTGTGAAGCTTTCGTTCCTTTCTGTTGAGAACTAACAGAGTTGGCGCACCGAGCCTTGGTATCCCTTTTTTCTTCGATACAGCACTGTGCAGGATGGGGTGATTCCAAATGGACATCCTTGCAGAAAGGTACAAGAGTAGTAGTAGTGTAGCTTATCTTGACGAGTTTGGACCCGTTGCTAACAAGTTATAACGGGTTAGATTCTGTGGTTTTCTCTTCACATTTTTGTACTGAAGAATCGGATTTGACGGTTGTACGTTTCTGGGCGGGTGTTCTGGAGTGCGTTCCATGAACGTTCCCACGACACCGTGGTAGGAAGAATAGCCTTCCCATGAACAACTTTGCTTTCCATGGATGCGAATTATAATTCAAAATTGCTCCCACGTGGCCGTGGCTACGTTTCCTTGGACGCGTTTTGCCATGGGAATGTTCTTAGAACGCACCCCAGGGGCGCGTTCTGAGAATGTTTCCACAATACCGAGGGAGGGAAAATAGCCTTTCCATGGCCGAACTTGTTTCCCATGGCCACAAGTAGTAACTGATAATCGCTTCCACGTCGCCGTGTCTATGTTACCATGGAAAACTTTAGCCGTGGGAATGTTTTTGGAACGCACCCCAGAGGCCAGATTCATCATTGAAAAACGGGTTAGCGCCGGCCCTGGGTTCGCCAGACCTGGGTTAGGAAATTGGGTTTGGGTTGGACAACCCGGCACCTTCGATTCATCAACGCAAATCTTGGGTTGGTTCCTCGAACCCATTTTTTGTCCGCACGGGAGGCGTCTGCGAATGCACAACGTATTTTCGCGACGCCTATTTCCAATTTGCCGTCCAATCAATACACAATTTTCTTAATGGCCCTTATATAAAATTTGTTGCTCTTGTCGTGTAGCTAGTGTTGGTTTCTCATCCAAGTAGTCACTGTTCTTACACAATTCGTCTGCTTTTATCGCGGTTTCCATTTTCATGCAGAAAACATGCCTATTCATGTTTTTTTTTCAGAATCCCACAAAGATAGGCAAGGATACTCACCTCAGCACAAATCGGAAAGGAGGCACTGCAACTTCTGGTGCTGTCTGAAGCCAGTCGCAATCCATATTTCGAAAACTTGGTTCAAATATGTTCCGTTTTGTTCGAAGTCAAGCTGCATCCGAGCAAATTGCGCCATGTAGTTTATCTTTTGTGTTTCAATAACAACCCCTTAAATTCTGAAGTGATTTTCTGGAAGGGGGTGGGTCTCAAATTCATCATTATCAAGATTTGTATAGCGCATTAAAGAGTACTTTGTTTTTCTTTTCGATCGAACTAACAGAGAATCATGAGTTACACTATGGATGAATTAAGTGCCCTTTTTCGATTTCAGAAAAAGTACTGGCGTGTTGAAATAGTTCGTAGAGCAAGTCAATGTACGTAACACCTGCAGTAACACCCTGCAGTGGGGATATACTCAAACAGGAAAAATAGAACATAATCAATGTTGCAAAACAGAACGGTCCGGGCCTGAGAAAGCCTTTCAATGGATGCAGTTTGTTTTAGAATTTATTAGAACATATTCTGACGAAGTTTTCCTTTATATCGATCGCATCTGACTCCCCACAGCTCCAGAGCGAAGAACTTCCTTCTTGTACGACTTCTGAGATAAAATGAAAACTTAGGGGGACAGAAGAGTAAAAAGAAATTGAAACTCAAAGGAAGGGAAGAGTGATAGAACTTCCAAGAAAATCAAAAATCGGATGAGAAATGAACACTAGCTAAACCAGAATAGCGCGGAAGAATGCTATGGGAGGCTGGCGGTAGCTTAAATCAGAGTATTGAAGGAAGGGAAACAATGAAAGATGATGACGGAAATATGAGAGGGAAGGCGTGAAGTTTTATTGGAAGTCTCAAGATTCTAAAAGGCTCGAAAATGTATAAAAACTTCCCAGCCAGTGTTTGAGTCTATAATTTTTAGGTAGCCCATCAAATACGACGTCGAAAACATATTCTGACAATCTGTCAAATCACGTATATAAGTTGTAAGAGCACTAATAATAAGTGATTTTTGGGAATCACAGCACATTATTTCTGAAATCGGCGCTAGAGCGCGCTATTTAGCTGCTAATTTTGGGTTGGGTTGGGTGGACCCGCGCCCCCGCCTCGGGTTCTCTAAACTCAAACCCAAACCCATTTTCCGATGGGTTATTGAATTGATGAATGCCGAAAATTGGGTTGTGACGACGCTGAACCCAACCCAGATCGGCAAACCCAGGGTCTGCGCAATGATGAATCCGGCCTCAGCAGGTGTCAGCAGCCTACAGGATGACTGTTGAGTCTTGCCACAGCACTTTGAGACGAGAAGAGACGTTGAGTCTGCATGAATGCAAAGCAAAGGTACAGTTGACACGAATAGCAAGGATACTTTGCGTTCCTTGCTGTTCGTTGGCGCAAACTCGGTGCACTTATGTTGCGTGCACCGAAATTGCGTCAACGCATAATAGCGAGCGCAAAGTATCAGCTCAATCTACGCACACTATACCTTGAAGATCCTCTAAGAAAACAACCACTACTGTTGCGGGTATTGACAATAGATTAGTTTCGTCGGACCTGGGCGCTAGTGAAGTCTTAAGGTGTTTTCCAGAGAGCATCATAGTCAATAGCCATCCGATAGAGGCGCCTACCATGTTGCATAGTCCCTGAGGTGAGTCCTTCAATTGTCTCTCGCCCGAATATGTGGCCGCTAGCGTGCCTGCACAGTCTTCTTTTGTCGTCGTAACCCCGACTTATGCGGTCCATGTGCTTTTGTTTGCGGACCTCGCTTTTGTTGTCCCCATAAGATGCTCGCACCTGTCACTGTACTGTTCATCTCTCTGCTTCTCACATCAGTATCCCTAGGTTCGTTTCATGACAATAGCTCTCTTTGAGTCATATAGAGTTGGCAATTTGATTTAAAATAACGCCAACTTAAAGGCAGGATTCGCGATAAAATCGGTTGTTGTGCTAATCCCATGAAAAGATAGGTCTGGGCATCACAAAAAAGAAAATAAGTAAAAAATTTAATAAAAAACGCTCAGGAACAAGTTATTGCTTGGTGTGTTTCCCGCCTCCAATTATCGGGATTTCTATAAAAGCCTGTTTTGTTAACTTTTATTTTGCTTCTAAAGTAATTTCTGAGCACTTCTGGAGACTACTGACTACTTTAAAAACAAAATAAAAGGCGGATAAACAAGCATTAACGAAAACATCGTTAATTAGGAGGCCGGCCGACACCAGTAATTAGCCGTTATACCTTGTTTTTGTGCGTTTTTCCCGAAAAATTCCGGATTTTTCACTTATTTTTACTTTTGTGATCACCAAATCTACATTCTCATGAAGAAAGCTCAAAATCGTTTTTATCGCGAACCCTGCCTTCAATAAGATAGGCTGGGTTCTCCGGCTGAAGCAGTAGTAAAGCAGAATTTTTCCTAAACGTTTCTCCTTTTGCAGCAACCGTGCCGGAATTCTGTCCTTCTCATGTCGTCTTTGCTAAGCCCGTTAGCGAGAACTGCGAATCGCCGACAGATCCGAATAATCTGAAGGAATCTCCTATAGAAGAATGGCTCACCGAAGATATGTTCAATGTAACTCATGCTAGCTCGCCATATTCTTTAAAATATTTTTCATGACCGACCATTAAACGGAATTCTGGAACTCCAATTCAGGATCTGTTCCCGAAGGCGAATCTGGGCCTTGGTCCTCACGAATGCCTCCCGTATTCGTACAAGTCTTTTGTAATTGCAGCAAGATACTTTCCAGAATTCGGAGCTGGAGGCTCTAGCAAAGTGAGTAGCACTGCATAACATAGCATAACATAACATAGCATAACATAACATCACATAACATAGCATAACATAAGGTAACATAACATAACATAACATATCAAAACATAACATAACATAACATAACATAACATAACATAACATAACATAACATAACATAACATAACATAACGTACAATAAAATAACATAACACAACATAACATAACATAACATAATGGAACGTAGTATAACATAACATAACATTGTGTAGCATAACATAACATGGCATAACATTACATAACACAACGTGACAAAACATAACATAACATGATGTAGCATAGCATAACATAAGGTAATATAGAATAACATGTTGACATAAGATAACACAACATAATGCAACATATTGTTGAAATTGTTGTAGAAACTCAAAATGCGGTGATTTTTGTCGTTACGAACCGCTTTATTCGCGACGTTTCGGGCCGTAAACCCTTCTTCAGGCGGCTATAATGAAAAATCACATTTGAAAAACAAATTACACACGATTGATGATGCAACATAACATAACATAGCCAAATGTAACATAACATAACATAATGTAACATAGCATAACATTATGTAGCATAACATAACATGTCATAATATAACATAGCGATTTGATGTTGACTGCATTTGAGGTATATGATCCCTGGCAACATGAGAGACGAGACGTGGCCGCGTTTTTTGCCCACGTTCTTCAGGAGACCGGAGAGAACGACGTCTCGCTCTACAAGTATGGGTTTGTCATCATTTGAATAGCGAAATTTATGTTGTAATTGTAAGTAGATGCTGAAAGAATGCTGTTGACCTTTCACCAAATTCTGACGAATGAGTGGAGGAGGCCGCGGTAATAGACCATCGCTTGCGATCAAAGCACTGCGTCGCGTTTGCTGCACAACCGCCGCCAATGATTTCGCCCGGTCTATTCGCTCGACTAAATCTGCCAAAAAGCCTAAATGAAATTAGTACCATTTCCTAACTGACGAAAAGGAACAGTTTCGTTTCCAAACTTCTGAGTGTCAATGTTGCAGCACAACACTGTCAGACGACGAAAAAGCCCATTGTTTCTACCGCGGTGGCTTTTTCAACTGGTTTGAGCGTGGACCGAACAGTTCGCTTTTACTGCCGGCTTTTCCTGGTTTCCAGACTGCTGACGGAAAAAGGTTCATTCAAAAATCCTTCCAGAAAGTGTGCCCATAACCATACATCTTCACTGGTAGATGCACAGAAGAAGGTCGATATTGCAAAAGAGGAGCTGAGTTGGACTTCTGGAGTCGCTGTAATGAAAGCACTGAGACACATGCGGGACATACCTATTATCGCGGCTGCTATTTCGGCAGAGGAGCTTTACAGGTATATGTCATTATTCAGGGTTTCGTCATCCCATGGAACTCTTTTACAGCTCTCATGGAACTATAACTATGGCCTGTTCCAGCAATATCTGCTCTCCGTGGGTATCAAAGTCGATCTGATCAACCACCCCAATCTGGTACTAGATTTTCATGGCTCTGGTTTAGGCTATCTTGCGGCATGGCGCGTTGAGTGCGATCCGACGCCAACCGTGCCGCAACGGTGCACCTTATCTAACCTCGATGCCCGAGCAGCTCGCAGGGAGGAGCTTGGCCGCCCAATGCCTGCGTTGCGGCTCGTTTTGATAAGGTGAAAGCGTGGCCTTGTGGTGTTCCGGCCCCGGGCACCTGATAATCGATGCGCCGATGGTCGTCACCGCATCGATTACCTGGTGCCCGGGCTGGGGCCGGAACACCACACGGCCACGCTTTCACCTATTATCAAAACGAGCCGCAACGCAAGCACTGGGCGGGCAAGCTCCTCCCTGCGAGCTGCTCGGGTGTCGACGGTAAACTTAGGCCAACCCGATTGAGTATATGTATAAGTAAGACCAACCTGTGTGAAGGTGAAGTTGCGGTTTCATTCGGCCGCACCTTACACTTCTTTCTAGGTGCTCACAAAAATGGATCCGCCACTCGCTATGCTGGCTAGTCTTTGGTTCTACATGACACCGCAACCGCCTAAACCATCAATGCATAGTATTGTGGTAGGTCGGTAATATGCCTAGTTGAGTTTTCTATGCATACTCATCATGTATCCAGTGTTGTTTTTGAAGGTGATTGGCGTCAGTCGGAGAAGAACAGGCGCGCAGGATTCAGTGGGCCGATTTTCGGTCCAACTAGTCTTGTCATCAACAACGAATGTGGCGGAGAAGATGTAGAGGAGCCAGTTGAGTTGTGTTTTCTAAACACTCATATTCAGCTTCAGTGTTTGACAATGGGAGAAAGAGTTGCTTCAGGTGGTCCGGGAGAGTCTCGACGTATCAAGGCATTCAAGTGGTTTTGCAACTATTTTGGTGTGCCCACTGGGCCGGAAAGGTCACTCAGTTGCAAAGGTACGGGCATGGTCACCCTAATGAATTTCCTCTCTTCAGCCTTTCTTCCCACTTCTCCATCTTTTCTTTTCCTTGTCGCTTTTCCCGTGATCACTTTTTGTTCTCTTTTCACTCTTATTCTCTCCTTCCTCTTCCTCTTCCTCTTCCTCTTCCTCTTCCTCTTCCTCTTCCTCTTCCTCTTCCTCTTCCCCTTCCCCTTCCTCTTCCTCTTCCTCTTCCTCTTCCTCTTCCTCTTCCTCTTCCTCTTCCTCTTCCTCTTCCTCTTCCTCTTCCTCTTCCTCTTCCTCTTCCTCTTCCTCTTCCTCTTTCACCTTCTCCTCTTTATTCTTCATTTCATTTTACTTCTCCTCATCCTATACATCTCTGTTTCTTCCCTTTCTCCCTCTAAATTTCTCCTCTACCACCCCTCTTTCCCTTCCTCTCTTTCTACCTACGCTGATTTCAGCTTCATCTTCTTTTACTTCTTCCTCTGCATCTTTCTGCTCTTCTTTTTCCCTTCTTCCTTCTTCTTCTTCCTTTTCTCTTCCTCTTCCCTCCCCTTTCCTCCTTGCTCCTCTTCTTTATTTTCCGTTTGTTCTCTCCTCCTCTCGCTCTCTTTCTTCTTTTTCTCCTTCTTTTCTTCTTTTTCCTTTTCCTTTTTCTTTCCTTTCCATTCCTTTTCCTTTTCCTTTTCTTTTTCCTTTTCCTTTTTCTCTTTCCTTTTTCCTCCTTTTCCTTTCCTTTTCCCTTTCCATTTCCATTTCCATTTCCATTCCTTTTTCTTTTTCTTTTTCTTTTTCTTTTCTTTTTCTTTTCTTTTTTTTCTCTTTTCTTTTCTTTTTCTTTTTCTCTTTTTTCCTTTTCTTTTTCTTTTCCTTTTCCTTTTCCTTTTCCTTTTCCTTTTCCTTTTCCCTCTTCCTTTTCTTCTTCCTTTTCCTTTTCATTCTCTTTCTCTTTCTCTTTCTCTTTCTCTTTCTCTTTCTCTTTCTCTTTCTCTTTCTCTTTCTCTTTCTCTTTCTCCTTCTCCTTCTCTTCTCCTTCTCCTTCTCCTTCTCCTTCTCCTTCTCCTTCTCCTTCTCCTTCTCCTTCTCCTTCTCCTTCTCCTTCTCCTTCTCCTTCTCCTTCTCTTTCTCTTTCTCTTTCTCTTTTCTTTTTCTTTCTCTTCCTCTTTCTCTTTCTTCCTCATCTTCCTCCTATTTCTCAGCACTTTCTCCCCTTTTTCCTTTTTCCTCTCTCTCTTCTCAGTCCTTCATCTTCCCCCACCTCTCCCTTTCTCAGTCCTCTTCCTTCCTATCTTTCCATCGTCTTCACCACACTTTTCTATAATTGCTTCTAGAGCTGCTGCTCTTTATCTTTTTTCCTCTCCTTCCTTCTTCTTTTCCCCTCTTTCCACTCCTCTTCCTCTCTCATACCCTCCCCCTCTTCCTCTTCATCGTCTTCATCTTTCCTTCCACTGGATTCATTTTTATGACTCTAAATGATTTGGTGCTCCATAATCGTTTCCTGCCAGCAAACTAGCAGAAATCTGCGAAGGCAAAGGGCATGTATCTTCACAATATACTCCAGGTATGTTGGACAACTTCGATGCCATCCCGCACATGTACTCATGGCAGCCAGACTGGGGAAACATGTGGAGAGCAAGACCATGTGACTGCGAGCCGGCTCCGTATGGAGGTGAGGAGGGGGGAGGAAGTGCTGCTTCACAGCACCTACCACGGCGTCACGAAATTGCGTCGTGCCGGGAACACAGATGTCGCAGTGTTGCCTATGCTCAGGAACTCGGTGCTAGTGATCCGCGCGCATTTCGGGCCTTGCTGGCCACCCGCTCACCCCTCATTTTAGCAATGCCTTTCTTACCTCCAAAACCCCAATTTCACTGAGTTATTCCAAAGGAGCGCAATGAACGCGCTTTTGCGAAGTTCGAGGGTGGGTATTGTAGAGCGTGCGAAGCGTGGTAGAAACTGAGTAGCGTTTCACGTGGAGTGTGCGCCGTGTGATGCTCTCCATACAGAGTGTGCGCCGCTTGTTAGAATGTGAGTGGCCTTCAATCCCCGCTCCCAACCCTCATGTGATAGCTTACTCAACCGTAGAGAGAAGAATAACACCTCACATTTCTATTTTGGAAAAAGAATTCGATCTCTTTGATATTGAGAAGAATTCCAATAACCAGGCCGTCCAATAATTCCTGTCCGAAAATTTTCAAAATTCTATAATTTTCCTTAGAAAAGTTATAATATCAGGCAAATGTAAGAACCTTCCAGAAGGTTCTCCAAAGTTTTACGCTAGGGGTATATAAGGCGCAGTCGCCGTGTCTAGGTACCAGTACAAGCTAAAATGGACCAGGGTCGAATTCGTACGTTCGTGTACTACGAGTGGCTGCTGGGCAACGACACGGGCACCGCGGTCGCCAACATCTGCAGAGCGTGGAAGGAGGATACAGTGTCCAAACGCACAGTCAGCCGCTGGTTCAATCGTTTCGAGAGCGGCGACACGAGCCTCGAGGACAGGGAGCACAGCGGGAGGCCTTCTGCGGTGGATGATGATGAAGTCCGTCGCTGTATCAAGGAGAAACCGGAAGCCACCACCCGTGAACTGGCGACGACGCTCGGCTGCAGCAAGTCCACCATCCACAATCGACTCAACTTACTCGGCTACCACAAAGTTCTGGCCCGTTGGATCCCCCATCGTCTGACGGACGCCAACAAGCAGAGCCGCGTGGCCGTCTGCCAGTTCCTCCTCCTTCGTCCGCATCGCAAGCAGTTTCTCGAGGACCTGGTCACTGGGGATGAGAGCTGGGTCCTCTACGACAACGTCGCCCGCCGTGCCGTCTGGATCCCGCGCGGAGAATAGTTGCCGACGACGCCGAAAGCCGACCTGCACCCGCTGAAGATCATGCTCTGCTGCTGGTGGGACATGAAGGGCATGCTGTACTTCGAGCTGCTCCCGCAAGGCAAAACGGTCACCGCCTCCATCAACACCGATCAGCTCGAGAAACTAGCCGCCGCCATCCGAGAAAAGCGTCCCCGACGGGCCTCGGTCCACCTGCTGCACGACAACGCGCGCCCCCACGTGGCGAAGGAGACCCAACAGAAGTTGGCGACGCTCGACTGGGAGACGGTTGCCCATCCGTCGTATTCCCCGGACCTCGCCCCCTCCGACTACCTCTTGTTCCGCCCGCTGAAGCACCATTTGGCCGGAGGAAAGTTCACCAACTACGACAACCTCAAATCCGACATCGCGGACTTCCTTGAGTCGCAGCCCGGAGTTCTGGACGAAGGGCATCGGCGACCTACCCAATCGTTGGGCCACTGTTGTGGATAACTGTGGTGATTATATTGTTGATTAGACTTGTTTTTCAATAAAGTTGAAAAAAAATTAAAAATGGTGAAATTTTCGGACAAGAATTATTGGACAACCTGGTAAAATGAATAAACAGTGGAATGAGAAGGATTTAGGTCAGCGATATATTTCACAGCAAGCGAAAATTGACCGCGCCGCAAGCCGACGCAACGTGCATGGCTCCAGTTTCGAAATTTGCACTTTAAGCAAATCAATCATCGGCCATCGGGGGAAGACGAGTGGGCGGGTGTGATATGGCGAGCCCGCCACCGAACTACCATAGTAGCAGCGGGTGGAGAGGACCCAACATGCAATGCTCGCCACCCGCTGCCACTTCGCTCGCCGCCCGCGCAAAGGGTTGCTCGCCGCCGGACTTTCGCTTCGCGGGTGGTGAGCTTCAACCTTCTGAGTGTCTACATCTCAAAGCGTCGTGGTATGTTTGGAATATCGCATCGGCGGAATCTAATTCCTGTGTTGACAGTGAAGATTAGTGCTAATTTTTCATCCCAACAGGACCGCTGCCATACTATGATCCGAAACTGTACCCGAGCCATTTCGTGAAAGAGAACGATCGTAACCGACTCAGGTGCGTGCACAGCATTTACGAGAATCCTGGAATGTTCCGATTGGACGAAGGTAGTTTGCCATTATATCCTCTTCCCGCTTTCTCCAAAGAACGACCTACTCCAAATTTGTTGATTTTTTCATTTTCCAGGAAATTCTCCTTGCCTGAAGCATAAACCGAGGATCACTCTCACAAAGTCTGGATTCAAGGAGTGAATATTTCCATTCTGAGATTCTAGAAGCTCCTGCAAACGGCATCATCCCACTCTTCCTCAAACACATCCTAATCATTTAATTAATCCCTTTTAATTTATGAATCATTCTGTGATTATTCTGATTCATGAATATAATTATTATTATTTATTCTGTTTTTTTCGGCGCCGTCCTGTCATTGTGAGAGCAGTGATTATTGCACTGAATCGTACCAGAGAACAGAAGAAGTCGACGATGTCAGCGGGCTCCTAAAGTTCCATTCGCTCAGTTCAAATGACACCGTCTAATTCAAAATCTGTTTTGAATTGAGCCAGAAAGCGCCTGGCAGAAAGTGCCCTGGCTACCCTCGAATACATTAAACTTTTGACATTTTTTTGAATACTGTCGTTCTTAGGGCCGAATTCCGGTGCCTCTTGGGCTTATACATATAGTAAAACTGCTGTATCTCTTAGGCATCCGTGGTAAAACTGCTCAGTATTGCAGCCCGAGCTGCTGGCTAAAAAGAAGTTATAAGCTCATCTCCTGTACCTATTGTACACCAGCGGCGTCGGGCGGCTGACGCCGGCCTCTGCCGCTGGGGCACGGCTGCGCCGGCCCATTCGCCGGCTTCGCCCTCATCTTGGGTGTCGGGCAAATAACTCGGTGCTTTCTTTCTTCCTGCGCCGGCCCATAAGCTGGTTTGGGCGGCAACACTTAAACCATCGGGAATCACAAAGCATTCCAAACCTTGCTACGCCCGTTTACCTCCTTATCTGTACCGTGACACACCGGTCGTTCTTCCGTTTTATAAGATCCTGGAGTGGCCTTTGATTTATCTTAATTTTTGTCATGATAAGGACAACCGCTGTTTGGAATTTACTAAACGTTTTCATGATCAACCGACCCCCTGCTACTTTTATTGCCAAATGAAGTAGAATGATGTTTGTGTTTCATTTGGATGCAGATTTTGATTAACTCTTATTTTCATCGTATATAAACCCGATTTAGAAAAGTTAGTGCATATAAACAGCTAAGCAGTTGAATTGAGTGGTGAAGGGTAGGAGACCTGAAGAAAGGAGTGGTGTACGCTCTCTTTTAGACGCACATAGTGATTCTGAAGTAACGCGCTCTCTCTCTCTCTCTCTCTCTCTCTCTCTCTCTCTCTCTCTCTCTCTCTCTGCGCACTCCCACTTTGATCCCGCACACTTTCTACGGCGTCCGGCGCACTCCCACTTAGATCCCGCACACTTTCTACAGCGTCCGGCGCACTCTCACTCGGGTCCCGCACACTTTCGACGGCGTCCGGCGCACTCTCACTCGGGTCCCGCACACTTTCTACGGCGTCCGGCGCCCTCTCACTCGGGTCCCGCACTTTTTCTACGCCGTTCGGCGCACTCTCACTTGGGTCCCGCACACTTTCTATGGCGTCCGGCACACTCTCACTCGGGTCCCGCACACTTTCTACGGCGTCCGGCGCACTCTCACTCGGGTCCCGCACTCTTTATACGGCGTCCTGCGCATTCCCACTTGGGTCCCGCACACATTATACGGCGTCTGGCGCACTCTCACTCGGGTCCCGCACACTTTCTACGGCGTCTGGCGCACTCTCACTCGGGTCCCGCACACTTTCTACGGCGTCTGGCGCACTCTCACTCGGGTCCCGCACACTTTCTACGGCGTCCGGCGCACTCTCACTCGGGTCCCGCACACTTTCTACGGCGTCCCGCGAACTCTCACCCCGGTCCCGCACACTTTTTTTGGCGCCCTGCGCACTCCCACTCGGGTCCCGCACACACTCTTCGGTGTCTTGCGCACTCCCACTTGGGTCCCGCACACTTTCTACCGCGTCCTACGCACTTCCACTTGGGTCCCGCACACTTTCTTCGGCGTCCTGCGCACTCCCACTTTGATCCCGCACACTTTCTATGGCGTCCGGCGCACTCTACCTTGGGTTCCGCACACTTTCTACGTCGTCCGGCGCCCTCTACCTAAGGTCCCGCACACTTTCTACGGCGTCCGGCGCATTCTACCTTGGGTCCCGCACATTTCTACGGCGTCCTACGCACTTCCACTTCGGTCCCACACATTTTTTTCGGCGTCCGGCGCACTCTACCTTGGGTCCCGCACACTTTCTACGGCGTCCTACGCACTTCCACTTGGGTCCCACACACTTTCTACGGCGTTCTGCGCGCTCTTGAGCCCGTACCCGTAAGGTAGCCCGTCTTGAAAGTCAAGCCGAATAAACGGTCAAACAAACACACAGAGAAACGCACACATACATAAACACACACACGCACACACAAATTTACCAAAATATATATAGTAGGATTCCTAAAAGCGCAGTAATCTTTGGAAAATCTGGAGACGGACTTCATAATTGTGTCCAGCGTCCAAAATAACTTTCCTGGACAAAGTTTGAATGGAAGCAAAATTTTCGATCTTTGAACATCTCGGACGATCGCTGCATTCAATGCGTGTCGAATATGCATTCAACTCGAAGACAAGGTAGTTTCGAGCGCAGTCAGGGAACTTGCTGCTAGGGAAGCACGTGCTCTCATTTTGTTTCAAATTGCAGCACGTGCCCCAACAAATAAGCCGTCCAATGCGCGCACGATACACATTCAACTCGATGACTAAACGATTATCCAAAAAAGGAAAGTATACGATGCACTCCTGAGACGAAGCTAAGAGGACGGCAGCTCTGCCAGTTTAATTGTCCAAGTTTGCTGTACATTACCCGCCCGGCCGCTGGAGGCCTCGTCCAACCACTGACGGCCCCAGATGGTGCTAGGCGAGCTGGCCTCGTCGCACGTCGGTGTGTGCTCGTACGATAACGCTGGACTACCTTGCAGCACGTACTCCTGCGATTGAATTTTATGGCACATGCTCCTGCTATGAAATTTACCAGCACGTGCTGCTGTTTGGAGCACGTGCCCCTGTGATAGAGTCTCTCGATGGGTGTGGTCACTCGAGTTCAATGCATTTTCGACACGCATTGAATGCGGCGGTTTTATGAGATAGTGAGAGCATTTGGGTTTTTTCATGTGATGACACTGGCTGCTCACTTGGGCTGTTTTCGGGTTGTCGATTCAAAAATTTTCAAATATTTTCGAATCGAATTTATGCGAATCCATTGGACATTCTGAACTCAAAAAAGGGTTGAATCTATTTGATAATCCGTTTTTTTTTCGTCCAGATCACAACTCTGTCGTTTATGCACCCGCATAGACACGCTGACGCCTGCCATAGCTCTTTGCTGCCCGCCATAACTCGATTTTCATCGTTGTCTCACATCTCAGAAAAATCAAAACAAGTTACTTGTATGATAAATGTAACTAACTTGAATGTCTCAAGTAACTTACATTTATATTACATGTAACATACATTGATATTACATGTAACTTAAAATTATATTACATGTAAGTTACACTTATGTTACATGTAACTTACATTTGAATTTTCACTATGTGTGGTCATCACGTGACGCAGACCACAGACTACGCAAAAAAATGTTGTAATGGGCCTTCCCTGCTGATGTGCGTCAAGTAACTCAAAGTTGGATAATTGAACCAACAGCAACGTCAGTCGTAAGCCTGACTTCACGAGTGCGTCGTACATCCCCCGTGGGAATATCTTCTCGGCCGATTTAAGTTACTTGGGACTTATATTGTGCCATTTAAGTTACATGTATCATGTCGGAGGCGCACTGCACACAGTGTCCTCTCTGAAATCAGAAACAAATTACTTGTAACATATCTGAGCCGATGTAAGTTACTTGCGACTTATCTCAGGCCATTAAAGATACATGTAACATACAGTTCACCTCCGCATTGCCGTTCAGTCCGCAAAGTGCACGCTGATTGCGAAATCGTGGTGCGACGCGGTTGCATGTATCCTCAGACAGAGATGTAGGATCACCCGGGCGGTGGGATCAACCGGGCACCAAAGGCAAAAACCGCCCGGGTGACCCCACATCCCTGTCTGAGGATACTCGCAACCGCGCCGCAGCACGATTTCGCAATCAGCGTGCACTTTGCGGACTGTACGGCAGTGCGGAGGTGAACTGTATAGGAGGCGTCTATATGTTACATGTAACTTAAATGACCTGAAATTAGTTGTAAGTAACTTATATCGGCTCAGACACGTTACAAGTAACTTGTTTTCGGCCTTTTATAATACAAGTAACATGTTTTCATTTTTCTGAGATGTAGTCCCATGATAAACTCTTTTCCAAGAGATCATAAACCATTTCGCGTGTTCCTGTTATTCTCTGCGGGGCTATCAATGATATAAAAACAGGCTCTCTGTAGATATGACCATTTCTGAGCTTGACTGCTATGAATGTGATTGATGTGTTCCTCATCAGCATTCGCATACATATTGGAGTGGGTTTGATGGATTTCCTTGACGAGAATGGTGAGCTATGTATCGCCTGTCCCTTTTTTTTGAAGCCTTAACCATACTCTCCGCGACAGGCGCCATGATGCAGTGCCTGTGATCCATATTGATTTCCGGTTGATATAAATGGTCGCACTGCGTCGCATCGCCCATCGCGGAAAGTATGACTCCGGTCTTGAAATGGTTAGACCTTAGTGATTGCAGTCACTTTTGCCGGTGTAGTAATTGAGAGAATGGACGGATTCATGGGAAGGCATCAGCCAGAATGTCACGAGTACAAACTGAGATGTCACGAGGTTTGCTATACAATCCATTGTAGAGTTTGCTTCCAGCTCAAGGGGTGCCCGGAGGACCGCAGCCCACTTCCCCGTGTGTTTCCTCACAGCCAGGTCTGTCCGAATGAGACTGTCCGCTCACGCGGTCGGCGTGCGTGTGTAGCGGCCGTCGCACACGCATTTTACAGACCTGTAAATCGATAACCATGACTCTAAGGCGCCTACTGAGTAATATCCCACTCTGCAGTCGTGAAAAGGTTAGTCCGTTGAAATGCTTCCGCTGCGGCCGTTCGACACGCAGGCCGACCGCATGGGCGGACAGTCTCATTTGGTCAGACTTAAACCACGTGAGCAAAGACAGGTCGAGAATAAAGTTGAAACTCGTTGCCTAAAGAAGTGTGCGTAATCATTCTTAAGTTCATGAAATGTTTTGGGAACTGTGAAGAGCAGCTGATTGCCGCCAGTGATCTGGACAACGTCACAAGTCTCACAGAGGATCAGACCGAGAGAGCGAGGAGTATCAAGGTGTGTATGTTCGTAACTTTGGTGCGGAAAATCCCCTCCCAGCAAAAAAATTTGGATGAAAATCACTTCCTGCAATTTAGTGCCCAATTTTCCAGACTAATCCATGCGTAGGCATGTTCGCTTTCTGTTTATCTGTCAACTATTTTCAATTGGAGAGCATTCTTCAACTGAGTGCACCGGAAGAGTTCTGATTGGGACATTAAACTTTGTGGATGTATTCATACTTCGTGGACCTACCTGCATGTAGCATATCTATTGATCACATTCAAGTCTGTATTAATAAACTTTTGCTACTGAACACTTTACTATCAGTCTAACAAGGGAAGTATAAAAAGCGTAGGTCGGATCTGCCAAAACGACTAGTATGGTTAGTATCTCTTCTGGCTCAATAGTAAAAACGCGCAGTATCCCGCCGCGAGCCGCATGTTCAAAAAAGTTATGAGCATTTTTTAAGCCTGGAGAGAAAGGAAAGGGTACCACCCATCAGGCATTTTTTTTTGGAGTTTCGAAAAATTTTCTAGGATTTAGCTCAAAAGTTGTATGTAGAGGTAATCTAGGGTGGTGAACACGAATCTGGAGTCCGTTTGTCGAAATTTTGAGGTTTACTGTAGTTTACGGTAGGTAACATGTCATTTAGGGGTCGAAACCCACCTTAGTATTTTGAAAATCGACAAACGGACGTTAAATTCGTATTCTCCAACCCGAATAACCCCCGTATACAAATTTTGAGTAAAATCTGAGATTTTGACCAAACTACCGTATACCCACCGTAATCTACCGTAATCTGCTAAAAATCGATAAACGGACTCCAGATTCGTGTTAAGCACTCTAAATAACCCTCAGCAAATGATTTTGAGACATATCTATCGTAGAAAACCGGAAATCTCGAAAGTGGCGTTTTTCCCTCGAAATTTTCCCCGGTTGGGAAACTTCAAACGAAATGAGCCGGAAACTTTTGAAAATCGACTTACAAATCACAGAATCGTGTTCAGCGCCCCAAAAAAACCCCCTGGGAGAATTTTAAGTCAAATCTGGAACATTTTTCTAAAACGCTTCCAGAGCCCTCAATTGATAGAAATAAGCGCCCAACCGAAAATCCGTACAAATCCGTACAAGTCCAAAACGCTGTCAGTCTGGACGAAGTACGGAAAATGTTCGTTCACCCAAAATTTGCTCAGGGGGGTAGTTTTGGGTGCTGAACACATTTATGAGGTCCGTTTCCGGATTTTCGGAAGAATAACGCGCTTTTTGGAAGGTACAAAAAGCACAAAAAATGAGCTTTTTAAGCTTGTAACTTCTTGGAACCTGCGGCTCGCGGCGGGATACTGAGCAGTTTTTTTATTGAGCCACAAGAGATACTAACGACACTAGTCGTTATGGCAGATCAGACCTACGCTTTGTATACTTTCCTTGTAAGGCCGGCATTATACTTCCAACGACGAGCAACGCGACGCCATGTTTACTATCTGTATCGACCGAAAATCGATATGCATGATGTGCACTGTCGCTGGTCGTGGGAAGTATGATCCCGGCCTAAAGTTTGTGGCGGTGTATTCATACTTGATAAATTTGTCGCATTCTTTCCACTCGACCTCTTTGCTGTAAAACACTCCCCTCTCGTCGTGACAACACGATGCTATCACACTCCAAGGAAGCCTGCAGCGCCGGTCGATCCCATAGCGAAAGTTTGCGTACGCCCGCTCCGCTTAGATCGGTTTCGTTAGAACGACGGCCTATCACGGCCAAGTGCGGTCGCTCTAGTATTTGCTCTTTCATTCTTGCCTCCGCGTTGTATTGTCTTGCTTACCAAAACGTATACTCACATCTACAGACGAAACAGAAGCGGTCGTTTGAAGATCAAGATGTGCAAAACTCAAAGTCACACGTTCGGCACCGGTTGAGTAAGGCCGGGAACATACTTCCCGCGACCAGCGAAAGCGACAGTGCACATCAGGCAGATCGATTTTCGGTCGATATGGATGGTAAACATTGCGTCGCGTCGCTCGTCGCTGGAAGTATGATCCCGGCCTAAGAGTGGTCGAGCTGCGATAGGATTGATGCACATTGATCTCCAAACAATTAAAGGTCTTTCTGGACATTGAGGGTGGGTACATATACATGGTTAAGAAAATGTATGAAAATGTTTTTCTCCTGATTATTTCAAAAGAAGTGATTCCAGGTAAACGGTTGCAAGATGTACTAGCCAGCCGATTTTCTATTCTGAAAAATCAAAAAAGCCAAATGTGGTGAAGTAATTGGGTGTTTTTCAACGCGAGATAACCGCCAACTTTTGTATGCAAATTTGACATCAGAGGCGGTAGTCAATGGGTTTGAAAACGCGACGAAACCGCGAACTGACAAAGAACATGAAAATGGTGTATGAATGAAGAAAAAGATGCACCGCCTCCGAAAAAGTCCTCCTAAGGAGCTTTCGATCCCTCCATTCTCACACTCTTTACATCTTCTCCGTCAGGTCATTTACTGACTCTTCGTTGGATCCATTTACTACCACCCATGGTTTATTAGACGTGAGTGAACTAGGTAAAGCCGTCGGAGTTGAAAAGATGAACAGCCCCTCAATATTTTAAGCCAATTTTCTCGCCTTCGTATAGTACGGTAGCATCATGCAGCAGGCAACGCAGCTGCAAAAATCGATACCTCGACGTAGTTCACACGCTTCGCTGATCGACTATCGCATATACTTGTTATCCGAAGATAAGTTTTCGGATAATGGATCGATTCAGATAATGTCGATTTGAAATTTCCCGGATATTGGTTCGATTCAGATAATGCGTTTTTTCGAATTTTCGGATATCGGATTATCCGAATCTCGGATATCCGATCGGATATCCGAAAAGGAGTGATTCGGATACTAAGTATACTATCGCACCCATTTTAGCTAATCGATTTTCAAGGAAGAATCCAGCGATTTCCACACATTCACCGAATTACCCCACCCTACTGAATTTGCCTGGATTAATGTGACCCTTAATTATCTATAGCTGACACAGGAACGCTCTACTGGCATCCACAAACATTATCATTACATGCCTAAGTCAACAAGTCCTCGTATGTGAGGCGGGTTTGCGATTGCTGTTTAGCATCAGCCCTTCGACTGCACAATTGTCCCTCGTTAATTTTCAAAGCAGTGCAAAACTTACAACTTTGCAGGTTTCCGAACCCCAGACGTTTGTGTCATAATCCATTTTACATACCACTCTGCCATGCTGTGTGCATCCATCCGATCACAATGGCTTCCCTGCTAACCCATCACGGCTAAGCCACCATTTAGGAGACCACTGAGCCACCCAAGACGGATGCAGACGGAAACTCTTCTGTCATATACATAAAAATGGCTCAAACTTACGATGCAAATCAGTCCAAGACCTTACGAATAGCGCTCGAATTTGGAAGCGCGAACCCAAGATTCTAAAATTTGAAAAAACAGTTAAAATTGGCCGAAAACTAACAAAGTTGAACCCAAACTACGACATATAGCGAGCATTCCGCAGTATTCCATAAACACAACTGAGAATTCACAATAAGCTCATCAAGAAAAAACTCTATATTTAGAAAAATGTGGTCGGAAACTACACCTAGGTTCACCCTAAGAATCCGTAGCTTTGTCCTGAATCCCTCATACGATGGCTGCTTGAGTTATGAAGTAATGCTGATTAAGAATGCACACCCGCGTCATGTACGAAGACTGCCAGGGTTAGGCTTTGGATAATTCGGACGGAGGGTTGGTGGGAAAGGTGAAGAAAAAAACCCAATGAAGAGCCAGGGGTCAACGGGCCCGCCGGACAACCCAGGACCTTGGAAACATGGCACGGAGGGCAGTGACCAGCTCACCCATCGACCACAGGCTGGTGGTCTCTATGTAGCAGCTAGAGCCTTGGACGAAACTATGCTCAAATTTCAAGAGTTCCTACATTTCAGTTGCATCAGGGATGCGTTCCAAGAAGATTTCCATAGCAATTAGCAGCTACATACAATCCTTAGCCATGGGAAGCGAATGTGCGCGCAGGAGTCCTACCTCTGTGTTGAGGGATCATTCCCGGCAAGGTTTTCGCCGTGTGTTTATCCTAGTTTAGTCGAAAGTTCGTATTTTTTTTGTGTCAGTTTCGCTAAAATCGGCCGAATTTCGGCCGGGTTTGATTAAACTAGATAATAGCCCTTTCTGTCTTCCTAAAAAAGTGTTTTTATTGTGATTGCCTCATCTAACCCGCTGTCATCGGGTTAGATGAGGCAATCACAATTAAAAACACTTTTTTTCCTCAGCCTCAAAGTGGAAACTCAGCCTCAAACCGGTTGCTACTTATCTCAATTTCAGCCCAAAAGCTATAGAGTTGATCCTGAAATTTGTCCAGTTTGACCGAATATAGACGTAATAAGACTCAAAATACACATTCGAAAGCTTGAAATTTCACCAAAACATTGCGAAAAGGGGGGCACGGCGGAAACCTTGCCGGGAATGATCCCTCGGCACAGTGGGAGGGCTTCTGTGAGCAAATTCGCTTCCAATGGCTAGAGGCTATAGCTGCTAATTGTCATTTAGGTGTTCTTGGGCCGTATCCCTGATGTAACTGGTATGTAGACCCTGTTGTAATTCGAGTAACATGAGTGGTATAGCAGAGTGGTAAGTGGATGGGACTGTGCCATAAAGTTCACAGGTTCAAATCCTGGGCATGTTAGTAGTTTTGCACCGTTTAAAGATGTTTAATGGCGACAATTCGATAGGGGAGGCCGGCTAGTGTTTAACAGCAATTGCACACCCGTCCCTCATACGATGAACGCTGATGTAATGAAGTGATGTTGAGCACGAATGCAAACCCGCCTCAGATACGAGGAGTGCTTTGGTTAGGGTTAAGATATTTGGGACGGTGTGTTGGGTGGGATGTAGCTCCTTAAACACTCCACCGATGGGCAGGAAGACCGAGGGGCAAAGGGACAATCACGAGCCCGCAACATCCCGTAGAGGCCCGCATGTCCACCGAAGGTTCGTTCAAGGCTCCGGCTGGGATGTAGCTCCTTAAACACTCCACCGATGGGCAGGAAGACCGAGGGGCAAGGGGACAACCACGAGCCCGCAACATCCCGTAGAGGCCCGCATGTCCACCGAAGGTTCGTTCAAGGCTCCGGCTGGGATGTAGCTCCTTGAACACTCCACCGATGGGCAGGAAGACCGAGGGGCAAGGGGACAACCACGAGCCCGCAACATCCCGTAGAGGCCCGCATGTCCACCGAAGGTTCGTTCAAGGCTCCGGCTGGGATGTAGCTCCTTGAACACTCCACCGATGGGCAGGAAGACCGAGGGGCAAGGGGACAACCACGAGCCCGCAACATCCCGTAGAGGCCCGCATGTCCACCGAAGGTTCGTTCAAGGCTCCGGCTGGGATGTAGCTCCTTAAACACTCCACCGATGGGCAGGAAGACCGAGGGGCAAGGGGACAACCACGAGCCCGCAACATCCCGTAGAGGCCCGCATGTCCACCGAAGGTTCGTTCAAGGCTCCGGCTGGGATGTAGCTCCTTAAACACTCCACCGATGGGCAGGAAGACCGAGGGGCAAGGGGACAACCACGAGCCCGCAACATCCCGTAGAGGCCCGCATGTCCACCGAAGGGTTCGTTCAAGGCTCCGGCTGGGATGTAGCTCCTTGAACACTCCACCGATGGGCAGGAAGACCGAGGGGCAAGGGGACAACCACGAGCCCGCAACATCCCGTAGAGGCCCGCATGTCCACCGAAGGTTCGTTCAAGGCTCCGGCTGGGATGTAGCTCCTTGATCACTCCACCGATGGGCAGGAAGACCGAGGGGCAAGGGGACAACCACGAGCCCGCAACATCCCGTAGAGGCCCGCATGTCCACCGAAGGTTCGTTCAAGGCTCCGGCTGGGATGTAGCTCCTTGATCACTCCACCGATGGGCAGGAAGACCGAGGGGCAAGGGGACAACCACGAGCCCGCAACATCCCGTAGAGGCCCGCATGTCCACCGAAGGTTCGTTCAAGGCTCCGGCTGGGATGTAGCTCCTTAAACACTCCACCGATGGGCAGGAAGACCGATTGGCAAGGGGACAACCACGAGCCCGCAACATCCCGTAGAGGCCCGCATGTCCACCGAAGGTTCGTTCAAGGCTCCGGCTGGGATGTAGCTCCTTGAACACTCCACCGATGGGCAGGAAGACTTCGAGGGGCAAGGACAACCACGAGCCCGCAACATCCCGTAGAGGCCCGCATGTCCACCGAAGGTTCGTTCAAGGCTCCGGCTGGGATGTAGCTCCTTGATCACTCCACCGATGGGCAGGAAGACCGAGGGCAAGGGGGGACAACCACGAGCCCGCAACATCCCGTAGAGGCCCGCATGTCCCACCGAAGGTTCGTTCAAGGCTCCGGCTGGGATGTAGCTCCTTGATCACTCCACCGATGGGCAGGAAGACCGAGGGGCAAGGGGACAACCACGAGCCCGCAACATCCCGTAGAGGCCCGCATGTCCACCGAAGGTTCGTTCAAGGCTCCGGCTGGGATGTAGCTCCTTAAACACTCCACCGATGGGCAGGAAGACCACGAGGGGCAGGACAACCACGAGCCCGCAACATCCCGTAGAGGCCCGCATGTCCACCGAAGGTTCGTTCAAGGCTCCGGCTGGGATGTAGCTCCTTGAACACTCCACCGATGGGCAGGAAGACCGACCGAGGGGCAAGGGGACAACCACGAGCCGCAACATCCCGTAGAGCCCGCATGTCCACCGAAGGTTCGTTCAAGGCCGCTGGGATGTAGCTCCTTGAACACTCCACCGATGGGCAGGAAGACCGAGGGGCAAGGGGACAACCACGAGCCCGCAACATCCCGTAGAGGCCCGCATGTCCACCGAAGGTTCGTTCAAGGCTCCGGCTGGGATGTAGCTCCTTCAAACACTCCACCGATGGGCAGGAAGACCGAGGGAACGAGGGGACAACCACGAGCCCGCAACATCCCGTAGAGGCCCGCATGTCACCGAAGGTTCGGTTCAAGGCTCCGGCTGGGATGTAGCTCCTGCATAAACACTCCACCGATGGGCAGGAAGACCGAGGGCAGAAGGGGACAACCACGACCCGCAACATCCGTAGAGGCCCGCATGTCCACCGAAGGTTTCGTTCAAAGCTCCGGCGTTCAAGGCTCCGGCTGGCAGCTGAGTCGCGAACCCACTCCACCGGGCAGACTGAGGGCCGGAAGACCGGGCAAGGGGGACAAGGAGTTAACCACGAGCCGCAACATCCCGTAGAGGCCCGCATGTCCACCGAAGGTTCGTTCAAGGCTCCGGCTGCGGATGTAGCTCCTTGATCCTCCACCGATGGGCAGGAAGACCGAGGCAAAGGGGACAACCACGAGCCCGCAACATCCCGTAGAGGCCACGCGCATGTCACACCGAAGGTTCGTTCAAGGCTCCGGCTGGGATGTAGCTCCTTAAACACTGCACCGATGGGCAGGGAAGACCGAGGAGCAAAGGGGACAACCACGAGCCCGGCAACATCCCGTAGAGGCCCGCATGTCCACCGAAGGTTCGTTCAAGGCTCCGGCTGGGATGTAGCTCCTTGAACACTCCACCGATGGGCAGGAAGACCGAGGGGCGAGGGGACAAACCACGAGCCCGCAACATCCCGTAGAGGCCCGCATGTCCACCGAAGGTTCGTTCAAGGCTCCGGCTGGGATGTAGCTCCTTAAACACTCCACCGATGGGCAGGAAGACCGAGGGGGCAAGGGGACAACCACGAGCCCGCAACATCCCGTAGAGGCCCGCATGTCCACCGAAGGTTCGTTCAAGGCTCCGGCTGGGATGTAGCTCGCTTAAACACTCCACCGATGGGCAGGAAGACCGAGGGGCAAGGGGACAACCACGAGCCCGCAACATCCCGTAGAGGCCCGCATGTCCACCGAAGGAGTTCGTTCAAGGCTCCGGCTGGGATGTAGCTCCTTAAACACTGCACCGATGGGCAGGAGAGACCGAGGGGCAAGGGGACAACCACGAGCCCGCAACATCCCGTAGAGGCCCGCATGTCCACCGAAGGTTCTGTTCAAGGCTCCGGCTGGGATGTAGCTCCTTAAACACTCCACCGATGGGCAGGAAGACCGAGGGGCAAGGGGACAACCACAAAGGCCCGCAACATCCCGTAGAGGCCCGCATGTCCACCGAAGGTTCGTTCAAGGCTCCGGCTGGGATGTAGCTCCTTAAACACTCCACCGATGGGCAGGAAGACCGAGGGGCAAGGGACAACCACGAGCCCGCAACAGTCCGTAGAGGCCCGCATGTCCACCGAAGGTTCGTTCAAGGCTCCGGCTGGGATGTAGCTCATGGCTTAAACACTGCACCGATGGGCAGGAAGACCGAGGGGCGAGGAGGACAACCACGAGCCCGCAACATCCCGTAGAGGCCCGCATGTCCACCGAAAGGTTCGTTCAAGGCTCCGGCTGGGATGTAGCTCCTTAAACACTCCACCGATGGGCAGGAAGACCGAGGGGCAAAGGGATACAACCACGAGCCCGCAACATCCCGTAGAGGCCCGCATGTCCACCGAAGGTTCGTTCAAGGCTCCGGCTGGGATGTAGCTCCTTAAACACTGCACCGATGGGCAGGAAGACCGAGGGGCAAGGGGACAACCACGAGCCCGCAACATCCCGTAGAGGCCCGCATGTCCACCGAAGGTTCGTTCAAGGCTCCGGCTGGGATGTAGCTCGCCAAACACTGCACCGATGGGCAGGAAGACCGAGGGGGCAAGGGACAACCATGAGCCCGCAACATCCCGTAGAGGCCCGCATGTCCACCGAAGGTTCGTTCAAAGGCTCCGGCTGGGATGTAGCTCTCAAACACTGCACCGATGGGCAGGAAGACCGAGGGGCAAGGGGCCAACCCCGAGCCCGCACCATCCCGTAGAGGCCCGCATGTCCACCGAAGGTTCGTTCAAGGCTCCGGCTGGCACGTGGAGCCGAGGGGCAAGGGGACACCTTCGGTGTACTTGTGGGCCTCTACGGGATGTTGCGGGCTCGTGGTTGTCCCCTTGCCCCTCGGCTCCACGTGGCAGCCGGAGCCTTGAACGAAGCAATGCTCAAATTTCAAGGGTTCCTGCATACCGGTTACATCAGGGATGCGTTCCAAGAACACTTCAATTGCAAATAGCAGCTAGTTAATAGCTATAATCCCTAGCCATTGGAAGCGAATTCGCTCACAGAAGCCCTCCCACTGTGCCGAGGGATCATTGCCGGCAAGGTTTTCGCCGTGTGTTTAGCCAACATTGCCGGCAAGGTTTTCGCCGTGTGTTTAGCCAAGTTTTGTCGAATGTTCGTCATTATTTGTGTCAGTTTTGCTAAACCCGGCCGAATTCTGGCCGGGTTTGATTGAACTAGATAATCTAGTTCTAGCTGCCTTCAGGTAAATGCTGCAACCCTGTAGAAAAAATCGTATTTCCTGTCTGTCTTGTAGTTGGAACCCAAAACCACAAAGAGGCCAAGTAGATTTCTTTGATCTTTTTGAAAAATCGGCCCAAAAGTTATTCAATTGATCCTTTAAATTGGCGCGTTTTGAACAAAAAAATGGGAAATCGACTCAAACTATATCTTCGAGAGGGTAAAATTTGGTCAAGGCAACATACTCCTTCATCGAACAGCCATTATTTGGCTCGAAAATGACAAAAATGTTGCGGAAATCGGCAAAAGTGGGCCTGACCCTCCTGCGTGCACATTCGCTTCCCATGGCTAAGGATTGTATGTAGCTGCTAATTGCTATGAAAATCTTCTTGGAACGCATCCCTGATGCAACTGAAATGTAGGAACTCTTGAAATTTGAGCATAGTTTCGTCCAAGGCTCTGGCTGCTACATGACCACCAGCCAACCTGTGGTGGATGGGTGAGCTGGTCACTGCCCTCCGTGCCATGTTTCCCAGGTCCTGGGTTGTCCGGCGGGCCCGTTGACCACCGGTTCTCCACTGGGGTTTTTTTCTTTACCGTTCCCACCCAACCTCCGTCCGAATTATCCAAAGCCTAACTCTGGCAGTCTTCGTACATGAGGCGGGTGTGCATTCTTAACCAGCATTACTTCATAACTCAAGCAGCCATCGTATGAGGGACGGGTTTCCCATTGCTGTTCAACATTGGCATTTCTAATGATCGTCTTTTTAACTTTCGGACATTGCAAAACTTATGCAGCGCAGAGAATTCAAACCCCTGACGTTTGCGTCACAGTCAACTGCGCACACCACTCTGCCATGATGGCCCTCTCTTCACAATGATTTCCCTGATACCCAATCACGGCCAAGCGGCAGTATAAGAAACGTCTCCTCAACGAGTCAGCGGCTGCAAGTTTTTCAATTCATCAGCAAATCCTGCGAATTCATAGAGATCCACAAGTCTGTGGTGGCACTTTGTATTACTTTTTTGCTGAACTCCCTAAAAAATCGGGTTTTCTTTTATCAATTTTGAGCTAATTTGGGGGACTTCTGACCGAATTCCAAAAGATCAGAGTTAACCCAAGCGCAGTTTCAGGCAACACTTTCAAACCTAGGGTTTTTTCGGCTCAGCGTATCGTGAATTATGGGTCGAGTTTGGTCAAATCTGCCGAATTCCATCTATATTTCATAATTTCGAAATCTAATTTTCATTGAAACTAGTGTGCCAATGATAAATATTTGACAAACCATTTCCCATGCCTCCTCCGTAGGTGGCTTAGTGATGTGTTGCGAAATTTTTTCGGAGAGGTGCAGGTTCAAATCTAGAGAATGTAGCAGTTTGGCTGCAGAGTAGACGTTCCTGAATGATCGCATGGCCTTGATGTGTTATGAAAGGAGTCATTGCGAAAGACTCGTTGTGCAAAGCATAGCGGAGTGGTGTGCGCGGTTGTCTGTGACGCAAACGTCGGAGGTTCGAATCCTAGGTGTTTCGCGGTTTTTGCAACATCTGAAAAGGAACGAGGGACAATACCACGGTGGAAGGGCTCATGCTAAACAGCAATAGGAAACCCGTCCCACATACGAGTACTTGTTGAGCTAGGCATGTAATTAGAAAGTTTGTGTATGCCAGTTGAGCGCAGGTAAACACGGGACGGGTGGCTCAGTGCTATGAGTCTCACTTTGGATCAACGCGACGGAGGTTCGAATAAAGAGAGTGTAGCTCTTTGACCGCAAAAAAAGGGTTTTTTTAATGGTCTCTTTATTGAGAAGGGATATCAACTAGTGATTGTCGCACAACCAACATGAGTGGTATAGCAGAGTGGTAAGTGGATGGGACTGTGCCGTAAAGTTCACAGGTTCAAATCCTGGGCATGTTAGTAGTTTTGCACCGTTTAAAGATGTTTAATGGCGACAATTCGATAGGGGAGGCCGGCTAGTGTTTAACAGCAATTGCACACCCGTCCCTCATACGATGAACGCTCATGTGATGAAGTGATGTTGAGCACGAATGCAAACCCGCCTCAGATACGAGGAGTGCTTTGGTTAGGGTTAAGATATTTGGGGCGGTGGTTTGGGTGGGATGTAGCCCGATGGGCAGGGGGACCGAGGGGCAATTGGACCACGAGCCCACAACATCCCGTAGAGGCCCGCAAGTCCACCGAAGGTGGACGGGCGGGCCTCTACGGGATGTTGCGGGCTCGTGGTTGTCCCCTTGCCCCTCGGCTCCACGTGGCAGCCGGAGCCTTGAACGAAACTATGCTCAAATTTTTACAGAAATTTTCTTGTCGCACTGGCTTGAAAAAAGAAAACTTGAAGAAATAAAAAGGCTTTTGCCCAAATTTCCCCAAATTAGAGATGATTTTTGCTATAAACTTTGCCAAAAGGAGATGAGCTCGCCCTTTTTCCGAATATATTGATAAACTTTCTCTGGGAAATAGCAAATTTTTAGCTCTTTTCGACAAATTTAGTATCAAAAATCAACTCTGAAATTCTTCTACTTCATAAAATTTTCTTCTTTTTCGAGTACGACAGGAAATGTTTGCTAAAATTTGATCATATTCCCGTTTAAGGCTCCAGCTGCCATGTGCCGACCACCGACGGTAGAAACCAGTGCCGTATATATCAATCAATTGTCAAGTACCTGGCGTTTCCGTACTCATTGGACTCGTCGTCACCCGGCAGGTAGCTGAAGCTCTCTTCTCCATAAAGGATTTCCATACTGCTGTCGTTCTTCTCTTGGAAAAATGTTGGTTGGATGGAGTGCCAATCGATATTCGTCGTGTGAGGTAGATGGTAGATAGAGAAGTCCTCCATCTGAATCAGATTTTTCTGAAAATGTGATGATCTAGACATTTAGCTATCCAGGTTGATGTACGGAGTAGCTAGCAACGGATCGCCAACCGTGAAAAAATATATCATGCGAAACACGCCTGTGGGCAAAGGCTGTAAAACCGCGAAATCCTCATGGTTCCCACGCGTGCTGGTGCATAGCGGCGGTTAGAGACAGTGAGAGAGCGCATGACTGGCAGAGGGAGCAGAACCGCCCAGTTTTTTTTTAGTTTTCCACAATTTCTGCGAATTCTTCCATCTCGGGAATCTTTTGCTGCACTTTGCATTGATTTTTCGATAAACTTCAAAAATTGGATCAGATTTTACAATATTTGTGCTGATTCGAGGAAGTTTGAACGAAATTCTAAAATTTCAGGGTGAAGCTAGGTGAAATTTTCGGCCACATTTTTTTTCAAACATGGAGTTTTTTCGGCTGAGCGTATAATTAATTTCGGTTTGAGATCGGTTTTCGGCAACGTTCGGCTAACTTTACTTCAAAATACAGAAATATCGATCTCCATTTCGAATTTCAGACCCTGTTTGCCATGTTCTGGACTAACTCTGGTGCAAACTACTGTGCCAATGGTATACGTTTGAATGACGAATGTCCATGCCTCTGCCTTTGGTGACTTAGTGGTGTATGCCGCTAATTTTCTTCGTAGAGGTGCAAGTTCAAATCTAGAGAGTGTAGCTACTTGGCTACTGAAGAGGTTTTTTTCTGAATGGTTGCTTAGCCGTGAAGGGTTAGCAGGGAATCCATTGTGACCAGACAGATGTGTACAGCATGGCTGAGTGGTGTGTGCAATGGACTGTGACACCAACGTCTAGGGTTCGAATCCCACCCATGCTATGAGTTTTGCCCTGCTTGAAGAATAACGATGGACAATAGTGCTGTTGACGTGCTAATGCTGAACAGCAATCGCAAACCCGTTCCTCATACGAGGACTTGTTGAGTTAGTCATGTAATGATAATCTTTGTGTATGCCAGTTGAGCGCCGGTAGACACGGGACGGGTGGCTCAGAGCTATGAGTCTCACTTTGAGTCTAAGCGACGGGGGTTCGATTCCAAAGACCAAGTGGATTGGACTATTCCATAAATGCACAGGTCCAAATCCTAGGCACTTCATTAGTTTTGCAACGTTTAAAGATCACGAATGGCGACGATTTGATAGGAAGGCTGGCTAATGTTGAACAGCATTCGCAAACCCGTCCCTCATACGATGGCTGCTTGAGTTATGAAGTAATGTTGAATAGGAATGCACACCCGCGTGATGTACGAAGACTGCCAGAGTTAGGCTTTGGATAATTCGGACAGAGGGTGGTTGGGAAAGGTGAAGAAAAAAACCCCAGTGAAGAACCAGGGGTCAACGGGCTCGCCGGACCACCTAGGGCACAAGCTGGTGGTCGCTACGTGGCAGCCAGAGCCCTGGACGAAGCAGGTGGCCTCCATGTGGCAGCCAGAGCCTTGGACGAAACTATGCTCGAATTTCAACAGGGTCTACAAACCAGTTACATCAGGGATGCGGCCCAAGAACAATTAAATGGCAATTAGCAGCTATAGCCTCTAGCTGTTGGAAGCGAATTTGCTCACAGAAGCCCTCCCACTGTGCCGAGGAATCATTCCCGGCAAGGTTTCCGCCGTGCCCCCCTTTCCGCAAGGTTTTGGTGAATTTTCAAGCTTTCGAAGGTATATATTGAGTCATATTCCGTCTATATTTGGTGAAACTGGTCAAATTTCAGGATCAACTCTATAGGTTTTGGGCTGAAATTGAGAAAAGAACTGTGTTGAGCTTTGAGCATAGTTTCGTCCAAGGCTCTAGCTGCTACATGGAGACCACCAGCCTGTGGTGGATGGGTGAGCTGGTCACTGCCCTCCGTGCCATGTTTCCCAGATCCTGGGTTGTCCGGCGGGCCCGTTGACCCCTGGTTCTTCACTGGGGCTTTTTTTCTTTACCTTTCCCACCCATCCTCCGTCCGAATTATTCAAAGCCTAACTCTGGCAGTCTTCGTACAACACGCGGGTGTGCATTCCTATTCAACATTACTTCATAACTCAAGCAGCCATCGTATGAGGGACGGGTTTGCGAATGCTGCTCAGCATTAGCCAGCCTTCCTATCAAATCGTCGCCATTCGTGATCTTTAAACGTTGCAAAACTAACGAAGTGCCTGGGATTTGAACCTTTTACAACTTTTGCCCACAGGCGTGTTTCGCATGATACATTTTTTCACGGTTGGCGATTCGTTGCTAGCTACTCCGTACATCAACCTGGATAGCTAAATGTCTAGATCATCACATTTTCAGAAAAATCTGATTCAGATGGAGGACTTCTCTATCTACCATCTACCTCACACGACGAATATCGATTGGCACTCCATCCAACCAACATTTTTCCAAGAGAAGAACGACAGCAGTATGGAAATCCTTTATGGAGAAGAGAGCTTCAGCTACCTGCCGGGTGACGACGAGTCCAATGAGTACGGAAACGCCAGGTACTTGACAATTGATTGATATATACGGCACTGGTTTCTACCGTCGGTGGTCAGCACATGGCAGCTGGAGCCTTAAACGGGATATGATCAAATTTTAGCAAACATTTCCTGTCGTACTCGAAAAAAAAAGAAAATTTTATGAAGTAGAAGAATTTCCGCTCGAACTTCGCCAAATCAGAGTTGATTTTTGATACTAAATGTGTCGAAAAGAGCTAAAAGTTTGCCATTTCCCAAAAAAAGTTCATCAATTTATTCGGAAAAAGGGCGAGCTCATCTCCTTTTAGCTAGGTTTATAGCAAAAATCATCTCTAATTTGGAGAAATTCGGGCAAAAGCCTTTTTATTTCTTCAAGTTTTCTTTTTTTTTTCAAGCCAGTGCGACAAGAAAATTTCTGTAAAAATTTGAGCATAGTTTCGTTCAAGGCTCCGGCTGCCACGTGGAGCCGAGGGCAGGGACAACCACGAGCCCGCAACATCCCGTAGAGGCCCGCCCGTCCACCTTCGGTGGACTTGCGGGCCTCTACGGGATGTTGCGGGCTCGTGGTTGTCCTTGCCCCTCGGTCCCCTGCCCATCGGTGGAGTGTTTGAGGAGCTACATCCCACCCAAACCACCGCCCCAAATATCTTAACCCTAACCAAAGCACTCCTCGTATCTGAGGCGGGTTTGCATTCGTGCTCAACATCACTTCATCACATGAGCGTTCATCGTATGAGGGACGGGTGTGCAATTGCTGTTAAACACTAGCCGGCCTCCCCTATCGAATTGTCGCCATTAAACATCTTTAAACGGTGCAAAACTACTAACATGCCCAGGATTTGAACCTGTGAACTTTACGGCACAGTCCCATCCACTTACCACTCTGCTATACCACTCATGTTGGTTGTGCGACAATCACTAGTTGATATCCCTTCTCAATAAAGAGACCATTAAAAAAAACCCTTTTTTTTTGCGGTCAAAGAGCTACACTCTCTTTATTCGAACCTCCGTCGCGTTGATCCAAAGTGAGACTCATAGCACTGAGCCACCCGTCCCGTGTTTACCTGCGCTCAACTGGCATACACAAACTTTCTCATTACATGCCTAGCTCAACAAGTACTCGTATGTGGGACGGGTTTCCTATTGCTGTTTAGCATGAGCCCTTCCACCGTGCTATTGTCCCTCATTCCTTTTCAGATGTTGCAAAAACCGCGAAACACCTAGGATTCGAACCCCCGACGTTTGCGTCACAGACAACCGCGCACACCACTCCGCTATGATTTGCACAACGAGTCGTTCGCAATAACTCCTTTGATAACACATCAATGCCATGCGATCATTCAGGAACGTCTACTCTGAAAAAAATCTCAAATTAGGTCACAGTTCTTTTCTATTAGAGTAGTACCTTTGTTGAATAAGGTTTTTGATCAGGATATGATGCACTTGTCTCTGACTACGTTCAGACGTCTAGCTACCCATCTACTAAAATCGGAGGTTTTTAACGAAGTCGATTGATCTTTGATTACAGCTTTCTTTCTTTCTTTTTTTCACTGTTGGCTGTTCGAAATAATTGATTGGCTGCTTGGTTTTAATTGTTAATGATTTGTGCTATTATTTCTATTTTTATCACGTGGTTGTTAACCTGCGTCAATAAAGAAGAAGAAGAAGAAGAAGAAGAAGAAGAAGAAGAAGAAGAAGAAGAAGAAGAAGAAGAAGAAGAAGAAGAAGAAGAAGAAGAAGAAGAAGAAGAAGAAGAAGAAGAAGAAGAAGAAGAAGAAGAAGAAGAAGAAGAAGAAGAAGAAGAAGAAGAAGAAGAAGAAGAAGAAGAAGAAGAAGAAGAAGAAGAAGAAGAAGAAGAAGAAGAAGAAGAAGAAGAAGAAGAAGAAGAAGAAGAAGAAGAAGAAGAAGAAGAAGAAGAAGAAGAAGTCCAATCCACTTACCGCTCTGCTATACCACTCATGTTAATTATGCGACAATCGCTCCATGTTATCCCTCCTCGGACAAGAGACCAGTGAAGAAATTTCTCCCTTGTGGCAAAAGTCAGTACTGCTCGGAATCGAACCCCCGTCGTTTGGACACGAAGCGTGACTCATACCACTGAGCTACCCCTTTTCTAAGCTAGTGCTGATTATGAAATACCTAAGCTTAAGACACTTTCCCCCGCTTAGAATTTTGATTCCGTCACAATTTCCCTCACAACTTCACCCATTAATCTTCTGATTTCACCTCACCCATTAATCCTTGATTTCCATTGTATGCGATTTCATCCTGGAATCAACCCGCCAAGTATTGGAAACCGATGCCTAAATAAGAGCGACCGGATAAGTATTCTATGGTTCCGAGCCAAATTTATTCTGTTCCCTCGCGCGCTTGTGCAAAGCGAGGGTAGAGACAGCGAGAAAGTGAGGGGAGAAGGAGACGCAGCGTACGCGCGCAGACACACGCGACGAATGAAAATAAATTTCACCCAGAAACAGAGGATAAGCTGAATATCGTGTTTTAGAACACTCAAAATGCGTATTAAATCCAAATAACCCAACCGAATCATTTTTTTCCGATTTAGGCCTTTTTGATTTTCCGGAGTGGATGACTAAATGCAAAGATGCGAGCGATTCGGTTTTCTCATTTTTTTCGAAGTGATTAAATGAATTATTTTTTAAGACAGTCTAAATGTTGCACAAATATGAAGAATATAATGAATTTTAGGGTGGTCGAATATTGAGCGCAAATGGAGCAGAGGAAATCAATTACAAGCCCCACAAGAGAAACAGTGAGAGTTCCACTCGAAAATCGCAGGAAGCCAAAATGCTCTTCCTTGTTTTAATCGATTCATCTAATTTCGAAATGCGCTCGTCAGTCAACGTATGTGGCCCGGGGAGCAACTTGAACGCACTGCACGGTGCAATCACAACCGAAACGCACCACAAGTTTGAATATCAACTGCTCTGCGTTTCGGTTGCAGTGGGCGGGGAGAGGCGGAGCCGGTTGCACTCCGGGCCTGCTACTGTCTGAGAGTGTAGAGCGGTCCCCGTTTTACCGGCTCACTACATTGCGACCGCGTGGAGGAAGCATCGAAATCACATTTTCCATACCTAGGAGTGGAATTGAGTTGCATGCATCTACTGCGCGTGCTGGCTCTGCTTATATTGAGTTGAGAATATACTTGTTATCCGAAGGTAATTCCTTGGATAATGGATCGATTCGGATAATGCCATTTTAAATTTACCCGGATATTGGTTCGATTCAGATAATGCGTTTTTTCCAAATTTTCGGATATTGGATCGATTCAGATAATGCCATTTTTCCAATGATTCAGATACGGATATCCGTCGGATAATTTCAGATAAACTTCGGATATTATCGGAACAAACCTCAGGCAACACACACACACACACACACACACACACACACACACACACACACACACACACACACACGCACACGCACACGCACACGCACACGCACACGCACACGCACACGCACACGCACACGCACACACACACACACACACACACACACACACACACACTCACACACACACACACACACACACACACACACACACTCACTCACTCACTCACTCACTCACTCATCCCGTTAGCTGGCGTCTGGCGGAGCGGGATGCCCTCTCAACCAATACACTGCTGTAGGTGCCATAGGAGCTCGTGCGGCCTGAACGATACGCTTCCATTCAGTACGGTTTGCAGCAATAAGTTTAGCGTTAGGAACACTGCATCGTTGGGTTTTAAGATCTTCTTCTATATGCTTGAGCCACGTCTTCTTCGGGGCCGTTCTCTGGATCTTCCACGACGGCGGGCGCTTCCGCCACAGCATACTGTACGGGAGCCGGCCAGCATCCATTCGACATACATGTCCAAACCACCGTAATCTTCTTGTCTTCAGTTGCTCTTCAACCAGCGGTTGATCCATACAGCTTCTTCTTATGTTATCGTTGCAAATACGGTCACGAATCGTGATCCCAAGAATATGTCGCAGGCACCGCAATTGGAAGACTTCCAGCTTAACAAGGTCTGGCTTCAGTAGAGTCCATGTTTCCGAACCATACAGTAGAATCGGAATTATTAGCGCTCGAAACAATCGCATTTTAGTCTCCAGTGAAACATTGTTTTTCTTCCACAGACACCAACCAAGCGATGCAAACGCACTGGATGCCTACCCGATCCTGCTGCATACCTCTGCTGTGGCCGCAACTTTCCGTTCTTGCACGACTGATCCAAGGTATTTGAACTCCTTGACCTGCTGAAGTTCCGCCCCTTCGAAGTGCACAGTTGCAGGCGAGCCATTCGATGTCATCACTTTTGTCTTCTCCTGATTTATTCTTAGGCCGTAAGAGCTTGCAACAAGCGCCACTCTATTTATCAGGTACGTTGCATCCTCATCGGTATCCGCAAACACTGCACTGTCATCCGCAAACATCAGATCCGAGACGTATCCATTAGTGCTATACTGAACACCTCTTCTGTTCTCAAAGACCTCCCTCATAATAGCGTCGACGACAGTATTGAAGAGCAACGGCGATATAACATCACCTTGGCGAACTCCAGCTTTAACCTTAAACTCTTCCGACAGCTTATCTCCAACGCTAACCGAGCTGGAAGAACCACACACACACACACACACACACACACACACACACACACACACACACACACACACACACACACACACACACACACACACACACACACACACACACACACACACACACACACACACACACACATACACACACACACACACACACACACACACACACACACACACACACGCACACGCACACGCACACGCACACGCACACACACACGCACACGCACACGCACACGCACACGCACACGCACACGCACACGCACACGCACACACACACACACACACACACACACTTTCCTACATTTAACCTAAAATGAACCGATTTTTATCCGTTTTATCCGTTTTTATCCGATTTATCCGATTTTACGCAAATTTTATCCGTTTTATCCGGTTTTTATCCGATTTTTATCCGTTTATCCGATTTTATCCGATTTTACGCAAATTTTATCCGTTTTATCCGGTTTTTATCCGATTTTTATCCGTTTTATCCGTTTTTATCCGATTTTATCCGAATTTTTGACCCTTCGGATAATGGCTCGATTCAGATAATGCCGATTTTAAATTTCCCGGAGATTGGTTCGATTCAGATAATGCGGGTTTTCAAATTTTCGGATATCGGGTTATCCGAATCTCGGATATCCGGTCGCATATCCGAAATGGAGTGATTCGGATACTAAGTATAGTTGAGGAGCACCATTGATCCTGTACCGACTAACTTTAGGGCTTTCAAACGAATGGCTTCTAACACAATACTTTCAAACAATGGTCTTTCACTGCCCATTCCGTTAGCAGTAATCATCGGTAAGAATTTATTTTATGTTTTTTTAGGTTTCTTGTGTATTATATCACGACCACGTAATGAATTATTATTATCCCTATGTCTGGTTTAAAAACCGTCAATAGACGCGTTAAGACCTTTAAAATCTCCCTCATTCAGAAGCATAGTTCACTACGAGAGCTCAAGTTTCATTTTTGTTCAAACAGTTTGAACTGCAACACAGCGGAATTCGTGTAATCTTTTAAAGGCAGTGTTCACGACAAATCTCGTTTTCGAGGTCTCCATGTGAAACACTAAGCTGGCAGGTGCTGTAGAGGATAGGCTCGAAAAAAGCAACGAAAACTGGCCAGAAATAAATACAAACGGCTTTGAAAGCTCTCCCGGTCCGCCTACCTATCCCGGTCCGCCCGCCAATCGGACGAGTTTGTGGCGCCGCACACGTTTACATGGCAAATTGCCAAGCAACTCTGCCGCGATTAGCATGATCGATTCGCACAGATTTCGCGATTAGTGCGCGCTTGCCGAAACCAGCAGGGCCCATGATCCTCGTCCACGCCCTGAACCTAGAAACCGTTTAATTGACTTTTTCTGGACGTTTTTCTTCGCTGTTTCTTCATTATTAGTTACCTCACGACCAAACAATACCATTTTTGGGTCGAACTCGAGTGCGATATTCATCGTGAACACTGCCTTTAACAATGCTATAGTCAGTCGATCAATGAGCCAGTCTCCTTCTGAATTTACGTGCGAGTTTCGCTTTCCATGCTTTGAGGCGCAGTCGGCTCATTCGTGCGCGGTAGTTTGTCATAGCTGAAGGTTGACTTTTAAATCTTGGAAATTTAGACTCGAAGACGACAACCTACATCCATTTTCTTCATTAGTCACAGCCAATGCAGGATGAGCTTCCGCTGACAGCTAAAAAATGAAAACTAAAATTTTTCCTTTGTTTTCACACTGAAAAAATTTTAAAAATTCACCTGAGGAATGCCGATCGCATCGCTTGCCTTTGGTCCACCACAATTCACTGGAAATACAAGATTCGTAGTCTAACAGTGTAATGATTGCTTAAAAAGCCTTTTTCTGTAATCTCTCAAGGCACTTAGGCAATTTTGAACACGAATTATTTATATTTTTGCTCTGCATAGCACCTACGAATCTCAAAACACAGTTCTGAAAAACTTTTGGGAAGTTATAGGCAAGTGCTAGTAAGAAACGTCACGCATGACAATGGAAGCTCTGCAATAACAAATACCTTTTGCCGCGATTCCTGATGATCCAGTGCACCTGCAAGCACGAAAATTTGAAAGTTGACAGGCGTAATAAAGTTCAAATAAAATTACGCATACTGCCAGAGTTCTATATCTCTGTGGCTCAGAGCACCTGATCTGAGAAAATTTGCCGCGTCAGTGCCGGGAAAGTACCGCGACCCTCGACTGTGCCGCGATATAACCGCAGCGGCTCCGTGATCAGACGATTTCGTTGCCGTGTCTTGAGCCTCGACATCGTCACGATACTACCGCAGCGGCTCCGCGTTAGAACCGCGCCGGCTCCGCGAGGGTGCAGCTGTGAGCCCGCGTGGAGTACGTTGTACTATCCTGTGTGGTAAAACAAAATCGTTACCAATTACCCAAGTTTGGGGTACAATCCGCATTTTCGTGAGCGCAGAAGCGGCGGTAACCTCTGTCCCTGTTAGACAGAGGATATGAAGACCGCAGGTGCGTATTTTCGTTTTTAGCCCTCCCCCCCTAGTTGTATTATCATTGTTGAATACCTCATATCAGATACTCTCCCGAAGCCGCTGCAGCACTATCGTAGAGCCGAAACGGCACTGCCGCACTGCCGCTATGGCTCCTCAGTGGTCCCGCCGCGGTAGTGCCGGTGAGGCTCCGCGATAGTGTCGCTTCGGTGCTTGTAGGCTCCGAAGCGGCACTATCGCGGAGCCGCAGCGACAATTTCTGTCAGAGTAAAGTCGGTTCGAAAGGGGTTGTCCGTCCGAGCGGTAGGTGTGCGTGTCAAGCGGCAGTCGCGGAGGCACTTTCCGGACTTGTCTATCGATCAGCACCAATAGTAGACGAATGCAGCTGTGAGAAGGCTCATCCGGAAAAAAATGTCTTCACAGAGGGCGTTTGAGACGAGTGCTCGTAAAGAGCGGTCTAGTTCGGGCCGCACAAGTTTATTTGATCCGCTATCTTGACAGGGCGTCATAATATGGCGTGTACTTACAAGGGAAGTATACAAAGCGTATGTCGCATCCGCGAAAACCAATTGTATTGTGAGTATCAAATGGGCACCTAATGTGAAACTGCGCAGTATCCCATCCCGAGCTGCAGGTTCCAAGAAGTCACAAGCTGAAGACTGTGGTTTTGTATTTTGTTCTGCCTTCTGAATCGAGCCGTAATCTTCCGAAAAGCTGAGCTGCTGTCAGGGCCGCGGCAGTATAATTGGGAGGGTTCCGCCTCGATGAATGGTTTGTGTAAGCATTTGAATCGAATTCAAAAAAAAGGAATACAATTGGAAATGATAGTCGTCGGTGGTGGCTCCATTGTTTTGAAAGTGTAAACAGTGAATACCGTATTTACTCTAATAGAAGTACACCTCTATTTGAAGTACACCTCTAATAGAAGTACACCTAAAAGGGAACGCTGAGTATTAGAAGTACACCCTCTATTTGAAGTACACCTCTATTAGAAGTACATATAAAATAGAGGTCTGAGTATTAGAAGTACACCCTCTATTTGAAGTACACCTCTTTAAGAAGGACACCTCTTTTCGGAGTGGACCCCCGGTACTTGGGTAAGTGATTGGCAACACGAATGTGGCATTTGAGAGAGACCAGTTTGCCCGAGATTTTTTTCAATAATGTGAGGTTTGAATGTTCACAAAAAAAACTATCGGCCATCCCTTTCTTGGTCAAAGATTGCTTGTATGGGACAACTTAGATGAAACCTCAGCGAACTTCAAATGACCAAAAAAACGCAGAGCTGAAGTTCGACATTTGTGTTATTCGCGACGAATGCACGGAGTTTATTTAAGTTCTTTACATTTTTGTTTGATTGGGTTTTAGTCGATCAAAGTCGACTTGTTTTGGCCCTAGACGTTGACTTTGTTGACTGCTTGGAAAATCAAGATTCCCGAAGATTGGATCATTTACGTATAGACATCGCTTATACGACGAGGAAATTAGAAACCACCAATGGTAGACTTTACCTACAGTGGATTGTGGAGCGCAAAGAACTCGCTTCTGGAAAAGCTGTTGTGAGGTCGTTCAAGAACCGCGCTTTTCAATCGCTCTGGACGGCATGTGGATCGAATCCACACCGCGGGTGTGGCTAAGGAGCAGTTCGGCTGGTACATACGACGCGCGCGACGGTTAAACGCTGTGCGCGCTCATCGTCCTTGGGGCGCGTTAATCAAGGGCTCTCAAAAAAGTTGCGGATTCCAATGAAACGATGGTATGTACCAGAAGCATTGCGTCTAAAAAAGCACATTATAAACAAAAAAACATGAATGAAATGCAAAAAATGATAAAGGGGGACGGCTACAATGGGACAACGATTACTTTTTTCGGAGGTCCTCGTTTAACGCGCCCCAAGGACGATGAGCGCGCACAGCGTTTTTCCGTCGCGCGTCGCGTGTGCTAGCCGAACTGCTCCTTAGCCACACCCGCGGTGTGGATTCGATCCACATGCCGCTCTGGACGGCTCGTAAGGCGATCAGTTAAAGGCACTGTTCACATGAAATTTCACTTCCGATATCACCTCGGGTTACGGAAGGTCTGGTGCCCTGTATAGCAAGGCATGCTTAAAAACCACGCGAAAGACGCGTTTTTGAGCAAAGTAGGTCCTCCCTTTTTTACGCTGATTTTTGAGCGTGGAGGAATTGACCGCTTTGAAGGTGAACTCAAGCGATCAGCTCACTTATCAGTACTTCCTTGACTTGATTATACCTGTAATCTGAGTCTTCATTTGTTCACACCGAGGGGGCTGAAGTGGAGCACCGGGCGGTTCTGGGACACCAAAACGCTTGTTTGCAGCTGTTATATTGAAACTCCTGGCTCGTTTTTTACCGTTTTTTCGACACTTGGAGCCTAGAATCCTCCTCGCCTATCATTTCACTGTGGAAAGCCACCGATGATGTTCATCGTGAACGCTGCCTTTGAATTGTTTTTAAGCATAACAAGTCGATGAAGCACGTGTCAACAAAGTTGAAAACGAATTTATACATTTTTTGGAAGAAATGAGCTTGGGAAAGGTGTGAATAAATGATATCAGAGATAGTGTAAGCATCAATTCAATTGAGCCTAGTCTGAAATTTAATTAAATACAAGTTTTAGGTGTTCTACTGGAATTCAAGAAATGTGAAGAGTCTACCAATGGAAATTCAAAAAATTGCGCCGAATAATAGAAGTACAGCCTCTATTTGAAGTACACCTCTAATAGAAGTACATATAAAATAGGGGTCTGAGTATTAGAAGTACATGTACTTCTAAAAGAGAAAATACGGTAGTCTCTTTGTAAAACTTCGTCAAGATGATTTTTTTTCTGAAACCGCTGCTGGTATAGTTTTTGGTGTTGCTGAACCCGTCGATGTTGGTGCCATACCATAGACCTCTTCAGGAAAAGCGAAATCTTCATTTTTAGAGGTGGTTCCGACGTTCTGAAACGCACTCTTATACCCACCCTTAATTAAATTGAGGTGAGAAAATGTTACAAAACGTTTTCTCGCGTCTTTTGCGTCCCTTCCCTCATAGCAGCGGCATATTTGGGTTTTTGTGGAAGGAGAATATACTGCTAAAATACCAATTTCCAGATCATGATTAGGCGAATCCAGCAGTATATTTTTATGGACCTATACTTGGAGCCGTATAATAACGGTGTTATGACAAAAAAGTGAGGAAAACGGGTAATCTTTATCGCTTTCTTTGAAGTCTAGACTGACATTATACAGGCTATAAAACGGCGAAATTCACATGGTTCCTACGCGTGCTGGTGCGGGGCGGAGGGCAGACGGAGGCCCATGCGTCGCGCGCGCCGCTCGCGCCTCGACTAATGTGAACTACGACGTTTAATAGAGGGTACCATCTTAAAAATAATTTTGGATACTTGAGGATCATTTGTACATGTTAGAGGAAAACTTTCCAGACAGTCTAAATATGATTTTTATTATTTATTTCATCCTCAATATTATATGGAGGCTCCTAGAGTCGAAACAAACACATCAAAAACTCACACTAGAAGCGAGGCGGCTATGACGAGCCCAAGAACGCCGTTCATCTTCATTGGCACCAACTCATCGCCCAACCTCTTATATACCTAGCTTAATTGATGTTTGATCGCGAAGGGATTCCCAAACGAATTGAGAACATGGGATCACGTCCTTGGGGCATTTCAAGAACTTCCATGCATAATATTTTCATTGAAGTGGAGTGTTCCCTTCAAGGTGACACGGCGCACGGAACACTGGTGAGCGCCTGATCAAAGTCCTTACGCAAACATACAAACATGACCTCAACATTTCATTTTCATCTTCTGTGAGCTAGGGTCATTTGAGCCGGTTTGCTAGATTAAAAAAGACAGCGTCGCGCAGAAAACCACGTTTGGTTTTTTTTCTCAATCCTATGCTAGAACCTATTGGAGGTATCTGGCAAAGCTTGAGACCTCAATGTTACATTATTGTAATGCATTAGCCTCGTGAAAACCGCTCGCTGGGTTCGGAAGGCTGACTTCTGGGTCCGTCATCTAGCACGAGGAACAGAAGAACCTCGTCGATTTAAGGCAACTCGAAAATGACGACTCTTTGCTTCGAAAGATCCTCCCATTCAAAAGTTCAGAATGAAGGCTTCTTATTTTTCAAAGAGTTTCCGACAAAAGAAAGGCAAGAGATAATTTTTTTATTCAACGAGTTCAAGATGATATGCTAAATTCAGTCATTCAATTTTCCGACGTTTGTGTATTACACATAACACACTGAGATAGGCGTAAAAAAGGAAGTTGAATGCTCAGGGATTTTCGAACGACTTTTTCTCCAAAATCTGAGTGTTTTGATGACTTCTTGCCGATACATATATCACAACCTCGTACGCTTACCTGCACAAAATAATTAAAAATCTTACGCGATTTTTTTTTCACAAACGCTGCCTTTGAACTGATCATAAGCGCTAACACCGAATCTTGCATGGCATCTATGAAATTCAGGAAAACAACAATTATTGCCTGTTCAGTTCTTCCACTCTCCTACGGAAACACAGAAAGACACAGTCTAATCTCGGAATCGTTGTTTTCAGTTGTACTGCTTACCTTTAAGAAATATTTTCGCTGATCCCATGGGTGTCTCCAGAATTGTTTAAAAACCCTACTACGAACGAAGTTATAGCCCCTCAAAAACTCTGAATATGATCAACGAGGTTTTTGTGGACGAGTTGCCTCGTGCTTGTTTTTCTTTGTCATTTACAGCCATCGAACTGACCGATAACAAGTACGTGAACATAGATTTTGGCCGGAATCCATCGTGCGTCTCGTCTATATTGAGACCAAAACCCCTGAAGTGGACAAAGGGAATGGGTGTTACACGTTTCTTCGCTTATCCTTAAGAATTCCCGCTTATGGTGGGGTTGGGACCGCGGCCGGACCATCATATCTAATTCTACCCACGATATTGGACTGTGCCTTTAAAGTCGGTTGAAATTTCAATTTTGAACAAACTCGTTGGTCGCTAAGTCAATAGGTAGGTTCTTTACGTAGATTTTGCTGAAAAATAATTTATTTGGATCATTTGAACAAGAATAGGTTCCGAAGTGTAACTAGAAGCACACACTAGTAGGCCGAACGTCTACCTAACACGAGCACAACCACCCGTAGTATTAGGTCAGAAGGCGCCCAGGAACGCGTTTTCACGCTTTGAAGGCACAAAGTACCCGGAATATTGCTTTTCAGTTTTAATGCCAGTTTGTAGAGAGGCACACGCTGATCACAGTGGTATCTCTAAAATCGTACAAAACCCCCTATGAACAGAGTTATGGTTCCTCGAAGATGCCTATATTTTGAGGGTAAACAATTAGTGGACGAGTTGTCTCAGACCTGTATTTCTCTTCAATCACAATCGTTGCGCAAGAACGAGCCAGGACAAGGAGACAGTCTGGCAATGGACTGAAGAACGAAGACTTCTTGGGAATTGATCCATCCATCTAGCCGCTATCGAGTTCGGAAATCTAGTAGGGAGCGCGGCCCGTGGTGCTGAGCGAAGGAGGTCGGGCCTGTGGTGGTCGCTTATATCTCGCTTATTTGGAGGAATTGAGATCTCCTACTTGTCACGTGTTATACAGGAGTGGTCTACTAAACAATCAAATAAAAAACAAAAAATTCATGTCTGAGGGTGCCCTGTGCCTTTAAGTGCCCTTTAACGGGAACCTTTTTTTAGAATGCATTTTTTCGGCTTTGAAAGTGATTTAAGATTCAGGTGAGGAGAATTATTCAGAAAATATAATGTTTGTTAGGGTTTAGATTTGAACTGAGAAGTTCAGAATGTGATGAGTGCTCCCGTCTTCTGCAATTCGAAACCTCAGGCTATTCCTCTCGAGCGAAGTGGTCCCGATTGGAATCCAAGCGGCAAAACGCGAGACAAATCCTTAATTTTTGCGTTACGAAACCACAACCCACATTTTGTTCAGCCTCTATCAATCAGTTCGATAACAGTGATTTATTGGGAACATCTGCCTTCTGTAATTGTGTACTTTTTTGTTGTAGGAGACGCTAGAGTAGGGTTTCATAAGAGGTAGCCATCAAGAAGGTATGAAAATGGATTAATCTTCGGAAACAATGAGCAGGATTTGAAGTAAAAATAAGCCCGCAATTTTGACTAGCAACCGTAAAACTGCTATATATGTGGTTTGAATGTCAACCTCATCTAAAAGATTTCATCTAGAATCTTTTTTTTTGTGAGAATCACCTTCAGCTTTGGCTACACGGTCTGTGCCCAGTGATAACCCATATTCATTTTTATGTGAAAAGTGCACCTGTAGGTATAACATGCATGTGAACACAAATGCTTTCTAAACTCTTCATTTTTCTAATGTACAAACACTATGAAAATTGTCATGTCTAGGCGACGTGACGGCTGTATTTCCTCTGTCCTCCAACGTACGAACCACCAGCTGGGCCAACTGAGGCAGCCACATCATTGGCTGGAGCTGGAGCAACTGGAGCTGGGATAGGTGCTGGGGCATCATTAGCCGGTCCAGAATATCCACCAGGAGCAGGTCCGGCATATCCGCCAGGAGCAGGTCCGGCATAGCCACCAGGAGCAGGGCCACCAGGAGCGGGGCCACCAGGAGCAGGTCCACCGTAGACTAGTCCCGGAGCATCATTAGCGGGTCCAGCACCGGCATATGCTCCAGGAGCAGGTCCAGGGCCGCCATATCCACCTGGGGCGGGCGCGTCGTTAGCTGGTCCATAGTTGCCGGGAGCGGGGCCAGCTCCAGCATATCCACCGGGAGCAGGTCCAGCAGAATAGGATCCACCAGCTGGGGGAGAGTTCTGGGGAGGAGAATAGGATGGTGGTGGTTGAGCTCCAGCATATGATCCTCCAGCTGGGGGAGAGTTCTGGGGAGGAGAGTATGATGGTGGTGGGGGAGCTCCGGCGTAAGATCCTCCAGATGGGGGAGAGTATGAAGGTGGTGGGGGAGCACCTGCATATGATCCACCAGATGGGGGAGAGTATGATGGTGGTGGGGGAGCACCAGCGTATGATCCACCAGATGGAGGTGAGTATGATGGTGGTGGCGGTGGAGCAGCTGCATATCCGCCAGAGGGAGGTGAGTATGATGGTGGCGGAGGTGGTGGAGGCGCAACGGCGTAACCTCCAGATGCTGGGGGCGAGTATGAGGGTGGTGGTGGTGGCGCAACGGCGTATCCTCCAGATGCAGGAGGAGAGTAGACCGGTGGGGGTGGTGCACCTCCTCCACAGGCTGGAGGTCCTCCACATCCACATCCACCTCCGCATCCTCCACCTCCGCCGCCTCCGAATAGGCTGGTCAGGAACGCATGGCTGGTGCCGACCATAGCAAGTACCAGTAGAATCCGCATGCTGAAATTGAAATCTTGAACTTAAGAAATAAGTTAAGAAATAAATAGTAACTTTTCAACTTCACAAAAAAACTTAGTTAATGGGTATTTCAAATTGCTCACCTGAACTGGATCGAAGCGATGAAGCTGATGACAAGCGTGACATCGTTCGAGCTTTTATACCGCCGCCGTAATCGTGCCGTGGTGAGTTTTCGCGTGGGGCGCGCCTACGGCATATTTCGATCCTTGTGCGGCGACGAGTTTTACGCATGATATGCATACGGCGAGTGTCTCGATGCAAATCACCGCATAAACTAGCGCTAATTTTCCGCGTTCTAATCTTCAAACAAGGACAATCGGTGAACTGACTTTACACTCTGACCTTCCAATCAAGCATAAGAAATTTGGTAGAGATACGCGTCGACAAAGTTGAGGTCGCATATGTCAGAAAGAGTCTCAAAGACAGTGAGCTGACTACCGACAATGTACAGCTGCTCTCTTATTTCCATGCTCTTCCCCTCTAATAATAATAATAATAATAATAATAATAATAATAATAATAATAATAATAATAATAATAATAATAATAATAATAATAATAATAATAATCATTACGCTGATTAAGACAGACGTTAGATAAACAATAAAAACAGTTACATACATCATTCTAGTATAGTATCACAATGATAAAAATTCAGTGATAAAAACTAGTAACTTAGAATCATTTTTGAGGCCATTCGTTTGAAGGATAGGATACTTATGAAAAACATAATACCCGATTGTTCAATAAGTTTTGTCGTTCGATAAGAAAAACACAATTTTATGGTTCAAAATACACTTTATTATTGAGTATAATCTCCCTGAACATTAATACCCTTGCTCCAACGATTCTCCAAACTGTGGATCCCATCCCTGAAGTGGGAATCCGGAAGGTCTGCAAAATACGCTTCAACAGCCGTTTTGACCTCTTCATTTGATGAAAAACGCTTGCCAGGCATAAATTTTTTGAGTTCTGGAAACAAATGGAAGTCGCTGGGGGCCAAATCTGGTAATATGGATGCTCCAACAATTCGAACTTTAAAGGCAGTTTCCACGATAAAAACCACGTATGATTTTTTGGTGGAGATCGGCGGCTGCGGGGCGTAGCGCAACCCTAACGTCGAAAAAACTAAGAAAATTGAGCTTGGAACGGTACCCTACGGCCCCAAAGTTGGACACCCCTAAGCTCGTCACACCCAGATGCACTTTCCACGCCCACCGACGTGAACAAAGAATGCTCGAGATTGTTAGATGAGCGATGGTTTCCGATCAATAGCCCAGTTCTTCCCTTTATTTCCAACTTCTCTCTTTACTCAGGTCAGCTTGCATACATCGGCGGCAAAAGACGGAAGTTGCAAGCCTCGGACAACTCGTCCACCATGTTTCCTTAGCTCAATCTTTGAGGGACCATAACTCCGTTCCCAGAAGGTCTTGTTCGATTCCAAAAACATCATTGGAATCAAGAATGGGGCCGTCTTCAAGATAGGCGATAAAGCAGAAAAACCATTCTTATCGTGAACACTGCCTTTAATTCATGGGTTTTAGCCATTGTCAAAATGCTCTTGTGACACGGTGCATTGTTCTGATGAAAAAGGATTTTTTTCCTCTGCAAACCGGGTCTTTTTTTTCGTGGACTTTTTCCTTCAACTGGTCCAAAAGGTTGCAATAGTATTCAGAATTAATTGTTTTATCAGTTTGGGAATAATCCACAAACAATAATCCTTTTGCATCCCAAAAAACTGATGCCATAACCTTCTTGGCCGATTTCCGGACACGAACTCGTTTCGAAGCCGAACAACCAAGTTCACACCTTTCTTTAGCCTCTTGTTTTGATTCAGGATAATGGTGATAGACCGATGTCTCATCCGTAGTGATGAATCGACGCACACAATCCACTTTATCCTTTTTTGAAACGCTCCAAATGTTGCTGAGAAAGTCGCATTCGAATGTGTTTTTGTTCCATCTCAGGCGATTATCGGCCCCAAGCCGCCTGACAGTTCGGCTCGTTTTTCCAATCTGCGAGTCGGCTCCTGTTGCTATTCGGGCCACTGCTGTTGCTTACCGGGCCACTGCTGTTGTTGTCCGGGCTATTCCGGTTGGCCTGAAGAGCAACAGCTGTAGCCCGGAGATTGGGAGAACGAGCCGAACTGTCAGGCGGCTCCGATTCCTATTCGGTGCGGCTCGGGGCCGAGAATCGCATGAGATTGTTAGCGAATGCGGCACCCACTGTGCACACAGCTTTCTAAAACCCAAAATTTCACTTAAAATATGGCTCACACTGCCTAATGAGATGTGTGGAGACTCTACTAAATCTCTCTCAGTCAATCGACGATCTTCCAAAACCATATCCTGTATTTCGGCTATGATTTCTGGTGTTGATGCGCTTTTTGGACGTCCTTCACGTGGATCGTCTTCAAGGCTTGTAAGACCACGCTTAAATTCAGCAACCCATCTTTCTACTGTTCTAATTGTAGGTGAACAATCATTATACACTCTTAACATCCGTTCGTGAATTTCTTTTGGTGCTACACCTTCCAAAAATAAGAATTTTATCACTGCACGATACTCAGTTTTTTTCCATCATTAAAATTACACCGACGCGTCGAATTGAAATGTCTTGTAAACAATGAACAAATCGACAGATCGAAATAAAATTTTTTGTAAGTTCATATATGAAATATGAAATGTCAAAATGGCGTATGAGTTTTAATTCCTCTACTGCTCAATAGGTGTCGCTTTCAGTACTTTTCTACCAACCTGTACTTCTTGTGTATGATTTGGCACTCGGAAGAAATGCTAAAAAAATCTGCGAAATGAGGGACCATCGTCCGGTTTGTTGAGCGGAGAATTGGATAGAAAAGCAGCCGAAAACGGATTGTCAATCGGATCAAAATCTCTAATCTCAGGATTTTTCTGGAAATCACACGTAGAATGCACAACGGAATTTCGTCCATTTATATACATGCATGGAAACAGGAAATTCTACATCGAAATATTGAATTTTTTATTTTTATTTCGGCGAGCTACTCCCCATGATTCTGGAATATTGTAAAAAAATAAGCCTATCTGAAGAAGAAATTCACGATTTTTTGCTATTCAAACACTCCTGTCTTATATCGCGAATTTCAATAAAATTTTCTAAAAAAAATATCTGTGGAAGAAATTAGAAATTATTTATCGATCTAAATTACAGGGTTACAATAAAATTTCAAAGTATCTCAAAACAGTGTATTTTATACTTATTCCAAATAGATATTCGCTGGTTCGGGTTCAGATTTAGTGTGTGCAGTAGCGGACCCGCGCTCCGGACGCGCGACGCATCGATTTCGTACGAGCTTCCGGACCTGTCCACATCAACTGATCATGTTTTCTGAATTTTTCATGGTTTTCCTTATTTCCTGCGTTTTCTGTCAACAGCTTTAGGTCTTTGAATTCTACGTTGATAATATTACGACCGTTTGTTAAACTTTGAAATTCAGGAATAGCGGGAACCATAGGAACCTCTAATTTTTTATGTTTTTTTTTATTTCGTGGTGTTACTCAATTAGAGCCTATATTTAGTGTTCGTTCCTGACTTGTGATTTTTCTAGCAAGATTTTCATTGATCGTGAGTCCTTTTAGAATTTTTTATTGTTTAGGATAGTCCGAATCTTCGAAAAAAAAGACTCTTAATAAAGTTTTTTTCCGTTCGAAACTGTTTTAACGGAATGTGCTTTTGTTGCTCCACTTCTCCGAAACCTGTTTTCCTGAATATGGGAAATGGTCGACTTTTTTTGTTGAAAAGTCCAACGCCGACAATTTTTGCTTATCCTGTAATTAATACTTTGGCAAACGGACGCTATATAACAAACCTAGCGTTTAAAGATCAGAAACTGTTTATACAATGACGTGAGAGATAGGAGCAACTGAAGAAATTACGAAAAACTGACATGATCAGCTGATGAGGGGCCGGTGTGGAAGCCCGTACAAAACCGATGCGTCGCGCGTCCGGAGCGCGGGTCCGCAACTGCACACACTAAATCTAAACCCGAACCAGCGAATATCAATTTAGAATACCCGACATCTTTCAAAAAAGAACAAAAAACACTGTTTTGAAGTACTTTGAAATTTTCTTCGTAAACCCTCCATTTGCATCGATAAATAATTTCCGAAATATTGAACAGGATTTTTTTAGGAAATTTTTTCGAAATTCGCGTCATAAGACAGGAGTGTTCGAATATCAGAAAGAAAAGTATTAGAAAGCGAATTTCTTCTTCAGATAGGCTTATTTTTTTACAATATTCCAGAATCATGGGGCGTAGTTTGCCGAAATAAAAAGAAAAAATTCAGGATTTCGATTTAGAATTTCCTGTTTCCTTGCATGTATATAAGGGGACGGAATTCCGTTGAGCATTCGTGGAAGTTACAGCATAAAATTCCTAAGATTAGAGATTTTGATCCGATTGACAACCCGTTTTCGGCTGCTTCTCGATCCGACTCTCCGCTCAACGAACCGGACAATCGGGTCAGGTGTTTGCGGAAAAAAAATTTCGGTAAATTTTTTACCGACATTTTTTTCTGTAAATACGGTAAAAATGTCTGACTTCGACTTTGGTACACATCAAATACGAGAGCACAACTGACCAAAATAATATTTATGTATAATTTTCAATAGTGCATGTTAATAGTGCAAATAATGAGTGAGTTTTACATATTAAAGGCAGTGTTGACGATGGATATCGCACTTAAGTTCGACTCGAAAATGGGATAGTTCATGTGGGAGGCAACTAATGAAAAAAACAGTGGAGGAAAACGTTCAGAATAAACTAAAGTAACGGTTTCCAACGTTCATGGGCCCCGCTGATTTCCGCAAGCGCGCGCTAATCGCAAAGTCTGTTCGAATCGATCCGGCTGGACGCGGCAGAGTTTCTTGGCACATTGCCATCGAAAACGTGTGCGGTGCCACAAGCGAGGGGCGGAACGGGGTAGACAGGCGCGCCGAGATAACTTTCAAAGCCGTTTTTATCGATTTCTGGCCCGATTTCGCTGTTTTCTCCGACCATAACGTTTCCAACATCTGTCAACTTACAAGGAAACTACTATTAGCCGGACTGGTCATTCCGATCAAAATGCTCTTCCCTACAATCATTTTTCGACATAGAGCTCGAATATGCTCTTTGCAACTGCCTAGAATCACTCCGAAAAAAGGTATAAGCGTTTTCTTCTCTGTTTTTCGTACCTACTTTACCCTCTAAAAGGCGCATTAGTTGAAAAAAATCCAGAAACGGACCTCACATCCGTGTTCAGGGCCTAAAACAACCCCCCTAGGCAAGGTTCGGGTGACAGCCCATTTTCCGACTAATGTGCAGGCTGACAGCGGTTTGGACTTACAAGGGAAGTATACATAGCGTAGGTTGGATCTGCCAAAACGACCGGTATCGTTAGTATCTCTTGTGGCTCAATAGTAAAACTGCGCAGTATCCCGCACCTAGCTGTAGGCTCCTAGAAGTTAGAAGCTTTAAAAGGTCGTTTTTTGTGATTTTTGTACCTTCCAAAAAGCGCACTAGTCTTCGGAAAATCCGGAAGCGGACCGAATAAATGTGTTCAGCGCCCGAAACTACCACCCTGCGCAAAGTTTGGATGAAGGCACATTTTCCATACTTCTTCCAGACCGACAGCGTTTTGGACTTGTACGGATTTTCGGTTGGGCGTTGATTATACCGATTACAAGGCTCTGAAAGCGATGGTGAAAAAAATTCCAGATTCGACTTAAAATTTGCCCTGGGGAGTTATTAGGGGGTTTTGATCACGAATCTGAGGTTCATTTGTCGTTTTTCCAAAGTTTCCGACTAAATTTGCTTAAAGGCAGCGTCCGCGCTGAAAACCACATCTGGGTTTTTCTTCTCAATCCAAGGTTTGAACCAAGTGGAGATAGTTGCCGAAGCTTGAGACCTCAATGTAGCGTAAACATAATGCTATAGGCTCTTGAAAACTGCTCCGTGGTCTGAAAAGGCGTTTCCCCGGTCGATCATCTAACACGAGGAACAGAAGCGCCACGACGGGCTCCGGCAGGCAACTTAAATCCAAAATTCTATTTTCTCTTATTCGAAGGATCCTTGAATTTGGACGTGTGTATTTTAAAGCTTCTTATTTTTAAGACCTTTTGACAGCTGAAAGACGAAAAGAATTATGGAACTTAAAAGTTAATGAGGATAAACCAAATCAGCCGTCCAAATTTTCAAAATTTGTGCATTGCACAAGACACACCGGACAGACGTGAAAAAAAGGGAGCTGAATGCTCAAGGATTTCCGAACGAGTTTTTCTCAGGAATTTGAGTGTTTTGAGTGGTCCATTTGCGATATATCACAACCTGGCAGGCCTACATGAGCGAAATTGTGAAAAAAATGAACACGGTTTTTTGCGCGTACGCTGCCTTTAAAGTTTCCCACCGGCAGGAAATTTTGACGGCAAAATCGACTTTTGGCAATTTCCGGAATGTGACGACAGATGTGGCTCAAATTGTTCTTCAGGGGATTATTTGGAGTGCTCAACACGAATCTGATGTCAGTTTATCGACTTTCGACAGATGGGTTTACGGTAGTTTGATTGACGTCTCAGATTTGTCTCAAAGTTCCTATCTGGGGGTTATCTGGTGTGCCGAATACGGATTCAATGTCGATTTGTCGATTTTCGAATTATTAAGGTAGTTTTTGCCTCCTAACTGGCATGTTACCTGGCGTAACCTACAGTAAACCTTGAAATTTCGTCAAACAACCCCCAGATTCGTGTTTAGCACCCCAGATTACCCCTACATACATGCTTTTAGCAAAATCGGAAAAAAATCTGAAAATTCCTTAAAACCCTGCCGCGAGGCTTTAAAAACTCTCATAACTTCTTTCTGAGCGAGTCTAGGCAGCTGCGATGGGCATATTCGCACAAAATAGCATTTTGAAATTTTCTTGGGGGGGGGGGGCTTTCTGTAGTCATTAAAAATCAGGGAGACCTTGATCGAATTGCCGTATACCTACCGTAATCTACCGTAATCTGTATAAAATTGACGAACCTCAGATTCGTGTTGAGCTCATCAAATTACCCCCAGAGAATTTTTTTGAGACACATATATTGAAGGAGTCCGGAAATCTCGAAAGTGGCGTTTTGCCCTCGAAATTTCCCCCCGCTGGGATGTTTCGAGAGATTTAGGCAGAAAACTTTAGAAAATCGACGAGAAAACCTTATATTTGTGATTAGCGGCCTAACGCCCCCTCAGAGAGAATTTTAAGTCAGATCTGGAAAATTTTTCTAAAACTCTTCCGGAGCCCTCTAATCGGTATAAATAAGCCCAATCAAAAATCCTACAAGTTCAAAACGCTGTCAGTCTGGACAAAGTATGAAAAATGGGCCTTCACCCAACCTTTGCGCAGGGTGGTAGTTCTGGGCGCTAAACACGGGTATGAGGTCCGTTTCTAAAATTTCGTAAAAATAATGCGCTTTCTGGAGAGTAAAATAGGTACGAAAATCAGAGAAAAACGCTTATAACTTTTTTCGGAGTGATTCTAGGCAGTTGCAAAGAGCATATTCGATTTCTACGTCGAAAAACGATTCTAGGAAAGAACGTGTCGATGGGAATGACCAGTTTGGCCAATAGTAGTTTCCTTGTAAGTTGACAGATGCTGGAGACGATAGGGTCGAAGCAAGCAGCGAAAACGTGCCAGAAATCGATAAAAACGGCTTTGGAAGTTATCCCGGCGCGCCTGTCTACCCCGTTCCGCCCCCGCTTGTGGCACCGCACACGTTTTCGATGGTAAATTGCCAAGTAACTCTGCCGCGTCCAGCCTGATCGATTTGCGCAGATTTCGCGATTAGCCCGCGCTTGCGGAAATCAGCAGGTTCCATGATTCTCGTCCACGCCCTGAATGTTAGAAACCGTTGTTTTAGCTTATTCTGGACGTTTTTCTTCGCTGTTTCTTCACTATTAGTTACCTCACAACTAAACAATCCCACTTTTGGGTCGAACTTAAGTGCGACATTCACTGTCAACACTGCCTTTAATATGTAAAACTCACTCATTATTTGCGCTATTAACATGCACTATTGAAAATTATACATAAATATTATTTTGGTCAGTTGTGTTCTCGTATTTGATGTGTACCAAAGTCGAAGTCAGACCTTTTTACCGAGTTTACCGCATTTACCGAAAAAAAAAATTCGGTGAAAACTTTACCGAATTTTTTTTTCCTCAAGCACCTGACCCGATTGTCCGGGTTCTTGAGCGGAGAATCGGATAGAAAAGCAGCCGAAAACGGATTGTCAATCGGATCAAAATCTCTAATCTCAGGATTTTTGTGGAAATCACACGTAGAATGCACAACGGAATTTCGTCCATTTATATACATGCATGGAAACAGGAAATTCTACATCGAAATCCTGCTTTTTTTCTTTTTATTTCGGCAAACTACGCCCCATGATTCTGGAATATTGTAATAAAATAAGCCTATCTGAAGAAGAAATTCACGATTTTTTGCTATTCAAACACTCCTGTCTTATGTCGCGAATTTCAATAAAATTTTCCAAAAAAAATCCTGTGGAATATTCCGGAAATTATTTATCGATCTTAATTAGAGGGTTTACGAAGAAAATTTCAAAGTATCTCAAAAACAGTGTTTTTATACTTTTTTGAAAGATGTCGGGTATTCTGAATAGATATTCGCTGGTTCGGGTTTAAATTTAGTGTGTGCAGTTGCGGACCCGCGCTGCGGACGCGCGACGCATCGGTTTCGTACGAGCTTCCGGACCTGTCCACATCAACTGATCATGTGGGGTTTTCTGTTTTTCGTGGTTTTCCTCATTTCTTACGTTTTCTGTAAGAAGCTTTGTGTTTTTAAATTCTACGTTGATCATATTACGACCGTTTGATAAACTTTGAATTTCAGGAAAAGCCGGAATATTGGGAACCTCCAATTTTTTAATGTTTTCCTTTATTACGTGGTGTTACTCAATTAGAGCCTATATTTAGTGTTCGTTCCTGACTTGAGACTTTTCTAGCAAGATTTTCATTGATTGTAAATCCTTACAGAATTTTTTGTTCTTTAGGCTGGCCCGGATCTCCGAAAAAAATACCATTAATGTAGTTTTTTTTTTCATTTTGAGATTTTTCTGCTCGAAACTGTTTTAATGAAGTGTGCTTTTGTTGTTCCACGGCAGTGTTGACGATGAATATCGCACTTAAGTTCGACCCAAAAATGGGATTGTTTAGTTGTGAGGTAGCTAATAGTGAAAAAACAGCGAAAAAAAAACGTTTTGAATAAGCTAAAATAACGGTTTCTAACGTTGTGGGCGTGGACTAGAGTCATAAGACCTGCTGATTTCCACAAGCGCGCGCTAATCGCGAAATCTGCGCGAATCTATCAGGCTGGACGTGGCAGAGTTGCTTGGCGATTTGCCATCGAAAACGTGTGCGGCGCCACAAACGGGGACCGGCTTTAAAACGCTGCTCTGGCTTCATTACGGAATTTTTTAAAGATTTTTTTGATAGGGTACAACCCCTTAGGCGGCGCCTAGAGTTCATTCGCAGCGCGACGCGACGTTATGATTAGCCTACGTATCGATCAAGCGGCGTCGCGTCGCGTCGTCGCTAGGTGTTCACAGTGAAGAGGCGCGATACATCGAATTTGACGCGCAAACTATAATCGCTCCGCGACCATCGCGTCCGACGCGATGGTCGCGGAGCGATTGTCATCATTTTTTCTTCCATCATCGGGGACTCAAGGGGCGTTTTTGATTTTCTCAAGCCTTTTCAAAAACTAGGTTGTTTGAAATTGTCATGGGTTATTGTATTGTTCTCAGATGATACTGGAAACAATTTTGTCTGCATATTCAAGGACAGTGTGATGAGGGTGATGGTTTCAAAGAGTTGACGAGCTATAAAGTTTTTTTACGGTTTACAAACAACACACACATAATTCGGTTTCATTTCACCGAAACCTTCCTATTCTGTACTATCAACTCCAAAAAATTCTAAGCATCATTTGCTTCCGATGTCTTTCTGATTGTTTCGTCATTAAAGAAAACAAGTTGTCGCAACGAAAACAAAAATGTGCCGTAATAATACAGATAAAAGATAAAAAAGGTACATTACATTCAAATAGACAGAAAAAGATCAAATATTGAGTTTTGCTTAGTTTTGCTTGGGTACGGAAAATCGCAATTGCGAAATTACGCAATTGCGCGTATTCGCCTAGCGTTCGCGCGCCGTTCACACCTTGGTTTCCGCGCGACGCGATATTCGCGTCGCGCCGCGAAAACTCTGAACGCCGCCTTATGCAACTTTGGTGATCGGGGACGACTCTGAGAGAACTGCCCGCAATCGTACCGCAATCGTACCTCTGCGGCGCCGGCCGGCACCGCAGAGGCACTATTGCGGTACGATTGCGGGCAGCCACGACCTTGCCGCAATAGCCCCGCAATCGTACCGCAATAGCGCCTTCGTCTCAGCTTTGGCGCTCCTGCTAAGCCTATAATTTTGTTTCCAAGCCATTTCTGCAATCACCAAGTCATTATTGACCGCGTCTTCTTGATTCATACACAATCTCTACTGAATAAAATATCTTCCCGTGGCCCATAGATTTAATTCCCTTTCAGTAGCATTATCCACACACTGGACGCCAAAGAATCGGCTGCCTAAACCACGAATACGTGCTATGTATGTAGTTACGTTGGCACTATAGTTCACGAGAAAGCACAGCTACATGGTATTACATGCAGCTATTTGTCCCTACAAATCTCTTCTCCGCTGAACTTGCTGCTATTTTGAAAGTCTATTTACTTTTGGTATGGAACGATTACACTCAATTTTTTTGTCACAGCAGAATTAATAAAATTTTTATTACTTCCACAGGGTAATTCAGGTCTATCTGAATGAGACTGCTCGCCGACGCGGCCGGTGGGCGTGTTGACCGGCCGCCGCGAAGGTTTTTTTGGATTCGTGAATAGATTACCACGAATATCAGACAAATTGGGAACAATATTCCAGTTAACTGTATCTCAGTCGTCGGTCAGCTCGTCTGAAAAATGCCTTCGTGAGGCCTAGTGCATACTTATCGCCACGAGCGACGCGACCTAATGCTTGTCATCTATATCGACCGAAAGTCGATATTGCTTGTCATCTATATCGACCGAAAGTATGCACAGTTGCGATCGGGCAACACGGGAAGTATGCACTAGGTTTGATGTGTGCTCGTTGCGCAGGCTGACCGCGTGGGTGGAGAGTCTCAGTCGGACAGGCTTAGGTAATCAGTGGGTGTCTTCTGAAAGTGAGGAAATCTCTGGTAAGAGACCAGAGAGTGAATAGATTTGGTATCATCCAAGTCGAGTGAATATTCAACTTAATGAAGGGAACTTAGGGGGGCAGCAACCAAAGAAGAGTAAACCTTTCACTTGCAACACCTAATTAATATACCGGATTTTCTATTTTAAAGGTACATGCACTTCTAATCCTCAGGCCTCCTCTATTTTAGATGTACAATACCGCCGCTATCCAAGGGAAAAAATGGACGAAATTTGCAAAGTGGGCAACTAAACCGTCTTTCGACCACAACTCACCTCGAAGTGCTCCGTTTTCAATATCGAAGACGCTGAAATGTACAGCATGTCGTGATCTAGCCGATAGTGTGATAATATTTTGCGAAATTTGAGAGCAACATTATTTTTCAAGGCGGAATACATTTTCATTTTGACCATGCTAGAGATCGCGTGCGGTTGTTTTTAATCGAATGGGCTCATTATCTTGTGAAAACCTTATCAAATTCATAAATAACTTCATATTAAAAAAGCGTTTTCATTGAACATTTTGGTCTTTTCGAAATTTAAAACGGAGCTTTTTGAGGCTTGTTGGGGTCGAAAGACGCTTTAGTTGCCTACTTTGCCCATTTTTCCCTTAGATAGCGGCGGTATCGTACTTCGATTAGAGGTGTACTTCTATTTCTCAGAGACCCGTCTTTTTGGTGTACCTCTATGACAGGTATACTTCTAACAGGAGGTGTATTTCTAGCATTTCGACAAACAGACCCCAGATTCGTTTTCAGCACCCTAGAATACCCTTAAGCCCCTTTCATAGTTTGCCGGCCGACGTTGGACGACTCGTTATCAAATTTGATAAGTTAAGATAGATAAGATGTGTAGGGTAGGTAGATAGATATTACAGATTCGATAACGAGTCGTCCGACGTCGGTCGGGCAAGTGTGAAAGAGGCTTAATATACAAGCTTTGAGCAAATCCGATTTCTTTTTCAAAACATCCCAAGTAACTCCTGATGATACCCTCACCTTATCGTGAAATTTTAGCAAAGCTCATAGCTCAGCGGGGTCAGCGTATCTGCGCGTGGGAAAAGCCACCCTCACTGCCAGGTCCACGATGTCATTTAAATGGGGAATCGCTAAAATTTTACTGAAGTCTTAGATATGCTTGTAATTCGATGTTTTCTGAATTTTTGCGACTTTTTCTAGCGTCTGTCTTATACGACGTTCTCAATGAATGAATGAACTTTTTGGAACCAGCAGCTTGGGGCGTGGTACTGCAAAGTTTTACTATACATAGACAAGAGATACTGACATACGTTTCGTTTCCGCAGATCCGACTTACGCTTTGTAAACTTTGCTTGTGAGATGGTCATTCGTTTTTCAACATTCGATTTAAAGGCAGTGCTCATGATGAGAAACTTGCCCGTTTTTCGCAGGAAAGTAAACTTTGGATCCTTCTGAGAATAGTGGGGATGGAAGTAACTCGAAAAACGGTCAGGACTTGTGTGAAAATCTCGTGAACCAGTCGACCCATTGGATCACCCCGCCCAAGCCATGAGGCAGTTGTCCATAGTTTCTAGTGTCATACTCTTTATTCCTGGAAATTGTAAGATCTAAACATGAGCATTCAACTTTCTTAATTTTTCAAGAGTTTCTGGTATACGAAACAGAAAGCAAAGTCACTTACCTAGAAATTTCAAAGCTCAAATTAATTTGCGACGTTTGGTTTGACGTTTTGTCTGCAGTGCGCAGAACACACCAACAGGCGTAAATAAATAATAAATGGTTTTTTAAAGAACTTTTTTATTCGGCTTTCAAAAGTTCTATAGAGACAATTCCCAATAATCCACTACATCGAGAACTTGCCCACTGAGAAACATAGAAAACTAGAATACGGCTTTCTATCGTGGACACAGCCTCTAAAAAGTTTTGAAAAAATCCGCTTATCCCTGGAAGCACACGCAAGAGAACTATGGGACCTCGGCTTGGTACAGAATGTGCATATTATTGAAATCAAGTTCATGAATTCAGGTAAGTGTGGTCGAATGTGCTCAATAAATTCAAAAACTCAAAAAGCTTCTTGAGTTCAAGAAATGATTCTAAACTTTCACGCAAAAAAATGATTCGAAACTTCGTCAACATCAACGCTTATAGGACTGAAGAGGATGAAAGTGTCAGTGTTTCCCTAAGAGAGGAAATGAATTTTGAGAAAAGCAAGAGACACGCTTTCGTTCCAACAGAACTGAAAGACGAAGACGAGTGGATGAGAAACGTGGCAAGCCGAGTTGAGTGGATCGATAAATGGCATGGCTGGCTTCGGCGGCACTGTGATTTTGCCGCAGTAGCTCCGCAATAGTACCGCAATCATTGCGGCGCTATTGTGGTATTTGACACAAGTGCGAGCCCACTGCATCGTCATTGCGGTACGACTGCGGAACTATGGGGACTGCGGCACGATTGCGGTACTACAGCGGCCAGTTCTCTCAGAGGATTTTTTTCCGTATTTTGGGCTGAAAACGTTTTCAGTGTCTTCCTTAACAGGGAGAAATTGCTCTATAAAGTGTTTCCACTTTTTTAGAAGATTTTATGAATATTTGAAAATGCCACATTTCAACAAGCATTCTCAACGCGAGCGCCCGCCAATACCAGCCCATTTTTCTCACAGGGATCGCAGCGCTCGGGTTCTGTAGGCTTGAGTAGCATTTCTGTTTTTGTCACTGTTGCTATACTGTTCAAATCACGAAACACTCCAAAAATCTGTGATTTACATCGTTGTAACTTCAACCAGTAATATTTTCTTAACTTGAGATCCGTAGCAAAATCCAAGGTCAAATTTGGAAAGAGCGTATCCAAGTCGACCAAGAAACATTCACAGTCTCTCAATAGCCCATGCAAGGCTAGCAAGGTTCCCTAGTTAGTCTGGTTTCATGTGCTACGCGGCGAGGGAGGCTAGGGTTGAGATCGAGTTGCGTCCCAAGGTCTACTCGCTGCAAGGAGTGTGAAATCTCACCTAGATGCGAGTGGGATAAATCTGAACTTCGGAATTGTTTGTTTCGGGTTTGTGAACTATTAGGAAAAACACTTCCTCGATGGTGATATTGCGTCTTCCGAGGAAGAGAACCGTAATCTGAGTGCTTATCCTATCTCTATTCTCGCCTGTAATCGCCGACATTCCCCAGGCAGATGCAATTGCGCAAGCCTTGCATGTCCAGTTTTTTCATGCTACGCACATCACCGTTAGAACGGCGCGACCTTGCGTCATGCTGAGTGGCTCTCGACAGAATGATATAGGGCTATAATCCTACTAATATACATATTTATCTAATAGATTTACACAAAATGGTGAAATCACTCCCAGTTTGCATTCAGTCGATCCTTTTAGTCTTCTGGAAAGTCACATTGATCACTTCAGCTTTCTTCCGAATTCCGCGGTACCAAGATTTTCCACGAATTTTCAAAATGGTTCCACGTTGATCCCATCCATGTCGCTTGGATTGCACAAAAACTCCTGGGAAAAAAGCTATGGCCTTTTGAAAATTACCCAAAAATAAGCTGCAAAAGCATGTTGGACTAGTTGTCCGACGTTTCTAAATTCCATCATTTGCAACAGTTGTATGGCAGGGATGAGCGGAACAAAAATATGAAATTTCGGAAATCGGTTTTCGAAAATCGGGCGCGAAACGCCTGAAAATGCGCGGAAATGCGGTTTTCGGAACGCGAAACGCGGAATAAACTCAGAAATCATCTACCGTTTTCTTCCTCCAAGAGGACCCGATATTTTCGCATCCCGCAGCGTTTTTTGCGGTTTTCGGAATGCGGAACGCGTAATGCCAAAAATGCGCGAAACTGCGGGTTTCGGAACGCGAAACGCGGAACTCCGCTGATCCCTGATGTATGGAAGTGGGCGTGGAAAAGTGGCTTTTTGTTGTTTCTCACTTCTTCGGAGCGATTACGAACTCGCACTCAGCAGGTACCATACAGCGAGCGTCTACTTCACAATTATATGGAAGTCTTAGATTTCGTCCCTGAGGTGTGGAGGTACATTGTAGCGGCCCAAGGAGTTGTTGTTGTAGTTGTTGCCCATCATCCACCATACACACTGATCCTGGATCCAATTTCCGGCATATTGACGACGTCATCGAGGCAACATTGCTGGGATCCTCTTCTTTGGAGGATCTCTGAGTGGGGCGTTTTTCCACCCTCTTTTTTTGATTTTTTTTATTTAATCTTTTTTTAATTTTTTTAATTTTTTTATTTTTTTTATTTTATTTTTTTAATTCCTTTTTCTGTTTTTTTTCATTTCAAATTCATTATTGCATAATTAAAGTGACAGGGAATGGGCTACTTCCACTGGTTTGAGCCAGAGATCTTCTATTGTGAGGTGCGTTGGCTTTCCAGAGCAAGAGAACATGTGAGGTACTGTGTGTTCCTCAAGCCCGCAGTCTGGGCAAAGTGGATTATCGGCTGCTCCTTTTTCATGTAGATACCATTGCGACTTCGAATAGAAACCGCTCCGGAGCTGAGATAGCGCTGCCCGACTGGGTCTTGACAAAGTCTCCTCCTCCTTAGCAATCCTCGGCGGCGGTCCACTTAGCAAGGGGGAGTTCATAGTAACCAGGAACTCCTTAACAAAACGTACAGGAGCTCTTATGGAGGATCGCCTACTCGTTTGGCAAGAGCGTACGCGGAAGAAGAAGTCGTCTACAATGGCCGCCATCTTTCCGAAGTCAAAGATCCTCAACTATACCTCCCAGAATTCACTTCTCACGAGTTCTGGAGCCAACCGGCCCAAGGAGTAGGTTGCGCTGGGTTAATTGTCATTTCTCCCACAATAACTTACCTTATTCATTGAAAAAAATTTAAAACGGACCCCATTGTCGCGTTCAGCGCCCCAAATTATCTCATATGCGAAGGTTGATTGGAAAAAAATCTCCACTTATAGATCACAAAAATAGGATTGAGGTAAAGTCCGTCCGAATAAGACTGTCCGCCCACGCGGTCGGCGTCGTGCGTGTCAAACGACTGCTGCGAGGGCATTTTTCGAACTTGGAAATCGATTATCAGGAGTACTTGAGAAGCGGTGAACAGTGTCCCGCTGCTTGCGGTCATGGGAGAAGGTTCATCCAAAAAACGATGGCCGCTCCACACGCAAGCCCAACGCATGCGCGGACATTCCCATTCGAACAGAAGACTCTATTTTAAAAGGATTCTTCATGCAAGTTACTTCGAATTTACAAACAACTTATGGTATGCCACAGAAAACACAATCTATAGATACGAGTAGCCATCTTTTTCCTATCAACAATTTTAAGGTCGGTCCAAAAGAAATTTTCCGCCCACGCGGTCGGCGTGCGTGCTGAGCGACCGTCGCGGATAAAACGTCCAAATTCACTTCATTGGGGGCGCGAGCGGCGCGCGCGATGCCTCATCCTCCGTCTGCCCTCCGCTCTCTCGCTGTCTCTAACCCCCGCTCCACACCAGCCCGCGTGGGAACCATGTGAATTTCGCCGTTTTATAGCCTGTATATGCAGCCGTGGGAGGCCTGCAGTCTGGAAAGATACCTTTGCAATGGCGGCTCGACACGCACGCGAGCCGACCGCATGGGCGGACAGACTCATTCGGACGCACCTGACCTTTATGATGCACAATCTGTCGCGTCGGCAATACCAGTCCAACTTATCAAGGGAAGCGCACGCGACATCATTCGAGGCGCGAGCGGCGCGCGCGACGCCTCAGCCTCCGTCCGCCCTACGCTCTCTCACTGTCTCTAACCTCCGCTCCGCACCAGCACGCGTATGAACCCAGTGAATTTCGATATTTTATAGCCTGTAGGCCGCTGAGAGGGCTTTCCGTTTGGAACAAGCTGCTCCAATCTCTAGCGCGTTGCTTCCGCGCATGCTGCCCAAGCCGACCGCGAGCCTTGGTAAGCCGGACTAACTATTTCGAAGCGACTGTATATGCATGATGAGGGTGTTTCTTGATAAGAACCCGGAACCAGTGCCCATAAGATAACCATACCTAACCCTCCGTACAACAAATATACATCAACAGAGCGTCAATTTCCAAAACTAGAAGTGTCCGTCATAGCATACTACTCAATAAACTACCTATGATCATGTCGTTCAGAACTGAAACATCCTCTTCCTTCTCTACCCTCATAGTGATGACATCGTCTTCTTGACAAGGCCTCTCCAGCGTGGCGAGCTGGCTATTCAGCAGCTCCGGTGGCATGAAGTGCCCCTTACGATCTTTGAGGCGTCTTTCCAGAATTTCGCTGGAATCGAGATCTTCAGATTGTCTTCATGAAAACTGGAGGAGTCATTCAATCCCAACCTTTTCACATCCAAAAATATAAAGCGACAGCGGAGTCCGTTCCTGAGTATGGATCTATACCTCTTCTTCAAAGCCGAGCAACCCACAACCAGACGCCTATTGACTCTACAGAATGCATTCATCGCCTGCAGCCATGGCATTCGATCATCGTCATTAAGAGGAATACCTGAATGTAGCACTACTCTGAATGCAGTACTCACGATAAATGTGTGCGTTTTTGAACTTTTCAAGGAAAATAGAAAGCTCCGGGATCAACGGTAACAATAATGCCGAAAAAACGGCAGAAATCGAGTCACAAATGGCCTTAAACGGCCCACAATCCTGGAGTGGCAGGCATGTATATTTTTTGGCATTTTTTCTGTTTTCTGTGGAATTAGGCCAAAAACCGAAAAAAAAACCGTGAAGCGCGATTTGTAGAAACCCATAGCGTGAGCGGCGCCTGCGATTCTGCTCCCTGAGGCGTCGTTTTTACTTCCGCCGCCGAGCGGCGCAGCGAAGTGCAATCCTGCAGCATCGATCGTGCAGCGCCGCGTAATCAATGTTACAGAAATGCACTGTGCCGCGCCGCTCGGCGGCGGGAGTATAAACGACCCTAAGTCTGTCATGCGCTCTCTCACTGTCTCTAACCTTCGCTCCGCACCAGCACGCGTAGAAACTATGGGAATTTCACGGTTTTCTAGCCTTTAGAGACAAGAGCCCGAATTTATTAGAGGTGAACCATTGGGTTCTCTGATGTTCCCCCCCCGCCACGTTAAACACTTCCATCTCGCTAAATCCACAGCAACGCAAAAAGTCGATTGTGCGGTTGCGTATTTCGACTAAATGTACTGTAGGTTGAGCCATACTCGACGACAAAGTTGTAAATTTCTCATGAATTTTAAAGAAAAAACATCGCGAGCGTTGAAAAGCTAAGACTTTTCCTTCACACACAAACATTATCGATATACAGTTCACTTCCGCACTGCCGTTCAGTCCGCAAAGTGCACCCTGATTGCGAAATCGTGCTGCGGCGCGGTCGCGAGTATCCTCAGACAAGGATTTGGGATCACCCGGGCGGTGGGATCACCCGGGCACTAAAGGCAAAAGCGCCCGGGTGATCCCACATCCTTGTCTGAGGATACTCGCGACCGCGCCGCAGCACGATTACGCAATCAGCGTGCACTTTGCGGACTGAACGGCAGTGCGGAGGTGCTGTATACCCATCGATGTCTCTACCATGGATACAGGAATAACAAGAAAGAAAAAATTCCTTTCTTAATTCCATTTTTCGTGTTTTTGTTTTGTTATTCCTGTGTGTACATTTGACCGCAATGTTAAAAGGACATGGTGCAGTTGCGCACTCGTACTAAAACTACGGTAGAATCTGGCTTTTTGCCAGATTTCGTCATCGATCGGCGCAACAGCTGATATTCTCGTGAGCAGAGAGACGACGATTGGCGCCGATCGATGACGAAATCTAGCGAAGTCGCAGATTCTACCGTAATTTAGCGCGATTCCGCAACCGCACCATGTCCTTTTAACATTGCGGTCAACTGTATATACTACTGTGCTTATCTGGGCCAAATTCCGGTCCGCAAATGCGTCTCGACACGCTTTGCGACCGCACGCTACCGTGTCAGAAGAGCTTCCAGCGCCGCAGCGGCCGATCTGCTGACTCTAGGTGGGTTTTGGAAACTGGAAACTAAGAAAAATCTGAGGAAACTGTATAAAAAAGCCACATCGAGTCGGCTTTGGCGCTGGAAACCCGACTGACTCGAGCGCGCGCGGCCGCAAAGCGTGTCGAGACGCAATTGCGGATCGGAATTTGGCCCAGATAAGCACAGTACTTTAGGTGTATTCACACTGAGACGAGGTGAAAACTCACCTTTTCCAACACTTCCGGTGGTTTTTCTACAGAGTTCAGGAAAAAATACAACTTGGCCTTCGATTATGGCGTAACCTACAATACTGGTCATAATCTTTGCGTTTTCGCCCTTTTTTCATAACTCTGTTCAAAATGGTCCATTTGGGAATCTAAAGAGGTGTAAGGATTCAGCATCGTGTGCTCTTTCTTCTGGAATAACGCGTGGCTCACTCTTCACGAAGATATATACTACAGTTCAACTGCGCATTGCCGTTCAGCCTGCAAAGTGCACGCTGATTGCGAAAGCTTGCTGCGGCGCGGTTGCGAATATCCTCAGACAGGGATGTGGGATCACCCGGGCACCAAAGGCAAAAACCAAAACCAAAAAAAAAGATACTCACAACCGCGCCGCAGCACGCTTTCGCAATCAGCGTGCACATTGCGGACTGAACGGCAATCCGCAGTTGAGCTGTACACGATCTTGTTGGTACAGTCAAAATTGAGCTAGAGAGCTCTTTTTTTTGACAGGAGGCTGGGAATGGATGCAGGTCACTCCTATTCCAATTTGAGTTTGATAACTTACCTTTGAAGGGTACCTCAAAATCGTGAGTTTACATTCTAAATTAGCCGTGGAGCACGAAATCTGCTTGGGCATGCCACAGCTGTGAAGACCAGGGTGTAGGGGTGGATCTGCAGCCAATTAATACAGGGCGTCGGAGGTAAGTACGGAACTTGTCTGAATTCGTACTCATGACACGTCATCGATCGATAATCAATATTATCGGTTTTCGCGCATTTTGTACAAAATGCGGCAATGCGCAGTTGAATTGTAGACAAAATTATACATGAAGCAACGAAACCGAGACACGCGTGAAAAAAAGCGTGAAAAAAATATGCCAGATAGCATTTTAGAAGAAAGATCTCTCGATCCTGATTCCAATATCTCTTTAGATTCCCAAATTGACCATCATGAACAGAATTATGACAAACGGGCAAAAAAAAACGCTTTTTCGCTTTTTTTCGCCTAAACGCAAAATTATTACCAGTACTGTACAGTACGCTTAATGGAAATATGCAACCGCTTTTTTCCGTTTCCGTAAATGGTATAGTGTACGCTGGACTCTCTTGATTGATTTTTTAAACAAATTCTGTTTTCTGCCCATTTCCGAAGATTTTTCTGTTTTCTGCTTCCAAGAAAAAATCGTTTTTCTGAAAGTACGCATAGTTGCCTTCTTGAGAGTGCTATGCCCACCCCGCCCACATCTTCGTTGGCCGTTGAGGAAGTGGACGGGATTGACATACCACACTCATGTTTTGTAGCCCTACAGTTCTATTTATGACTCGTTTTTAGTGGCTTTTTCGGCATTATTAACAAAGTGGATCCCCGCAGCCTTAGAATGAGATCTTTCCTATTGGATATGAAGACTATTGCGAGCTCACCGGATTTCATCTTCGCAATGTTACCGGCTGAGTGGAAATCGTCACCATCCTCGTAACTGCACCCCAGAGTTGCAGCCAATCGACGTCCTGCCGTAGTCTTTCCACAGCCACAAACGCCAATGACAAAAATCACATCGATTTTACACCACAAAGCTTCCTTGCTTGCTGCCATTTTGCCTTGACACCTACGAAAAATGATGTTGCGAACTGTTTCTTCTACTGGATCAGGGTCATGCATTGCTTATCATGAAACTGCGGCCCCACTAATATTGCGATTTCGAGTCGAGGTTCGTAGCCTCGGACCATTACAGACAAGTGCACAGGAAAGGAGCTAATAGTAAGCTAACAATTTCTCCAATAGATTTTTGGCCGCACCCCCTGCACACTGCCCGCACCGAAGTCTAATTCCCGTCCGCAGCTGCGGAAAAGCGCAGATGCAACAAGCGCGACACTCTAAATCGTGCTGGGACCACGGCTAATCGCGCATGGACCACAGGGTCTTCTAGCTACAGTTCACCTCCGCACTGCCGCCAAAGGCAAAAACCGCCCGGGTGATCCCACATCCCTGTGTTAGGGTACTGGCAACCGCGCCGCAGCACGCTTTCGCAATCACCGTGCACTTGCTGCACTAAACGGCAGTGCGGCGTTGAACTGTATGTGCTGCAACAGCGGTTGTGCGCGACTGCGGACCGGAATTCCGCTCCGATAATTACAGTACAGTTAGGTCCGTGGCTTGTTTTTTTTTCTTGAGGAAACAAGCCACGGACCTAACCATACACGGTTTCTCCCCGTTGGCGACACTTGTTCTCCATTTTATTTGCATTCTCGTAAACCCTTGGTGAGGTCAGCTTCTTCAGATTCCGTGACGATCGAAACACCAGTTTTGTTGGCGTCCCATGAGATGTCAGTCTTGCCGAGATTCCCATTGTGGGTATAGCATCACTCCACCGGAGTTTTCGATGTCAGATTTCAAAATGATATAATGTTCAGAGATGAGCCCATTAAGTTTGAAATTCAATGCGCAGACAGATGTTACCTCGGTTCGTGATTCCGCGGACCGTAAGGCGCTTTTCATATTCCTCAACGCCAGCGCGTCAAGCACGGGTGTGGCGCTAGAGCATTCATACTTTCTAAGTGCGTCACGCAGCGGGTATCAGGGATGTGCGTAAAAATTATTTTTGGAAACAGAAAACAGAAAATTTAGTTCGACAGAAAACAGAAAAAAATCTCCAAAAATGGGCAGAAAACAGAAAATTTTCAAAAATCAATAAAGCGTGTTCAGCGTACACTAAACGAAATTTTTCAAAACATTGAGCTTTTTTTTACATTTTTTGAGCGATCTGTGCTCCTTTCATTGAATTTTCAAAGCCTTGCAGTTGGCCAGAGCAAAAAGTATAGACGCTCAAGAATTGCAGATTGTGAGTGCGATGAGGTGACAAATGTTCATCAGGGCTTCCTTTTCCCAGGCAATAAAAGCTCGATTATTTATTAGAAGCTCAATACATATGTCTGTACAAGGAGTACGCATTGAAGTCGGAGCGAGCTTTCCGTTCCTGAGTGTGCATGTTTTGACACTTATTGCGGGATAACTGCTGGTTTGAACACTGTACTACTCCTCAGAGCTGAAAGTCACGCCCGTACCACCTGTGCCGTTAGAGTATAAATGACCCGACGCGTCGTTCGCTCCACCGTTGAGAGCCTCTCGAACCTCTGTGGCAGAATTATCATCTGCCTCATAGGCTCACCATCAATTTCTTGGCGCTTCATCTTAACTGAATTCTATGCCATCTGCGTTGCAGTGAATTAAAACACGTCATGGTACAGTTTGGGCCAACGTTACCCGTCCATCAAAGCGGGTACGTTGGGGAGCGGGTATTCGTAGAGGCTTGACTCTGAGAAAAATTGCCGCTGCGGCTCCGCGATAGTGCCGCTTTGGCGCGTGCAGGCACCGAAGCGGCACTATCGCGGAGCCGCGGCGGCTTTACCGCGGAGCTATAGCAGGGGCCCGACAGCACCGCTTTGGTTCTGCGATAACGCCGCAGCGGCTTCGGGAGAGTGTCTGCTATGAAGTGATTTAAGAATTATAAGACAACTAGAAGGGGTCCAAGTGTAAGAACAAAAATTCGCACCTGCAGTCGTTACGTCCTTTGTCTGATAAGGACAGAGGTTACCGCCGCTTTTGCGCACAAGGAAACACGCAATATACCTCAAACTTGGGTATGATGGACCGGCGACAATTTCTATTTACCACACGGGACAGTGCATCGAACTCCACACGGGTTCGCTGCTGCATCCTCGCGGAGCCTAACGTTCTAACGCGGAGCTGCTGCGGTACTACCGCCGCGATACCGAGGCTCAAGGCACGGTAGCAGAATCTTCTCATGGAGCCGCTGCGGCACTATCGCGGAACTATCGCGGCGCAGTCGAGGATCGCGGTACTTTGCCGGCACTGACGCGGCACATTTTTTAGAGGAAAGGGTTTCGCGATTATTTAGTGGGTTGCGAGGGCCAGCCGACTTCCCAATGAGTGCCTTCATCTCCCTACATAAATCTGCTCCAAATTGAAGGATCCTGGAGGGTTGGTTGATTCGGTTCACCTGGGCGAGGATCGAACCCGACCGTGTACAGCGAACAGCACCGTTTCCTTCCACAACGCCACACATGCCCAATGGATAACCACTGCAGAGAGATAAAAGTGTATAGCGTGGTACAACCACAGAGTCATCCTCACCCTTTCGGCTTAGCTTCGAAAAATCCAAAAAAAACGGTCCTGCTGCAAATCGAGGTACACGTTTTTTTCTGTTTTCCGTCCAATTTCGCCTATTTCCAGAAAAAAATGGCCAAAAATGGGCAGAAAACAGAAAACGGAAAATTCCGCACATCCGTGGCGGGTATATCGCATGTGCTAGGGGGGGGGGCGTGGCAACACGTCATTCATACTCCAACGCCACGCCAGCACGTCACATGCTGGCGTTGAGGAGTATAAATAGCTCCTGACTAGGGAATGGCCAGACCCGGTTGCCAGAACTACCCATGTATCCACGTCTTGCTGATCTCCTAAGAACACTATTGCAGTCTTCTAAGAAAATTCTGTGTAGTGAATGGACCGGGCTGCGGCGGTATGTCACCGCGCGGGATAAAAACTCTACTGACCAGTGGTGCCGCGAACGCCGCAGGACCAGCCGCAAATGGTCGCGCATTGTCCATTCGCTACACTTAATTTGACAAGAAGACCATAGCTAGCTGCCCGAGTGATACAGTTCAACCGCAATGTGCGGTTGCGGACACACACTATAACTACGGTGGAAAACCTGGCTCTTTGCCAGATTTCATTATCGATCGACAGCACAGCTGATTTTCTGTGTGAGCTACAGTTTTTTCTTTCTTTTTCTTGCTTGTTTCTGCTTCATTTTTTGATCTGACTCTTGCCGTTTTTTTTTAAATTCAAAACAGAATATTGAAATAAGACATTTCAAAGCCCGAACAAACGGCTAGTATCCCTCACGCACTAAGAATAGCCCCTATTCGCAATATTTAAACAGTTAGAAATAAATAATGCCGAAACAAACAAGAAAAAAAGGAAAACCGTAAATCACTCAGAAAATCAGCTGCGCTGTCGATCGATAATGAAATCTGGAAAAGAGCCAGGTTTTCCACCGTAGTTTTAGTGTGGTGACCGCAACCGCACCATGTCCTTTCAACATTGCGGTAAACTGTACACAGATCGTAACTTTTGAACTCAAAGCTTTTTTTACTGTCACTCAAACAGCTAGAATAAAGTCTGTCCGCCCACGCAGTCGGCGAGCGTGTCGAACGGCCATCGCGGGGGTATTATTCGGACGAGCTTTTCCACGACTGCAGACAGCTGACTCGGATATTATTCCGTATGCACCTTAGAATCATGCTAATTGATTGACAAGTCTAAAAAGTGCCTTCGCGATGTCCGCTCAACACGCACGCCGACCGCGTGGTCGGACACTCTCATTCAAACAGTCTTTAGTGTTTTCATGAGTACCTGATCCAGCTTGGTGGATCCGTAGCGAGAAGAAATAGGAACGGAAAATTATAAAACAAAAACAGGATAAGATAATCCCTAAACAATCCCAAACCTGCTACAACTAACAAATGGCAACAGTTGGAAATATCATTCCAGAAAGATCTTTGAATATTTCACAACTATTAGTACATGATGTGATTATTATGATTTATTACCAAGTACACAAGCCAGCGAAGAATTCATGCAAAACAACAGTTCATTTGCTCACATTTTAATAGAAACGAAATACTGATGCAGTGCGTAATTGAAACAACCATAGACGAGATTCTATTTCGGAGCATGAGGTGCGAGATTGTGGAATGGTGGAAAATAGAACCAACGAGCCAGTGAACCGTACAAGAACACTGAAACAGAGTACAAGCTTTAGATGACACTAAGGCGCTATTTATACCAGGTCGTCCAATAATTCCTATCCGAAAATTTTCAAAATTCTATAATTTTTCTTAGAAGTGTAATAATATCAGGCAAGTGTAAAAACCTTCTAGAAGGTTCTCCAAAGTTCTACCCTAGGGGTATATAAGGCGCAGTCGCCGCGTCTAGCTACCAGTACAAGCTAAAGTGGACCAAGGTCGAATTCGTACGTTCGTGTACTACGAGTGGCTGCTGGGCAACGACACGGGCACCGCGGTCGCCAACATCGGCAGAGCGTGCAAAGAGGATGCAGTGTCCCAACGCACAGTCAGCCGCTTGTTCAATCGTTTCAAGAGCGGCGACACGAGCCTCGAGGACAGGGAGCACAGCGGGAGGCCTTCTACGGTGGATGATGACGAAGTCCGTCGCTGTATCAAGGAGAAGCCGGAAGCCACCACCCGTGAACTGGCTACGACGCTCGGCTGCAGCAAGTCCACCATCCACAATCGACTCAACTTACTCGGCTACCACAAAGTTCTGGCCCGTTGGATCCCCACCGTCTGACGGACGCCAACAAGCGGAGCCGCGTGGCCGTCTGCCAGTCCCTCCTCCTTCGTCCGCGTCGCAAGGAGTTTCTCGAGGACCTGGTCACTGGAGATGATAGCTGGGTTCTCTACGACAACGTCGCCCGCCGTGCCGTCTGGATCCCGCGTGGAGAAGAGCCGCCGACGACGCCGGAAGCCGACCTGCACCCGCTGAAGATCATACTCTGCTGCTGATGGGACACCAAGGGCATGCTGTACTTCGAGCTGCTCCCGCAAGGCAGGACGGTCACCGCCTCCATCTACACCGATCAGCTCGAGAAACTAGCCGCCGTCATCCGTGAAAAGCGTCTCCGACGGGCCTCGGTCCACCTGCTGCACGACAACGCGCGCCCCCACGTGACGAAGGAGACCCAGCAGAAGTTGGCGACGCTCGGCTGGGAGACGGTTGCCCATCCGCCGTATTTCCCGTACCTCGCCCCCTACGACTACCACTTGTTCCGCCCGCTGAAGTACCATTTGGCCGGAAGAAAATTCACCAACTACGACAATCTCAAATCCGACATCGCAGACTTCTTCGAGTCGCAGCCCCTGGAGTTCTGGGCGAAGGGCATCTTCGACCTACCCAATCGATGGGCCACTGTTGTGGATAACTGTGGTGATTATATGGTTGATTAGACTTGGTTTTCAATAAAGTTGAAAAAAAAATTAAAAATGGTGAAATTTTCGGACAAGAATTATTGGACAACCTGGTACTCCTCAAAGCAAGCGCGTCACGCGCGGGCATGGCGTTGGAGTATTAATGGCCTACCGCCACGCCAACGCGGCACGCGCGTAACGCCGGCTGCGCCATGGTGGTGGCGGCCGTAACGTCCTCCTAATCATTTTCATTATCAATCCATCATCAATGTCACTCCGTCCTGTGATAATCAATTCCTCGGCAACCCTCTGCTCTCGTGATGGTGAACGCGTGTACAGAATTTGCATGTTCGGAAAAGTTACGGCCCACTTTGTTCCACTCCGTCATGGCGTCGCCGCTGGAGTATTCATAGTCTCCGCAAGCGCGGAACGCGCGTGGAAAGTATTCACACTCTAACGCCACGCCCGCGTATCACGCGCGTGTCGTGCTAGCGTTGAGTAGTATGAACAGCGCCTAAGCTAAAATTTAAGTTGCTAACCAGCTCCAATGCCTTGCACAGCCAGTCGCAGATACGGCTTCTTCATGTAGTACTTTGCAGCTGCAGACTGATAGAAGATGAACGCCCCGATAGCGGCGCAACTCAAAGTGCCTGTCACACGACATGGGGCGCAATCCTTCCTGTTGATCTCACATGACAATTTCTCTACGTCGGAAGACATACTCTGCAATCAATTTCACGCTATGCAGACTGCATAAGACTTTTTGAAAAGAAATTCGTGGAGCTTCCATCAGGTGGGCCATCCTAGAGCGCAGCCAGCCGACACTCTGGAGGTCTTGTAGGCCGAATACAACCTCAAACCTCACGGATGCGAGGCACCCCGCTGTGACAGTGGCGCCGCAGTGATGAGAGGGCAGCCACGAAGCGGTCTGTAAGGTGTGAGTGTGTAGTCGGCCTACAATCCCAATCTGCGTCCCTGTCCTACGCAGTTATATTGCACTCTGTGCTGCTTATCGTAACCAGAAACAGGGAAACGATCGCAGCCGCCACCAACGCCCTCTTTTTCATGGCGGTGTATTCACTTTGCGCCTCTGCCCATTCCTCTGCGTATCTGCCGCCCGCCCGTGCCGCCTCGTTTCTGTATATGGCCTATATGCGCTCTAGGATGGTCCACTCGATGGAAACAGAGTATAAACGATCCACATTATCACAATCTATTCAACAACCCCAGTTTGTATCCGCCAGTGCGTATCACTCGGTATCATGAATTCCGTACAAATTGTTCATCGGGTTTTGTCACGGGTTTCAGTTTCACCACCGTACGTATGGGGCTTCTAGAAACAAGGGTTAGGTCGTTCTGGCCTTCGGCCTCACGCAGCTTAATCGGTGTCGACGCCTGCTCTCATCAGAAGCGTCGGTTTCTGTGTACGTGCCATTGCCACTAGCGTCCTGCTCCTTGGTTCGAGATCTACTTCTGGGAACCTCGTCTTTTCGCCGCGTAGAGCGCATGGTTTAACATGCAGAGTCTTCTCATTTCTGCGCCTCTTATACTCCCATCGTCGCATGATGGTCTAGCCGTGGACTGATCAAGTACCTGTCATCTCTGCCCATGGCTCCGGTAATCGCGCTTGGATGGGAAAGTCAGGTAGTTGAAATTCGTCCAGATCACGGACGAGCGGGAATTTTTGCTCTGATTTTCGGAAATCGGCACGACCTTCGAAATTTCGGAAATCGGAACGCCAAACCCCGTAGGAAATCGGAACTCAAAAATTCGTTCAGCGAAATTCCTAACTCTCCCTGGTACCTGTACCTACCGAAAACTTGGGCTTATCTTGCTTGATTTTATGATTTTCATGTAAATATGATCAACCCTAGCTTTGTGAAAAGTGAGAACGGACCTCGAATTCGAATTTAGCGCCCATAATACCCCCCTTAGGGATTTGGCCAGGAAAACAGTAAGAGAATTCTGATCTCGTGGATATTTCCGATTTATTCCGCATTTGCAGGCTTTTTTGGAAATCGGAAGGCCAAAAAGCATCGGAAATCGGAAGGCCAGAAAAGTATCGGATTCGAATTAATAATTCAATTTCGCGTCCAGAAACGTTCTGGCAATAAAGTCCTCTCAGGCTCGCAGGTGGCAACGCCACTCTAGTAGGCACACAGCACACTTGCCGCCAAATGGGTGGAGATGAGCTACATACAGACAGCTCGGATGCGATCTGTCCCCTCCCCTTACTACTCTTGATTATCGGTTTTCTCCACTTCCGCCGTCTCCTTAGTTATTTGTATTAGTGGGAATTTACAAGCTAGCACTCGGAATCCCCTTTGTGAGGCCATCCCGACTTGTTCCCGGCGCTTCCAACGGTGTTGGCATTCTGCACATAAATTTACGCTAGTACCTTGAACATGTTTATGAGCGCATATGATGTAATTAAATCATCATGCACTCTGGAAATTCGATTTTATAGCCGCTTCAAAGCGGCTGTACGGTCCGAAAATTCTTCAAATCATGGGGCGATGTGGGATGAAACCCGTGTGAGATACGCTTTATACAAAACTTTGCCGATTCATGTATGCCTTAGAATCTGATAGCGAGTTATTCGGTCGCTAAGGTATTGAACAAGCACCGCTGGCGAACTCCGTCTCACTTCGCAGAACAAATCGCTAGAACTCTCCAAAGTATCAGCATCAGCAAGGTGACGATCCAAAACCAAGCAAAACGGGCTGGCAATTTACGGAACAAAGCCCTCACAATCACCAAGACAAATCTCTGAGGTAGGTTTTATCCTTCTTAAAGGACACGTACGCGAAACAATACACACCTATGTAATATTGCGTCAACTCTTCCGCAACGACACCTTCTCCTTGACGAAAAAGTTGAACGGGAAGATGCCGAATTCATTCGCCACCGAAAGATACACACATCCTGAAATAAAAAGGTGGTAATTATGAAATCACAGCGACATTCATGTATCCACTAGGAAACACTCCCACGTCCTCTAGATTGAGGACTCATAACTCTCTTTAAGTTCAAAGTAAGGACAAGTCAAAAATATTAGATTGAGGTGTAAGGTCTCGCGCGCGCTAATTTATCAGGTGCTTCATCGTCGGGCGTGCACATGAGGGTATCTCAGAGGCCCTCAATGGGTTACATCCGCGGCAGGCTCGTCCGAAAAAATGCCTTAGTGACGCCCGTTCAACACGCACGCCGACCGCATGGGCGGAGAGCCCCATTCGGAAAGATTCCAAATATAATCCAATGAAATAGCCACCTGAATCACTCACCTAATCCGCCTACAATTGTCCTTCCTCTCTGAGCATGTGTAAGGAACCGATTCGAAGACCTCATGAACAGTAACACTGCCGATGCGGTTGTACCGTACTGAATCCACGTGAACACAGACAACCTCTCATTTTCCTTTTCTTTCACGCCATCCATGTTACCGGAGAATTTCGCTTTTCACCCTGAACTTTCGGGACGTGCCGCACATACTACACCACTTTAAGAACATTTGCTAAATGCTTCCAATCACGAATTCGAATTTCGCACCGAAACAGATCATACTATCCATATCAAAGCGGAATTCCGATCCGCAGTTGCGGACAACCACTGTTACAGCACACAGCTCGAAGATAATCGTGCTGGAACCATGTGATCTCGGATGCGATTACCCTCCATTTCGTGGCGAAATTTACTCTGTTCCTTTGTGTACGTGTGCGGAAGGTGAGAGACCGTGAGAGAAAAGGGGGGGGACAAGGGGACGCAACATACGCGCGCACACGATCGACCCCAGCAAATTTCACCCCTAAATAGAGAATAAACATTGTCAACGCTTGCGACAGCGGTTTCCCGCAGCTGCGAACCGGAATTTCGTTGCGATAATGACAGTAAAGTTGTAACAGATGCCTGTAGGCATCACAGGATTGACCGCAAATCACATCGCACAAGATACGATTTGAACCTAAATCCCAACAGTCAACAAAAAGCAAAATTATGACAAGCATTTTGTGGAAGAAAACATCCAATAGAGTCAAAAGACAAATGAGACCAAACTGAGAAGTTCATTTCTTATTTCTAATATCACATAAACCACTTAATCAAACAAGCGAGTAAAATCATGAAAGCTGCAGCAGCAAGACTACTCAACAATATAGCGTAACGATACCCGAGAGAGCTTACGTCATCTACACTACAGTCACTATCACATATGGAAGAGAGAACAAACTGACGAAAAGTTCTAGTGAACAGATCCTTGAACGGCCATTTAGGGTACTTACGACGTCCTAGTCATATATCACTTGTATGGACTGGATGTGGGAGGGGAACCACGCTCCTCTTCTCCTTATCCATTGACATCGCCTTCCTCATATCTAGAAAGCGAATTTAATCAAAGGGGATCTCGAAAAACACAAAATCGGTATCCATCAAGCTAACACGATGGTCTCAAGGTAAGAAAGCCGCAAGGGGCGAGAGAAAGTGGGGAGGAGCAAAGGGCTGCTGTGGCTGGCGGTCACAGAGGCTAGGCCCGCGCCAGCAGCGGATGAGATTTGTATGTTTTTTCTCGAGAAAACGAGCCACAGACCCGGCCCCGCCTATTCTCGCGACGTGCGCCGCGACAAAAAATTCAGATTCGCCTAGTTGATTTATAGCCTAGCTTCCTCATTTCGAGCCGGTTGAAGTATGGCTCATCGGGCTTATCATGTCAAAATCACAGATCATTGTTATATTATGCCATGACCGACCGCTCCGCTACTGGCTCCGCCCGGACTCTTTCGAGCAAGCTAGGCTTTACCGATGCTCCCAAATTCTATCTCTTCACTTCTCAAGCTTTTATGTTGTGGTACGATTAAACTGTCACTGCACCCTGGGTATAAGGAAGTATCTAGGTATAATTTTCACAACTGGGTACGGGGATTGTATACCCTGTTCCAAACGAGATGGCAAGCGAAAAGTTTAAAGAAGGAGCGCTTCCCGTGCGTCCCTGACATTTTTGGATTACGGTAAGACGTCGCGTACGCAAATCACGTGCTCGAGACAGCATCTGTCTTACCGTAATCCAGAACAGAATTCATCGAGTTTTCACGATCTCTTCTATTTTTCCGCATACTTCATCGTTTTGTTTGCGCTATTTTCGCTGAAAATGCCCGTAATACTCACGCTAAATGTAAACACTCTCATTTACGAGGCAGGTAGAGTGCTTCAGAAAATGGATTTGGTTTTTGGATTACGGTGAGACAGTTTCTTTGTCGCGCACTTGATTTGCGTACGCAACGTCTTACCGTAATCCACAAACGTCAGAGACGCATAGGGAGCGCTGCTGCTCTGGACTCTTCGCTTGTCATCTCGTATGGGACAGCGCATACCTTCAGCATGACAGTTGAAGAACCCTTTCACTAGTTTTCTGAAGACTTCTCTAACCCAAAAGGTCAAATACTTTAGCCTAGAAAGTAAGTTGTGGCGCTGGAAACAAATGTGAGCTCTGCCTTTAGACTTCAGAAGAAGCATGCAAGATAAAATTTTCGAGCAAAAACTCAAAAACTGTCTTAGCATCACGAAAGATGGCGGTAAACCGAAAAAGGTCAGCATCCCATGTTAGTTTGACAACGATTCATAAGTCTCAAAAGAGCACACTTGCATTTCTCTTCTTTTTCATATACAATTTTAAAAAAATTACATTTGTCGGGTAGTGTGGGCCGTGACGTGTGTTGTCTAGAGGTGTTGGACACTGAATAACCAGAGAGTTTATTAGAAGAACCGCACACGCGGTGTCCAGACGAGAAGAATAATTATGAGTATGAGACTGAGCGCCTTATATAGGGGGAATTGGCGCCCGATTCAAATACCTATCGTAAAAGGGTTTCCACGCGGGACCGCGTGGATGCTGCTTCAGAGATTTCGAAAAGATGACAAATAAAAATGAGTCATAGGGAAGACAACGGAACAAGAGGTGAGTACATATATCGTCTTTGTATTGTCTTTCTTCTTTACACATTAAAATAATTCAAAGCTCAACTAACCATAAGCATTCTCATCTTTCGGTCCTGAGTAGTAGTCGATAATCTCTCTATAGACCACATATCCTAAGGCTTTGTACATGGAAATAGCTACATGATTCGAAACTCGGACAAACAGATCCACGAAATATGCCTTCTTCCTGAATTATATTTTTAATCAATATAAATCACCTTTTGAAAACTACAGCAGTACCCTTACATCCACCAAATGTTATCGGTGTGTAATTGCGGACAGGAAGTGAAATACCATACGTTTTATACAGAATCTGGCATTATTCCATTTTCGGGCCCAAAAGGTCGCGAACTGTTTTGGCCCAAGCTTAACCCAGGGGAGTTATTTGGGTTGCTCAGTTATACGCGGGGTCCCCTGAGAGTTTTTGCCGAGAAATAGCCGTGATATGCCTGCTTGCCGCGTAATGGCCACAAAATAATGCTAGCCGCTAAATAGCCGCTAAATAATGCTCACCGCGAAACAACCGCCGCCACATTATGCTCGTAGCGAAGTAGCCGTCAAATACTGCTGGCCGCGAAATAGCCGAGAAATAGCCGTCAAGTTATGCTCGCCGCAAAATAGCCGCGAAATAATGGTGGCAGCGAAATAGCCGAGAAATAGCCGCCAAATAATGCTGACCCCGAAAAAGCCGCGAATCAGCCGAGGAATAGCCGCTAAATAATGCTCGCCGCGAAGTAGCCGAAAAATAACGTTCTCCAGGTAAGTGTACGACGCATTCCAGAGGCATGATTCAAATGTGAACACTCCCGTTGGTTCAATTACCCAAGTTTGAGGTACTTGGACCTCACTCAGCCTCTGTCGGCCCCGCCCAACCGCTGGCGACCCCCGATGGCGGGTCGGCGAGCCGGCGACGGCTGCATCTTGGTTACTTCTCGTTATTTCTCGGCTATTTCTTGTCCATTTCGTCGAAAGCCGAGAAATAGCCCACCAGGAGCCGCTGCGGGGCCCGGTGGTCTATTTCTCGGCTATTTCCCGGCCAAAACTCTCGGAGTCTAGCGCCGCTAAGATCCGATAGAACGGCGGTAGGGGGGAGCATGGTTGCCACCCGGCGCGACGGGGGGGGTCGTAAAATGTTTGAAAAACATGCGAAAAAAAAAGAATTTGGAGGTGGGCCTTTCTTAGTGGAGAAAAAGGGAATTTACTCCAAACTCTAAAAAAAGCTGGAACAATTCTTATTCCCTTGGGGGATCGTAGGATTTTTAGAAATTTTGGTCAACCATGGAGAGGGTCGTAGTTCCGCCGAACATTGGCGCAAAGGCCTGCTCAACCTTGGGGGGAGGTAAATTGTTATAATTTTGGCGCGGAACCTGAAATTTGTAGAGGTCGTAAGGATTTTAGACTGCATTTTCATCTCCGCGAAGATGGGGGATTGTAGAAAAAATCTATCTTTTAGAAAACATCGCTCACCACAAATGAGGGGGGGGGGGGAGTCGCAGCGCCGCCAGACCCTGGTTTCACGAACGATTATGGTAGATATACGGTAGTTTGGTCAAGATGTGCTCTCTGACTGAATCTGGCTCAAAGAGGGTTTTTGCGTACCTGACTACTCCCTAATTATCCGAAAACCGGGAAGGAAGCACATTGGATACATGATCAGAACCCCCAAAAGACCCCCCCCTTAGCCAAAGTCTCTGCCAAATCTCGACCTTCTATGGTAAAAGTACCGTAGCCTAACGTAATCTTCTGAAAAAAAACTGGGAACAAACTTCATCTTCATCTTCAGGACCCAAACCACCCAAGATCTTTTGATTTTTGCAGAATTTTCTTACGACCTATAGGTCCGAAAAGTGAAATAAAGTATGGAATATATTCTGTTTTGAAGGCAAATTCAATTTGTTTTTCGCGTGCTCGTGCGGATGGGGGGAAGAGACGGCGAGAAAGTGTGAGGGAGAAGGAGGCGCAGCGTACGCGCGCAACCGCACGCGATCGACAGCAGTAAATTTCACTCCGAAATAGAGCATATTTCCATCTCAGTTTCTTCACCTCAACATTTCGCCCTCAACTACAGACCCAGAGCTCTAAGCTTAGAACTTTGCGCCTTCACAATAAATTCTCACATTTCTGAAATCTGCTCCAGTGTATACATCATTCGGGCGCCAAGTCCAAGTCGACGATAATCTGGAGCCACGGAGAGTGCAGTTACATGACCATGCCAGTTCTCGTCTCTTCCTTCCGCTTTTCCCATAACTGAAATGAGAAAGTTTCGAGACCACGACCCTAAATAATATCTAGCCCTAATAGTGGGTCAAAAACAAGCGAAAATACTGGTACACAGTATAACCAACCTTCAATCTCCTAAGAGGAAGATTTTCATCAATGAAAGCGGAGGCTGCGCGCTACCCCGTGCAGAAAGCCAATCGATAATTTTAGGATTTTCCCGCGTTCCGATTTAATCCGGTATTGGCGCGTAGCAACTCAGACAATCGAATTGACTGAGACGCGCCCGACGAGGAGCTGGGTCGTTCCCTCAGCTACATCTGGCCAGGAAGACGTGCGCTCTCCGTCTACAGAGCCTCCTCGGACGCGACTTCTCCCAATATTTGGCCGCAAGCGCACCTTCACGCTATTGAAGGCTGTCGGTTTTTCGTGATACTTCATCATGAAGCGCGAAACTAGTAAACTATCGTCTGTTTCCGAATGAAATTTATCTCCGTTTATAGCATGCGTTTGCGCGCATAAGCTGCGTCTCCTTCCCAGACTTTCTCGCTGTCTCTATCTTCGCTCCGCACAAGCGCGCGAGGGAACAGAGTAAGTTTGGCTCGAAACCAGAGGATACATACGCGCCGGGAGGCGTGTTGCCTACAAGATTTGCCTTCTGGATGAAGTCCCCGAGCCTCTCCCTTTTTGGGTCATCGGGACAAGGGAGGTCTATTTATTGATCTCCTCATCAATGTCAAGACCAGTACGGATCCAAGATGTTCAACCTACGCGTGGTGGATCTGTGGAGTCGACATATGGAGGCTCATCAAACGAACATCAATCACTCCATGTGGAGTTTTTTCGTATTGGGAGTGTAGATGGCTGGCTGCTGCACTCCTCTGTATTCTACTTCTACGAGCTGGCATTGAGAGGAATCCGGGACCGCGCAGCAAGACACCACGATATCCCTGCTGTCACTGCGGACTATCTGCTCAACATGCAAGCATTCAATGTGGCGGTTGCCTTGGCTGGGTACACCTCAAATGTTCGGGATTGTCCAGCTATGATGACTACACTCATGCTTACTGTTGTATGTCTTGCTCTGTAAATCCTCCTAGGGTTCCTCAACATGGTCTTAGCATTTATCAACTAAATATCAATGGCCTACGTGCCAAACTTGCTGAACTTACAGTGTATGTAGATCGCACTCAACCTGATGTCATTCTCCTGCAGGAGACCAAGCTTAGCATTTCTTCCTCCTCCCTCCCCCGTCTCCCCGGTTATCTATCCTATCATGTTCCACGTACTTCCCATGGCGGTGGTGTTTCAACTTTTGTGAAATCATCTATCCCTTCTCACATTATTGCTCTTCCCGATGATGATGTTGTTGAATGTCTTGGAGTTCATATTGTATTACAAAGTGGCCCCCTTGATATCGTCAATGTCTATATACCCCCCACCACATCCTGTCCCATTTCATTTGATCCCACGCCTTACTTACATGATGTCCATGCTGCCTTATCATCAAGTTCGGTTGTAATAGCTGGTGATTTTAATGCTCATTCTCCTTCGTGGTTTTCTCCTCTAGAGCCTGATAATAGAGGTGAACTCATTGAGCTTTTCGCTGATGATTGTGATCTTGTTCCCATCAATGAGGATTCTCCCACTCGTCTTCCAGCGGTGGGCAGACCCTCCTCACCCGACATCACGTTTGTATCATCCTCGCTAGCTATTTCCTGTACCTGGTCTACTGATGTGGCACTGACCAGTGATCATGTTCCCATAATTATATCATTGGATCTGTCACTTAATAGTTGGCTTGCTCCGTTCTCTGGCTCTCGTTGTAAGTCCTATTCTAATTATCGTAAGGCTAACTGGGACTTATTCAAAGAGGTATTGCTCAGCCAGGCGGCCAGCTACCCATGGAACGGCTCAGTCTACGACAAGGAGAAGTTCATAGTGGATGCCATAGGACGTGCTAGCAAATCTGCTATCCCTACTGGACGTGTGAGGACTTTTCACCCGAACGTGCCCAGTGAAGTGCTTGAACTAATCACTATGAGAGACGACAAACGAAGATCGGATCCCAATGATCCAGCGATACAGCAGCTGTCGGAAAACATCACCGCATTGCTAAATGAACACAAGCAGCAACGCTGGAAAGAGCTCACCGAGTCGATCGATTTTACCGTGGATGCCAAAAAAGCCTGGACCACTTTGAAGCGGCTTTCAGGCAAAAAGATGAGTATTGACCGCAACATGCTCGAGTTTCCGTCTGGAAGATTCGAGCACGGATACAAGGCTGCTTGTCTGCTCGGCAAACTATTTGCATCTGCGTCATCGCCTCGGGATAAGCAACACAGACGAACAATGCGAGCAATCAGGAAACTCAGTCGACTGGATGTCCCTGCTATCTCTCCTTCCGCCATCGACAAGGTCATCAAATCGATGAAAAATTCGCGTGCTGAGGGACCCGACGGGATTTCGGCTGTTCATCTCAAACATATTCCTGAATCCTATTACGAACTGCTCTCTGATCTTATTCATTCGTCTTTCAGTTCTGGTGTTGTTCCGGCCCGCTGGAAACAAGCTGTCGTCATCCCCATCGCCAAGCCAGGCAAGCCGCCGGATAAGGCTGCTTCCCACCGCCCCATTTCCCTCCTCTCCCCCCTTGCCAAGCTTGCGGAAAGATTCCTCAATCCGCTCCTCCAAAGCAGTCTACAGCACAACACCCACCAGCATGGTTTCAAGAAAGAGCATTCCACAGTCACAGCCCTGACGTCGATTACCGAGCACATAATCGCTGGATTTAACCGCAAGACCCCGGCTGGTAGAAGCCTCGTCGTTGCCATAGATCTTACGGCGGCTTTTGATAGCGTCAGTCTTCCGCTCCTCTCAAAATCGATTCTGGAATCGGACATGCCCAGTTGGTCTAAAAGATGGATGATTAATAGCTTTATCAAGAACCGGTCTATTCGTGTCAAGTTCGACGGACATCTGTCGTCTTCGGTTCCTCTGAAAGCCGGTGTCCCTCAAGGCGGAGTGTTATCCCCTAGCCTATTTTCGCTATTTCTATCTGATATTCCTGTTCCACCAACTGGTATTCATCTGTGCCTGTACGCTGATGACATCACCATCGTAAGCACGTACTCAGTTATTGATCGAGCCACTGCTACCATGAATGACTACTTACGTACCCTGGCAGTGTATCTTAAATCAAAGTGGCTGACTGTCTCTGCCTCCAAATCAAGTGCTACTCTATGTACAACGGCTACTATTGAACATCGGCTTCATCCCAGAGTCATGTGGGATGGCCACGAGCGGCCACTGTCTAAGCATCCTCGACTATTGGGAGTTTTCCTGGACCCCTCTTTAAGATTTCATGAAAATACGCGAATACGAGCTGCCTCTGCCAACTCGCGCAACAACATTCTCCGCGCCTTGGCTGGAACCTCGTGGGGCAGCACGGAGGAGGTACTACGTACGACTTATAGAGCCATGGTCCAGCCGGTCTTGGAATATGGCGCCCCTATTTGGACTCGACATCTCTCTGAATCTTCTTGGTGCAAGCTGCAGAGAGCACAGAATGCTGCCCTCAGGCTTATAACGGGTTGTCACAAATCGACGCCAATTCCGCATGCTCATCAGGAAACCGGCCTACTCCCTGTAAAACAGCACTGCTTACTCCAGTCTCAGCAGTTTCTCATAAGTATTGTCAAGAGCCCGACCCATCCAAACCACCATCGTCTGTCGTCCGGCCCCATCCAAGAAACATACGCACGCCGCTCAATGCTTCCCTGTCGGCTGTCGATAAACAAGGCTGGGCTACATCCGAGCTCTCCCGCAGAAGGCTCCAGATGGCGGAGCATACGCGCTTTGTGGCAGAGTACCTATCTGATGCTCAGCCCAATTCAATCTATGGCGGCGTACCCCCACGAGTCGACGACAGCGAAGCCGATCTACCGAGACGCACCCGAACAATCCTCGCTGGTCTGCGATGCGGCCACTCCACATATCTAAAGGCCTACGCTCATCGGATCGATCAGTCAGTCCCTGATAGATGCCCTGATTGTGAATGTGCTGGACATGATTCATTGCATCTATTTTCATGTCCGGCCAGACCTACAATGTTATCTGCTCGAGATCTATGGTGCAAGCCGTGTGAAGTGGCTAGCTTCCTACGCCTTTGATGCGATGCTGTTCATGGCTGAGAAGAAGAAGAAGAAGACCAGTACTGTGCCTTTCTGGGCCAAATTCCGGTCCGTAATTGCGTCTCGACGCGCTCTACGGCCGCACGCGCTCGAGTCAGTCGAGTTTCCAGCGCCAAAGCCGACTCGAAGTGGCTTTTTTATACAGTTTTCTCCAATTTTTTCCAGTTTCCAAAGCTCATCTAGAGTCAACAGATCGGCGGCTGCGGCGCTTGAAACTCTTCCCACTCGAAAGCGCGCGGCCTCAAAGCGTGTCGTGACGCAATTGCGGACCGGAATCTGGCCCAGGGAAGAACAGCACTTGAACTTTGACAATCGTGAATTGGCTTTCCACCCAGCCCCCACGCGTGTCGTAAACAGCGCGGGTTCGCACTCATCATTCAATATGTACTTTCGTGCCGGTCGTACAACGGTGTGTTGGTCCACACTTGGGAAGATCGACTTGGCTACCTCGTTAAGCGATCGGCCTGCGTCTCTCATGCGCCTCGCTCCAAGGTGCGCTCAGCGGACAGGATACCTAGACGTCCGCGTCCCTCTACCTCCGATTATCTGAGAAGGGCATGGCCGACCCTGTCCATCTTTGCGTAAAGCTATGAGCTAGACTGACAACGAATCAGGAAACAGCAACTTCACAAGCAAACAAATGGATTGAGGTGATCTATCTGCTCAAAAGCAAGGTGCCCATCAAACACACAAACCCGCTGGCAAAGCACAGATGGATCTTTCTCCAGATGTTCACATTTTTAGGAGAGACGATAAGATAACTCACTGTATCCCATGATTTGTCCATTTGGATGCTCAGCTACTTGGTAATACTCTGGCCAGTTAACGAGGTAGTAAAGGTAGAAGTTGAAGCCATACTGAAATTCATGAATCAGTGACTATGGTCGTAAAAAACAAAAAAATTATGTATGAATCACCATCCCTTCGCCTGAATCGACAACCTCTTAGGGCCGTTTATACTTCCGCCCCCGAGCGGCGCTACGAAGAGCATTCCTATAATTTCGATTGTGCTGCGCCGCGTGATGAACAATTCCAATTACTTTTTCAATCCACGTTTGCAGCTTATGGAGACTTCTCCGAACCGAGTTATGGGGGTTCAGTTTATTGCTATTCCGCGATTTACAGCAGGTTGCCGTAGATGTATACCCTGTCCCAAACGAGATGGCTAGCGAAGAGTTTAGAGAAGCAGCGCTCCATCTGCGTCTCTGACATTTTCGGATTACGGTAAGACGTTGCGTACGCAACTCTCGCAATATGTCTTACCGGATTTCGAACACAGAAATAAACGAGATTTTCACGTTCTCACGTTCTGAAACACTTTAACTGCCACGTACGGAAGAGTATCTGCATCGAGGGTGAGTATCAAAAGCATTCTGAGCAAAAAGAACGCAAAATATTGACGAAGAGTGTGAAAAAAAAAACAAATAAGATGTGAAAAACTCGTTGAATTTTATTTTTGGATTACGGTAAGACATGCTGCGTGATTCGCGTGCTCGACGTCTTACCGTAATTCAAAAATGTCAGAGACGAGATGTCTTCTTTAGACTCTTCGCTTGCCATCTCGTTTTGGATAGGGTATACTAAACGCTATCTAGCTGGCGTAACCTAGCTTAGGAAACCAATGACAGGAAACCGAATTCTTTTTTCAGCACCCCGAATATAGCCCAAGAAATGTTGGAAGCTCCTGACCAAACCAGTCAGTTTTCCAATAATCAACAAATGAACGTTTCATTCATGTCTCGCCCAAGAATAGCTCCCAGAGAAAATTTTCAAGCCAAATCCGAAGTTACTGTGCTTAGCTGGGCAAAATTCCGGTCCGCAATCGCATCTGGACACGCTTTGCGGCCGCACGCGCTGGAGTCAGTCAAGTTTCCAGCACCAAGACCAACTCGACATGGCTTCCTTACACAGTTTTCTACAATTTCGTTTGCTTTCCAGTTTCTAAAACCCACCTAGAGTCCACAGATCGGCGGCTGCGGCGCTGGAAACTTTTCTGACTCGAATGCGCGCGGTCGCAAAGCGTGTCGAAACGCAATTGCGGACCGGAATTTGGCCCAGAGAAGCAGAGTAAGTGCGTGAATACCCTGAAAACTGCCTGCTGTCTACCCAAACCTTTTCAGAGAAGAGCTTAAATACCTTCGTAATAATGACGCATGATTATGCGCCTGCTCGAGAACACGATTTTTCCAGTTTTAGAAGATTTTGCAATTACTTATTCCAATAAAGTGCACAAATACGAGAGCCCGAAGCAGAAATTTTCTCCTGCTTCTCTGGCGCAAATCGCCATCCAACACTGTGCTATCAGGAACGCAGATGAGACATTCCTGCTTTCTTGGACTCTCCTTCGTTGGACTCGATAGGAACAGAGTATAGAAGCCGCGTTCACGTTGTTTTGAAACCTGTCCTAACAGCCGTTTCACGTTCTGAAGCACAGAAGCGTTCAGTATTGCGACAGAAACATGGCCATGACCACAACCATTAGGTTGAAGCGAAAGTTTCCCGCCTCTTGACTTATAGTTAGAAGGGTTTTGAACTTATCAGCGCTTGTCTTTCGGCCAAGTGCGATATACCGATCAAAAGCACAGATTCTTTTCTATCTAAAGCCGCCCTCCATTTGGGCCAAAGCCTACTAATTTGTGAAATATATGCTATAATTCAGCGGTAATCTTCAGTACTGAGCATCTTTTGAGTGCTTCTATTCACTTTGAGGTAAACGACCAAACCTGCCAAAACTGACAGGACAGTTGAGCCACCTCAGAACTAGATGTCAGAGCTTTTGTGGAAATTTTCAAAGGAGCGGAATTATTGACTTCTAGCGAATTTTGTGATTTTGCAAATTCGGTCTTTTCGGGCTTATCCGAGAAGTTTCGGTCTCGAAGCTTCTAAGGTAGGTACAGTGGCCAAGTAACTACTCAATAGCAATTTTTCGTCGATTATCGATCCTTTTTTTTCGAAAATAGAAAAAAATGGCCAGATGCGATTTGAAAAAAAAATCGTTAACTAACGAAAAAAAAACTATTGAATGGGGACTTGGCCTATATACTCAACTTTGATGCTTCGAAGCCGAAACTTCTCGGATAAGTCAGAAAAAAACTGAAGTTGCAAAATCACAAAACCTGCTGAAAATCATATATGCTTCGTCGAATTTTTTTCGCAAACGCCATCATCTAGTTCTAAGGTAGATCGAGTATTATGGTATCAACTCTAGCAGGTTTGGTGGTTTACCTCAAAGTAAATTGAAACACTCAAAAATGCTCAGTACTGACGATTACCACTGAATTATAGCATATATTTCGCAAATCAGAAGCTTTTGGCCCAATTGAAAGGCAACCTTAGATAGAAAAGAATTTGTGCTCTCGATCGGTATACCGTACTTGGCCGAAGGGCCAACGCTGAAAAGTTTAAAAAATCTTAAAGTCAAGTGGCGGGAAATTTTCGTTTCAACTTAGACTATTCCGATAGACCAACAGGGTCTTCAACTCCATTCATGAACGGGCGAGTGTCGCCTAGTGGCAGAAGGCGCTGTTTTCGCTACAGACGGCCGGGTTCGACCCTCTACCATGGTCAACCGAGCCTTTTCTCTATCAAAGTCTGTAATTTACCCGTAACACTTTTAGTCCACTACGGTCACAATGTTCAATGCGCAACGCATCCCATTAGTGATTGCAGACGCCAAGTTCTTATCCTTACCCTATCTTATTCCCTAAAAATAAAGTATCCCCTTACCGTTTCCGTCATACTATCCAGATTAACATTATTGAATTTCAGCATATCCATCACATCGAACGGTCGTATCGTCGTCATCTGCAATTCTTCTTGCAAAACAAATGATTTTTGTGTTATTGTGTAGCGTCTCAGCGGATATGCGATCCCCTTCCCTAGGAGACCAAAACTTTCGAAAATTTTCACGATTCCCTGTCCAAATCTTCGTTTTTGGGTCGAAACTTTTGGGATTTCCTCCCTAAAAGCTCATTACAATCGGCACGGAACGCACTGACACCTTGCGTTCCCTGGCGCAAACTCGGTGCACGCATTTCAAAACATATGGCACCGAGTTTGCGCCAACCTTCAGTAGAGAACGCAAAGTATCAGTAGGATCCGTGCCGACTGTATTTCATCAGGTTAAAATCCGCTAATGCGCAAATCGTGATCAACGAGACTCAGTTTGACCCATAGAAAAAGTCCGGCCTCTTGCTCCGCCCCATCGAAAAGCTCCGCTTCCAGCCGCTCTACACACCATATCATGCCCTTAACAGCACTGACTATATCAAAGGTAGTAAACCACTACAGAACTCTGAAAAACAGATTTTAATTCATATATTTATAGAACGTAATTTCAACTATTAAAAACGTATCACCGAACTCATATACAACCAAGCATGTAGAACTGCTAACAACACCGTTTTAAAAATACCAGCAACTCTATGGACTATGTAGCTATCCTACCAGTAACTCAATGTCATCATAACGTAAGCAGATCGCCACACTTCACTCGGACTTTGGCTTCGATCCATCATCTTCCTGTATGCCATAAGGACGCAGTGCTGGGAATTTCTCTTTCAGCCATCTCACCTAAACGAACACGCATTTTCATGCTCCTCGTCGTGGGTGACACTTTTGTGGCAGTTCATAACGTTTATAAAATCTTCAGCACTATTCCTACTTCTCCGACTGCAGATTTCGAAAAAAACCCGCCCAAACTTTGTCTAACGTGGGACGTCGATTTTACGTGGATGATTACGGTAGGTTAAGGGCACTTATACCGTAGGTTGAAATGTGAGCTTTAACGCAAACCTCGCCCAGGGTGGTTCTTTGAGGCGCTAATCACGAATTGTGGTGCGCGCCAAGCGCGCACAAGTTTTGGTTTCGAACTGGACCAGCGCAACCCCTTTTCCGAAATCTCAGTTCATGATAATGTAGAAATTAGAGGGAAGTCTTCACTTCCCTCACACCTCATTCCCAGCACCCCCACGGACGGTACTCTCGAGTACCTCCCAATCCATCTCCCCCTAAAAACACCCCTTTCTCTTTTCAACATATACATTCCACCTACAACTTCATGCCCTTCATCTTACAATCCTATCCCACTTCTCAAGCAGCTGAGCGACTGTTCCCTCTCATCCTCGGTCGTTTTCGCGGGTGATTTCAACGCTCACACCTTTTGCTCGTCTCTCGGTCCTGATGTTAGAGGAAATGACGTCGAAGAATGGGCAGATGAGTGCGACCTGGTCATTCTAAACGATGATCAGCCCACTCGTCTCCCTGCCAGCGGCCGATCTTCTAGCCCAGACATATCTCTTGTCTCGTCCAACCTTTCTAGCTGCTGCTCATGGTCTACCTCGACTACTCTGCCAAGTGACCACGTTCCTGTCTTTGTCCACATCGATCTATCCAATTCTCTCGCTCCCTTTTCTGGTGTTCGCCAACGTTCTTATCTTAATTTAGGCCGAGCAGACTGGCGCCTGTTCAGTGAAGTTGCGCTTCGCCTATCGGCAGATTACCCGTGGAATGGAAGCGTGCACCAGAAGGAGTGCCATCTATCTGACGCAATCCGCAAGGCCATGAATGCGGCTATCCCTATCGGTCGCGTCAAGACGTTCTATCCAAATGTCAACAGGGAAATCCTGGACAAAATTAGAACGAGAGATGCGAGGAGAGCGGTTAATCATCTGGACCCCGTGGTTGCTGAGCTTGACAGTGAGATCAAAAAGGATTTGGACAGACACAAGAAAGAAGAGTGGGAGAAGTTCACCGGACAGATGGACTTTAAGACGGACAGTGCAGCTACTTGGAAGGTTTTACGGAAGCTTTCGGGTAAAAGCTCACCCGCCACCGTCTCCACTATCGAATTCGACAACGGCGTATTCAAATCAGGAAAGGAAGCCGCTTATGCGCTCGGGAAAAGTTTTTTTATCACCAGTGCTAAACGAGGTCCGCAGAATAGAGTGACTGTAAGAGAGCTGTGCCGCCTCCCGCTTATGAGCACGGCCGAAGCGTTTACTACGACGCAAATTGAGAAGATTATAAAGGAAATGCGGAACTCTAGAGCTATTAGTCCTGATGGGATATGTCCTGCTGTCTTGAAGAAGATACCCACTGACTTACTACCGCTCCTCACTGATGTGATAAACTCCTCGTTCACGTCGTGTACTATCCCGCAGAATTGGAAGATGGCAAACGTCGTTCCGCTGCCCAATGTGAGGAATGAGGGTCAAAAAGATGAGAAAATACAAAAAGAAACACAAAAATAGGTAAGAAAACTCCTCGACAGGAAAAAAAACCGCATTGCGCCAATTCTGGTGTACGGTAGCCCCATTGGTACGCAATGGAGGGATTACAGGCTACTGTACGCCAGAATGGCCGCAGGCGGGAAGAGGTTTTTTAGGCCTCGTCGGGGAGTTGAGATTCATTCCGTTTCCTGTGCCTGTTGCTGAGGGTCGCCGCGGACCCATTTTTCATTCATCTCCACCTCATCTCCTCCTCTTCAGCGCAGCGCTCGTCCACCTTGAAAGCTGCCGCTCCGCGCTAGTCTGTTTTGATTAGGATTTCACTTTAGGGCTGTCATCACTTGATTCATAGTAGGTTTGCATTGTTGCTAACAATTATTGTGTTGTGTTCGTGCGCGATTTTATTGTGTGTAATCGTATAATAAATTGGTTTTACAGTTGTGTCCATTTCCATTTGCACAGGGTTTCCCCCCCCCCCTTTTACCTTGTTCTGGGAGCATCACGCAATAAAAGAACCTAACTTGGGGGCCGAACCGGGATCCCAAGAATAAAAAAAAAGGGTTAGCACACAACTGTAAGGTCAGTTTATCCAGATTCGGCTCGTTTCTCGCCGAACTTTTGTGGTTGTGTAGGTAAATTGCGACACTGTGGTGGCCTAAACACGTAAGTGGTTGGGTCTGCAGTGGAACTGATAGAGAGTGACGGTGAGCCAATCGGTTCTGTCACTCAGGCTATCATAGTGGTGCCTAGATTCTCTAGCCAAAAGTGGCGACAGGGAGAAACCTCTGCCCAAATTTTTTTTGGTCCTAAAAACTTAGAGAATCCAAGACCCACTATGAGTACAACCACAATTGTTGGCGGAAGACAAGTTGGCATGGCACAGGCAGGAAATTTGATGATTTCTGTTGCAGATTGTGCTGTGGACCCAACTGGAATGTCGGAGCCATGTGAGACGTCGACCATGGAGCTGGAGGTTGATTTCCAGCGGCTATGTGGTGATGAAGCGTCGAACACGTCACGATCGGAAGCACTGCAGGTGTGTGATCGGTTAGAGCGGTCGATTAAAGATACTGAAACGCTAGTGAGGGCGGAGGTCAGTAAATCGGGACGCATTGGGGACCCAGGTCGGGTAGCCATTGAAGAGATAGGCAGGCAAGGCACTGAGGAGGCCCAGAAATTTTTGGAAAGCTTGAGAGCTTTTTGCAAAAAAGGGGCGGTGCTAGAAAGATGGTGCGAACTAGTCTTAGCCAGCCTAGGTTGCGGTGATCGCAATGAGTTTGTAGCAAAACTGGATGACATGTTAGAGCGGGATGAGGCCCTCACGGATATTGCAGCGAAGTTTAGCTGGCAATTAGAGGAGATCCCTGCTAAGTTATCCAATGTGTTACTGGAATACACTGTTTTGCAGGAAACGGTCGATCGTCAGGCAGCTGAGCTGGATGAACTGAGAGAGTTCAAGAGACGGCATGAAGCGGCTCAAAGGCGAGGCTCGACGGCCCCGGTGGTTCAACCCCCTACGGAAAGGGAAGTGATGGTTGACGATGTCCCCGGTGAGTCTGGTGCTGTAAGAGTTACTGGTCGTGAGGCTTTGAGGATGTTGCAAGGCAGATCAACCCGTGGAGTAAATTCTTTGTTTCAGAATGGCTCCGACGGCTCTGCGATCAACATGGGCTCAACCCGGCACAGGCGTACGCCCAGCTCACGACGTCATGGACAGCCCAGGAACAGAACAGGTTGGTCTAGTCATTCTTCATTGGGTGACGATAGCGAACCTGAGCGTGAGGTGGTAGCGGGACGGGAGTCCCGTGGTGGAGTAAGTGGTGCCCCAAGGGAGGGGGATAACATGGCCTCATACCTGAAATATATCGCGCTGCCGGAGGTTAAGCCATACTCGGGAACGGAAAAAAGTTATACGTTCCGTATGTTTGTGGAGGCCTTCGAGTTGAAATATCCGCGAGGTAGTTGGGCTGATGCGGAACTGTGCGCGCTGTTCCGTTCCAAGTTGGTAGGGAAAGCAAACAGCCAGTATGAAGCGTTACCTCGCAGGGATAGAGAAAGCGGATATGCGGTATTGCTTAGTGCTATGAAGCGGTTATGCAAAGCAGAGCAACGCACAAATAAGGTAGTCGCATTAGGGGAACTCAAGCGGTTGCAAAAAGCGGATACGCAGACCGTCGCCGATTTTTGCATTGAGTTGGAAAGGTTGACCCGTCGAGCCTACCCTGACCTAGATGAGCGAGCCTTAGACACCGAGAGAGCTCACTTGTTGTACGATCAGCTGGTTCATTGGAAGGACTCTTATTATTTGATGGAGGCCTTAGAAAGTGAACGTGATGCGTACAATAAACTGAAAGAGACTGCCCAGCGTATCGAGCGTAGGGATATGACGCTAAGGAATATTCGTGGAGTCTCAACAAAGAGAGATGAGCGAAGCCAGGCTGAGGAGCAAGGTCCACGGTCGAGTCAAATGTCCAAGCCTTTGCGTAGTAGTGCAGCGGACGATAGGGCCAAGATACCAGCTCCACGAAAAGCAGAACAGTTGTGCTTTGCGTGTCAGAAACCTGGACACCGAGCAAAGGACTGCGTCAGGTTGAGTGCGGAACGTGAAGGCACTAGTACTCAACAGGCAGGATCGCTTTCGGCTCGGCTCATGGCAGCAGTCTGTCGTTCAAAGGGACAGTCCAAAGCCGGAAGGGACGGAAAGCCGAGAAAAATCGGATGTCCATTGTTTGGAAAGGTATCGACTACCAGGTTAGAGATATACGGAAGACAGTGGGAAGCATTGCTGGACACTGGGTCCGAAATCTCAATTTTGCCTGCGGATGTGCTTCTGCAAGCGAAGAAGGACGGGGTGGATATCGACCGAGAAGTTGCTGAACACTCCTTGGAAGGGTCCCGTCCTGTGCAAGATGTCTCAGGAAAACTGTTACGTTTTGTTGCAGTAGTCGAGGTACCACTAAAAGAGGCAGGGGCGCAAGCACCTATGGTTGCTGCCCAGATGCATGTGACCAAGGCGAAGGGAGAGGTGATCATTGGAACCAACTTACTCCCATACCTGGGATATGAGCTCTGTAAGAAGGACACGTATCCCCAACAAACACATGATGTGCGGTCTGGAGTCCCTACCGTGGGTGCGGATTCGGCCCCGGAAAACGGAAGTGACCAGGGAACATCGGCTGCGAGCGTGGTGGGGCGTACGGTTGTTGTCCCAGAAGTTGGTTCATGTCCAGAACTGGAAGGATGTGCAGCGTACCAAAATAGCATGCGCAGCTGTGATAGCGAGGGGGTGTACTCTGTTGTAGGTAACAGTGGGTACGACGGCTATGCAAAGGTCCCTGGACAGAATGGAAGTGCTCAGTCTGCAGCGCTCTATCTTGGTAGGGCAAGTGTAAATTGGCAGACAGAGCGCTGTGTAGAAACGTCATCGGCGGACGTTTCGTCAGATACGATCTCGTTGATTCCTTCAGGTCTACCGGGTCTGAGGATATCTACACCGACAACGCTAAGTGGGAGTGTGCAGAAAAGTGCAGGCGTAGGCCGAAAAAGCATGCAGGCATGTTGTCCCACGAACAAGGTAACGGGTGTTGATACGGTGGCTAGAGTAGGTACATGTAAACGTGCCAGAAAACGAAGCAGACCCCTAGCAGCTAAATGTGCGGTGATCAAAAGTTCTGAACGAGGTGCGTCTAAAGCATATAGAAACTGTTTCAGAACGGATCAAGAGGTCGCGGTGGACAAGGAGAGCTATCGTCTACACGGACTGTTTCGATGCCGACGACAGCCAGTGCCTTCGATTCCTGGAATTCGCAATGTGGAGACGGTCACCGAAGCTGCTCGCGTTCTAATGGAAAGGCGAGAAGTCGGCACGCAAGCCGAAAAGCGGCAGTGGTTAAAGGAGCCTTATTGCAGATGCAGAACCCCGCAAAGCGTGTTAGGTAGCGGAGTAACGTTGGTGGCGGGCCCGCGCATGCTAAGCTGTAACACGTGGCAACGGGTGGCACAGGTCGCCCCTGAACACGTTGACGGCTGCGTCGGGGATCACCCAGGATACTCGCGACTTAAGGCCAGCAGGATGTCAGTAATGACGGAAGCAGGAGGTCCCGGACCTCCAGGATTTGCTGTGAGAGCTTAGGGATGGGCTCGACGTTTGTCGTTTATGAGCGTCAAGCTCTGTGAATTTTTCCTTAAGTTCTTACTATTGTGCTAGTGCGGTGTTGGTGAGATCGAGTGGAACGATCTTGCGGGGAGAGGAGGCATGTGAGGAATGAGGGTCAAAAAGATGAGAAAATACAAAAAGAAACACAAAAATAGGTAAGAAAACTCCTCGACAGGAAAAAAAACCGCATTGCGCCAATTCTGGTGTACGGTAGCCCCATTGGTACGCAATGGAGGGATTACAGGCTACTGTACGCCAGAATGGCCGCAGGCGGGAAGAGGTTTTTTAGGCCTCGTCGGGGAGTTGAGATTCATTCCGTTTCCTGTGCCTGTTGCTGAGGGTCGCCGCGGACCCATTTTTCATTCATCTCCACCTCATCTCCTCCTCTTCAGCGCAGCGCTCGTCCACCTTGAAAGCTGCCGCTCCGCGCTAGTCTGTTTTGATTAGGATTTCACTTTAGGGCTGTCATCACTTGATTCATAGTAGGTTTGCATTGTTGCTAACAATTATTGTGTTGTGTTCGTGCGCGATTTTATTGTGTGTAATCGTATAATAAATTGGTTTTACAGTTGTGTCCATTTCCATTTGCACAGGGTTTCCCCCCCTTTTACCTTGTTCTGGGAGCATCACGCAATAAAAGAACCTAACTCCAAGCCTGGCAAGCCCCAAGCTTCAGTCAAGGGATATCGGCCCATTAGCTTGTTGTCTTCTTTTGCTAAAGTAGCTGAAAAGCTGATCGTCAAAGACCTGGCCGAGCACAACGAGAGACAGGTGTTTCAGCATGGATCTAGAAAAATGCATTCCACCACGACAGCTTTGTTAGAAATTACGAGCTATGCAATTGATGGTTTCAACGCGTATAAGCCGGAAAGAACTGTAGCAGTTGCCTTGGATCTCACTAAGGCTTTCGACACAGTGAATCTTGGTATCTTATCAAACAACTTACTGGAGTCATCAATCCCGCCATGGCAAAAGCGCTGGATAGCTGCATTCACTAAGGGAAGACGGGCTAGAGTGATGTTCCAAAATCATGTCTCAAACAGCATTCCGATTGCAGCTGGAGTCCCACAGGGCGGTGTATTGTCGCCTGCTCTCTTCAGTCTGTACCTCGAAGATATGCCCGCCCCACCCCAAGATATCAAGGTGGTCGCTTACGCTGATGATATGACTGTCTTGTGTCGTGATCGGGACATAAATGTGGCCGCCGCTAAGATTAGTACTTGACCGCACTGAAAAGCTTCTTCGACCGCAAAATGCTGAAGATTTCTGCGTCAAAGTCATCGGTATCCGTACTCACAACGAACCCATCTGAACACAGCGCACATCCGTATGTCGTATGGAATGGAGATCGTTTGCCTGCCGCCCTCTTCCCAAAACTTCTCGGACTCGTACTCGATCCATCGCTCAAATTCCATAAGAACACGGAACAGAAGCAGGCTATCGTTAAAGCGAAGCTTAACGTGCTTAGAGCCCTGGGCGGTACCACATGGGGTAGTAGCAAAGAAACCATTATTACAACGTATAAGGCTATTCTCCAGCCTGCACTGGAATACGGTGCCCCAGTTTGGCAGCATCTAGTTTCGGAATCCTCCTGGACTAAGATGCAACGCATACAGAATGCGGCTCTTCGAATCGCCACCGGGTGTGCAAGAAGTTCCCCGGTCGATCACTTGCATGCTGAGACCCGCTTATTACCAGTAAGGGAGCACTGTGAGCTCCAGGCCCAACAATTTTTCATCAACATTGTCAAACAACCAAATCACCCCTCTTGGAGAGTGCTAAACCCCGTCAGAGAAAGAAAGATCAGAAAGCCATTCGCCGATGCTCCCAGCAAAGTCAATCTGCAGAGATGGCACGACTCACAGCAAGAACGACTCCGTCTATTGCGTGAGGAGCATACTCAGTTTGTACGGTGTCATCAGGAAAAGGCGGTCATTAATCCCATATTGGGGGTAGTGCCGCCCCAAGTCTGCACATCCGAGGCTCAACTCGGAAGAAGGGCCAGGTGCACGCTCGCATCATTACGCTGTGGTCACTCTACAATGCTAATGTCTTATGTCAGCAGGATTGACAGCAGTAAATCTGATGTGTGCCCGGACTGCGGTACCATCGGCCACGATACCGCACATTTATTCAACTGTCCGGAGAGACCTACCACGCTGACCGTAATGGACTTATGGACGAATCCGTTACTGGTCGCCCAGTTCCTCAACCTATGACAAAACCCTCAATGTGGCTGCAAAGAAGAAGAAGAAGAAATTAGAGCTAAATTGCATTAAAAAGAGCGCAAAAAGTTGGTAATACCACCCAAAAAAGGTTTGGAACGGTTTACTGGTTTTCGAGTAGAAAGCGAAAAACCGCGCGTTTTGTTGTTAATCTCCTTTTTTTTCGGACGGCGTACACGATCTTGTTGGTACACTCAAAATTGAGCTAGGTACAGGCCATAAAACGGCCAATGTCTCACCGTCGACTGCGTACCACGCGCTGCGCGACCGCACGCGCGTCGAAAGCAGACGGGTTTTGGCCGCCGCGCGACGAGCTTTGGCCGCCGCGCGACGTTTCAGCCGCCGCGCGGCGGCCGAAACTCGTCGCGCGGCGGCCAAAACTCGTCTGCTTCCGACGCACGTGCGGTCGCGCAGCGCGTGGTACGCAGTCGACGGTGAGACATTGGCCGTTTTATGGCCTGTAGCTCATTTTTGGATAGGGAAAAGAAATCGATGCAGGTCGCTCCTATTCCAGATTGATCTTGACAACTTAACCTTGAAGGATACCTCAAAACCCTGGGTTTACATACTTAATTAATTAATCATATTAATTAATTAGCCGCGGAGCACGAAAACTGTTTTTCTTGCTACGGCTGTGGAGACTAGGGTGTGTGGGTGGATCTGTAGCTAATTAACACAGGTCGTCGGAGATAAGCGCTGAACTTGTCAGAATTCGTTCTCATGACACGTCACCGATCGATAATCAATGTTATCGATTTTCGCGCTTTTTGCACAAAATGCGGCGAGGAATGGTGATTGCTGATGGGATTGGTTTTCTTGAATGGAAATTTTTCTCATCAGTCATTATCGATACATACCAATCAATAATATTAATTTTTTTCGCCTGTTGCACAAAATGCCGCAATGATTTTTGACTGTTAATGACTTTAAGTCCCTTGTTCGGAAAATTCTTCTAATCATGCAAAGTCAAATATTAATGATCAATAATATCGAATTTTCACCTATTGCGCAAAGTTCGGCGATGAGGGTATTTTTTATGGTTTTGAATCATAGATTTCCTAAATTGTACTCATACGACAATATCGTTTGTTAGATATTTCATCATTCCAAAATGAAAATCGTGGAGCAAAATTGAGGTCAGAAAGCTTCGGGAAAAATATGTGAAATTTCTGAAAGTTTAACTTCCTGGCAAAAGTAATGATTTGGTAATGCCATTTATAAGTCAAATAAAAAGGTTCAAAAATATCTTGAAATATCCTAAAGAAAGATTCAGCTTAAAATAGACTGGAGTAATAAAAAAGCTAGGAAATGAAATAAAATAAAGAAAAATTACGATTTGGTCAATTCGATCATTTCACAAGCTTTTCCGTTAAACTTATCAAAACGAAATCAAGCACGATATGGAATGGAGTTCACCTAGCTTGACCTATGCTGATTTCCTTATTACAGCTTTAAAAAATGGCATAATGTATCCGTTGCGTGCTTGATTTCGTTTTGATAAGTTTAACGGAGAAGCTTGTGAAATGAACGACCACCAAATCACATGTTTGGTTATTTCACTTCATTTCCTAGCTTTTTTATTACTCCAGTTTTTCGGCAAATCTTTCTTTAGGATATTTCAAGATATTTTTGAAACCTTTTTACCTATAAAGGCCATTACCAAATCGTTACTTTTGCCAGGAAGCTAATTGCCTTTCGTGTATTTCTTTTCTCTTCAGACGCTATGGGAATGCCCACTTTTGGAAATCTCCTGCAAATTCCTAAGACAATTAGGGGATCTGGAGAACCGATTATCAATGCTGGACCACATACCTAAAACTATCGAAACAGGGTTTTATAAAAGCCCTCGGGAAATGTAAGGTAGGCCCTAGTTAGGTATGGTGAATAACTCACATAAAACAACTCTGATCGTTGATGAGGAGCCACCAAGGAAGGATTATTCTGTATTGTGTAGTAGGCATAGTGCATCGCTAAAGAAAAGAAAAGTATAAGAAAAACTAGTGCAATCAATGCTATGTTTCAAGTCAGCTCCTACAATGCTTCCAATGAATGAAATAGGTGACTCACCGACTACAAGTCCTGCAAAAACACCCAACTCCTTCACAGTACGGCCAGAAACCATGTGAACTAAACGATAAAACGATTTCCGAAAGTTCTCTGCAGACTGTTAATATCGATGTTATACGAGAAAGTTGGTTAAGGAAAACAACGAGAGCATCGGAACATTGTTCATGTTCACAACATCAAACCCGCACGCTGAGCAAAGTATAGTGCAATCGATCAGAACGGCCGCGACGGGGAAAGCGCACGTAGTTACACATGGTGTGAAGATGCACTTTGAATATAATAACCAGCCAACAAGGTGCTGCAAAGTACGCAGTGAACAGCTGGGATAGTGGTATGTTTGGTCTGGCAACTAAAACTATGAAATGTCTTCAAAATTGAAGACTACAAAATTTACTCCCAATTTTCGTTAACGGAACAAAATTCTCCACGCCTAAGAAGTGGTCGGCATGGATCCTAGTGATACTATGCGTTCCATATTGAAGGTTGGCGCAAACTCGGTGCCATGCACTATAACATAACTATGTAGGTGCGCCGCGTTTGCGTCAACCTTCAATGAAGAACACGAAGTATCATTAGGATCCATGCCGACGGGACTTGACTTAATCGGCTGAGTTCCGCCTGACGCTGCCACTCCGCATCTTCGCCGAGTTGTGCCGTACTAGTAGTCGGCCGTGTCCATTTGTCATGGCCTTCAGCCACAATTTGAACACAATCCATGGTCGCTATTCCACTTCCTGCGAAGTAAACATCGAGCCTGAACTACCTCTCAATGTCGAGTGATTTCAAATCCTACTTCACCCCATCCGTTCAAAATTTGCGTTTACGTTCAGGCGGCCGTTTCCAGACAGGACTCGAAAGCATCCTTAGATCGTGTTGAACAAGACGATCTAGCGGTCTTCTCGAAATATGCGCGAACAAACGAAGACGACTTTCCGTTGCCACTTGAGATGGCGTTGGGAGATGTTGGCACCTCCCTCGGGTCGAGCGTTGATTTAAGGCGTCGGTTTCATTGTAGAGATCTTCGTTATGGCTCATCCGCGGCCAGAAATATCCAAGCAAACGTCTAAACAGCTTCCTCTCCGTGCAGTCCATCTTTTCCATCTGTGTCTTCGGTGCTGCCCACGTCTCCGATCCGTATATCACGATAGGGCAAATAACGGAAAGGTAGACGAGCAGCTTGACTTCCTTCACGATGGCGGTAGACCACAAACACTTAGAGAATTGAATGCAGATGTATGGTTTGTATCTTATCTCCAGAAAGCCGTGTTATAGCTTTCATCTCACTATCTAAGGAGCAGAGCGGCTGTTCCTCCATTTCTATCATTGTTTTCTTAGAGATGAACGCTCTAATTCCATGATAAAGCAATCATAGCAGCGTCGCGGCTACCCCCCCCCCCATCCAGTGACCGACGATAGCTATCGCACACAATTGTTGAATATCCGCTGCATAACTACCATCGTTTTTCAGCAAAAAGCCCACATAACAGAAATGATCCACCAGTTCAATACGTTGTCCATCTACGCACTCCCGCCAGAGGCCTCTGAGAGACCCACATCTGCTTGCGTTTGTCGGGACGAAGACGACGTCCATAGACTGCGACATACTTCGAAAAGAGGTTAATCCTTTGCAGCTTTGCGTTGTTTTCCGCAATAACAAAATACCGTCGGCGTACTCCAGGTCGACAAGGGAGCGTCCTGATGGTGTTAGGATCACATCCGCAGGAAACGGTTCTGCAACTCTGCGCATGCCGTCATCAACGGCGAGGTTGAATAGAAAAAGTCCTGCTACAGATCCTTGCCTTAATCCTGTTTTCACCTCAAAAGCTGACGTGAATCCGACAGGTGTACGAACTGCTGTTGTTGTTCCTTGGTTCATGCCCTCGATTAGTCGAACATACTTTTCCGGGACTCCATCTGCTCGCAGAGCATTGAGCAATCAATCACGATGAGGAGAGTCGAACGCGGCTTCAAAGTCCAAAAAAGCAAGCTGTAATGGCTTCGAATACCGCTGCCACGATTCAAATACTCTTCTCACGACGAACACTTGGTCGATGGTCGATCCTCCAGGTCGAAAACCTTGCTCATCTCTGGTCGTTCCTTCACGATGTTTGATAAGTTGCTCGAGAATGATACGTTCTAAAACCTTGTACATGACACGAAGTAGAGAGATTCCTCTGTAGTTCTTAGGATCCGTGACGGAGAGCTTCTTGTGAAGAGGTACGATGATCGCATGTCTCCACGAATCGGGTATCCTTTCGCTCATCCATATAGCACGGATGGTGTTGGTCATTTCACGATTCCCAGACGGAGGAAGAGCTTTCAGCATTTCAGCAGTGATGTTGTCATCTCCACCTGCCTTTCCATTCTTCATTTTCCGGACACAATCCAAAACTTCAGACTCAGGCGGCGGTTCCTCACTGACATCGTAATGTGCTCTCTGAACATGCGGCAGCTGTGGTACTGACGGCGCTGGTCGATTCAGTAGTGAACTGAAGTAATCCTTCCATATTGGCAGCGTCGCATCACCAACTGCAACTCCATTGGTAGTGTTCAAGACAGGAGAACATCTCTTCATCTTGCCGCTATACTGTCGCAGCAACGTGTAGGCTTTCCTCGGATTCTTCTCCTCCCAAGCCTTCTCGAACTCCTTAGTTCTACACTTTCATTCTCGTTCGTGGTCGCCTTGAAGCTGCCGACGCAAATCCCTCCTCAGACGCTTCTCCTCCACGAAGTTTCCTTTCAATGCACACGGTACACTAAAATGCCAATTTGTAAGATGCGTTGGAAGAAGCTCTCCGTGCTTGCTAAAACCCATTTCACAACTCCAACCTGCCAATGAACATAGCGAGATGTTGGCCCAAAAATGAGTGTAGCTTTCTTACCTAAAACTCTCAGAATTTTAAGGCAGTTTGACTGAGTCTGTTGGGAAAAACCCTAAAGTTTGGAGTGAAGAGATCACAAAAAATATTGAGAAACTGAAAACTATTCACAAAACCGGAAATTTCAGAAGAGAATAGCCAAACGTGCGAAAAACCGCCTCAATTTTTTTCAGTCGACAGATTAAATGTGTGGTACGCGGTCTCAGACCAAACAGCTCAAATGACGTGATGAAAAAAATATGCGTATTTTTTCTTTCCGTGGCGTCAAAGCTCCATTAATCGCTTTATTTCCACACTTTTTTTCATGTGAATGTCATGAAATATTCAGTATTAAATACGCTTCAGTTCCGACATGAAGAGTGGTAGAGGAGGAGATGTTATTGAAATTTATGAGGAATCCGAAGATGGAGATAACGAGCATGGAGGTATTATTCTGATTTATTTGTTTAGTTTTTTTTTCTTAAATTTCATTTCTGGTCGTATTACGCTCTCTGTAGACCTGTTACCCCCCTTTCATACAGGAAAAACTGTTCATTTGACTATTGTCGAGAAAGTGGTGTGGCATTCGACGATTTCCTAACCATCATCATTGGCAATGGAGCAGTTTTTCCGAATTATGAAAGGGATGTTAGACATTTAATTCAGAATTTCGTTCCGCGCTGCACGGAGCGAAAAACTGCATTCCGGGCGACACGTATCCTCTGTTCCCTCGCGAGCTTGCGCGGAGCGAGGGTAGAGACAGCGAGAAAGTGTGGGAAGCAGAAGACGCAGCGTACGCGCGCAGACGCACGCGATGAACGGAAATAAATTTCACTCAGAAACAGAGGGTTCACTCGTGAGTCGGGGTCTATCCCGTTTGGGGTTAGCCGCTAACCCCTCGATTGCTGCGCGTCACCTGCAAGACCAATTCCTGTCACCCGCTGTAGTAGGTCCCTCACTCAGAACATGGGGGGTCTGCAGAGTTGCACCGACCAGCGACTGGTCGCCGAGCGTCAGCCTTCACGCGGCGGCACAATTGTTCCCGGACATTATCGTCGTCGCGGGCAGTGACGCAGGGCCGTCGCGGCGTCAGAACATTCTGCGATGCTCCCTCGTCGCCTTTCATGCTTGTCGGTCGCCCTCGTCGCCGAATGTAATCGATATTGCATCTTCAGCCGCTGTTCGTCGCTGCGAGCAACGCCCCGAGTTGAACTCTGCGGGCTCCTATAGACATGCGCTATCCGCCGCATAATTCAGCATCGTGCGCCAGCGCAGAATGAGCGCTCGCTGCGAAAAAGACCCTCTCTTCTATACCACCTGAATATGCCCAATGGGGTCCACCCCGTCATGGTCCCGCGGGACGCCATCGGCTCATGGATTGATAGATTTTCTGGCGACTTCTGTACTATCCTCATAGGAACGAAATTGCTGTTCGCATGTGCGGTCGACCTCTGTGGCAACTCGCATCGCGAAAATAACCGTGGAGGGACCCCGCCATTCCAGCATAGGTTAACGAAGAATTGGCGGCTACGAGTGAAAACGCTTCAATTAGTTTCGGTGCTATCGCATTCGGGGGGGGGTACACGGGCATCGTACTTGGATACGCCCATTTTCTCGCGCTGCAACGCAATTTGTACTCCAAACAGGTTGTTTTCCTTTCCTTCCAAAATTACGACAGTCGTTGCGGCACCTAAAAGTGGTTTTGGTCAAGTGCGGTACCATAGTCCCCCCCCCCGGTTTGCGATAGCACCTTAATTTTACCTTTAGTTAGGTCCGTGGCTTGTTGTCTCAACAAAAAAAAACATTCAAATCTATCCGCGGCTGGCGCAGGCAGTTTAAATCTCACCGGCGGTGAGCCAGCCAACCGCCGGTGAGATTTAAACCGTCTGTGCCAGCCGCGGGCTAGATTTAAATGTTTTTTCTCGGAGAAAAATGTCAAGGACCCTACCGTACTCTTTTTGAAATGAGTAGTTTGAAAAAAAAAACAATTATTTCATTTTATTTTTAACGAAAAGCTATCTTTTTTTTCCCCTGACTATTTGACTCTAATCATAAAATGATCAGACTCTGAAAATGAAGAAGCCGATTCAAGACAGACTCTCAAGCCATCACTTGCAGAAACGGTGTCATTCCACCCTACCTCATCAGAAAAGTCTAAAAAAGTTTGTTTTAACTGGTTCTATGGGTTATCGTTCTTAATTCGCATAATAATTCTCTGTTGTAGCGGAAGCTTATGAAGAAGAAGAAGGTCACAAAGAGGGAAACGAGTGAGAAGAGAAAGCTGACAGAGGGTAGAAAACTTCTCGGACTAGTGAAGCCCGATGTGACAACAAATCGCGAAAAGGAGCGGTTGCTCAAGAGGATAGCCACCAAGTGGGTAGTTCGGAATGTTATATATAAACAAAAATGTCCAAACTTGAATTATAGTAACTTGAAAATTCAAAATTATTATTATCGATGGCACTGTTCCACTTTTTGAAGTCCAGAGATCAACATTTTTTACGAACTTCGTCCAGGGAGGGGTGGGGGTGTTGTTCGAGATGTTGAACACGAGTATGAGGTCCGCCTCAAGCTTTGCGCAAGGTTACGGCATGTTACGTAACTCGTATCGTAGTAGGTCAATGTTTAAAGAAACTTTGTCTAGAGATTCTTGGGAGTGGTGATCACGAATCCAGTATATCGTCGTCGATTTTGGAAGGATTACGGGAGCTTATAGTAGGTTAAGCGTCTTTTGGCTTCCGTAATCACCCTTAATCTTTCAAAAATCTTTAAACGGGCAACGGTTTTGTGATCAGCATTCTAAAAGAACCACCTGCACACAGTTTCAGGTAAATCGGAAGCTTTGACCCCCTGCGCAAGGTTTTAAGCAATTGCTATACTGTGCGTCGGCGCGTTCGCAGAGGAGAGCGACGTCGCTTTTGCTGAGGGCCAGTTGTTTGTGCCATACATAAGCCAACTGACGTCTAACATGCGCCATCGCCCGCGCGATTGCAGACAAAACGTCGGATCAATAACCCGGAAGAGACCGATTTCCGCACGGTTTTAACATTTGAATGTATAACACTAATCTGCAACTCTGCGACGCGACCGGCGCATGCAAAGTATTCGCTCGAAAGCTCTTCCTAAGGTGAAAGTGTGGGTCCCGACACGATTCATAGCATATGAGTGAATCTGTCGCGGTCGCAGACTGGAGGTAAAACAATGGCCTTAGGCAAATCGAAAATTTTGATCTGACTCAGTGCACCTATCGTAATCTTTCGTAAAATCAGAAACTAACCTAAAATTCGTGTTAGGCGCCTCAGATAATCCTCATAGGCAGAGTTTGGGCGAAAAAATTTTTCGGCTCATGTAGTCCCGACAAGTAAAATAGATTTCGGAACTATAGATGAGATAAGAATGAAAAGTTCACTCACTAGGTAATCACATTTGATCGAAATCGGCATTTCCAACGAATTTCTTTCTAGTTAATGTATTCTTTCAGTGACGTTTCCAAATGTGTGTTTGTAGTTTCCAAAGTGTTAAGATGGCTTCTTCAGCTTGGCGGAAAGGTAGGGGTATTCATTGGGCAATTTCTAGGGTGTTCATTAAACAGTCCCGGATTAGGCTCACAATTTTGTTGTAAGAGATCTCCGTGGTTTTGAATTCGATTCTGATACGTTTCTCGAAAGTCTGAGGCTCACTGTAGGGTACGCTAGATATACCGCCAATTATTTGTCGAAACATACCTTAGTATCTCAAAAGTCGATAAATGGACATCGAATTTGTGTTTCGCATCCCAGTTAACCCCCACAGAGAGGTTTCCAAATAAAACTGAGACTTTGATCAAACTATCGTAAACCCACCGTAATCTACCAAAATCTATGGGAAATCGATAAGCACAGTTCATATTCGTTTCGAAAACTTCAAATAACCTATTCTACAGGAAAGTTCAGATGGGAAGGTTCAAACGAAACTTGTCGAGGTTCTTCGGAAATTGGCAAATGGACCTCAATTCTGTGTGGACTCCGGATGGCCCCTAGAAAAGGTTTTGAACCAAATCCGAGACATTTTCTTTGAACATTCTAAAAACTGCTGGGAGAGTTTGCCTTAACCTTTAAGTTCAACTGAGGAACCCCCATAGCTCTATTCAGAGAAGTTTTCAGACATGGATTTGAAAACTTCATTGGAAGTGTGAATGCCGTTGTAAACAGCGTTTTCGTCCAGTCGCTTTTCCCTATTTAGTCTTAAAGTCCTGCATGCTGCGGTCAATAGTACCAATCATAGAACCTAACTTTTTCCAGAGGAGTTGTCCAGCTCTTCAATGCTGTGGCCGAAAGACAACGAGTGTTGGCCGAGGAACTGTCGAAGAAAATGAGCGCGAAAGAGCGGAGAGAAGCAGAGAAACGACTTCGTGGCTCCAAATTCGAAGTATATCCCGAGAATGTTAATGGATATGTAGAAAAGGTAACGTATCCTTTCCAGAGAGATGTATTTCAGCAGTTTACGCTCGGAACTAAGCGCTAAAGGCAAGAGAATGACTATTTTTGTAGGTCTGCTCGGGATGTTGATCGAAGTCACAGCGCGGAAGCATTACGGCTGGCACACGTGACGCGCGAGGCGGAAAACCGCTGTGCGCACGTCGTCGTTGGAGCGCGTTAATCGAGCGCCAACTATTTTTCTTGTCAGAGACCCCACGGTAAACGCGCCCCAGCGACGACGTGCGCGCGGCTTTTTTCTGCCTCGCGCGTCACGTGTGCCAGCCGAACTGCATCGCGCTGTGACTTCCATCAACATCCCGTCTACCCACTTCAAAAGCAGCAGAGACGCTCAAAAATGATAACGATTTTATGACATAAATCGAAGGTTTGAAGCTGGTAGTATCTGGAACTAACGAAAAAGCAACGAAAACCGTGTGCAAGTGAGAAATAGCGAGTTGCTTTTGATATGGAGCGAAAGTGGACGAATTACACCGCAACATGCCCGCTCGATTTAAATAGCGGAGCTAGCGGTAAAGTGGTTGTCATAGCGAAGCTAGTGTACTTTTACGGCCAGTACTGCAACGCCTACAGTTCATCTACGCAATCGCCGCGGCCAAAAAAGACAAAAACCGCCCGGGTGATCCGACATTCCTGTCTGAGGATCCTCGAAGCCGCGCCGCAACACGCTCCCCGGACTGAACGCGATCGCGTAGATGAACTGTACGGCGTCGGAAGGTTCAAAACTTAACCAAAGAGGTAGTATTCGAACAATCAGTCTGGACGAGTTTGTCGTGGGGGGTGGAGCCTGCGAAGCTCATGGGCGGAGTCAGCGATTTTTTCACCCGAAGCTGTTCGAATTTGGTAGTTTTGACTCGTTTTTGACGCTTCCAACAGCGTAAGCGTTCGATTTGGAGCCGTACGATGCCAGTAACGTAGTTATGTCAAAAAAAATTTCGAGCGTTTCTGCTGCCTTTAAAGGCAGTGTTCACGATAAATCTCGTTTTTGAGTTTTCACTGTGAAACATTACGCTGGCAGATGCTGGAGGGGATAGGATCAAAGAAAGCATCGAAAACGTGCCAGAAATCGATAAAAACTACGGCGAAGTGAAGATTTCGTTCGCCCAGTACGCCTGACCCCAGCCCGCCCCGCCCCGTTTTCTTCTGTAGCATCGAAGTGGTTTTTGTCATAGGTTGAGGAACTGGGCGGCCTCGACAGGATTCGTCCAAAGGTCCATTGTGGTCAAGGGCCCCGTTTTGACGGGATTGTGTCGCCGCGGACGTTTTCGATGCCAATTTGCCAAGAAACTTCGCCACGTCCAGCCTGATAGATTCGCGCACATTTCGCCATTAGCGCGCGCTTGCAGAAACTTGCAGGGCTCGTGTCCACGCCCTAAACGTTAGAAACCGCTATTTTAGCTTGTTCTGAGCGCTTTTCTTCGCTGTTTCTTCACTATTCGATAGCTCACGATTAAACAACCCCATTTTCGAGTCAAACTCGATTGTGATATTCATCGTGAACACTGCCTTCAAGTAGGATTTTCTTCATTCGTCAGAGTTTCATTGAACCACGCCTATTTTCGTGATTAGCTAGTTATGGAAGTCGAAGAATAGCGTAATTTGTGGAGCTCAAAAGTGTATAAATCGGATAAATCAACCACTTATGGACAATAATCATTCATTGCAGAAAGAGATCAAAGAAGAAGAGGATGATGATAACATTAAGCAGGAGTATGATATGGAATTGATGGATTAATATGATATGTATTGATATTGGGTTTGTCTTGTTATTTGTGATTGTTGTCTGTTATCTGTTGAGTTTTAAGATTGCACATGGTGTATAAAGCTTCTTTCAATCATTTTTCTCACGTAGATGAACTGTTCAAATTTGGGATGTGCATGTTTGGTGGAGAACCTTCGAAACAAGTGGAAGAATTCAGGGCATCCAGAATAGCGATGCGCGAAATAATCCAATTTACGTCTCGGCTATTTTCCCAAATCGCTTTCCGTCGAGTGGTATAATAAGGTGAAAACGAGCTGGAGAAAATTGAATATACCGGCTCTATTGCAACAATAGTGGCGAAAGAACGGGTAAAAACGAGCCATATATATCCCTATACGGCCCCCGAGCTTGGTTGTGCTATGCCCGCCCCGCCCACTCCCTCAACAACCAATAAGGGAATGGGCGGGTAGGGCACCGCAAAGCCAAGCTTGAGGGCCGTATAGGGCTATATATCGCTCGTTTTTAAACGTTCTTTCGCCATTTTCGTTACTGTGGACCGCGTTACATTAGATTCGAGGGGAAAATTCGAAGAAAGTTTTTTATCGTGAACACTGCCTTCAATTACCACCCTGTACTGGCAAGGATTCGTGCCTTTGTACTGGCAAGGATTCGTGCCTTTTTCACGGGTAGACTCTTCAGTATAAATTATGGAAAAAGACCCATAATTCTGTTCAGAGAAACTTTCCGCAAATGTGGAGAAAATTTTGGGAAAGACAGGTCAGAAAACATATTTTTCATTCGAAATAGGCCATTTTCTCTTGTTCGAGTGTCCTTCCTCAAGTGGTCGATTACGAGTTCTGCAGCCGACCTTACTCTTCAAGGCAGTTTTCACGGTGAAGCTTGTTGGCTTTTCCTCAAGAAAACCCTCTCTGGATTTAGAGTGTTAGGATCCATACGAAAACAGTAGGAAAAGTCATCTATTTCGAGTGGATATAGCGACCTCAATGTCGCCGTATTTAGAAGGAGGAGGGCCAACCAGACATGAACGACATCGATCAAATGTGGTATCATCGGCCACCAGCTGGCACGAAACAAGGGGTGAGTCAGCTGCAAATGCGTGCTTGTCTCGGACAAATACCTAGTATTTCGGGTGAAACAGAAGGTGTTTCGGGAAAAAAACAGACGTTAAAGGCACAGTCCAACCTCAGAGGTAATTTTTTTATATTATGGTCCGGTCGCCGCCTATAGCAACCCTGCCAAGCGCGAAATCTCAATTCGCTCAAATAAGCGAGAAAAGGCTAGGAAAAAGTCGGCCACGCCCCCATGAAAGACAAAAATGGGTAACGCCCACCATCAGGTTTCCGACCTCTATTGGGTAGAGACGCGCGAATGATTTCATTCAAATCCTATGTTCTTCGATTTGTTTTCGGGCTGGCTTTATATTTTGGCCTGCTACAGAACGATGGCTGCTAATAACGAGAAAATACAGGCTCGAGACAACTCGTCCGAGATTTTCTAGCCGTTCAGAATCGAAATTTTTGAGGAGCCGTAACTCCATTCATAGTGAGTTCTGATCGATTCTGGAGACACCATTGTGATCGGCGTGAAATTTTCTCCAAGATAGGCAGAAAAATGAAAAATCGATTCTGAGGCCTAGCAAGGGAACCACAATAAGTCATAGTGACCATTTCAAATGAAATGCACTTTTCTGGAACCATTTCCGGAAGAAAAGTCCGAATATGCCCATCGCAGCTGCCTAGAATCACTCCGAAAAAAGTTATGGGCATTTTTTTCTCTGGTTTTCGTAGCTAGTGTACCCTCCAACACGCGCATTATTTTTACGAAAAATCGGGAACGGACCTCATAATCGTGTTCAGGGCTTGGAAGAGCCCCCCCCTAGACAAAGTTTAGGTGAAGGAACATTTTCCAAACTGCGCAGACTGGCAGCGTTTTGGACTTGTACGGATTTTCGGTTGGGCGTTTATTTATACCAATTAGAGGGCTCTCGAAGCGTTTTAAAAAAATATTCCAAATTTGACTAAAAATTCGCTCTGGGGAGTTATTTGGGGTGCTGATCCCGAATCTGAGGTTCATTTATCGATTTTCCGTAGTTTTCGACTGTATTCCTTCACAGATTCCCATTGGGGGAGAATCAGTTGGCAAATCGCGACCTTTGACGATTTCCGGAGTGCTACTACAGATTATGCTTAAATTATTTCTATGGGGGTTATTTGGAGTACTGAACACGGATCTGATGTCGGTTTATCGATTTTTGACAGCTTACGGTAGATTACGGTGGGTATACGGTAGTTTGGTCAAAGTCTCAGATTTGTCTCAAAGTTTCTATATGGGGGTTATTTGTGGTACTGAATACGAATTCGTTGTCCATTTGTCGATTATCGGAATATTGAGGTAGGTTTTGCATGCTAAATGGCATGTTACCCACCGTAACCTACAGTAAACCCTAGAATTCCGACAAGTGAACACCAGATTCGTGTTCAGCACCCCGGATTACCCCTACATACATGTTTTTAGCAAAATCCGGAGAAAAATTTGAAAACACCCTAAAAATTCCATGGGGGGTATACCCCTACCTTGCCGCGAAGCTTTAAAAAAACGCTCATAACTTTTTTTAGGGTGGGTCTCGGCAGCTGCGATGGGCATATTCGGACTTGTTCGTCCGAAAATGGTTCTAGAAAAGTACATTTCATTTGGAATGGTCACTATGACCTATTGTGGTTCCCTTGTAAGAGCGATGTCTCGGGATAAACGGCCAACATTTCCGGTCAACAATTTCTGCTTTTATACGGCAGCGGTCTTGCTGAGCACAACTACGACCGTCTGAGCTCGGATTTCGATGGGCAGAGGTGTGCACCTAAGCACGACTTGGCCTTTTAGGACCCCATTAACTCTAATTTCAGCCCCTTTTTTCACTACGCAACTGTCATACATTTTCGGCTGCCTACAAACCAAGCAATTTCTGTGGTTTTCCTAGTATTGTCTTTCTTCAAGTCCACTGCCTCTGATGATTCGAGGGCCGTATCAAGTGTCACCGAGTTGAAAAATTTTTGTCCCCAAACCATTTTGTGTTCTAATAATTCTTTGGATCATGTACGCAAAAAAAGTTCGACATATTCTATTATGTATATCCTGTTTTTAGGATTGTATATGTCGTTATTATGAAGTGCAGTTCGTGAATGTCCCCGTGATCGATGCCTGACAACATGTGAATGTCCGAAATCGATCGAGTTGTTATCAGTGAACGATAGCCATTCGATGAGCAGTTGTTTTTTTTCTGTGTTTTCTGTTTCTTGTAATATCATAGCCAGCCATCGACCTTCATCCATCTCCTTCTGCAGTGCATTTATGACAAAATTTTTGATGAGAATTTTGTTCTTCTTCCCTCGTAGTCTTTCCATAGCTTTTAGAAGCTTTATTGTTAAGACTGAATATCAGTACTTTTCTCATATATAAATCCTCAGAATGGTACATTACAGAAATCAGAATCTAAAACTTCTCTTTCTCGTTTCGTGCTGTGCTTATCTGGGTCAAATTCCGGTCCGCAATTGCGTCTCGACACGCTTTGCGGCTGCACGCTCCCGAGTCAGAAGAGCTTCTAGCGCCGCAGCCGCCGATCTGCTGACTCTAGATGGGTTTTGGAAACTGAAAACTAAGAAAAATTAGAGAAAATTGAATAAAAAAGCCACATCGAAACGGCTTTGGCGCTGGAAACCCGACTGATTCGAGCGCGTGCGGCCGCAAAGCGTGTCGAGACGCAATTTCGGACCGGAATTTGGACCAGATAAGCACAGTAATTGTATCCGATGAGGGGTGGTAAAAGGCGCGGCTCTCGGATTTTTGGCACAATCGGCGTGGATCGCCCTGACCGCGTTTGTTCCGCTCTGGGGCCGGATTCATCAACGATAAAACCGCGGTTAAAGGGTATCTTTTATCCGAAAGTTTCTGCACCCCTGAATAATCTATGCCACTCTATCGCCACTGCGGTCTCTCTCAGACCATGGTTTTATCGTTGATGAATCCGGCCCCTGGCGGTGTAGTTTGCGTAGCAGGGCGTAATTCGAATTTTTGAAAAATCAAGTCAGTCGAAGACACGATTATTCGAATTGTTCAGAAATCGAGTTATCCGAAAACACTAATGTTTGGAACTCTAAAATATCGAGTTAGTCAAAAATTACATTACTTGAAAAAAGTGAGTTGCCGAAGTGTACTATCTAGTCATTCATGTTTTCTGTAATAGCTACATTGGTTCCGAATCAGAACATCTCGGATTTTGGATAACTCAAAAATGGTTGCGGATATCCGATTCAAACGTATAGATTGAAAGTAGCGAAATCGGATAATCCGAGTCATTCGGATACAGAGGCTAAACGGATAGTCCGATTCGGGATGAACCGAGATTTGCGTTTTTCGGTGAATCGGCATTTCATCCCTCGAATTTTCAGTAATTTTTGAACAAGTTACATGCGAGCTAAGGACTCTGAACATGTTACCTGCCACTTACCTTTACAACTTTAGGTTACATGTGACCTTTAACCTAATTAGTAATTATACTGCACGGTGTGAGTTTATGTTTATGTTTATCACGTTCGCCTAAGGCAATCGTTAGATAACAATGGTCGAATAAGGATAACGCAATAACCGAGACGATTAAGACAGAAATACTCAGAAAGTAGGTGCGGGCGGATCGCTGGCTTTTGGCGGGCGGATCAACATCCCCCGCCATCCGCCCTCCATTAGCCAGCGATCCGCCCGCCATTAGCCAGCGATGTGCCCTCGATGCCACATGTGGGTTATTCTGATGGTTCTAAAAACACGGTACGGGACCAGCCCCCCCCCCTAGCCGTGGGGACCATCCCCACAGCTGCCAAAAATTATTCTCCGGCTTCTGAGTGATCCTTCAAAGGTGACTTGAAGTCACCTTTCAGGATCGGCCTCGAAATGCCGAGTGAGCATTCAGTGAGATGGAACGCCTTTTATACCCTTCCGTTTGTTTACTCTGAGCATAATACTGATACCAGAAAAGAACTCATCAATGATTGACAAGTTTCCCCGTATAAAATTCAGGCGGGCGGATCGCTGGCTATCAAAGCCCTGGCGGGCGGATCGCTGCATCTCATAGCTCAGCGGGCGGATCGCTGGCTATCAAAGCCCTGGAGGGCGGATCGCTTGTAGGTTGCGGGCGGATCGCCGCTTTAAAGCTTGCCGGCGATCTGCCCGCTAGCGTGAGCAACTTTCCTAGGTGCCGCTATCCGCCCGCCAAAACGCAGCGATTCACCCGCGGAGACAGCGATCCGCCCGGCGAGGCCACGATGGGCAGCGATCCGCCGCAACTTGCTGGCGTGCCGCCCGCAGAGGCCTTGATTACCAGCGGTCAGTCAGCACCTATTGTCTTAGTACTCTATAAACTCTCTGCAAATTGATGAAACACAAAAAATAAGATATGAAAAATAGGATCAGTTTCGAATTACTTGAATGTTTCAGTAGTAAGTCATATTTTCTCCACTTGCCGTTTATGCTGGCCCCAATCAACCAGGGGTTGGCCCTGAGTTTCGGTCTGTGCGGCCTGATGTGCCCGGAGAACTGTGAAAAGGTGGGAATGCGGCACAGAGGACTGCCACAAACAGTTTATTGAGCATAGTATAAAACAAAGAAAATGGCCGAATTCAGAAGAGTGGAGGAAGTCGTCGACTGGAGGTTGACCACAAAGTATGCGAACACAAGTTAAATCTTGTATTTTATCGGACATGCAACTTATATACGCTATAGAAAGCTCTATGTATGGATTTAGGCTGTTTACGGGTATGCTACATGTGATATTGCGTGTAACATACTTTTTAGAATATGACTGTGACACGGCAGGTCATTTTCAAGGGAGGCATACAACGCGCTCTCCGGGCAGAAACAAGTTGTCGGCAACTGTGTCGCCGCAATTATCCATGTGTGAGGGTACTTGGCCTTGCCCACCCGCTCCACCGCTGCCGGTCCCACCCAATCGATGAAGGTCTTAGATGAGCAGTTGGCCGCGTCGCGTGCCAGTGCACCCGCCGCGACACATGTCGATGTCAAGTAAAATGGAACAACATTGTTAGTTGTTCGCAATACTGTGTAAGCTACATATATTACTAGCGAAAGTTACATGTCACTTTTCTCGAAAGCCTGATCAAGCTCACCGCTTCAAGTTACTGACGAACTTGAAGTAAGTTGCGTGATGCCATCAGGCAATTAGCGTCAAAGTCTCGGATAACTTGTTTGAAAATTTCCGGATGTGTATTATCTATGACCCTTGTTATGATTTTCTATTTATTGATGCAGCGCCTACACTAATGCTGTCTTTAATATTCTAAACAATCCCGTATTCGACTCACTCGAATTTTTCGAAGTTTTGATTGATCGAGTATTCGATTGATTCGATGTCGACTTTATCAGCCGAATTTAACACACGGTGACCCTATGCGACACAGGAGTACCACAGAGCAACAAAAGCCGTGTCGGCACCTTTGAGGCTGTTTCCTGCAAACCAAGTAGAGCCAATATCGAACGGAAAGATCAGTAACTCCAACATAGGATAGCTCGAGGCCCACTCTGAGTATGGCGGTTTTCTAGGAATTCGTGCTAGACCCAGTCAAAAACTGACAAATTTTTCGTAGAAACGCCGTTTCTCGCAGCTTTCAGAGCTCATCCTCCGAATTCGAAATTATTTTCTTCAACATACGAATAGCCTAAACTGTTTGCTTATGCTGTTTCCAGATGTCGGGTAAAGCTGCTGCCCGCAAGTTCCTGGAGAGAATCACTCAGACTATGGGCGGAGTCTGTCCACACCACGCCCACGACCCCAGTCCAATAGCTGTGGCGCGGCTCAGTGGAGGCAACCACGGTGGGAGATCCTTATAAATTGGATTACTAAATTTTTTTTTGCCAAAAATTTCCTTTTTCAGCTTCCACAGACTATGGTTTTGAGATGATCTCCTCTACGATCCGATTTGGCAAAGGCGTGACGGCGGAGATTGGATACGATGTGCGGAATTCGCGGGCCAACCATACACTTGTGGTCACCGATAAAAATGTCGCCAATACCGTTGCGTTCAAGTGAGTGTGAATACTAAGGCGATCCTCGGCTCCAAACCACCTGACAGTTTGGCTCGTTCTCTCAACCTGCGGGTCGGCTCCTGCTGCTGTGCGGGCTACTCCAGTTCTCCCGAACCGCAACAGCAGTGGCACAGAGATTGAGAGAACGAGCCGAACTGTCAGTCGGCTCCGAATCCCATTCAGTGTGGCTCGGAGCCGAAATTCGCGTGAGTAGGTCAAGAATTCATAGATTATGTCGTGATTCTAAATGTGGGATATTTTTCAGAACTGTGGCTCATTCGTTACAGTCTCTAGGAGTGAAATATAGCGTATATGACGACGTGCTGATTGAACCGAGTGACGAAAGTGAGTGTAGTTTTCTTCTGTCATTGAATCAATTTCTGTAATAGTTGTCAGCGCACAAAATCATTTTTCTGTCTGCAATCTCATTTGCAAGTATGGTCAACGTCGGAAGGTGCATGAAAAAATTGCGAATTCTCGAGAAAACTTTCAGCGCGAACTCTGAAATGCATCAGAAATTGTTTTCAGAAAACATTTTCGCAGTTGGGTCATAATTAGAGTAAATGCAGGGTTCGAGTTAGAAACGACTTCTGAGCTCTCTTCATGAGGATGTAGATTTGGTCATCCCAAAAGTGAAAATAAGTGAAAAAACCCAGAAATATGCGGGAAAAAACGCTCAAAACAAGGTAGAGGCTCTATAACGGCAAAATTCACATGGTTCCTACGCGTGCTGGTGCCAGGCGGAGGTTAGAGACAGTGAGAGAGTGGAGGGCAGACGGATGCCCAGGCGTCGCGCGCGCCTCTCGCGCCTCGACTGATGTGAATTATTACGTTTTATAGAGGGTATAACGGCTGATTTCCGCTGTCGTCCCGCCCCCTCATAAACAAAATTTTCCTCAATGCTAGCTTATCCGCCTTTTACTTTGCTGTCAAAGCCGTAAGTAGTCTTCAGAAATACTCAGAACGTACTTTAGAAGCAAAACAAAAGTTGACAAAACAGGCATTTGTAGAAATCTCGATAATTGGGGGCGGGCGAACACCAAGCTATACTCACACAGTAGGTGCGGGCGGATCGCTGACTTTTGGCGGGCGGATAGACAACCCACTCGCCATCCGCCCGCCAGTAGCCAGCGATCCGCCCGGCAGTAGCCAGCGATCCGCCCGCAAGTAGCCAGCGATCAGCCCGGCAGTAGCCAGCGATCCGCCCGCCAGTAGCCAGCAATCCGCCCGCCACTAGCCAGCGATCCGCCCGGCGGTAGCCAGCGATCCGCCCGCCAGTAGCCAGCGATCCGCACGCCAGTAGCCAGCGATCCACCCTTGATCCCACATGCTGGTTTTAGGTAGTTCCCACCACGGTCTCCGTGTGCGGGACAACCCCCCCCCCTAGCCGTGGGGACCATCCCCTCAGCTGCCAAAAATTATCCTTCGGCCTCTGAGTGATCCTTCAGCGGTGACTTTGGGTCACCATTCAGGATCGACCTCGAAATGCAGAGTGAGCAGTTAGTGCGATGGAGCGCCTTTTATACCCTTCGGTTTGTTTACTCTGAGCATGATACTGATAACAGAAAAGAACTCGTCAATGAATGACGAGTTTCACCGTGTAAAATTTGAGCGGGCGGATCGCTGGATATCAAATCAGTGGCGGGCGGATCGCAGGCTATCGAAGCCCTGGCGGGCGGATCGCTGGCAGGTTGCGGGCGGATCGGCGCTTCAGAGCTTGCCGGCGATCCGCCCGCAAGCGTGATCAACTTTCCCAGGTGCCGCTATCCGCTCGCCAAAACGCAGCGATCCGCACGATGAGACGACGAGAGGCAGTGATCCGCCCGCCGAGGCCACGATGAGCAGCGATCCGCCCGCAACTTGCCGGCGGACCGCCCGGAGAGGCCTTGATTGCCAGCGGTCAGTCCGCACCTACTGACTGAGTAACTTGTTCTTGAGCGTTTTTTCTCCTACTTCTCACTTATTTTTACTTTTGTGATGGCCAGATCTACTTGCTAACGAGGACAGTACAACAACCGTTCTCACCGCGAACCCTGCCTTTGAACAACCACATGTCTGGAAAAGACCCATCCCACAAGGTGTCTAACTTTCCGAATGAGCACTTGTTTTCTTCCAAATTGCTCCATCCACGATGATACGATAGAGTAGAGCAAGATGCTGAAAGTGCTCGTTGGGCAATTCCATCGGCCTAGAGATAAACGTGAGGAAGACAAAAAGGATGACCACTCAGACAGTAGGTGCGGGCGGATCGTTGGCATTTGGCGGGCGGATCGACATCCCCCCGCCATCCGCCCGCCAGTAGCCAGCGATCCGCCCGCCAGTAGCCAGCGATCCGCCCGGCAGTAGTCAGCGATCCGCCCGGCAGTATCCAGCGATCCGCCCTCGATGTCTCATATGGGTTACCCCGATGTTTCCCACCATGGTCTCCGTGTGCCGGACCACCCCCCCCCCTAGCCGTGGGGACGATCCCCTCAGCTGCCAAAAATTATTCTCCGGCCTCTAAGTGATCCATCAAAGGTGACTTGAAGTCATCTTCCAGGGGTCGTATTCGCCAATAACCCGCCGGGTAGTCGAACGGTAAATGAGGTGAAATTTCAGTACAAAACACGCGCTCCACGGCCACCTCTCGCCTCCCTTGGCTTCCCTCGCGACCGCCGGAATTTTTCGAATAGCATAGCTGAAGATTAGCCGCTTCGCGATGGAATCTTTATCTTTTTGCAGTGATATCGATACGTACCACAGTTTGCATTTCCATCTTACATAGTGTAAGATGGGTTGATCTGCTCCTCTGCCGCGCGCGGTATCATCCCTTCCGCTTCCCTTCGACTACCCTCGGCGGGTTGTTGGCGAATACGACCCCAGGATCGGCCTAGAAATGCCGACTGAGCATTTAGTGCGATGAAGCGCCTTTTATACCCTTCGGTTTACTTACTCTGCGCATGATACTGATACCAGAAAAGAACTCGTCAATGATTGACAAGTTTCAGCTTGTAAAATTTGAGCGGTCGGATCGCTGGCTATCAAGGCAGTGGCGGTCGGATCGCTGGCTATCAACGCTCTGGCGGGTGGATTGCTGGCAGGTTGCGGGCGGATCGCTGCATCTCATAGCTCAGCGAGCGGATTGCTGGCTACCAAAGCCCTTGCGGGCGGATCGCCGCTTTAGAGCTTGCCGGCGATCCGCTCGCTAGCGTGATCAAGTTTCTCAGGTGCTGCTATCCGCCCGCCATAACGCAGCGATCCGCCCGCAAGGGCTTTGGTAGCCAGCAATCCGCCCGCCGAGGCCACGATGAGCAGCGATCCGCCCGCAACTTGTCGGCGTACCGCCCGGAGAGGCCTTTATTGCCAGCGGTCAGTCCGCACCTGTTGTCTGAGCAATCAGTGGTATGACAGATCGAGTGCTTCTCCAGGCCAACGTCTCGGACAAGGAGCACAGCTAGGTGTACCCAAGCCGGAATTCAACTTAGCCAATGGTCTTACGCAGGAGGCTGGCCGTAAAGGAAAAGCTGCGTGTGCTGTATAGAGTTCGCGTAATAATTTTAATCTGATGAATGGACGGTGCTGCGACGGTACATCACCTCGCGCCAATCGAAACCCCATTCTCCAGTGAGGCCGCCAACCCCGCATGGCCAGCCGCCCAGTCCATGCGTCAGACTAAATTGAAAACGGACACCATACTTATTATCTGACGTTAATTCTTTGGATTTTGAATCGATTTGGATAAAGTCATTTTCTACTGAACCGGATACGGATATCCGGTCGGATAAATTCGGATAACCTTTGGAAAAAGCAAGTTCGGATAAATTTTTTTAATTCTCTGAACAATCGACGATGGGGGCGACAAACGCGGCGCGAGCCGCCACAAGGGGGCACCGCAGTGATTTAACGCCGCGACGGCCCTGCGTCACTGCCAGCAAGCGGCAACCGACGTTGCGATGATAATGTTTGGAAACATTTTTGTCGCCGATCCAAGCTTGACGCTCGGGGACCACGCACTGATCGCTTCAACTCAGCAGACCCTTCTTCACTGTGGTTCTTCTTCGTCGCCTTTCACGACGCGTCGGTCGCCGTCGTCACTCAGTATATTCGATACCCATCCCTCCAGCGTTGCCAGTCGCCGCGAGCAACGCCGTGACTCCAAGTCTGCAGACGCCTTAAATTGAAGCGCTGAACGCGAAAACAATGATAGTTTTCAGTTTCTCGAAGAACTGCAGGGTATAGAACGGCGAAAAAACACATGGCTCCTACGCGTGCTGGTGCGGAGCGCAGGTTAGAGACAGTGAGAGAGCTGAGGACAGACGGAGGCTAAGGCATCGCGCACGCCGCTCGCGCCTCGAATGATGTGAATTAGGACGTTTTATAGAGGGTACAATAGGTTACGGTCGCATAGTGACATTATTTGCTACCTACACATAACGCTTTTGACCTTTTTTGATCTGCTTAGATGCCCGTTGGGGCTTCCAAGTAGATTGAATTTATTTTGGTTAAAGGTCTCCATGCCAGAGGTAACCGCCCAGATGAGAGATAATTTTTGGCTGAGGGTGCAGGAGGTATCGTTGACGAGGGAATACGACTTGCTCCCGCTGTCCGAAACTCCGATGAGAATCGTTATGCATATTATGAATACCTTTTTCGTTACCTTGACTTCTTGAGGTATGATAAAGGCTGTGGACTTCGCGCGAAGACTTGGTTGTGATTCGTTCGTGGCCGTGGGCGGAGGATCTGTTATAGATACAACAAAGGTTTTATTAAAAGAAATTTATTCTTGCTAGATCATCGCTCATCCGGAATAATAGTCCTTTAGGCTGCTGCTCTGTACTGCTCCAATCCTGAGTCGGACTTTTTTGACTTCGTCTGTCCACCATTCGGCAAGAACCTTGTGCCACAGAATCCAATGCTTCCACTCATAGCTGTACCAACAACTGCTGGAACCGGCAGCGAAACAACCGGTTGGTCTTACATCTCTGAGAGTTTTGGCCGAGAAATAGCCGCGAAATTCCTGTTTGCCGCGTAATAGCCGCGAAATAGCCGCCAAATAATGCTCACCGCGAAATAGCCGAGAAATAGCCGCTAAATAATGCTCGCCGCAAAATAGCCGCCAAATAATTCTCGCCGAGAAATAGCCGCAAAATAGCCGGGAATTAATGCTCTCCAGAGGCATGATTCAGATGTCAGCACCTCCATCGGTTCAATTACCCAAGTTTAAGGTAATTTGACCTCGTTCAGCCTCTGGATGTCCCGCCCAACCGCTGGCTACCCCAGATGGTGGCTCGGCGATCCGGCGACGGTTGCGTCTTGGTTGATTTTGTTTACTTCTGAATATTTCTCGGCTACTTCTTGCGCGCTCCGTGAGAAGCCGCGAAATAGCCGGGAAATAGCCCACCAGGAGCCGCTGCGGAGCCTGGTGGGCTATTTCGCGGCTATTTCTCGGCCAAAACTCTCAGAGATAGATGCCATCCAATTATATTCACTGAATGTAAAAATGAAAAGTGTCACATGATGTTTCAGGAGCAGCAATCATGGATTTACCAGAGCATAAGTGCAAATCAGGTATCAGACAACGATGCATCAAACCACTCTTGGCTATCGTTGATCCTAACAATATCAAGAGGTAAGTGATCAAGAGGTCTTCCTGAAACTTACAAGAACGATGTAGTAGGGAAAAACACAGCCCTTCTGGCTGTGCTATGTACATGGTGTCGGGTCCAGGCAAGCGTAAGCGTATCAGGAAGGTAGCCGCCTGAATCATTCATGAAGAGGCGTAAATTACCAGCAAGGGATTGATATTTCGCAGAAGTAATAACTGCGACTTTCGTTCGGAAACACCTCTCCTCAGCTGCCTTCAGGAAAATAGAGATGGATATCAGACTCGTGATCAGTACCCTCTAATAATCCTTTCGAGAGGAGTCGCAGAGGAAAATAATCAACTTCTGGAATCCGCAAAGGGCTGCTTGATGAGTTTCGCGGCGCAGGACCCTCTGCTAAGGCTGCACCGATTGACAAGGCTTCTGCAAGCCAATGCCACACTTAAGGTGTTATCAAAGGATCTACTTACACAGTCCCCAGCTCCTCCACAAAATATTAGCCCTCGCCACTCTCGTTCTTGAAGTACTTATTTACAAATTTTCAGAAAGCACCATGATTTGCAGGGAGATGTTTACGTAGTCGTAGCCCACCAGTGGAAGCGTGTTGGTACAGAACAGCATGAATCATGGTTTATGAGCAAAATATCGAAATACAGCAGAACAGGAACGCATCAGCTCAGAAAAACCCCTGGGAGGCTTCAGCAAGGCAGGTCTACAGTAACATGCATTGTGGTATCGGGACAAACCGCCCAGGGACGGGTTTCGAGGTGTAGAGTGAAGAGGTGTAGACGGTCTATTGGTCGTGGAGCGAACGCTGTTGGTTGATGAATGATCCTTGCTTAAGTAGTGAAGTGGTGATCGGTCATTGTTTGAGAGGCATGTACCCCGGAATGTATCAGATATAGACATAGTAAGATGGGAACGGCAAGTCATCTGTATTCATCTGTACTCAAGTCTCTGATATTCCGCAGACTAACAATTACACAGCGCCGCGCTTGTGCAAGGAAGAGGAGGATATCCCTGCCGATCATCCGATTCAACCTCTGACCTTTACAAGGAATAGATTTGAGCCTCTCAAAATGTTCAAATGCCGGAGCATTTGATCATCTTGAGAGGCTACATCCAGTTCAAATGAGGGTACATGGTAAGAGAAAAGAAGGGTACACGGTAACCTGCGGCGCGGTGGGCGTACAGCCTATACCAACAGCTTTGATGGAGTGACGTCATAGCCACATGCCGGATGAAACTTTGACACAGTTTAGTACACACAGCTTGCATTTCCGACTTGTGCGGTTTCAACCAAGGCTCATGATAATCGATATTAAACGCGCTTGATGGGAAAGGATGTTTTTTCAATAAAACAGAAGATCATAGGTGCATTCGCTCACGAAAGCTGACGTATCTGGCGTTACGTCAACATCAAATAGAATGTAGGCCTCATACGATTTGTGACAGGCATTGCCCAGGCGTTAACAAAATATGTCTGAACCAACAACAGCTTTCAGAGCGTACGGTGGGTATTAACAAGGTAGAGTGCGTTGACACCAACACAGAGGGGCCTGAGGCTATTTCGAGGTAGAACAATATCTGACAAGAAAATGTATTTATTTATTATTACGTCCAAAGAACGCACATTATTAAACACACAGGTTAAACAGAATTTGGAACTGAGCAAACATCGATGTAGAGAAACTTCTCTGCCTCACGATAACAGTACAAATCATAGATGGCTTCTAGGCAATCATCTACATTGATTTAGTGCGGTACTAATATTCGAGGGGGGGGGATAGATCGGTACTAATTTCTGCCTCGGGAGCCGCGTTAACTCATACAAAGCTAAGACTCAAGTGTGCGAATGTACATACAGATGCCTGCATCAGCCGGCAATGATGCACATAGTCATGTACTGTGCTTCTCTGGGCCGAAAATCCGGTCCGCAATTGCGTCTCGACACGCTTCGCGGCCGCACGCTCCGAAGTCGAAAGAGTCTCCAGCGCCGCAGCAGTCGATCTGTTGACTTTAGATGGGTTTTGGAAACTAGAAATTAAGAAAAATTGAAGAAAACTGTATAAAAAAGCCCATCGAGTCGGCTTTGAAGCTGGAAACTCGACCGACTCGAGCGCGTGCGGCCGCAAAACGTGTCGAAACGCAATTGCGGACTGGAATTTGGCCCAGATAAGCAGAGTAGGTAGGACGTCATCGAGCTTACCAGAACTTCAGAACACGAGTATACCAACAGCCTTCGTGGGACCGGCAAGCTGGACAGGAGTACAAGCCACTGCAGAAAAGTATCAGCCAAGTGAGTAAATCGAAGCGCCACGGCGAGCAACTAAAGATAAAGGGAAAAAACGAGTGAGAATATAGGCTCGTGACTGAGCACCAACCAAGATTGCCTTTGAAGGCGGCGGACAACGTGCTGGATTAAGACATTGTTGATGATAATCCAAAGGAAGTGATCGGGCGCTGGCAAGACGCCCTTCCGCGTGGACAGAAACCCAACAGAGTCGATAGACGGACGACTCCTCGCGGAGGCTGCAGAAGAGGAAAATGGACGAGGACTTCGAGTCGGTTGACGCGGTGCCGCGGAAACGTCACGCGCTGCATTCAAAAACGCTTGGCATACTGTGCCTTGCTGTGCGGGGCCAGTGACGCATTGGCTTTGGAGCACATTTAGGACTGGAGTTGTACGATCGTCACAAAGATTAGACATTCAGCGGGATTTCTTTAAATATAGCGCTAAAAGGAAAGTCGCGAATTTTTTTCTCGCTTCGACTTCACGAAGAGGTTATTGGGTGCTGCACCGCTCGTGAATGATTTACGCGGAGGCTTACCATTGTGTATATATCTAGGGCGGGAGTGTTGGGGTTTCTGATAATATATCCCTCGTGAACCCAGTTCAATCCATTATAATACGTATATGCGTCAGTATGCCTCGAAACGTGGCGATCTACTCTGGATTCGACGTATTATGTCACGCACTCGAGAGCTTCACAGCTCTTCCTTATAATCAGGTTTCGTTATATTTTTTCGTCTTTCATTTATTCATTCTATTATGTAAAAATCAATTCCATATGGTAGTCTTCCAGCGGAAACCTCGTCCCCTTCGACCAGAATTGCGGCCTCTATACCAAGGATCGAATCCAATCAGTGACCTGTGGAGTCTGGAAGCGCTCAGGGTAACATTTAAACGAATCACAAAGATCTCATCCAATATCTGGTTATCTATGTCTTCCAGATAATGGGCAAGTATTTTCGACGAAGCGTACAAGACAGTTCTGATGAGGAGGCCAGGCAAAATATGCTCCTAGCCAGTACATTTGCTGGTGTGGGATTCGGTAATGCTGGTGTCCACCTATGTCATGGGTTGAGCTACCCGATTAGGTAAATACCTGATAGAAGTGTTCATGGCACAGTAATATTTCGACTTTGTGGCGTGCTCAATTACAATATTAGTTCGAACATTTTCAGTTCTCAGGGCAAATCCTACTATGACAAGGATTATCCGGCTGAGAAACCGCTGATTCCTCATGGCCTATCTGTGATCACGACGGCTGTGGCTGATTTCGAATATTTGACACCAGCTTTTCCCCAGAAGCATGCACAAGCGGCGCGACAGTTGGGTGCAGACGTATCGGTGAGTCTGGTTGTGAAAGGAGTCAAACTGTGTTCAGCAAATGGAAGAGGGCTATTAAAGAACGGTTTCAGTTTACAAGGTAGTTTAGTTGAACGCAAGCCTCACACAGATATCAGGCCGGAATCCAACCCGTATCGCAACGCTTCCCGGGCGCGAGTGTTAAACTCTGGTCCCGCCGTAGTGACCTGTTGATTTCGATTATCACAGCGCGAAGCGGTGGCTTTTTCGTCGGAACCTCCTTATCACTAGTTATATTTCACCGAGGCGCACCGCTCCGCTGCTGGTATTGATCGAAATCAACAGGTCACTACGGCGGGACCAGAGTTTACCATTAAGGGGTCCGCAGAGTTAAAGTCGCGGCGTTGCTCGCAGCGACGAACAGCACTGGGTGATGTAATATCGATTACAATCGGCGACGATGGCGACCGACGCGGCGTGAAGGGCGACGAGGGGGCACCGCAGAGTGTTTTGACGCCTCGACGGCCCTACACCGCTGCCAGCGAGCGGCAACCGACGCTGCGACGATATAGTTTTGAAACATTATTGTCGCCACATCAAGGCTGACGCTCAGCGACCACTCGCCGGTCTCTGCAACTCTGCAAACCCTTTTCACTACCTACACCCCGCTGTGTAAGCAAAAACATTCAATATTCATGCACATCAACATTTTATCTTTGAAAGGTCTCAGCTCAATTGGATTTAATGAAGATTTGTGCATACCAGATCATATCCTCTGTAAAAAGTCGTTATTCTTACGACTCATGGCGCGACCGGCACGCGCGACTCTTCTCCCTCCGTCTGAAATGCGTTCTTTCACTGTCTCTAACCTCCGCTTCGCACCAGCACGCGTAGGAACCATGGTAATTTCTAGATTTTATAGCCTTTACCCGTTATCGGATGATTGCTGCTGTGCCTAGACAGTTCATGAGTGAATAGCTGAGGAATGCAGAGCGGGGTGTTGGTAGTGTAATGGTAACACTCTCGCCCGGAAAGCGATGCAATGAAGGTTCGATTCCTGCCTGACACCTAAGTTTTGTGTACAACTCAGCAACCTTGTAATATGGTGGTTACCTATGAAAGCGCGTTTTTCTTTCGCCGTTTTTTTCGCATGAATAAATTTTAAAAAAAAATTTTGTCTGTGTTTATCTTGTAGAGCGTTTTAAGCGCTATCTTATACTGTTAACTTATTTGTAATTATTATATTCATTAATTTTTCAAAATTATTTATAGATGACTTCTAAAGCGCCAACAAAAGAGCATTTGCGGGAGGTTCTGCTATTCATGTTTAAGTGGAAAAAAGTGCCGCCGAAGCCCACAGAATCATCTCTGAAGTTCATGGTGAAGATACCGTTTTAATTAGAAAATGTCAAGAATGGATTAAACAGTTTAAAGAAATAGATTTCGACCTCAGCAATAAAGACCGCGGAAGACCACCAAAACAATTTGAAGACGCGGAATCACAAACTTTACTTGACGAAGATGATACCCAGACGCAGAAGCAAATAGCTGATGTATTAAATGTGAAGAAAAAAACAATTTTACTTCGCCTGCATGCCATGGGAAAAATACAGAAAGAAGGAAAGTGGGTGCCTTATGAGCTGACGGAACGCCAACAAGAGCACAGAAGAACGACGTGCGAACTTCTTCTTGAACGACAACGGCACAAGTCATTCATGCATAGAATCATCACTGGAGATGAAAAGTGGATTTATTTCGATAATCCCAGGGGTAAAAGATCATGGACAGATCTAGGAAAAGCTCCCAAATTGATCCCGAAGCCCAATATTCGTGGAAAGAAGGTTCTGCTCTGTATCTGGTGGGATCAGAAGGGTGTTCTGTATTATCGACTACTCAAACCCGGTGAAACAGTTACAGCAGCTCGTTACAAAGAGCAATTAGCCAACTTGAACCAAGAAGTAGCCATCAAACGACCTGAATGGGCTACAAGACACGAACGTCCCATACTTCTTCACGACAACGCCCGACCACATGTTGGAAAACAAGTTAAAAAGGAGTTGCAAGAAATGAATTGGGAAGTCTTGCCCCACCCGCCATATAGTCCAGATATTGCTCCTTCGGACTATCATCTGTTTCGATCGATGGCTCATGGATTGGCCGAACAGCGCTTCACTAAACATGAAGATGTCCAAAAATGGCTTGATGATTGGATCGCCTTAAAACAGCCTAATTTTTTTTCGAAGGTATTCATAAATTGCCCATAAACTGGAATAATTTCTTCTTATTCTTAATCGGTTGGCTTTCGCCTGACGCGGTCATTCCGCATCTTCACCGAGGTGTGCCGTCCTAGTAGTAATGTTACTGGAATAATGTTATTGTTAATAATGGTTATTATAGTTAATAAAAGTTAAATAAAATTTTTTCTGAAATTTTAATTTTTTTAATCGTGAAAAACGCGCTTTCATAGGTAACCACCATACCTTGTGATCATGTACCATGTCATAAAAAAGGTATTAGGTTTTCAAAAACATCAGTTTTAGTTTACATACATAAAATTAGAATTCATAGTTAAGTAGAGGAGTCAAAGCATTACAAATCATTAGACTACGACAAGCTCCCAATATCAGTGATGCGGCTTATTGTTTGAAGAGCACGGACCATGTTATCGCGTCATGAATGAAAGCTGCCATTGGAGGTCATCATTCACGTCGATTCACTCCCCATTATGGAACGTCGTGTCTAATGGGAGAAGTGTAGTAACGTTTATTCATGTACTGACTCGAAAAGTTTGAAGGATACCGATGGGAACAGCTACATCGCCAGCAAGTTATGCGACGAGATTCGTGGCTTCATGCGCGACTTCAAGGTTCCGAATGGTCTCGAAGCGATGGGATTCAAGTATTCAGATATTGGTGAGTGTACCACTGAATTAATCGTACGGAGTTTTATGTGTGAGCCACTGTAGCTACATAATACTGTTTGCAGAAAAACTCTCAGCAGCGGCGTTGAACTCTGTGCAGAATATCGCGGTGACACCACAGTCGACTGACTTTGAAACGATTGCCTACATCTATGAAAAGTCATTAACTGTATACTAGCCCACATGTTTGCTACGGCAAAGAATACACAGAGTTGTTGTGCAAGGAAGTCACCAGAAATAAATACTTGAAACTACCAGACCTTCCCGCAGAAACCCAAATCGACAATATCACGATTCAAAACCGAAGATAGACAGCTTTTGATAACTGAACTTCGGAAAGACGAACGACATACTGACGACAATGATTGTTCTGATTGGGAATCAACTCTTTGCCTGCACCCAACTGGAGTTAGAAGGAGAGCCTATCGGTACAACATGCATCTTCGTGAACAGCAGCGGTCGAGATTAAAAATCGCTAATTGACGGTTTGGATGCGGTTGTAGATTTTTGAGGCTTGCACACAAGTGCTCACGATCTCTGGACAACTCTCATCACACAGTGAGAATTCTTTAACAAGTCATATTAACTCTGGTGGTTAGTCTGGCAGCGGGAGTAGCAAAAAAGTCTATTCCTCGAAAAGATAAGGAGCTTAGAAGGAGGCCTATACAGGGAATAGAAGTAGGTATAGAAAAGGCAATGTGAGTAGGTCGGGAAAACAGCCCTAAATAGGTGATTTACATTAAGGCCCTAGTTATACATCAGCGATTCGGTGTCGCTGGTTTTTGCAGGACGTCTGCGATCGGTCAGATTTCGAAATCGACCAATAGCAGACATGCCGCGGAAGCCAGCGGCGGCGAATCGCTGGTGTATAACGAGGGCCTAACAATAAAACTACCACAAGGATCATATACAGGATGTGCTTCCTGGATTGCTTAGTCTCACAAGGGAACCACAATAAGTCATAGTGACCATTCCAAATGAAATGTACTTCTCTAAAACCATTTTCGGACGAAAAGTCCGAATATGCCCCTCGCAGCTGCCTAGACCCACTCTGAAAGAAGTTATGAGCGTTTTTCAAAGCTTCGCGGCAAGGTAGGGGTACCACCCGTGGAATTTTCAAGGTGTATTTAAATTTTTCATCGAATTTTGCTAAAAACATGCTGTGCTTATCTGGGCCAAATTCCGGTCCGCATTTGCGTCTCGACACGCTTCGTGGCCGCACGCGCTCGAGTCAGTCGGGTTTCCAGCGCCAAAGCCGACTCGATGTGGCTTTTTTATACAATTTTCTTTAGTTTCAAGCTTCCAAAACCCACCTAGAGTCAGCAGATCGGCGGCTGCGGCGCTGGAAGCTCTTCTGACTCGGGCGCGTGCGGCCGCAAAGCGTGTCGAGACGCAATTGCGGACCGGAATTTGGCCCAGATAAGCACAGTACATGTAGGGGTAATCTGGGGTGCTGAACACGAATCTGCGTTTTGCTAGTGGAAATTTTAAGGTTTACTGTAGGTTACGGTAGGTCACATGCCATTTAGGAGGCAAAACCTATCTCAATATTCCGATACTCGATAAATGGACATCAAATTCGTATTCAGCACCCCAAATAACCGTCACATAAAAACTTTGAGACAAATCTGAGACTTTGACCAAACTACCGTATACCCACCGTAATCTACCGTAAGCTGTCAAAAATCGATAAACTGACATCAGATTCGTGTTCAGCACTCCAAATAACCCCCAGAGAAATAATTTGAGCATGATCTATAGTAGCACTCCGGAAATCGTCAAAAGTCGCGATTTGCCATAAAATTCTCCCCCGATGGGAATCTGTGAACGAATACAGTCGAAAACTTCGGAAAATCGATAAATGAACCTCAGATTCGTGATCAGCACCCCAAATAACCCCCCAGAGCGAATTTTAAGTCAAATCTGGAATATTTTTCTAAAACGCTTCGAGAGCCCTCTAATTGGCATAACTAAACGCCCAACCGAAAATCCGTAAAAGTCCAAAACGCCGTCAGTCTGCGCAAAGTTTGGAAAATGTTCCTTCAACCAAACTTTGCTTAGTGGGGTAGTTTTGGGAGTTGAACATGATTATGAGGTCCGTTTCCGGATTTTCGTAAAAATAATGCGCTTTTTGGAGGGTACAATAGGTTCGAAAACCAGAGAAAAACGCCTATAACTTCTTTCAGAGTGGGTCTAGGCAGCTGCGGTGGACATATTCGGACTTTTCGTCCAGAAATGGTTCTAGAAAAGTACATTTCATTGGGAATGACTTATTGTGGTTCCCTTGTCAGTGCTTGGCATCATCAATGGTATCCTCAACTGAATGGTTGTTGTTTTCATCTGGGGTGCCATGCATGAACGCTTATGAGGGCAGAGAGCCTCTCCGCATTGTACGTGCGAAGCGTCGAGTCAGAGGTGACCCGAAAAATATGCCGTCCCCGTTGTGTAAGGACGCAACCTCACGACGTACGGTGAACTTCCCGCCTGTTTCTTTTTAATTTCAATCGTGCTTGACTTCTATATTCTAAATTATCCTTGATAGTTAATTAATATTTGAATAATTGCTCAGTTGGGCCTAAAGGCACAGTACACCCTCAGATATGAATTTTGAGATTTACATGTAATTGTGTAGAAGACCCCTCCTGTATAACACGTGCCAAATACGAGATCTCAATCCCTCCAAATAAGCGAAATATAAGCGACCACCACAGGCCCGATCCCCCTCGCTCACCACCACAGGCCCGACCCCCTAACAGATTTTCGAGCTCCATAGCGGCTTAATGGATGGATGAATTCCAACAAATCGTCGTTCTTCAGTTCATTGCCGGGCTGTCTCCTTATCCTGGCTCGCTCTCGCGCAACGATTGCGAATGAAGAGAAATACAGGCCTGAGACAACTCGTCCACCAAATTTTCACCCCCAACATTTAGGCATCTTTGAAGAGCTATAACTCTGTTCAAAGGGGGTCTTGGACGATTTCAGAGATAACACTGTGATCAGCGTGTGACTCTTTCCAAGAAAAGCATAAAATCTGAAAATTAATTTTTTGGGTGTCCTGTGTTTTTAAGTATTTCGCAGAAATGAAGCCGTTTCAGATGAGGATAAAATCGAGCAACAGCTGATGGACGAGGGGGGGGGGTTTCGCTGTGTGTAGTGAAATTGCGTCCCAACGTTAAGGCGTCTTTCAGAGTTCGATCGCCGCGCGACGCGACGGGATGATGATCATGAGCATCGATCGAGTTCGCGTTGCATGTCGATCTGCATTCAAAACCTGTCATCGCGGCTATCAGCGATCGCACTCTGAAAGAGGCCTAAGGGGACGGCATGTTTTTCGGGTCACCTCTGGCTCGACGCTTCGTACGTACAACACGAAGCAGTTCCTTGCCCTTCTCACAAGCGTTCATGTATGTCGCCCCTGGGCGTACTTTTTCTTTAAAAAGCTTATCAAGAGAGTCACGAAGCATCGGTCTTGAACCTTACAGATCTAGGGATCGAACCGATGTCGACCTAAAAGCAAAGGCCAACGTCATTCCTAAATAGGTAATGTTCTTCAAGCGAATGAGCCTCATTTCGGCGACTTCTCATAACACGGAGAGCACGTCACATGTAACATGTGAACAGTATTTCCACGTATTTTCGGATATTTTGTACTCCATATTAGAAACTCAGGAATTATTTTTTTGTGTCGAAATCATCCCACGGTTTAACTCGTTTCTCTTCGCAGCACTTGATTCTTTTGAGTGCGTTTGTTATCCTCATGCAAAGGTTTTTCGCGCCTCTAGAAGGTTGATGACCTCGAAGACTTATACGAAAGCCTAAGAAGTCCCTCTCTCGCAAAACATCTGCAGGTAAACAACTTCACAGCTGTTGATCAGAGTTATGGACGACTGAATCCCTAGCCACCTAATCTAGCGGACCTGTGATGGACGCCGTACAGGGGTTGGTAGTGAAGGCTTCGGCAAGAGCAGAAAAATCTTGTGGACTTGCGGCTCTCCTTTATTTGAAAATTCACTGAGATGCTACAGGAACAGAAATGTCACGCGAAGGAAACTTCAGCTGACCACTTCCTACAACTCCTTCTGTTCAGCAACATGATCACTATTCCACAGAGTCGTCACGGGAACCTCTCTGCTCGCCTCAGCCTGTTGTTCTTGGCCGTAGTCATTCCTATCAACCTTGAGCGCTTCTTCAGAGACCGCTGTTGCTTGCACGCTCTTCTTGAAATGCTTCTTTGGTTTCCTTTGCTCCACCGATGTTGTCCAGCACCCCCACCTTCTTAGCATCTTTCTGTGTCTCGTCTTTTTTCTCCTAAAATACAGCTCTGATGGAGAAAGACACAGCTACGCAACTACAAAAAAGGAATGATAAGTAAGTGGTTCAATTGTTGAAAACAAAAAAGGTAAAAGTAGCTATGATTTCTCTCCCATCTTTGAGTATTTCAACAAGAACACTGACACACGCGCACACACACACACACGAGTAAAGAAAATACACCTAGTAGGCTATCCCAAGGCAAAATACACCAATGCGATTAAAGATGAGGTAAGGATGTAACGAACGACAATGTTCAAAACTCAGAAAAATTAAAACAAGTTACTCGTAACACAAAAGGCCGAAAACAAGTTACTTGTAACATATCTGAGCCGATGTAAGTCACTTGCGACTTATCTCAGGTCATTTAAGTTACATGTAACATATGGGCGGGATACTGCGTGCGGTGCGCCTCCGATATATTACATGTATCTTGAATGACTTGAGATAAGTTGCAAGTACCTTACATCGGCTCAGATATGTTACAAGTAACTTGTTTTTGATTTCTGAGAGGACACTGTGCGCAGTGCGCCTTCGATGTGTTACATGTAACTTAAATGGCACAATATAAGTCGCAAGTAGCCTAAATCGGCCGAAGATATTTCCAAGGGGGATGTACGACGCACTCGCGGGGTCAGGCTTACGACTGGCCTTGCTGCTGGTTCAATAACCCAAGTTTGAGGTATTTGACCCCACACCAGCAGGGAAGTCCCCGCACAGCATTTTTTTGGCGCAGTGTGTGGTCTGGGACGTGCTCTCTGCGTAGCGTGTCGTCTGCGTCCCGTGATCACCACCCATAGTGAAAATATAAAGGTAAGTTACATGTAACATAAGTGTAACTTACATGCAGTATGAATTCAAGTTACAGGTAATATAAATGTAAGTTACTGGAGACATTCAAGTAAGTTACATTTATATTACAAGTAACTTGTTTCGATTTTTCTGAGAATGACGCCCAACCATGGCGTTGTCAATTGTTTGAACACGTTTCAATTTGCCTCGACATGATCAAGGTCGGGCGTACGTGCAACTCTTGAAAACGGCCATGTCGTGGGATAGGAGCGACACCGAATCATCGACTAATGACAGCCATATACTCGTGGCCTACCATAGATTTGAAAAAAAAACGTTTCGCTAGTGGCCGACGAGCTTCGCTGGAGACTACCGCGACAAATTCGCGTAGGCAAGTTCGCGGTATTCTCGCCTCAGTCCCCATAGTCGCGGGCTAGGAGCCCCTCAATGCCAGATATCAACTGCAAACCGACATCCCTTCCGCTGATAACGAGCAATGTTCAGACGTGACTGAAATAACCTGACCCCTTCTTCTCCACGACTATGACTAGGCCCACGTGGCTTCATCGTGGCTTTGGTGAATAAGCGCGATAGGAGCCATTGGGCAGGGATGAAGTTGGCTACACGGCGACTAAACCCAAGCCTTTCGCGATCCACTCAACATCTCAGGGTGAAACTTGTGTTTGAGAATACTATTTGTCTCCGTGGTCGAGTAGTGCGGTGGTACGAAGGAGTCTTCTTCCTGAAGGACATGTTGCGGCTAAACTACACTAATGGACGGAATACGCGATATTTTAGGTTCTATCTAAATTCAAGCTTTCCCTGCCGATCTCTCAACACAGTCTATGCGCAGTCAACATACATCCCCTAACATTTCGTATAAATAGAACACTATCCACAAGTATGTACATATATGCATTTTATCGACTTCAGAATGAGAATGAGAAAAATGGTCACTGGAGCCACACTACACCCATAAATTATCAACTAAGTTCGTATACCTATCTTGGGGAGAATCACGCGGTGATCACATTGGTACCTCTGGAAACGTTCAAGGTCCTCCACCAACGGAGTAAAGACTCATTAAAAACCCAGCTGCAGCGCGAACATGACTTCTTGGTTCGGCACAAAGACTCGTGACCCAGCCAATGAGCTTCTCTGGAACGTCATGCTGTAGTGAAGCAAGCTAGACCATTTTAGGCGGGACTCGAACGAGCGGCTTCTCTAAATCTAGGAAGGCAGGGGGAGCGTCCTCTGCTTCTCGCGGTGACTGTCGTTTAATAGCCGGGCAGCGTGAATGGCACGGCTGGTGCCGCAGCCACACTGGTTCTTCGTAATCTCAACGATTTCCCGGATCCGACGACCGAGTACACATTTAAAAGATTTCATGCCATACGACAGCAAACGTATTGAGCGATAAACCACACCACCTGCTTGACTGCCCCCTTCTTCCAAACCTGAATGGTAGTGCTGCGCTGCAAATTCTAAGGTGTATTCTTTTTCAGCAACAAACTGATTGAAGAATTGTGTTAGCCAGTCAGCAGAATTCCGCACCGTGACTCCAAATTCTCAGCCGCCAGATCATCAGTCCTCGTCGCTTTTCCTGGTTTTCCCCATACTATCTAATGCCGTCTGTATTTCCTCGACGGTGATCGAATGGACAGTGCCGCTTGTGGGTGTGGATTCAGGAATGGGCGGTTGAGGAGATCTTCTCGAAGTAGTCACATCATCTCAGCATGACCTTTTCGCAGTCCATGAGCAGCTGACCATTCTCATCATTGGTACCATAGAGCTTCTCTATGCCTTCAGTCACACGGTGACGAGACTTCGAAAGTCGGTACACGAGGCGATAACCGTCACGCTTGTTCAGGTTCTCATACGAATCTCCGTGGTGCGCTGCCTTGGCTTTGGTAACGGCCCTTTTGGCAGACTTCTTCGCATCACGGTATTTCTGCTAATCATAGACCGTCCTATCAGCAAGAATGGCGTGATAGACATACTTCTACTCTTTGACCTTTATCCGTACTTCATCTGTTCAGAGCTACCTTTGCTTATCGATTCTTCGTATGCGTGACACCGTCCAGAGACTCTGTCATCGTTCTGGTTGCCTTCTGCCATGATTTGCACTCAGTCGTGACTGGTGGTAGACGAGCACGCGAGAACACGTCGGCTCCCTTCTTCTTAAGGCGCCACCACTTCAATCGAGAAAGTTCGCAACGTTAATGTCTTACGCTTCGGCGGGATGATGTTCATCGAGCATATCAGTGGTCGGTGTTGTGTATCAACTGTCTGGCACGACTGTCGTACGAATTTCGGACAAACACAAAGTCAATCTGCGCCCTGTTGTTACCACTGTAGTAAATGGAAAGGTGAGACTGACGCTTTCAAAACTTTGCTTTGATAACGATAAGGTCATACGAGTCCGCGTATTCAAAAATACGTTTGCCATTCGTGCTCCGTGACCCGTAACCAGACCCTCGGTGTCACCTATGACATTGGCTTGTCTCTTCGATGCAGCCGTTCATGTCTCCCGCAACTACGATCATATCTTCTAGCGGTATATCGGCATTCTTTTCGTTAATATAATTCAGAAATCATCCTTATCTCGGTCCGAACAACCCATCCGCGGTACATCCGCGGTAAAAGTAAATGCTCTGCTCCTTGCCGACGATGACAATCTTCATAAAGCGGTCGTCAAAACGATGTACTTTTGCAACCGCATCATGGAAGCGTTAAGACACAACAATGCCAACGCCGTTCGCGGTTCTAGGGCTGCAATGATACGAGACTTTGAAGCCTCTACCAATGTCCATGGACTAACAACCCGACCATCTCCTCTCTTACCCCCACAGAGATAAATATGTCTACGATTCAAAGCAATAAGCGATTCGCTAGAGCGGTCTGACAACGTTTAGGCATTAAACGTCGCAACGCAAGTCTTGGTAACGTTAGCTTGTTTACCCTCCGTTTCCGTTCTCGCATTCGAAACCCGAGCATACTTTCACAACTCTCTGAGCTAGGTATGTGGGCGTCGGTTACCGCGGAGGCCGTAGCTTTTGCAGAAACCTTTAACACCATAACATGTGGTGTGACAGTGACCTCCATCGGGCGATCTATCTCACGGCCGATGCACCCGGGTCTGTCACTGGAACACGAAAGACCGTGCTCAGCTCACCTCGACAGGGTCGAGGAGTTTCTAGTGGCACCAAGGTGGAGGAGCATACTGCACCACTTATTTATTTATTTTACGCCGTTGGCGGCGTGCTCAAAAACTACAAAACAGTAAGTTAAAAACATGGAAATTATTACAAAAACCAACAAAAACTTAGCGCAACGCATCAACAGCCGATCACAAGACGCTTATTCTGGTTAGAGAATAATCTGAGAGGCGACAGTACCTAAAGTTAGGAGCCATTACAGGTTGTGGGGCAGTCACGAACAAAAAATCGAGGTGGTGCTAGAAGCCTGGAACCGATCAATATTATCATTACGGGAAATAAATTCATAGCAATTCATATACTATTCGAGGGACTGAGTTGAAAACGACCCTACCCACGCGGCTTCCTAGGATGCATATGGTCCTCCGACCACTGTTAGGCATCTGGGCGATGTATCTTAAAATAATTCCAAATGTCAGCGGTTTATAAGCGTACGTGACAGGTTAAGGCAAATCTGTTCTTAGTTGCAGGCCTCTAGCACCTTACTTGAGATAGGTAGAAACTTGAAGGATGAAGGAAGAAGAAATATATGATCCCATGCAGGTAGCGACGCCTTATGTAGGTTCCGAATACTCGAAAATTATTGAGCCTAAAATACAGATCTCGCTTCGTCTGATATTTCTGAACATCAAGGCAGAGAGTGAGAAATCATTTCTCAATCCCTGTGTATGACCCCGACTTTCAAAATACACGCTACTATGTAAGGGGTACCCAATCGTTTCCCTAGATCAGTTATTGTGGTCAGCTATTTAAGCTGTATTAATCCATTGAAGTGAATCTGTGTCAGAAAAGAGACCAAAAGTACAATCAAAGAACCCTCAAAATGACTCCTGTAATAGAAAGTGCAGTTTTTTCTCCGCAAGTGCAATTATTGGGTGGGTCTACCTTTCCGAACAGGTTTTTTTTGCCTCTATCACACAGCTGTCGCACTCGTACTTCTCAGACGTTTCGTATTTAATCTATACACTATTAGTAAGCGGTGCATGGCGATTTGTGTTCCAAGGTCACCAAAACTAGATTGTAATTTCAGTTCCACGTCCATCATTTTGTAGTATTTAGAGGATGTTCTGTTAGTAATCTTCTGCCCAACTTTTCTCTCTGTCACACACATTTGCCCTTCTGAATCGATTCTCCTTACTAGTGAATCACATTTCTCACCGTTCCAGATGATCGGCAGGTTACTTTTTATTCTTCTGTGCTTATTCTTTTCTGAAGTCCTCACCCTCAGTCAATCCTGCCGACAGCTGCTTGCATGTTCAGTGAGTAAAGAATGTGTGAATGTGAGTTTCGACAGACCTATGCTTTCGTGTCCGGAGGATGATCTCTCTATTTGCTCATTCCAGCTGCCATGGCTAGCCAAGAAAATGAATAACTCCAGAGTTAATGCTGAAACCTTTAACGACCTCGATAAGGTTCGTTCAATCGTTTTCGGTTCAGTTAAAAGCCTATGGTTGCTCGTGGGTGCTCCGCTTGTTGACGGCAAACCTCTTCTGCCTCGACTGACACGGGGACAACTTACTTTCCTCAACACTTACTTAACTCAAGAAGTTTCTACATATAAAGCCTGTCTTTTTGATAGGTTGAAACGATTGTTTCCCGCCACTTTGTTTTTGGAAATTCCGTCAGAATTTTCGGCGTTGTTTTTGGCCGAGTGTGCTATACCATTTGGAAGCTCAAATTTTCTTCTCTTTAACGTAATTTTGGGCAATCAACAAAACTTGTGCTTTCCGAATTTCAGGCCGAAATTTAACGAAAATCAAAATTTCGACTGAGGGTGTTCAAACGTTTTAACCACTTTTCTAACAACACATCAAAGCTATCAAAGTTATTTAAGCATTTGGAGCGTTTATGGACTAGATGATAATATTTGGGAGAATTCTCAGTGGAGCGAAATCCTCATTTATTGGCAAATTCCGTGAAGAGTAAAAAGGCGGCTGCCGTTTCCTTGCGGCCAGCCCCTTTCATGGGCCCAGAACATTTTGGCCTCTTGGTACCAATCATAACCCGAATACACGCTCTGGGCGTCTTACACAACAAACCACCAATCGGTGAATCTATTATGAACTAAGGCAACTTAGGCATCAACGATGGATTATTACGGTCGAAAGTGGAGCATCGTTGGAGCATTATGGTTAGGAACTTCCTTTTCGGGCGAGCTCCCAGTCGTGCTCCGTCTCGGCTCCCCGATGAATCGTCGTGCTCGGCTTTTATCCCGTTGCCAGCTCATCTCAGTTTCATCGTATCTCCAGCCCATCTGTAAATAGAAACGAGAGGAGAGGTGACATTCTTGAGATAAGAAGCCTAGCTTGATCTGGAGGAATTTATGTCTAATCCTACAATAATTCTAAACTAAGCTAAACTCTGATGACAGAATATACCTCACCTTTCTACATTCGGAGTATGGATCTCAACGACGGTTAAATTTAACAAATCGAGGAATGAACATTGTCTTATAGGGACTGGTCAATAGTAGCATTAAATAGGAATAATTCATGCTTCGGAATGGTAGAGTTCGCTCAATCATTTTAGTCTAATGAATGGTTGGGGCTGCGACGGTAGATCACCCCGCGCGAATCGAAACCCCACTCTGCAGTGAGGCCGTCAACCCCGCACGGCCAGCCGCCTGGTCCATGCGTCAGACTAAAATGAAAAAGGAAACCATATATAACACCTCGCCAAAAGACTGACGCTGAAAGTGTATGAGATCATCGAAATCGAATGACGGGAAACTTTCGCTTCAACCTGAAAATACCACCTTTCAGATTGAAGCTTTTCGGAGCTACAAATTAATTTAGGATCCTGGTGAAAATTCTATTCAACGATGTAATGTTTACTAGGGTCTGAATACAAACAAAAAAGTATGGAGTGAAATTTTTAGTGTGTCATTCAGCAGACAAATGCAGTATGCAGCTGCACAGCGCTGCGTGTACTGAATATCGATCTGTGCCCGTATTCATGAAACACTGGGAGCCTGCCGGGAAGGTTCAATGTCCACCCGCTGTTAGACGAGTTTTCGATGTTGCACCTTCCTGGGTATTCGGCAGGTAGGCAGGAAAGCTCCCAGCTACCTGGCGAGTAGACAGGAGGGTTCCTAGCCACCTAGCGGGTGGACGGAGAGAGTTGCGGCTGCCTGCTGCGTCGATCTCACGTTCCACAAAATGATCAATATCTTCATGGCAGGCAGCGAGCGCTCTGCCTGTCCACCCGCACAGTTGGTGTCGGGTATGCTACGCCCGCCGGAATTCATTGATAGCGGAGGTGAGACGCAGCGGCCTTCTACCCGGCGGTCTCTTCTCCGTCTCTGCAGGCGGCTACTCATGCCTGTCTCTGCTCTCACAAGTGGCGAAGAGGGGGTCGACACTATTGAAATCAAGACAGGGGAGGCACAAAAGTGGTTGACGTCTTTTCTGCCTCCCCTATCTTGATGCCTCCCCTGAAGACCACTTTCATGAATACGGCCACTGGAAATCACATTCAGATTGGGTTTTCGCCAGGATCTAAACCTAAGCAAGCATTATATTATTGAACAGCCCTCATCACATGGATCCTTAGCAGCATTTCTGTCACAGAACAAGTTTATTCCAAAAGAAGTTGTGAAAAAAGATGCGCAAGATGCGAAAACGCGTCCCCTAGTGTACAGGATGTGGCGAAAGTTCTCGCGCTCAGATAATGTTCCGTGACAACTGTCGATTTGAAAATAAAAACTAGCTTTGAAAAAAATTATTCAACTCTCTAGGAACCGTGAACATTCATTAGATCTCAAAATATCTTCCTTTTGCTCGAGTACAGCCTGAGAATCTTGTTGAGAACGCTTCTACAGCGGCACGCAGATAGTCGACTTCAAAATCACCCCATGCTTCCTTTGAACTCCAACGTAGAGAGTTCGCATTCGGGTGAATCTCAACACATGCCTTCGACTTCCGAAATCACCACACGAAGTAGTTCATGGGATTGAGGTCTGGACTATAAAGCGGCCACTCCTACGAGGAGATGAACAACGGTAGGTTGTTTTCGCACCACCTCTGTACGACCTTCGCTTTATGGGCTGATGCAGTCCTCCTGATAGGTTCGATTCCGATTTTCAAAGTCAGATTTAGCCCATGCGAGTACTTATTCGATGAGGATGTTTTTCAGGTAAATATTGTTGTTCACTTTGATGCTTCTCCCAGAAAATCAGTGACAATTTGCCTTCAGCGATTATCGCACCAAAGACCATGAATGGTAGTGCTCAGTACTCGTTCGTTGGCCTTTCTGAGTCCTATTGCAACTACCCTAACATTTTGGTGGTTCACAAATTGGTACGTTGTGAACAAGCATTCATCAGAGAAAAGGATGTGCGGTGCCGTGCCTTGGAAAAGCGTTTCAGCAAGGTTTTGCATCTCAGCAGTCTGATCTTCTCCATTCATTCAGTTAGTGGGTGTGCTTTTGCCATTTTATAAGGACGACGGTAAAGCTCATCAATCACTATTCTCCTGCAGAACGAGCAGAGATTCCTACCTCAGCAGCCATCTCTGTCATTGACCTTCTTGGGTCACGGCGTATCCTTTTCCTAACCGCTTATACCAGATTTGGTGTAGTTGCAGTCCTCGGTCTCCCGCTACGTGACGTGTCCTCCATATTTCTTATTTGCCTTGGAGCGAAAAACATTGCTGAAGACAGTTCTCCGCGGAATATTGAGAAGCGTTGCAATTTCTGAAGACGGACGTCCCGACAAATGTAGAGCGAGAATCAAGGCCCTTTGTAACTTGCTCACTTCCATTCTATAAAACGAGCTTTTAATAACCGGTAACAGTCAAAACCTCTATATATTGACTTACCTAACCTAGAATAGCGCGATTCAGGACCCTTGAATGTTTTTTGTTTTATAAATTTGCTGATACAGGGGAGCGCAAGAACTTCAGCCACCTCTTGTACTTCAATGACACGGACCATACACGCGTTGTTGACCGCTGTCTTGATCTTGAAGATTCTAAATACGTAGTGCTTACGTTTCAGTCGATAGACTACGCATGCATTTTTACTTCCGGTTGCCCACGAGAGTGCACTGCCTGCCCATTATGTCATAGCTCCAAATTACGACTGCTAGAAGTACTCACTGGATCAAGCATTAAGGATGGTGGGTTATATTTGCATTGTCGATTTTTTTAAATTTTACACTTATCCGCCTAATGAGGCCGAGCACCTATAGCTGAAGTCGAGTATGGTGTTCGTTAAAGGCAGTGATCGCGATGAAAAACGTTATCGAAAAAACTACAAAAATCAGCTTAGATCAAAAACAGCTTAAAAACTATGAAGGTAGCGCGGTGAAAAAAGAGGGCTAGAATTAGAGTTATTAGGACCCTAAATTTCCAGTTCGTGCACACGTGCACAGAAAGATCACAGTCTCATGCCAAGCAGTCGAAAATCATCGACACTCAGAGGAAGAAATAAATGCAAATTTACCTAATAAAACAGTTGAACAATGAAAGCAAGCACTTCAGTCAATGTTTTTGACTAGATGTGTACATAAATCCAAAGTTTCATTGATTGAAATTCAATTTCGAGCCAGCTGATGTTCTTGATATTAGAGATCATCGATGCCGATGATGTGGGGTATGCTCGTCCACCATCAAAAGGCAAGAAAGTTCAGGCTTCAAATTTGGCCCAGGACAGCGTTTTTTTCGCGATTTTTTCCTATAGGTTCTACTACTCTATACCCAGAAAAGGGTTTAGAGTGGAAAAGAAGATTAGCATATTTGAGCGCGACCACTGCCTTTAAGAGATCAAAGGGCGGGAGGGGAGAGCAAAGAAGACTCGGAGACATCGGCGAGCATAAAAGCAAGGCAGTGAAAAGTCTAATAGCTTAGCACCTTCGCCCGCTCTCAGTCTTCCTGCCCCTCCCACCTAAATCACCTAACGACAACCACCCGTAGGTCGATTACACAAACGGGTGGGGCCTATGGCGAATGAAGGGCACTCAATTCTTTAGTTTCTTGTGGCGAAGTTTCTAGAAGAAAAAATTTAATCGTATAAGCACGTGCTGGAGGGTAGTCCACCGCTATCGTAGCAGCATACCGACATGTGACGCGATCGGAACACCGGCTTGCGACTCGGCCAGCTTGCCGAGCACCATCTGTAGCCTCCAGCGGCCGGACAAGCCAAGTACCGCAAACGTGAGTAATTGAACCGGCGATAGCGAGTCCGGCCCCAGGAGTGCGCCGTATGGTTTCTTTTTATTCGAAAATCGTTTCGTAATTGAGTTGAACGTGTATCGTGCACACATTGAACGTTTCACTTCTTGGCACACGTGCTGTAATTTGAGGCACAATAGGAGCACGTACTCCGGTCGCAGCATGTTCCCTAACTGTGCTCGAAACCGCCTTGTCTTCCAATGGATGCGTATTCAACACGCATTGAATGCGGCGATTGTCTGAGTCTTATAACATATGGACCAGGCGCGTGGTTGGCGGCCTCACTGGAATTAGGGGTTTTGATTTGTCTGATAAACAGACGGGGCCGCGATCTACCGTCGCAGCCCCGTCTGTTCATCAGACGAAATTATTACGTGAACTTTACGTGTACCGAGTTTGCGCCAACGCACAATAAGGAAAGCAAAGTATCAGTGCGATCTGTGTCGATTATGCGAAGAAGATTATCGGTGTGCGAAGGGCAGCTTACCATGAGATCCCTCGCAGAATTTCTCACTTTTGAAATCTCAACCCCCCCCCTACCCCACTAATTCTGACTCAATCATAAGTTTTGAAGGTCAATGTTTCGCCACCGTTGAAATATACTAGCGCTTTAGCATGTTCGCACCACATTCCCTCTTTCGGCGCGTTGTTACAACATTTTCCAGCAGTTATCTGCGAGTAAAACTCAACAAATGTGTCAAAATATGCGAGAAAAAGTGTGCGTTTTGAAGTTTGAGTAATACACTGAGGTGGCAAAGCACTAGCCTTTGAAACTTTTGATCGACTCCCAATCTGAACTTATACAGTAAATTTTCTGAAATTTTTATGGTTTTCGAGCTCTTTTATCGAATATTTCCCCGCGCTGCCCTCCTAAAGACCCTCCCTCAGCTCAAATCTTTGCCTCCAAGGCATATGCTCATTTTATACGCTTTCGCAAAAAAAAGTACTACATGAAAGGAATGGTGCTACGATGTTTTATGAGCTTTCGATTAGACGCTCACAGCAGAGCACTAATAAACACAATCCATCAACGAACCCTTATCGCATCCGAGTTTTGATTCTTACCAACACATCCATAGTACACAGAATAAAAATTTCGAAGAAAAAGCATGCATACAAGATACTTTGTGCAATTTCTAGCAATGTGACCCCTCCAGCTACATACTCCCCCGCCACCAAACCGCATACCCACCCGACACTCACTCAAAAAATTTCAAGCGAAATGCATCCATTTGAGCAGTTCGATGTAAATTCTAACATTAAGACCCTCCCAGCTACTTCCCTTACCTCCGATCTTCGCTCCCGACCCGCATACCAATTCAGCACTTGAACAAAGAAGAACGTTTAAGTTAGACGAGTGATTTTGAGCAGTTATATGAGATTCTGATCGGGCGTTTTCAGCAACCTAATTTCTGAAATACTCTTAACAGACCTCTCCCTTCATTTTTCATTTATTTACGTTGTTTGAGACAAAAATGGGAGAGAAAAAAGAAGAAGAAAACTCAAGTGATTGCACAAATATTGACAAGGAAGCAACATGATAGCTACGCGGAAGAGCCAACAAAATTGCTCACACGCCTTAGGATTTTTTTTCGATTTTGGATCTCCTAGGTTTGAGCCGCTTAATGAACTTCCGGTCACATATTTTTGGCTCAAGCAGCAGGGTACAGCAGTCCGTTAGTAAGGGCTGCAAAATACTTAACCCTTCACCCCTCGGTGGCCATTCCTCCCCCAAAAATACCGGAAATTGTAACGACCCGCCCTAATTGGAGGAGACGATAATGCTTAGAACGCGAGGAAACTTTCTACTAAGACTAAGCGGTCATGTTACTTTGACTGCAATGTTTGTGACTACTAACGCACAAGGCTTTTACAGAGCACACCGAAACAGAACTTGTAGTGAACACCGTTTGTTATAAACTATAGACAGCTAGCAGAAATTGGGCGAGTTGCCCCCCGTAGCCGGCGTGGGAGTTAGCTTTGAGTGATACAGAACTACTAGTAAACAACAACTACTGAAAATGTAGAAGGAATGAAATGTAAAGCGAATAGATTTCAAAATGCTGAGGAGGGCCGGGGAAACGTTTCAAATAATGATGCGTAGTTTCAGCGCATGCGGCGCGGCATTGGGATTAAGGCGCGCTAACTACATGGCTTTGCATTTTCACGTACAATCATTTATGCAGTTTGAGAGACTGCGAAAAAATCTGTGTGAAAATTCTAACACAACCTAATTACCTAAAACCCTGGACCCTTGATGGCACGAAATTCTATTGCTGAATGGATACCAGTCGCCGGATCGGTATTTCAAAAACCCTGCGTTTTGCCAAATTGGCCCGCCAACGTCTACCACCTTACCTCGTCTATATTATTGTTCATCAGTCTAGTTGGAAAATGAAACTTGTAAATTTGTGAGGAATTCTATGTGGGATTCAGCTTTTTTAAGGTAGGAATCTTTATTCTTGATGGGGGGGGGCGACCTACGTCTTAGAGTGTTTTTTAGGAAAAGCACAGCGGATTTCTGCTCACAAGGGGATTAAAAACCATTGAATGGACTTGAAACTGAATCTTCTCAAGTTGCAAACAGTCGCACATTCGTCTTTAATTCGCAGAAACCACTTTTCCATAATTTCTACAACGGTTTTGTTTCTATCAGAAAATTGATATATTTTTCCATCCAAAACTTTTACCCCCCTCCTCCAACTTTTCGCTTTTCCTCGGAAAAGTTCACGACCCCCTTCGTCCGTTGGCAAGCTATCCACCACTGCGTGGCCCTTTGAACAGAAACAAATCAGAACGACTTAATAGGTTCAAGGCGCACTGGATCGTTCGCCTCGTGAAGCTCCGGCACGGAATGAGAGATTCCAACGAAGATTGTGGTCACAGGGTTTTCACATGAATCTCTTCTCTTGTCCCGCGGAATGCTTGGGTAGTTGGACCTTCGCAGATTAACCTAGCACAACAGCGAGGTTTTTTCAGGAAGCGATGCAGTGATCGATATACTCCTAACTGAACTTGCAAAGAGCAGGCAGTTATCGCCCCTTTTCTAAACGCTTTTCCTGCAGCTGCAGAAACAATGAAAAGTTTCCGTGGTGAAACTGGTTTGTATGGAAGATGAAAGATGTTTAATGTAAAATTACAGCTACGTTGTAGATGTTTTCACTACAGTGTAGCCTGTAATCACTTTGTGAGAAACGCAGTTTTTATTTAGCCTGCTCGTCATTGGCATGTGTACTATCTCACCTGCTAAATCACAAAACCGTGAACAGCGGTTTCTCTTTCTTTCATGGCATGAGCGATTAATCATTTCCGAGCTCCCAAACGATTCATGAGAACCAGTCGTGCAAACTGTTCATTAGACAACGGGGCCATGAATGGACAAGGGATCTTTGGTGGAAGCAGGTCTCACAATTAGCGTATTTCTCCCCACCAACAGAGGACATAATGTTTTCGAAACGGACGTAGACGGCTCTTGACAAATGATCTCCACGCTGCACTCTCGATAGATCTCGGCATCAGAATAAAGTGCGTTGCACAATTATACGACATACCCCAATTTCCGCGATTTCGAACTTCGCGTGATTCGGGGAGGCAAACGGTAAACACAAATCGATGCAGTACCCTTGAAAACTCCTGGGTACGAATCTTCATAAAATTAGAGCAACTAGCAGGGAATTAGCAACGGAAAATATCAAGAATGACCGTTGCAAAATTATACGACATAGCTGACGTTCTCGTAGAAATTCCGATTTTAGACCCTCTGTATCAGTTCGTTCATGGTAAAAACCTTTAGCAAACATGAAGTTAATAGTCTTCAGAATTTCCTTAACGCTGAACCACTTCGAAAACTTTGCTTCGCAAGTTTCCACCCAACTTTTTGTGAACGCCCCTTTCAATCTGTGCTCATTCGCTTATAACGGCTTGTTTAAGCGGAGCCGCACGCTCGCGTGGTCTGCTCTAGATGTGAGTTCAACGCCCATGAATACCTCACATGCTTTCCACCGGGTTGAGGTCCTGCAAACCGGCCGACCGTTCTAGAAATTTGGCATGATCGGCCTGAAACCAAGCCTGCGTCGACCTACTGAAAGGAAGTGAAGGCGGATACGAACTAGAAAGAACTGGAAATGATTCTGCGACACAGTCAGAAAAGCTGTGAAGTTCGAAGGGAAGTTCCCATCCCAGATCCAGCCGCCCTGGGATGAACACTGTTCGCCTTCTTCAGGACAATGCTCGGCCACACGTATCTCGGATAACCCGACAGAAACTGCTGGACCTGAGCAGCGAAATTCTTTCTCACCCTCCATTTAACCCAGATATTGCCCCTGCCGACTACCATCCGTTCAGCTCGATGCAGCACTTCCTGGATGGAAAACAGTTCACCAACGATGACGAAGTCAAAATGGCCTTAGAAGAATACTTCGACTCGAAACAGCCAGAGTTCTACGCGTCGGAATTCGTGATCTGCCCTATTGGTGGCGAAGGATCCTTGAATGTGATGGAGATTATTCTGTTGGGCGAACCTTGTTTGTTTCTGAAATAAATGTTTTTTATTCAAAGTCGTGAAAAGTCCGGAAACTTTTGCATCAACCTAATACATACTTTCCTTCCCATCCAACTGCACTTTCACTTGCTCGGCACACCGATCGGGGCAGGGTCGGAGGGGCAATATACATAACTATGTATGCCTATAATTTCATCACACTTGGGCCCGTCGCAGGGGAGGGGCTAGTCCGCTGAAGGCCGGGCTGAGGCGTCTGGAGCCGTCCCCAGTGGTCGGCTGTACCCCAATCGATAGTACTTTGAGACCGTGCGCCCCATCGCATTTCCGTTCGCATTGTCTTTTCATTGTTCACCACGGCATACTTGAGCCAGAACGGAGGGATTTTATTCCTCAGTAAGCAATGCATAGCGTACGTTTCGACCAAGGCGGCTACAGCTGGATCATGGCGAACCAGATGGGCTCGAGCCGGCCACATCGGGTAAATTTTTCAACCGCAGTGAGCAATGTATAACACGCGTATCGACCCGGACGGCCACACGCGGCTCAGTCGTGCTCAATCCAGCCACAGCGGGTGGACATTTGCACGATACTTGCATGAAGTAGACGCTTATCGACCGGGCTGGTCAAAACCGATTGGCCAAGTATGACGAGGGCATTGACTCTTTTCCGTTTCCTGCGCTGCGTGTCGCACACCGTGGGCACTCCCTAAGCTGCTGATTGGATCACAGTCGTTTCCCTCATAAGCCTAGTTTTGAATGCATCGCTGCTGTTTTTCATCGCAGCGATTTTGCACCCGCTGCTGCAGCGATGTAGCAGCGACAGCGATTCTGTTCATACTGTATAGGCCCACGGATGATAGAAGAAATTCAATCAATCAGTGAAATTAATGGCTGGTATTCATCAATAACGCGCTCCGACTCGAAAACACTGATCTTGTCATGTGAAAGGGTCAACGTTCATTAGACGAAACGTGTCCTTTGTTGGCAATCGCTCCATCGCTGCCATTTCGGCCGCGATGGAGCGATGGTCAGCGACCATTGAGAATCGCTCTTCAAGCAGCGATGCAGTAAAACATAGGATTTCGTCGCCGCGACCCAGCGATGTAGGACGCTTGCCACGAAGAGATCACAATTGGGGCGGCTTTCCATTACGCGCGATGAAAAAGGAACAGTTGTCCCTCGCATGGCCGCAGCGACCACCTGCAGTCAAAACTAGGCCATAGGGGATAATGTGATATTTGCCTGCCCCCCCCCTTACCCACGTCCTCCAGCATAGGTTGTCATCTCAAAGGCAGCATACACGCTCGTAAACGTGGTTGAGATAACTATGGAAATAGAATGGCATAGCTCAGAACACAACGCCTACGCATTTAGAAGCTTCGAAATGACCTACAATGACGCTACACGAGTGAGGAGTTGGCCACACCCCTGTATCCGCCCGCCCCTGTATTTAAGTCCTCCTCGAAAACAGGAGGGGTGCTGGGTCATTTTCATTGTAGTCGATTTGTGTGGTTGACTTATTCTATCTATTGTACCACCAACAAACCACGCCGACGGTGGGAATGGCTTAGCACCCCTATTTTGGAGGAGGACGCCGAATTCAGGGACGGCGAAATACAGGGTGGGGCCCGCCCCCTGTAGTTGGGTCTCCCTCCAAAACGGTAAAGATGGGCCATTCCCACCGTCGGCGAGGTTTGTGGGTGGTAGATTAGGTACAATAGGTAAACCACACACGTCGACCACGGTGGAAATGGCTCAGCACTCCTGTTTTGGAGGAGGACGCCGAATATAGGGGCGGAGATAAACAGGGTGGTGCCAACTTCTAACTCGTGTAGCGCCACTGTTGTACGTTGACGTTGACGTTGTGTTCTGAGCCATACCATTCTATTTCCGTAGTGGTCTCAATCATGTTTACGAGCGTGCATGCTGCCTTCAATGGCAGTGTTCTCGATGGTGTTCACGTTAAAACATCCCTCACAAAGCAATACGAAGGGAACTACGTGTAAGAAATTGCCTAGATAACCGACCGACCGAGGTATAGTGGATCCGAACAAGGTATGGGTGCGATAGAATATTAACCTGAAAAAGGAAGAATATGGATTAAAAAGTTTGAAAATCACGTAGTTTGTTGACGAAGACACGTGAATCAAACGCAAAAGCAATTAGAACACTTAGTTAGTAATGGAGAAACAGAAAAACTAGGAGGTCGATAGAAAGATGGAAGGAGAAAGCAGAAGAGGGACGAAAACGAGGAAAATACGTTGCTATCGGTCAGCAGTGCGGCCGGCAATCAATCGATGCCCTTCCGTCGGGCGCCCGCCTTGTTGCGCAGCGCGTCCACCAGTGTCGGCGGCAGGCCGGGGTTGTGCATCGGTCCATGCGGTAGATAGATCCACTATAGATACTCAACATTTTTAGATCACGGGATCGTTTCTACGGGACTATCATATTAAGAGTAAGGGACACCGAGGTCTCAAACTTTGCGATTTTCATACACCTGATTTGATCAGAGGATTTCAAAGAAATAAGTGAATGTGATTTTCCGCGCGTGCGATGCTTTCAACTTCCGCGACTCCCATCAGCGTCCGCCGTGGAATTTGACGTATAAAGTCTGTCCGAGCGATACTGTGCGCCCACGCGGTCGGCGGGCGTGTTGATCGGCTCTCGCAAAGATATTTCTCGGGTTTGTGTATCGATTAGCAGGAATATTAGACCAATTCTAAACATTACCCCAGTCAGCTGTATCTCAGTCGTGGGTAGGCTAGCGCGAAAAATCCCTTCGTGACGGCCGCTCGACACGCACGCCGACCGCGCGTGGGCGGACAAGCTTTACATACTTTCCGCCCAACAACTTCGGAGCGGAATTTCGCTTTGATAGGGACAGTGTGATCCTAGTATACCTATAATTTTCTTAACATTCAGAGCAGTGTCACGAGCTGGTGAGCTGTGCGAACGACTGCGTGGCGAAGTCCAGCAACAACATGGCCACCATTAACCACTGCCTTCGTCACATATGCGCATATCACTGCTTCAATGGCTCTTGCCCAAAATGTAATGCTTTCATCTCAAAGGTCAGTTTATGCTTCTTGTCCCGGCAATCTGTGAAAAATGTCTCTGCTTGGGATTAGACCTGAACTTTCCAGATCTTCACTCAAATGTGCATCACTGGTGACCTACGCAAAGGCGTCGTAGGCTTTCAGGTTGGAACTACTTCTTTGACAAAAATACATTGTCGCCAGCAAGTCAATGCTTCCACTTCAGGGCACGTGTCCTGAACTGCTCGACCAAATCGTACGCATGAAATTCCGGAAACAGTTCGAAGCAGGATCTGGAAGGTGATCCGCCCAACTATGTGGAAATCTCAGAACGTTGCGCACGGTTGCTCGGGACACGCCAAAGAATCTCAGTTTTTTTTCCAGATTTTCTTGCAGATCAGGAATACTTTTATTCAAAAATAAAAATTTTCAACAATTTTGTTAAGTCCTTTTTTCAAACCGTATAAAAACCTTTGCCAAAGCTAGTCCAGCGAATGGATGAGAGGAGATAATTGCGGCGGTCCTTGCGTCCTTCGCGATACCGCCATGTAGCGAAGTTTCGATCGCAAGCAACGATCTACTGCCGCAGCCCCGTCCATTCACTAGACCAGATTCGACAAAGACTCCGTACAGTACCACACAGGTGTTCTGCAAAACGGCGTTTTGCGACGCTTTTTTTAAGCGCGAAAGGCGCCCAAAGACGTTTTTGCAAAAAATCTGGCGGGCAGTGTGCATCTATTGCTGTAAGTGCTTTCATGAGAGGCAGAGTTAACTTTCGATGTTCATTTTCAGTGTGAAACACTCTAGGGCAGTAACACCGGTCGGATCGCAAGCGCATACCGGGCCCAACAACAACCACCCCCGCGGTCCGACCGCCTTCTTTCCGGGATCAGCGCAAGGAAGCAGATATATTGTCGGGCCGACCACGGGATGATGGCGGTCGAATCGCGGTGTGGGTACCGTTCGACCCTCCTTTCGCCCTCGGTTCGTTGGCGTTACATGTAATACCCGTTATTCCCTGTCCGTTTGCAACAGGCGCACTATGAGAGCTCAATGTTTCCTGGAACTTGGACGGCCTTCCTTGAAGGCAATAAACCATGCATCGTATATGTCGCGGGCTAGCAGACGTGCCAAACATGAACGTTCCCATCGCCGCACTCTGACCGCCCTTTCTAGAGCTGCCCAGTATGCGACCGACGAATATATGTATACTCTGTTTATCTTGAATTGCACAAAACACGGTCCGCCAATAGTCCTCTAATTGGCCCGCTAGTAGCGTAGAGTACGTCCACGACGCGTTCTCGGCGGACCCGGGTGTGCACTCGGTGTGCAGAGCAATCGATTCGTCAATGCCGTCACTCGGCCACCCACCCTGCCACCTGGGTCTGCCGAGAGCGCGTCGTGGACGTACACCACGGTACTCGCGGGCCAATTAGAGGACTACTGGCGGACCGTGTTTTGTGCAATTCAAGATAAACAGAGTATACACAGTCTTGCGAGCCGGCCGAATAAGCATTGTCTGGCCTCGATCCGTCTGACAAGTTCAAATCCTCCCGCGATCCGCACGGCGGACCTTCCGGCAGCCGCCCGCCGCTCTCTCGCCATCAGCAAAGAGCTCGACCGGTGCGACTATCTGAGCTGGAGGCTGGCGCTGGAAAGAACAGTTTTGAGGAAAACGAGCCAAAAGTCTTGCATAATAAACAACTGCCAAAAAAATTGCAAGTACGAACTTTTCATTTCAAAGACGATTTCAGGTTTCGGAGTTCTGTACATATGCACTGAGAGAAGAGTTCAATGAAAAGAACAGGTCACACAGTGTTCATAAGAACCTGCGCATAACAGCACCTTAAAATTAGAGAATCTGTACAGGTATCTACTACGCTGAATGTAGAAAATTATTGACCGATCATTGATACATATTCAAGTATTACAGTTCAAAGAGAGAGCGCTGAACTACGAACACTCGACTGTTGTTCACCTACTGAGAAACTCTGAATTCTAGAGTTTTTGACCTGATCAGCTGCACAGACAAGTCTCTTTTCACCTTCGAACAACCGCCCTCCACCGTGAGAAGTTTTGAATGTTATCTGGTATCTTATCGGTAACTACGACAGAAATAAATAAGGAAGCACCGATTTGGCGAGGTCAGGTCAATTGGCAAGCCATCATGATGGAGGTGTTCATGAGTGTGGCGGTGTTCTTGCTGGTCCTGCAGGTATGACAATGAACATTGGTTTGAGGGCAGTGTCCACGATATATTTCACTTTCGATATCTTTACGGTTTGGGGAAGGTCTGGTGCCCTATGTAGGAAGACATACTCAGATTCAACTCGGTGACAAGCTGACCCTGAGTTGTTAACCTCTTCTCAGGCAAACTGATCGGGCGGATCGCTCACCAGCTAATTAAAGGCACTATTCACAATAAAATTCATCCTCGAATTTCCCATGACAAACGCTTCTCGTGGCTCTCAGAAGCAGAACAGCGTCGAAGAAACGGGACGAAAAGCTACCCAAGGGCCGCAAAACGGCTTAGAAAAGTGGGCAAACCCCGCCGCTCTGGGAAAGTCCGGCCCCTTTCCGCCCCTCGACGTGAACAATGGAACACTCAAGATCGTGAGTTGAGCGATGGTTCCCGATCAAAAGCCCCGTTCTTCCCTTCATTCTCAACTTATCTCTTTACTCAGGTCAGCTTGCATACATTGGCTGCAAAAGACGGAAGTTACAAATCTGAGAGTTTCGGCCACGAAATGGCCGGGGAATAGCCCACCAGGATCCGCAGCGGCTCCTGGTGGGCTATTTCCCGGCTATTCCGCGGCTATTTCTCGGCTTCTCATGGAACGAATCAGAAGTAGCCGAGAAATAGCCGAGATATAACCGAGAAATACTCAGAAGTAAACAAAATTAACCAAGACGCAACCGTCGCCGGCTCGCCGAGCCACCATCTGGGGCCTCCAGAGGTTGAACGAGGTCCACGTACCTCAAACATGGGTAATTAAACCGACGGAGGTGCTGACATCTGAATTATGCCTCTGGAATGCTCCGTATATCCGCCTGGAGAGCATTATTTCTCGGCTATTTCGCGGCGAGCATTATTTTGCGGCTATTTAAAGGCTATTAAGCGGCAAGCAGGCATTTCGCGGCTATTTCGCGGCTATTTCTCGGTCAAAACTGTCAGAGAAGCCTCACACAACTCGTCCACCATTCTTGCCTAGCTCAATTTTTGAGGGACCGTAACTCCGTTCCCAGAAGGTCTTGTACGATCCCAGAGACATCATTGAAATCAGAATGGGACCGTCTTCAAGAAAGGTGAAGAAAAAATAGAGAAGGGATTTTTATCGTGAGCACTGCCTTTAACAGCGGTTCACCATCCCCATCGTCTGAGAACATGTGTTACAACCCGGTACCCATTTCATTGGGTAGTCTCTATCCAACTAGATCTTATATGTGCCTTCATTTTAAAATAATTACTTGAAGGCTCTGGCCGCTTTCATCCTGTTCGAGCGCCTAGAGGCGGACTATATACGATGGAAGAAGCGACGGAACATGAAGAGTTCTTTTGTGAGTCCTGCTGTCCACATTAGCTAATCTTTACCGACGCAGGGTGCCGAACGTCAGACGTGGTAAAGTGTAGCTTTGGTGCAGTAGTAGAACACACGCGAAATCTCAGACATCTTGTTTTGGGCTACGGATAGTTTGAGCTCACTGCCATGCTATATGTGAAAGTAGACTCATATTCTGCGATATCCGTTGCAGTGTGTTCCGCTTCACAAACAGCTATAACACCTTCAAACGAATGGCGATTGGCGAACTAATCTTGGACTTTCGGGATGTATTTTGATTTGAAAAAGCCATTCAGAAAGCTATAAAATTCGCCAAAGAAACCCCACGAGAGACGATGCAGCGACGTTCGGTGAAGCCCCTCGACATCTCCAATCTGCGAGGATTTCGCACAGATGATTACGGACAGCTGGTCCGTTGCCCCTCTGTGCTTTATTATGTGGCGGACAGATTCGAGAAAGAGACGGAATTGGTTTGTGATAAGACATGTGGGTTAGGTATGCTTGCTCTCTATCTCGGAACGAAGTTCGAAGATGTCCAGCGCGTGCGTGTGACGCGCGTGTGCCAATTTTTCATATTTCCCACTCTCTCGCTGCCTACACGCACGCAAACGGAAGAACAAAGCGAATTTTGATTTGAAATAGAGAGTATGCATGTTTTGACTGTGGATTTGAATCATAAAGCGACCACCTTTGTAGAAAACGTCTAGCGCAAGGCAAAAACAATCAACAGAAACCGAGACCCCAGATCAAATGGTAACAGGTAAGTAAGTACACAACTTTACATTCAGTCTAAGAAAATAGCACAAAACTGAGCTGGGTCCTACTACATCGAATCATAGATTGCGGACCATTGATTCGCACCCAGAGCGCTTGACTAACCGTGATTAGAGTGATGTTAGCATTAACGCGACATAAATATTTCATAGGACCCCCCTGAGTTTCTGAGGGAGAGCTCTGATTTTGCTGCTCACCTAACGGCCATTATCCACCCACCACGCTTCTCTTTGAGTCTGCTGTGGGCAACTCGTCTATGGCGTCTTTTATACTTCAATCGCCGAGCGGCGCGGCGAGGTGCAAACCTGCAAAATCGATCCTGCAGCGTCGCGTGATCAATAATACAGAAACGCACTTTGCAACGTCGCTCGGTGACGGAAGTGTATCCTCTGCTCCAAAAAATTAATTTATTTTTGTCGATAGCGTGCGTCCGCGCGCGTATGCTGTGTCTCCCTCTTCTCCACGCTTTCTCGCTGTCTCTCACCTCGCTCCGCACACAAGGAACAAAGTGAATATGGCTCGGAACCAGAGAATTAACAACCCCTCTCTTATTACCGGCGGAGCGGCGGATCCATATAGCGTTCGAGTGGCTCCCGTCACCTGCGGTTCGGATTCCACTCGCGACCAGTTCGCATGATTAAAGTAGCCTGACATTCGGAACTGCGAAAGACTGAACAACTTCTTCGATACGTACTGCATCTACAACCCGCCGCGTCATATAACCACCACCCGATTTTCCGCAACTCTGGACCGGAATTCCACTACGATATGAACAACAACTTCACAGGGAGACTTTTTGTTTCAGAGCATGAGCGCAAGAAGTTGCTGATGGAAATGGAAAGACATGCGAATAAATTGCGAAGAAGGTGTGAACTGGAGACATACAATGCTAGAAAGGCTAAGCAAGTTTTATTACTAGTGATTTCAAGAAAAATGCACAACGGGAGCGAAATGACGCAACCAGACGAGTAACAGCGATTATGAACGTGACGCGCGCGCGTTACGCGCGCGCCGCGTAAGCATCGAGTAGTATAAATAGCCTCTTACTCTGAGCTATCGAGAAATTCACTGCATCTCAACTTTTGAAGGTTTCTCTCCTCATTTCTTTTGTGTTGCTCAAGTATGATCTGCGCTTTTTCTACCACTCATTCAAAGCAAACCTAGGCAACACAAAAAAGGGAAGAGAGAAACCTTCGAAACTGGAAGTGTAATGAACTTCTCGAGAACTCGCGGTAAACACGCCCTGACGACAGCGTGATTGGAGCGAAATTTCGTCGTGCGGCCACGCGTCTACGTTTGCGACTCGGCCCCGGCTCCTATTTCGATGTGTACTGCGCCTACAAGTCACGACGCATACCATTTTTTTATTCGAATCTGATTATAGGTCATCGAACAGCCCTAATATTCACGCATTTAGCTTCAAACGCTTCGCCACCGACAGAATTGTAGGCCTTGGTCGCCATAGACATATTGTGGATTCATCAACGCTCAACATGAAGTAGCACTACCAGAAGGTGGAAAGAGGTCCTTCACACATCATCTGTGAAACTACTACCACTGTCGATATTGTTTTTATTAACTACATACGACTTACGTAGATAATGAAGTATTTAATGTTGGAACGTGTCTAGCTGCTGATAAACTATTGAGGTAGTCTGGAAGCACATTTGTGTACTAAAGTTTATGTCAGCAGGCTGTCCGAAATTACCTTCCCACTGCTTTCTGCATCACTCACTCAGCAGTTGTTGAGGTGAATCATTCAGATGATCGTTTACCTCCTTTTCATTTTTCTCGGGTGATCTTTGAAGTCTCTACAATTTAATGAAACAGCGTCGAACATAACAACTTGGAGTCTAGGGGGGGGGGCAACCTGGCCACTAGAACAACCATCTGAGCTGACGCGTAAGGCCTATTTCAGAGTTCCATCTCAGCGCTGCGCGCTGAGATGTTTTCTGTCGGCATTGATCGATAACGCGCCGCTTGTCGATTCGCATATGGAACATGAAATCGCGCCGCGGTGAAACTCTAAAAAACCCCTGAGCGCGATGCTATCGCTTCTCAAAGAACTCCGGACGCTGTCGGTCCCACAACAAAAGCCTAGCGTATGCAAGCGTCGCTCACGTTGGATTGGTTGGAGCAGCTGCGTCAGTCTCCGCTTTTACCAAGCCCGAGTGCGGTCGATTCACTATTTCCTCCACGCAATTTTCTCTCGTGCCGTGAAGCGCTCTTTTTTGAGGTTTTGCGCCTTCAAAACTTTACTATTCAACTCTATAGTACTGTTGCTAACGATTAGCATTCTCGATGGACGGGCGCATCGGATGCTTCTTGTGTCTTTGGAGTCCGCGCTAGCTTTCGGAATTTTTCACTTAGCCGCTTGAGAAGCTGAATAATGTGACTAAACGAAAAATACCGTGCGGTACCGATTGCCACAGAGCCATAAAATACTCTACATTTTTCATTTGAGGGTTTAAGTCGGTCGGTCTTATATAGCAATGCAACTGAAATCATCATTTCATGCCGTCTCAGAACTTTTGAAACACCATGCGAACAGCATAAAATACCCTCCACATGTTTCCGACATGTTATTTCGGCGGGCACAGCTTACGATCATGGTTCCACCGCTGCTTCCCCTGAAAGTCGCGAGTAATGCAATACTGAAGCAAGCGAACATGCTTCGGTCAAGCTTCAAACATATTACGGGAGGGTCCAGCCAGCGTTTCGAAAATGAGCGTCTGCATCCTGTTATTGATTTCGCGCCCAGCTCACCATCTTTTTCTCTCACATGTCTATGATGTGTTCATTTTTCTCTATCCTGATATTCATTCAGTTTCGTTCCCTTATGTTGTGTTACTGTTCTAAATGCATTTCCGACATATATTTTGGCGGTATGAAATCATTTTCAGTCTTGTTCTATGATTTTTTCACTTTTTAAAGGAGTTCAGTTGACAAGCCGTTTCTTTTCAGGAAGGGTTAAGAGTGCAGCTTTAAAAACTGATGTTTCGTGCCCAAGCTGTTATTAAAGGCACAGTCCAAGCTCAGGGACGAATTCTGATATTTCCACATAATTGTGAAGTAGACCCACCCTATATAGCATCTGCCAAGTGCGAGCTCTCAACTCCTCCGAATAAGCGAGACATAGGAGGAAGCCAGCCTGGGGCGCCCACATCAGGAAGCCACTTTGGCACGCCCCTTTTAGGATCTTTCGAGCCCAACAATGGCGAGATGAGCGATGATTTTCGATGAGTGGCCCCGTTCTTCCCTTCATTCTCAGACTATCTCTTCACTCAGGTCACCTCGCTTACATCGGTTGCAAATGAAGGAAGTTACAAGCCTCGGACAACTCGTTCATCATGCTTACTTATTTCAATTTTTGAGGGGCCATAACTTCGTTCCTAGGGGGTCTTGTACGATTCCAGAGACATCGTTGGAATCAGCGTGGGACCGCTTTCATGAAAGTCAGAAAAACAGAAAGTCGATTCTGAGGTTGGACTGTGCCTTTAATGGGATTCCTGTTGTTACAATCTGGGCACGAAAAAAGCATAGCCTCTCTCGCTCATTAAAGTCCGGGCGGAGCAAGCATCGGACCGGTCGATCATGGTCAGATAAAGCAGTGACTTGGTGATTTCGACATGAGGAAAATGAGGAAGAGAGGCTCGAGCGAGCGGATTGACAAAATGATATACAGGGTCGAGCAAGTTTTTTGCAAAAGCGGCATATTGCGGCGCTTTTTGCGCTCCAATGCTTCTCTTTGCCACAACTTACTACAAAATAGTATTGCTTCAGTTTTAAAGTTTTTTTTATTGCTTCCAACAAGTTCCATACAGTCGTGTTACAAAACAGTAGATTCAGCTCTAGGAATATATCGAAAATTGCAGATTTCCACCTGGAATAGCCTCATTATGAACTGAACAGACGGTCGTCATAGCAGGAATTTGTTGTTTTAGCCTGTGGTCCATGAGAAATTCAGTAGGAAACACACATTTGCTGGCAAAATGCAGGAGTCAAAAAATCTTTTACAATATCAATGCATTCGGCCCTCTGAGAGGAACACAAAAAGTCTTTTAAAAATCCCTTTTGTGAATTTTGAAGTGAATTATTACGATATGGCGCTTTATGCTCGCCAAAAACGCTGCGAAACACCGTTTCTGCAAAGTACTGTAGCAAGCGGTGAAAAGTATTCTGCTTGGGTTTCGTGTCTCCGACTGCAGTGAATTAGAGTCGATTGTTTTCGATAGTCTTCTTCTGTTTTTTTGAGACATAAAACTCCCTCCCGCTTGAGGACAGATTTGATGTGAGCTTCTTATTGACAATGTTGGTTCGGGAAAAATGACAGCTCTCGTCTTCTACGTTTACACACTTCTCTGCAAATTTTTCCATAAAGACAAAGTCCAAGCACGTGGGTAAAATTTGATATGATGGTCCGGTCTCTGTGTGTAGCAACCCTCCCGAACGCGAGATTTCAATTCTTCAGAATAAGCGAGAAAAATGAAGCACCCATTCTGAAAATTTAGCTTCTTGGCAAAAGTAGCGATTTGGAAATGCCATTAAGAAGTCAAAAATGTTTCACAAATATCTTGAAGTATCTTAAAAAATGATTAGCGTAAAATAGTCTGGAGTAATAAAAAAAGCTATCTAGGAAATGAAGTAAAATAACTAAAAATACGATTTGGTGGTCAATGTCAGACGAGGGATCGGATTTTACAAGCTTCTCCGTTAAACTTATCGAAGCGAAATCAAGCACGATATGGAATGGAGTCCCTCATTCCATATCGTGCTTGATTTCGCTTTGATAAGTATAACGGAGAAGCTTGTAAAATCCGATCCTATGCTGATTATATGCTGACCTATGCTGATTCCCTCATTACAGCTTTCAAAAATGGCTTAATGTTTCCCGGGGGCGCTTGATTTCGTTTTGAAAAGTTTATCGCAGAAGTTTGTAAAATACTTTCCCTCGTCTGTCATTGACCACCAAATCGTATTTCTAGTTATTTCACTTCATTTCCTAGCTCAGCTTTTTTATTACTCCAGGTTATTTTACGCTAATCATTTTTTAAGATACTTCAAGATATTTTGGTACATTTTTGACTTCTTAATGGCATTGCCAAATCGCTACTTTGCGCAGCGCTGTCCACGCCCACTCCTCTCAACGGCTACTGATCAGGGCAAACAGCTTAAAAATCGACTACAACAAAACATACGATGATCAAATCACCTAAACTACATATGTCCCGTGGTGCACGGATTGAACAAATCCACCCCATTCAAATATTGATCCTTCCTCATAGTTAGAGTCGATTCTTCTGTTGTCTGCTTCGATCAGTGGTCGTTGAGGGGAGTGGGCGGGGAGTATGCTCTACACAGAAGCTCGGGGCCCTGAACGGCAACTCGAAGCTCTTTTGTGGCCATTTTTTCGACAATGTTGCTGCCGTGAGCCCAGCACCTTTCGATTTACAAAAGGAACCCAAGAACGTTTCCCATTGTGGACACTGCCTTCAACCTTAACTTTCAAGATATGTTTGATCCCGTCAATGAATTATTCCTTATGCTCTGAACACTTGTTAGTCATAGGTTTTTTGAAAAATCCTAGTTTTTCTCCAATTTTTTTCCTCTTAGTTTTTCGAGTTGTTCTATTCCCTAACTCTGTGCAATTGGGTTTTCTATTTTCAGACAGATATTGACTGCACATCTCTGGGGGGAGGGCATGAACACTGTAGATTGAGTTATTTCGCGCCCAATAGGTGCGCCAGGGTTTACTTATCAAAGGACATGGATGGCATGTACAAATCTTCCTGGGGTCACATGCCACAGTGATGTAGAGAACAGAACTTCATTGGGGAAAAAGCTCTTGGAAAAGCCGTTGGCTCTATATCCTAGACGGTGAGGTGTGCACTCAAGATTTCTGTATAGAAATGAAGAAAAACCCTGGTATCGGATACTTGACATCACTGCCAATCATTGTTGTCCCATAAATTCTATAGAGGTACTCTGTTTGGGGCGTTATCAATCCATCATTCATTTCATTCATGACTGGAATCCTGAGTGCCTCCCCCTTCCCTTCTAGAATAGTACCGATCCGTTGAAATTTGGAATCATTTAGAACACATCACTACAGAATACATAAATTGAAAAAAAAAACTTTCTATATCGTAACTACCAGGATTCGAAAAACGGACTCACCAAAGGCTTTGTGCTGATGTAGAAAAAAAGGTGATCCCAAGTTATTCGGAAAACGGGATGTATTCGAACGGCTATCTAAGGGTGAGGAAGAAAAGCAATACAATTTTGAAGAGAAAAAAGTCAGCGCCACACATTTCATGGCCTTGACAATGGCATAGCAGCTCATATTATAGTCAATTGCTATCAACTTCTGATCTACTGCGGTCAATGCTTGGGTAGATCTCCTAGCCTTTTCCTAACAGCTGACCTCAAATTTCATGACGCGTAGCCGCAGAGATCCTGCACCGAAATGCCGAAGTGCAATACCCACCCTTGAACTTGCCAAATCAGCGAAGAAACGCGTTTTTTTTTCGACCCTTCGGAATTACTCTGTCAAATTTGGGTTTTCGGAGGTGGGAATGATATTGCTAGAATCGCCTCATCAATATCTACAAGATGGTGTTAAAATTTCATTGATATCTTAAGCTATATCTTAATTATAGCTGTGTTGCTAAAAAAAAGTGCCTGCCGAGCGTCCTGACGAATTAAAACTTCTTATGGAAAGAGCAACATACCTATAATTAGGGTATGGTTCAGGATATCAATGAAATTTTAATACCATCTTGTAGATCTTGATGAGATGATTCTAGCGACATCCCCAAGTTGATTCCTCCAAAACCCCAAATTTCACACAGCTATGACGAAGAGGCGCAAAAAACGCGCTTTTCGCGAAGTTCGAGGGTGGTATTGTATTACGAGGCTTCTACCAACACAGTTGGCACGCATACTCAACAACCTTCATTCATCATTCTGCACAGCTATCGAACACGCATAGGAACAGCTTACCACTGCTAAGGCAACATCTTACGGAAGACTTGCGTAACATGTTGGATAAGGTGTTCGTAACGTGTTTTGAAAGTTCTGAGGTTGTGGCAATCGGTACCGTACGGTATTTGGAGTTTACTAATGATTTGTGAGTGTTTGCAGCTTATCCTTCCGTCGAATTTTCGCACGTGCACGCCATAATACGTGAGTTTGCAGAAGCTGCGAGAGCGACCGGTCCCTTGAGAAGTGTTCGGCGGCCGTGTTTCGCAGAAGTATACCATTGCCCTAAGGGGCCGAATAGAGTCTCGCCGCTGAACGGCGCGGCAGCATGGTGTGCAGCCGTATCGATCACGCGGCGCCGCGAGGCGGGGCGGCGGGTCGATTATACTGGGTCAAGGCAGAATTTGGCAGCGGCCGCCGCCGGCGGCTGCCGCATGGCTACTCAGAACTTTGCAAACATGTTACGAACACCTTAGCCGACATGTTACGCAAGTCTTAGGTAGCATGTTGCTATAGCTGCGGAAAGCTGTCCCTATGCGTGACCGATAGCTGTCTACAAAGATGAAGGAAAGCTGTTATGCTTGCGTGCTGAACGTGTCGGTAAGAGCCTCGCTATACTTACCTGTTTTGCTGCCTGGCGCTCGAGTCAGATTTGGCGTCCGTTAGATTACGATACTGACAGATTGCCAACAACGCTGAGGCCAATGGCAAGCAAAACACTGAAGCACAACGAGATTCTAACATGTACTCAAGACGTGAACTCTTGCTCTGCTGTTTGGAGTAGGCTTCCTTACCTTAGGCGAAAGGTAGGCCTGCTCATGGACTCAGGTTCAAACATGTTACGTGTCTGTAGCATTTGATTTTGATATGCTCTTTCATGTAGTTATCAAAGATTTGGTAATATGTGGCCCTGTCTTATGCCAATAATCCAAACTCCCCCCGCTTCATTCCTCACAGTACCCGCATAAGATCATTCATGGTCTTCAAATCCTGGTATACATGAAGTTTTTAAGTAATGTTTTCGTGCACTGGAATGCATTCTCATTGCTGGATAAAAGACATGTACAGTGAATCTAGTGGTGAAGACGAACGTTTCGTAGCGGTTGATTGCGCACTGACAGAAAATTCGACTTCAAGTAAATGTATTTCGGCCACGGTGGCTGTTCTTCCAGCTTTTTGTTATGACCCTGATTTCCAAGAGTAGAACATGTTGGACAAGGAAACGTTGGCAACAGAAATCATGAGCATTCCAAAAAAATTGTGATGGTGTTCTAAAAAGCTAGTTTTTCGTCTGGATAATTCTCGATTTAAGGCTTTCAAAACATTTGGTAAAATGATTGTAGTCGAAACAGTGCTCCATTGAAGGCATGCAGGATTAGCCTCGCCGAAAAAGTCTTTCTTGACAAGTTTGTAAGAAAAGCGCCTGAACATGGAAGATAAAAACGGCAATGGCATTAAAAAAACACATGCGGAGCGGTTTTCACCGTTCAACACTACCCCCACCATTTATTATTATTGCCTTTAGTACCGTTTTCCAAGGCGATGTTTACGATGAGTTTCGCCTGCAAGTTCTCCAGATGGAACTGTATCTAAAACCATGTGTATCTAAAATCACGAATAGGCAACATAAAAAGGCTAGAAAGGACTGGCCCCGATACTACGGAGTTGAAAAACCCGCACTCACATCGCGATTTCGTCTGCTCAAGGGTTTCAACTTTTAAGAAAGGATTAGGGAACGTTCGACACGGAGGTCAGCTTCATAAAATCCCCGAGTGTCCAATCCATGACGAAAACCGGAGGACGGCGCGCTATATCAGTATCCAATATACTTCCAGCTAAAACGCCTGCTTCCACTCGGATAGCCTAGCGACCCTACTTAATGCAGCGTCCATACGTGGCGAAAGCGGGCGTTTCCGCTGTTGTCGCCTCTCGACGCTCCTCAACGCCGGAGCAGCCCGTGCCCGCAAATTAACCCAGGCAAAGATCCCCTATCTCGTGTTGATTTGATTGAAAACGTTTGATCGGGTGATCAATCGCTCGAGTCAGTGCAACGGCTGATGATTTCCAACCGTTTTCAACTTCCGTGGTGGGATTATGGAAAACAAGGGCAGTAGTTTTGATACACGTTCCACTTGTTTTGGTGATGGAGCAGTAAGCTTGAAACTTACTGCTTGCTTCGTGGTGCTGGTGTAGAGCGCGCGGGAGCGAGCGGGCGAGGGAGCGCGAGAAGGAGCGCCTGTGAGCGGCCATCGAATCGTGTGCCCAAGATGACCATCGATTTCGCGTCTCGCCACGTATGGACGGAGCCTATAGCAGTCCATGGAAGGAGGTTGTCATCTACAAAACTGATGTTGTATCGCGATCGAGTGGCTGGGCATGTTTTGTGAAACCATACTAATCGCGCTTGAAAACAAGAGACACTGCCAACAAGAAGGTGCAGGTAGAGAACTTCAAGAAAAAGGTACTTAAAGGCATCGTCCGCGCTGGAAAGCACTTTCAATTTTCGTGCTCAAATTCATGAATGAGCCCAATAGAGCATACCGGTAAACTACGGCGCGTCAAAAATTAGGGTTATGAGGTTGGAAAGCGTCAAAGATGAGGATCAGGGGTGTGCGGCAATTGCCGTTTGCCGATTGCCGTTTGCCGTTTGCCGGCCATTTTTGGGGTTTGCCGTTGCCGTTGCCGTTTGCCGAAATTTTCGTCTAAAACGGCAAATTTTCGGCAAAAGTACGTTGAAACAAAGGATTTGCCCTTAAGGCAGTTTTTGTATTTTTCAGCAATTCGAAGCTGCTACAAATAATTGTTTTGACTAGTTCCAGCAGATGAGATGTGTAATTGTACCCATTAAATTGGTAACTGATGAGAATATAAACTCTCCTATAAACTCTTGACAAAGTAATCAGAGGAGCTCGTTCAAGTTCTAAGTTGTTTATGAGCCTATAAATGTCTTTTTTCAATTATCAAGCTCTCAACCCTTTAGAAATGCTAAATTTGCAAAAAAACCCTTTTCCAGAATCATTCAGATTCCTGCAAGTTCCAAGATCACACAACCAAGTGGTATTAAAGTTGTAGCTTGAAAGCAGCCATTTAAAGGTCGTGTTCACGATAATCTTTAATTTTGAGATTAATTGCTGATTAGATTGTTTGGCCCCGGGTAGAAGTGAAATGACAAAGAAATCGAGAAAAACGCACCAGAAGGGCACGAAATCCTCAAATCTCACCCAGCCTACAGAGTTTTACAGGAACTGTTCGCTGCGACAATGAAATCTTTTGTAGAACCGTCTTTTTCAATGCTCTACTTTCTGTTGCTTCGTACTTTCCTTCAGACCCTAACCAACACTGTTTTGCCTAGAATATTCTTCGGTTTCTAGTACGCCCCATTTTTATCGGTGACAACCACCGTGAACATGTTTATGAGATCGGACAACTAGTCCAGGCCAGAGAATAATATCACTGGAATACGACGTTTTAGTGCGGCCAACGCATTGCTTTGAGTGAAAAACTCGGGAACGAAAATAATCATGAACACTGCCTTTAAACATACGAACCGGTTGAGAACTCGTATAAATCTCTCCACCTATAGTGGGTTCGTGGGCTGATGGTCATAATTGGGACTGAAAATTGATAAAATCTGCAAACACTTTGTCCGTTTTTTTTTTTGAATTGAACAGTGTTCACAGCGGTCATTAGAGGCAAGGTTCAATAAATTTTTCGATTTCTAGATCCATAGCTGAAACGAAGAGTTGACTCAGTGGCAGAGCTGAGTTTGTTAAGAAGCGGTGTAAAGAGGAAAAAAGGATAATAATTGCAACACATACACTTCCCCGAAATTTGAACGTGGTGTGCTCGCAACACCACCTCCCTCTGTAGCCACAGGGGAAGTCGGTGGTGCGAACACACCACATTTAAAATCAGCGTTCACGATGATTTTCATCCCCGAGTTTTTCACATAAAACAATGCGTTGACCATAAAATGTTACCAAAATTACGAAGAAACGGCGAGAAAACCATTAAAACGTCGTATTCCAGCGACAGTATTCCAAAACATGGACTAGTTGTCCGGTTGGATGAACAAGTTCATGGTGGTTGTCACCTGTGGAAAATTGGGTCAATCGAAAATAGAAGAATATTCTATGCAAAACAGGATTAGTGAGGGCCCTAAGGAAAGAAAGGAGCAAGAGAGAGTAGAGAGTTGCAAAGGACGGGTCCACAAAAGATATCATTGTCACAACAAACACTTCCTGCGATACTTAAAGGCAGTGTCCACGATAAAAATCGTTCTCGAGTTTCAACCAGAAAACGAAGGTTTAGAGTCTGACTGTTTCATCAGTGAACAAAGAATCATGAAAAACGCCGCGAAACATCCAAAGTCAGCTTTTCTTCTTGAAAGCCACAGTTAAACGGTGGACCAGTTGCGCGGGCATGGGCCTGAAGTAGACAGTGTGCGAAAATGCGCACCAATGCTAAAACTCAACCGCGCTCGCGCTCCAATGCTAATGTAGAAGCGGACCGAACTGTTTATTGGAAAACTCGACCGCGAGCGGAAGGGCTAGCTCGAGCAGACTTCGGAGCCGTATGGGGCTCTTTCGGGCTCGTTTTCGCTCGTTCTTTCGACACTTGTGCTCCAATAAGGCCCTGAACTTTCGATTTCCGGTCAAAAACCTAGGACGAAGTTTATCGTGGACACTGCCTTTAAAGGCAGTGGTCGCGATCAAATATGCTTGTCGTCTTTTTCTCTCCAAATCCTTTCCTGGGTCTCGAGTAGTAAGACCTATAAGAAAAAATCGCGAAAAAACCACTGTTTTGGGCCGAATTTGAAACCTGAACTTTCTTGTCTTTTGATGGTGGACGAGCCCTCTCCACATCTTCGGCATCGATGACCTCTCATATCAAGAACATCAGCTAGCTTGAAATTGAATGTCAATCAATGAACCTTCGAATTTATGTACACATCTAGTCAAAAACATTGACTGAACTGATGCTTTCATTATTCAACTGTTTTTATTCGTTAAATTTGCATTTATTTCGTCCTCTGAATGTCGATGATTTTTGACTGCTCGGCATGAGACTGCGATCTGTTTCGTCATCGCTGTGCACGTGTGCACGAACTAGCTTCTTTGGGTCCTAGAAACTCTATTTGTAGACCGTTTTTCACCGCGCTACCTTCATAGTTTTTCAGCTGTTTTTGATCTAAGCTGATTTTTGTAGTTTTTTCGATAACGTTTTTCATCGTGACCACTGCCTTTAAGGGGCCAGGTGATACTTTTCCTGCACTTTTTTCCTGCACTTCTGACACGTTTTCTCTATTTCTACGTCATTTTGGTTCTCCCCGGGGGGCCACTTAATCAATACAGCGAATAATCTCAAAATTGAGGATTATCGTGAACACTGCCTTTAAGTTTGGGGCCGTTCAGAGCCACTTATTGCTCGCTTTTAACAGACATTGTTGTCGTAATAAGCCTCGTGCCGGCGTGTAGACCGAATACACAGAAAGGGAAGCGCCCAAGAGCAGTCCGGCAGGCTAAACGCGCGCGGCGCTCCAGCGGCGACGCGAGCGCAGCGGCTTTCCGTCGCGCGCGTCGCATGTAACAGTCGAATTGTCCCCAGATTCTCTCATTCTGTATAATCGATCAACGCGCCCTTCAGAGCTCTTGATTTCCCGTGGAAATTCGAAGAATGCTTTTAGTGTGAGCACTGCATACAACTAGACTAATTTTACTTCACTCCTGTAGCCTCACACGTGAAACCATATCAAGTGAGCGACAAAGAGAATCCTGAGTGTAGTACTTGCTACTTACAGTAAAAATGGTGAGTGGCCCTGATCATGAGCTAGGTGTGGGCTGTCTTTCGCCACAAATGTCGACTAATCATCCAGCATTGTTGATCTTGATAGTAACTCCTATACAGATCACTATAGAACAGCGCTATTGACATTCTCTGATCGCCTGAGGCTTTCAAGTAGCTTTTAATACACGGGAGTTTTTCTTCCTGTAGTTCTTGTAAAACGCAAGGCACATAGTAACTGGTGCATATTGCATGAAACACCACACGACTGAACAAATGTTGGTGTATTATAGTAGAAAACAGATTTTGCCGTTTGCCGTTTTGCCGTTTGCCGGCCATTTTTGGGGTTTGCCGTTGCCGTTGCCGTTTGCCGAAATTTTAAAATCCTTTGCCGCACACCCCTGATGAGGATCCGCCACCAGTTGTTACCAGTCATCTAGCACTTTTTCATGTTGATGCGACTGGCAAACGAGATGAAAAACAGTGACGGCACAAACTCCACATGCAGAAAAACTTCGAAAATGACTGTGACGAGGTCTCCAAATGCAGAAAAACTCCAAAATGATAGTAACGACGTCTACCAATTTAGAAAAGCTTCAAAAACGACTTTGGCGCGAAATTTGAATTTAGTTTACTTGTTCAGAATGACTTTTCTTTAGATATGGAGGTTTTTAATGGGCTATTTCGGCAATTCAATAGAGAGGCCAAGCCACTCAAAAAAATGAAGAATTAGTATACGGTTTTCTATGCGCACGATGCCTTTGAATCATTTTGATTTTTTAACGGACAGTTTGCTATGAGCAAGGTGGAGTGAGAGTCCAACGCTTGGTGTATATCAGGAGCAATTTTTCAATTTCAACATTGTCTCAGATCTACCTGAGGACGAAGTTGTCGTTTGAGCGTTTTTTATCATCATTTAAAATTATCCTGTTTTCGCTCAAATCACAGAATTTTATTTTCTGACATTCCGACCAAATTAAAACATACTCCAACCAACGGGAACCCACGGACAGGGTTCACGGAATTTTTTTTAATCGAGATTACTTGCTAAAACAACTACTTGCCCTTCGCGTAGAGCTGAATATGCAAAACCTTGGGAGACGCGCACCAGGAGTACACCAATTGCTTAAATCTCACCCCGCCTCAGTATAGAGAGTGAATATGAACATTTAAAATTATTAAGATCTAGACTGCACAGTATGTTTAAATGTGGAATTGAAAAGCTACTCGATTTTACGAGAGACGATCATGAGATACGGGAAAAATGAGCTTTTGAATGCTAAATGATACTTTGCTGTACAATGCTGAAAATAACATTTTTAAAAGGCGCGGGAACTTATTCCTCAGCTTAAGGCCTATTTTAGAATTCCATCGCAGAATTCGCATATGAATCATGAAATCGCGCCGCGGTGGAACTCTAAGGCCCTAGTTATACACCGACGGGACGCTGCGGAAATAGCAAGACAACTACTACTTATATGCGCCCTAACTGTGCTCAGGCATGCCAAAAGGAACAGTGGTCGCAGAAAAACGCGCCGGAAGGCCGCACAGAGCAGTTATACACGCCGCGGCACCGTATACGGTATCCTTGCGGGGCCTGCCCTGTTGGAAATTTGCCAATTTCCACCAGCTGATTATTTTTCAGATTTAAAATTGTTAAAACATCACCAAAACGACATAACGAGCACTGTTACGACATGAGGAACTGATTATCAGTGATATTCTGCAATTAAAAACTGTCAGAAGCGAAAAAACCGATAAAATACCATGAAACCACCTGGAAATTTTTGTCTGCAGTATTGCGTCAAAGACGCCAAAGACGCAACATTGCAGACGAGTCTCTGATTCACGCAGCAAGCGGCGGCAATGTCATCGCGAGACGTTTTCATTCCGCTGGTGTATAACTAGGGCCTAAAAACCCCTTAAGGGGCTGATTAGAGTCCCGCCGCTGAGAGCCGCGACAGCATCCAATAGAAGAGCATCGATCATGTGGCGCCGTACGATCGATTCTCCGTCATTGCATGATGCCGCGCCCTCCAGCGGCGGGACTCTAATCGGCCCCCAATCGATTCTAGCTAAAGATTAAAGATCAACGCGCGTCTCGAACCTATTGAAATCCAAAACTTTTCGGTGGGCGTGTTTGCTTTTTTCTGGACATGATTGACTTTTTCCTCGTTTTTTTCTCACTTACTTGAACGAATTGAGAATTTTTGCTTGCCAGAGTTACCATACATCGGCCAGACTATAGCATAAAAAAGTACCACTCAGGTTGGACCCTGCCTTGATCGAGGCGAAGCTATAGGGAAAGACAAGAAACCGCATATTAGATGTCATTGTAACTGTGAGAAAATGACGGTAAAAATTACAGTACGTTGCCTCGGCCAGCACTGAGAGATGTTCATGTGGCAATTGCTGATTGTCAGCACATAATCCAACATAGGAGAATAATTTCATGAGAATCTTGACAAGGAAAACATGAACCCCAGCAGTTATGGGGGGGGGCGGGTGGAGGTGGAAGCAGTGAGAACGTTCGCGCGAAATCGATTGAGCGAGCAGGCGAAAGTTCGAAAATGCCTGCTTGAAGATGCCGTAATATGTTTGGTGCCTGACGGTACCATGTTTGCTCGCTCCCTGACTGCCCCGGCTATCGCTCTCCTGGAAAACCCGCGGCGGAAGCATGTTTGTAAGCTGCGCGAGACGATATAACATGTCGGAAACATGTTGAGGTCATTTTATGCTGCTAGCATGATGTTCCAAAACTTCTGAGTAGGCGGCGCCGCTTTGCAACCTCGAGCGGTGCGGCGAAGTGGCGCGGCGACAGCAGATGGTCGAGCCCGCTTCCCATGATTGAATGATCACTTATATATGTTCATAAGGTGAATGTCTGTCTTACTATGTATCTAAATCGGGGTCACTTCTAGTGATGGGGTTTTGAGCTCGTAAAACTTGTTTTTTGAAGTGTTTTAAAGAGTTCGACACCAATTCAAAATCTAACTTTTTACTAAAGTTTGAATCCTAAATTTCCCACGTAAATTCTCAGCTAAAAGCCGATCTTCCGTGAACAACTAATTTTTGAAAAGGTAGAGTTGCCACGATAAGTAATAGTGAGTACAAGATTAATTCATTTTTTCAATTCATTTGTTAATTCATTCGAAAACTAGACGCTAGTTTTTGAATGAATTTATAATTCGATTACCATGTTTTAAGAATACGCCGACTGAATTTAAAATTCGGATGACCACTTTTGCAAGAAAAATCTCGGGTTAATGGGTTTTTGTTTGAAGAAAGCTTTTTTTAAATAAATCATTGAATGAATAAATGTATACGAATGAGGCATTTTCTTCAAATTTCCGATTGAATGAACTTCGTCAAAATTATTTCGAATGAATGGAAGTTTTCGAAAATTTGTCCTCTATTCTATTCGAAGGATCGGGAAATCCGTCCGTATATTTAAATAAAAATTGGAATTTCGATTTATTACGAAATATTATTCAAGTGTTTTCCAAATTTTTCAGTGGCAAAGAGTATTCGAATGTCGTGACCCAAACTTGTTCGAATATTCGGAAATCTCCATATTTCAGTTTCCAAAAAAGCGAATATTAGAATAACCGGTTAATGTGAAATCTAGAATGAATCGAATATACGAGACACCGATTAATGCTCAATTCCGAAACAATCGATCACTAGATAGAACAACTAATTTATTCCCCAGGATGAACCGAAGGCCAGAGGAAATTAAGAATCCTGATTCATGGATGAATCGAATTAAAAATACATTGAATTTGAGGTTCTTGAATAAATCGAATATTTCACTAGTTCAAATATTTTTCGAATAACTTTTCGATTGGGTCCCAAGTCTAGTTACCGTAAAACCTAAGCAAAATGACTCAAAAAATTAATACAAAAAAGTGAAGGGTGCGCATCGATCACGGAATCTATTTTCAGGGGAGAATTCTCAAGTTTTGGAATAGCTATGATCGCCAACTGTTTCTTGTTAAAAACTAATATTATATTGCTGTCTCATGTGAAACTGTGGACAGGGCTCAAACCGCAATGAAATTAAATCTTCCTTCAACTTTGCCAATCTGAATATTTCTATCAGCTAATTCGATATTTAGATGTCAGGTGCATAGCTCTGTACGTAGTACGCAAAAGCGCGTCGCCGCTCCAGTTTGCCGCGACCCGTTCGTAGCATTTGGAGATCGGCTGCGGCGCGAAATCTTGTGCGGCGCGGCACGCCGCGCCGCCCCTACCTCCGCCGCTCCTTTCAGCGGCGGGACTCTATTCGACCCCTACTCAGAACTTTCAAAACACGTTACGAACACCTTATCCAACATGTTACGCAAGTCTTCCGTAAGATGTTGCCTTAGCAGTGGTAAGCTGTTCCTATGCGTGTTCGATAGCTGTGCAGAATGATGAATGAAGGTTGTTGAGTATGCGTGCCAACTGTGTTGGTAGAAGCCTCGTAATACAATACCACCCTCGAACTTCGCGAAAAGCGCGTTTTTTGCGCCTCTTCGTCATAGCTGTGTGAAATTTGGGGTTTTGGAGGAATCAACTTGGGGATATCGCTAGAATCATCTCATCAAGATCTACAAGATGGTATTAAAATTTCATTGATATCCTGAACCATACCCTAATTATAGGTATGTTGCTCTTTCCATAAGAAGTTTTAATTCGTCAGGACGCTCGGCAGGCACTTTTTTTTTAGCAACACAGCTATAATTAAGATATAGCTTAAGATATCAATGAAATTTTAACACCATCTTGTAGATATTGATGAGGCGATTCTAGCAATATCATTCCCACCTCCGAAAACCCAAATTTGACAGAGTAATTCCGAAGGGTCGAAAAAAAACGCGTTTCTTCGCTGATTTGGCAAGTTCAAGGGTGGGTATTGCACTTCGGCATTTCGGTGCAGGATCTCTGCGGCTACGCGTCATGAAATTTGAGGTCAGCTGTTAGGAAAAGACTAGGAGATCCACCCAAGCATTGACCGCAGTAGATCAGAAGTTGATAGCAATTGACTATAATATGAGCTGCTATGCCATTGTCAAGGCCATGAAATGTATGGCGCTGACTTTTTTCTCTTCAAAATTGTATTGCTTTTCTTCCTCACCCTTAGATAGCCCTTCGAATACATCCCGTTTTCCGAATAACTTGGGATCAGGTTTTTTTCTGCATCAGCACAAAGCCTTTGGTGAGTCCGTTTTTCGAATCCTGGTAGCTACGATATAGAAAGATTTTTCTTTCATTTTCTTTATTTTGTAGTGACGTGTTCTAAATGATTCCAAACTTTAACGGATTGGTACTATCCTAGAAGGGAAGAGGGGAGGCACTCAGGATTCCAGACATAAATGAAATGAATGATGGATTGATAATGCCCCAAACAGAGTATCTCTATAGAATTGATGGGACAACAATGATTGGCAGTGATGTCAAGTATCCGATACCAGGGTTTTTCTCCATTTCTATACAGAAATCTTGAGTGCACACCTCACCGTCTAGGATATAGAGCCAACGGCTTTTCCAAGAGCTTTTTCCCCAATGATGTTCTGTTCTCTACATCACTGTAGCATGTGACCCCAGGAAGATTTGTACATGCCATCCATGTCCTTTGATAAGTAAACCCTGGCGCACCTATTGGGCGCGAAATAACTCAATCTACAGTGCTCATGCCTCCCCCAGAGACGTGCAGTCAATATCTGTTTGAAAATAGAAAACCCAATGGCACAGAGTTAGGGAATAGAACAATTCGAAAAACTAAGAGGAAAAAATTGGAGAAAAACTAGAAATTTTCAAAAAAAACTATAACTAACAAGCGTTCAGAGCATATGGAATAATTCGTTGACGGGATCAAACATATCTTGAAAGTTAAGGTTGAAGGCAGTGTCCACAATGGGAAACGTTCTTCAGTTTCCATTGTAAATCGAAAGGTGCTGGGCTCGCGGCAGCAACATTGTCGAAAAAATGGCCACAAAAGAGCCCCGAATCGCCCTTCAAGGCCCCGAGCTTCTGTGTAGAGCGCACTCCCCGCCCACTCCCCTCAACGACCACTGATCGAAGCAGACAACAGAAGAATCGACTCTAACTATGAGGAAGGATCAATATTTGAATGGGGTGGATTTGTTCAATCCGTGCACCACGGGACATACATAGTTTAGGTGATTTGATCATCGTATGTTTTGTTGTAGTCGATTTTTAAGCTGTTTGCCCTGATCAGTAGCCGTTGAGAGGAGTGGGCGTGGACAGCGCTGCGCAAAGTAGCGATTTGACAATGCCATTAAGAAGTCAAAAATGTACCAAAAATATCTTGAAGCATCTTGAAAAATGATTAGCGTAAAATAACCCGGAGTAATGAAAAAGCTGAGCTAGGAACTGAGTGAAATACCTAAAAATACGATTTGGTGGTCAATGACAGACGAGGGATAGTATCTTACAAACTTCTCCGATAAACTTTTCAAAACGAAATCAAGCGCCCCAGGAAAACATGAAGCCATTTTTGAAAGCTGTAATGAGGGAATCGGCATAGGTCAGCATATAATCAGCATAGGATCGGATTTTGCAAGCTTCTCCGTTATACTTATCGAAGCGAAATCAAGCACGATATGGAATGAGGGACTCCATTCCATGTCGTGCTTGATTTCGCTTCGATAAATTTAACGGAGAAGCTTGTAAAATCCGTCTCACGTCTGACATTGACCACGAAATCGTATTTTTAGTTATTTCACTTCATTTCCTAGCTTAGCTTTTTTATTACTCCAGACTATTTTACGTTAATCAATTTTTAAGATACTTCAAGACATTTTAGAAACATTTTTGACTTCTTAATGGCATTTCCAGATCGGTACTTTCGCCAGGAAGCTAAATTTTTAGAGTGGGTGCTTGATTTTTCTCGCTTATTCTGAAAATTTTAAATCTCGCGTTCGGGAGGGTTGCTATACACAGAGAGCGGACCATCATATCAAATTTTACCAACGTGCTTGGACTGTGTCTTTATAGAAAAATTTGCAGAGAAGTGTGTAAACAAAGAAGACGAGAGCTGTCATTTTTCACGAACCAACATTGTCAATAAGAAGCTCACATCAAATCTGTCCTCAAGCGGGAGGGAGTTTTATGTCTCAAGAAAAACAGAAGAAGACTATCGAAAACAATCGACTCTAATTCACTGCAGTCGGAGACACGAAATCCAAGCAGAATACTTTTCACCGCTTGCTACAGTATTTGCAGAAACGGTGTTTCGCAGCGTTTTTGGCGAGCATAAAGCGCCATATCGTAATAATTCACTTCAAAATTCACAAAAGGGATTTTTTAAAGACTTTTTGTGTTCCTCTCAGAGGGCCGAATGCATTGATATTGTAAAAGTTTTTTTGACTCCTGCATTTTGCCAGCAAATGTGTGTTTCCTACTGAATTTCTCATGGACCACAGGCTAAAACAACAAATTCCTGCTATGACGACCGACTGTTCAGTTCATAATGAGGCTATTCCAGGTGGAAATCTGCAATTTTCGATATATTCCTAGAGCTGAATCTACTGTTTTGTAACACGACTGTATGGAACTTGTTGGAAGCAATAAAAAAAACTTTAAAACTGAAGCAATACTATTTTGTAGTAAGTTGTGGCAAAGAGAAGCATTGGAGCGCAAAAAGCGCCGCAATATGCCGCTTTTGCAAAAAACTTGCTCGACCCTGTATATCATTTTGTCAATCCGCTCGCTCGAGCCTCTCTTCCTCATTTTCCTCATGTCGTAATCACCAAGTCACTGCTTTATCTTACCATGATCGACCGGTCCGATGCTTGCTCCGCCCGGACTTTAATGAGCGAGAGAGGCTATGCTTTTTTCGTGCCCAGATTGTAACAACAGGAATCCCATTAAAGGCACAGTCCAACCTCAGAATCGACTTTCTGTTTTTCTGACTTTCATGAAAGCGGTCCCACGCTGATTCCAACGATGTCTCTGGAATCGTACAAGACCCCCTAGGAACGAAGTTATGGCCCCTCAAAAATTGAAATAAGTAAGCATGATGAACGAGTTGTCCGAGGCTTGTAACTTCCTTCATTTGCAACCGATGTAAGCGAGGTGACCTGAGTGAAGAGATAGTCTGAGAATGAAGGGAAGAACGGGGCCACTCATCGAAAATCATCGCTCATCTCGCCATTGTTGGGCTCGAAAGATCCTAAAAGGGGCGTGCCAAAGTGGCTTCCTGATGTGGGCGCCCCAGGCTGGCTTCCTCCTATGTCTCGCTTATTCGGAGGAGTTGAGAGCTCGCACTTGGCAGATGCTATATAGGGTGGGTCTACTTCACAATTATGTGGAAATATCAGAATTCGTCCCTGAGCTTGGACTGTGCCTTTAATAACAGCTTGGGCACGAAACATCAGTTTTTAAAGCTGCACTCTTAACCCTTCCTGAAAAGAAACGGCTTGTCAACTGAACTCTTTTAAAAAGTGAAAAATCATAGAACAAGACTGAAAATCATTTCATACCGCCAAAATATATGTCGGAAATGCATTTAGAACAGTAACACAACATAAGGGAACGAAACTGAATGAATATCAGGATAGAGAAAAATGAACACATCATAGACATGTGAGAGAAAAAGATGGTGAGCTGGGCGCGAAATCAATAACAGGATGCAGACGCTCATTTTCGAAACGCTGGCTGGACCCTCCCGTAATATGTTTGAAGCTTGACCGAAGCATGTTCGCTTGCTTCAGTATTGCATTACTCGCGACTTTCAGGGGAAGCAGCGGTGGAACCATGATCGTAAGCTGTGCCCGCCGAAATAACATGTCGGAAACATGTGGAGGGTATTTTATGCTGTTCGCATGGTGTTTCAAAAGTTCTGAGTAAGACACGCCCATCTACACATTCCATGGCCGCGCACAACAGCATCCCTTCCGCACTCCCATCAGCATGGGATTTTTGGAAAGCTCAATTCCGACCAGTCTATATAACAATCCTTCATCTTCAACCGAATGACACATCATCCCCGACAATAAGGCCTGATTCAGAGTTCGATCGCCGTGCGATGCGATAGCATGAGAATCATTAGAATCGATCTTTCACGTATCGCACGTCGATTCTCAGTCAGAGCACGCTTGCGCGGCGATCCGCCTTGGAACGCTAGAAACTCTCCAAATAAGGCAGTAGATGTTTCTCCTATTTTTATTATCGAAAGAGTTAGATTTTTCACGATTTCTCTGGTATGAAATATATTAATGAGGCGCTAAGGCCGGGATATTCCTTCCAGTTACTGCGGCTGGTTGCTAGTATCATCAGAGCCGAGAATACTGTGCGCGATGAGTCAGCGACAGCGCAATGCACCGTGCGCGCCGAGTTGGGCCAGCTGTTAGAGGTCGTTCATACTCCTGCGGCGGAGCGGCGCGGCACAGTGCATCTCTGTAATAATGATCACTCGGCGCGGCACGATCGATATAGTAGGGTTTCACTTTGCCGCGCCGCTCGGCGGCGGGAGTATAAACGACCCCTTAGGCGACGTTCATACTTATCGCGACCCGCGGCGCGATGCAGCGTTTTCAAACATATCGACGGAAAATCGATTTTACTGACTTCGATTGTTGCTGTCGCGCGTCGTAGGCAGTATGTATGAACCGGGCCTTAGAACGGCACTTGTTTTTTTAATGCGGAGAAGCGTCATGGAATGCTTCGAATACGGATCGACGCGATCGATAGTCACCAATGTAATGTCCCCACGATGGAAGTATAGACGCAGCCGTATGCTGTCGGTGGTCAGTCGCTGACGTGTCCAACTTATCGTCGCCGCGCTTAGGCGCTATTCATACTACTCAACGCCAGCGCGGCACGCGCGTGCCGCGCTGGCGTGGCGTTTGTGTATGAATACTGTCTACGCGCGTGCCGCGCTTGCGGAGACTATGAATACTCCAGCGGCGACGCCATGGCGGAGCGGTGAAGCTGGAAAGAATGAGACGATCGATAAATAATATCAGTGGATGAAAACGCCAAGGCGTTCCGGGTGGCAGTATGAATACTGCAGCGGCGACGCCATGGCGGAGCGGGCGGAGCGTGACGCGCATGCCGAGCAGGCGGGGCGTCAAGCCATTCATACACAAACGCTGGCGTTGAGTAGTATGAATAGCGCCTCACCGCTTAGCGTCACCAGGAAGCAATGCATCGGCGCAACTCTTTGCCTAGCGACACATCGACTCGATGGCAAAGTTGAGCCCAAGGCTTGACTGTTCGTTAGACAGTTACGACTTATCCCAAGTTTGTTAGGGCAGAATTTAGGGTCCTCTTGCTAGGTGGCATTCCATAGGAAATTGTCATCTTCAGATGTCGTGGAAGACCTACATAATCAACACACTCAAACCATCAAACAATGAGCTCCGATCCGTGATAGAGAAAGCGCTGCGAGGAAATTTCAAAACCGTTCATGTTGATGTAGGACTTAGCCCAGGTTAGCAAACCGCTCGAGTAGTTGTACCTTAGATGAGTCATCGAATCGATAATGTTATGATTGATGGCATGCAGATCTCTCAAAACCACCGTTTCGCATGACATCAGATGGCTTTGGAAGAAGGCTGTCAATCGCAGAGGTTGGTGGAATGGGTAATCTCTATCCTAAATTGCACAAGGAGAAGGAATACGATCTCAAGGTACATAACCGTCGCTCGGATCCTCATATGGGTAAGTTCCAACGAAATGTCTTATATTTTCATAGGAGATATGTGACTTGTGCGACAAGAAATCCGCGTTTATCTTTGGGCCAGGCGCCTGTCCCAAGAGTGTATTGGGAGTAACCGGCGAGTTGGTTGCGGACGCGAATTTTACCGAGTCCAAGGTGAGAGAACACGATTTCTTGGAGACCGTTGGGCGGAGCGTGCAGGGTTACTCTTGCGCTGTTTCTGGTCTCGAAAACTTGGATGTCCCTACCTATTGTAAGAACATTTGTTGGTTCAGATTGCGTCGAAAGCCACTATATTAGAGAGTAATCACCTGCAGCCTCACACAACAGTGACGATCGATTCGCCGAAGTTCAATTTGATGGCGAATCTCGCAATATCGGAGGAACCGGGACCGGCCGAAGTTGGTGAGTTCCTAATAGTAGGTTAGGAACTCGTGGTTGTCACCTGGAGGCGGCCTGCAGGTTGAGCGCTGGAGTCATGCCTCACCACATCAATACGACCCCGGGTGACATGCCAGAGACCTCCTAAGTGACATGAACTCCATTTTACCGTGTACCGTGAGGTTTCTGAAATGTCACCTGGGGGTAGGGAGGATGTGGCAAGACATGAATCCGCTGCACGATCTGCAGGTCACCTCCAGGTGATAACAACCAACACCCTCCCAGGTACTTTCGGGTTCACACTACTCTACGCAACTTTCAAACCAGACATTTTATCCTGGAAATTCATTACAAGAGCATGAAAGCAACTTGAAAAAGTTAAATTTTGAGCTCAATTCGAATAAATCGTGCACAATGTAACAGACTACTAAAAAACGACCCCAGCAGTAAAAAATAGAATTATGAAGGAATTCCTAAAGCCATCGCAGTGCATGTTGCACTGTTCCATATTTAGAAGTTATTTTTGGAGTCCTCACTTTATTACACGATTACAATCCTCAAACCACAGAAATCTCCCATCGTATATGAACACTGCGGCGCAGGGTCTTCGTTACGGGACCCATTCGCCGCTTCCGACCGGTCCTTTACATTTTGATGTCACTGGAACGCCACATTTTGTAGTTTGCGATTTTCAAACACTCGGATGACTGTCTTTAATCGTATTTAACATTACGCAGTATGGAGATGAAAAATCTAGAAGCGTATATGAGCAGAATGAACTTCAATGTGTGCGATTTTCAGTCTTTTGTGCAAGTTACTAAGATTTTTTTCGTTTTTTTTCAAACTATGGGAATGTTGTTTGGTAATTGATCTCCAAAAAAGATTCGCCCCCTTCGGAAGGGCTAGCCAGTCCTGAGTTCCGAGTTACTTTTGGAAAGTCGTTTTCCGAAAGGTTTGCCCTTGACTTGAAATTTCGTCCGCCTAGGGTTTCATTCCCTTCTCGGAGACCTTGGAACCATTCGAAGAAAGGTTTTCGTACATCACTGGTCAAATAAATGGTTAGATATTGCAGTCTACATACTGCTCGGGGATTCAGGAGACAACTTCTGTCAATTTTAGGCCCATCTGTTGCTGAAAGTCATTGCAAGCGTTGGAATCCTAAGTTAAATGGAGAATTATCAATAAAATGTATCTAAACTAGTTCATCGTACTTTTTCAAACGTAATAAATCATGGCTTTCGCTATGCCGACATTCCATTATGAGAAACAAAGGCGAAGCGGCGCCTTCGCAAGCGTATATGCGGTGAGAGGGTCCCGCAACGAAGACCCTGCGGCGTAATGCCTGTATACGATGGAAGATTTCTGTGGTTTGAGGATTGTAATCGTGTCACTCTCACTCTATTTAGCATTTGCTTCGTGTTTTCATTTATTTTTTATAATTACGGAAACGATAACTTTCAACCATAAAGTTCTGAAACGGATATGTAGTCCTAATTTGAAGTCGGAGACAGATAAGAAGCGATGGCTAAAGAAAATTATTTCTTATATCAATCCTTGAAGAAATGGGCAAGAAGAAAGAGTGTGTACACGAGAAAATTCAGAACGGTACCATTCAGGGTTTTCCAGGAGATCAATGTTGGGGAATTTTCAAAAAAAGCGTGAAATACGGGAAATAAGGATAGTTTGATGGAAAATCAAAGAATTCAATGTCATAGAAAATGTCCAGTTTTCGTATAAATTTTGTATATTGTGGTGCGCGCGAAGCGCGCACCAGATTTGGTTTTGATTTGGCCATGCGCGCGACCCGTTTTTCGAAATCTCAATTCAGAGTGAACGAAGAAATTAGCTCTAAACTGCATTGAAGAGAGCGCAAAAAGCTGGTATAGTAACCTAAAAATGGTTTGGAATGGTTAACTGGTTTTCGAGTAAAAAGTGAAAGACCGCGCGTTTTTGTTGTTAATCTCCTTTTTTTCAGACGGCGTTCACGATCTTGCGGGTACACTTAAAATTGAGCTAGGGAGCTCATTTTTTGACAGGAGGCTGGAAATGGATGCAGGTCGCTCCTATTCCATTTGGAACTTGATACCTCAACTTTGAAGGGTACCTCAAAATCGTGGGTTTGCATACTAAATTAGCCGTGGAGCACGAAAACTGCTTCTTTCTGCTACGACTGTGGAGACCGTGGTGGGTGGGTGAATCTGCAGCCAATCAACACAGGTCATCGGAGGCAAGTACTGAACTTGTCAGAATTCGTACTCATGACGCGTCATCGATCGATAATCAATATTATCGATTTTGGCGCTTTCTGCACTAAATGCGGCCAGTAGTAGTGATTGCTGAAGGGATTGGTTTTCTTGGATGGGATATTTTGCTAATCAGTCATGATCGATAAATACCAATCAATAATATTGATTTTTTCGCCCGTGGCACAAAATGCCGCAATGATTTTTTATTGTTCACTTTTTTGGGAAACTTCCTCATCATGCAAGATCAAATATTAATGAAGTCACTTGTTTGGAAACTCTTCTCATCAGGCAAGATCAAATATTAATGATCAAATAATATCGAGCTCTCACATGTTGCACAAAATGCGGGATTGAGTGGTTTTTTAAGGTTTTGGGTCATAAGGTTTAAAAATTGTACTCATACGGCAATATCGTCTGTTAGATGTTTCATCATTCCAAAATGGAAATTTCTGAGCAATATTGAAGTTAGAAAGGGAACCTTCGGGAAAAATATGTGAAATCTCTGAAAATTTAGCTTCCTATAAAAGTAACGATTTGGTAACGGTGAAAAAAAGCTTCAAAAATATCTTGAAATATCTTAAAAATGATTTGGCGTAAAATTGCCTGGAAAAATAAAAAAGCTAGGAAATGAGGTGAAATAACCAAAAATGCGATTTGGTAGTTTATCATTTGACAAGCCTCTCGTTAAACTTATCAAAACGAAATCAAGCAAGATATGGAATGGAGTTCACCTAGCTTGACCTATGCTGATTTCCTTATTACAGCTATAAAAAATGGCTATATTTTTCCGTTGTGCGCTTGATTTCGTTTTGATAAGTTTAACGAGAGGCTTGTCAAATGATAAACTACCAAATCGCATTTTTGGTTATTTCACATCATTTCCTAGCTTTTTTATTTTTCCAGGCAATTTTACGCCAAATCATTTTTTAAGATATTTCAAGATATTTTTGGAGCTTTTTTTCACCGTTACCAAATCGTTACTTTTATAGGAAGCTAAATTTTCAGAGTTATCTCCTAATTATTGAATACAACGAACTCGGGTCGAAAATTGGCAAACATGTCAGAAAGTCCAATTTTCCAAGAAAGAAAGCATGTATACGAGAAAATTCAGAACGGTGCCAATCAGATTCTTCCAACACAATCATTTCTTGCAAAAATCGCAACGAAAACGTGTGAAATATGAGACATTAGGATAAGTTTGTGAAGAAAAGATTCCAAATCTGCAGATGGGTGCAGTGGGGCGGATGTGGGTAGTTACAGTGGCATTGTGTCTTAACATCGTGTTGATTCGATTGAAAACCTTTGATTGGGTGATCAATCGCCCGAGTCGGCGTAGCGGCTGCTGATCTCCCACGGTTTTCGACTTCCGTGGTGGGAATATGGAAAACAGGGGCAGTAGTTTTGCTCCAGGTTTAGTGCCACCTGCTTTAGTGATGGAGCAGTAAGCTTGAAACTTGCTGCTTGCTTCGTTGTGCTGGCGTAAGGCCAATGGTATACATTGTCTCTATCATGAGCGACAGTCATGACATTTAACACAAATCGTGGCGGGACCATCATCGGAGCAAAGGCACTTGCCGTCGTAGGAAAAGTTGTCGCATGTTCGTCGCAGCGACGTGTCGCAGAGGGCTGACATACTGCAAATGTGCCGATGCCTCTCCTCAGAAAAATCAAAACAAGTTACTTGTAATATGAATGTAACTTACTTGAATGTCTCAAGTAACTTACATTTATATTACATGTAACATACATTTATATTACATGTAACTTAAATTCATATTGCATGTAAGTTACACTTATGTTAAATGTAACTTACATTTATAATTTCACAATGGGTGGCCATCACGTGACGCAGACGACACGCGACGCAGAGAAAGTGCCCCAGACCATACACTGCGCAATAAATGTCGTGCGGGGCCTTCCCTGCTGGTGTGGGGTCAAGTAACTCAAACTTGGGTAATTGAACCAACAGCAACGCCAGTCTTATTGTAAGGGTGACCCCGCGAGTGCGTCGTGCATCCCCCTTGGAAATATCTTCTCGGCCGATTTAAGTTACTTGCGACTTATATTGTGTCATTTAAGTTACATGTAACATATCGAAGGCGCACTGCACACAGTGTCCTCTCAGAAATTGAAAACAAGTTACTTGTAACATATCTGAGCCAATGTAAGTTACTTGCGACTTATCTCAGGTCATTTAAGATACATGTAACATATCGGAGGCGCACGGCATGCAGTATCTTGCCGATATGTTACATGTAACTTAAATGACCTGAGATAAGCCGCAAGTAACTTACATCGACTCAGATATGTTACAAGTAACTTGTTTTCGGGCATTTATGTTACAAGTAACTTGTTTTCATTTTTCTGAGTCGTTAACACTGTCGCTGTCGCTGTGCAGCGCACTGCGACAGCCACAGATTTGAAGGGCGGGAGGCGGTCGCTGTCGCTGTGCAGAGCGACGCGACCGAGTGTCACAAAACTATACCATTGGCCTACGCGCGCGAGAAGGAGCGGCTGGCGAATCGTGTGCCCACGATGACTATCGATTTTGCGTAATCGCACGCTCTCGCCACGTATAGACGGAGCCTCACACCACAGCCGAAGGTGCAAAACGTTGCGAAATTTATACTTCGTCACCTATATGGTTTCCGTTTCCATTCTAGTCTGACGCATGGACCAGGCGGCTGGCCGTGCGGAGTTGGCGGCCTCACTGGAGAATGAGGTTTCGATTCGCGCGGGGTGATCTACCGTTGCAGCCCCATCCATTCAGCAGACTAAAATGATTGCGCGAACTCTTAGTTCCTTTATAAATTTGGCTTCGATGTAACAACTCAGAAAAATCAAAACAAGTTACTTGTAAGATAAATGTAACTTACAGGCTATAAAACGGCGAAATTCACATGGTTCCTACGCGTGCTAGTGTGGTGCGGAGGTTAGAGAGAGTGAGAGAGCGGAGGGCAGACGGAGGTCCACGCGTTGCTCGCGCCTGGAGTGATGTGAATTGCGCCGTTTTATAGAGGGTACTTGAATGTCTCAAGTAACTTACATTTATATTACATGTAACATATATTTATACTACATGTAACTTAAATTTATATTACATGTAAGTTACATTTATGTTACATGTAACTTACATTTGAATTTTCCCTATGGGTGGCCATCACGTGACGCAGACGGCACGCGACGCGGACAGCGCGCCCCAGCCCACACACTACGCAAAAAATGCTGTCCAGGGCCTTCCCTGCTGGTGTGGGGTCAAGTACCCAAACTTGGGTAACTGAACCAACAACAACGCCGCTCGTAATCGTGACCCCGCCAGTGCGTCGTACATCTACCTTGGGAATATCTTCTTGGCCGATTTAAGTAACTTGCAACTTATATTGTTGTTACGCGTAACTTAAGTTACACGTAATATATCGGAGGCGCACTGCACCCAGTAGCCTCTCAGAAATCGAAAACAAGTTACTTGAAACATATCTGAGCCTATGTAAGTTACTTGCGACTTATCTCAGGTCATTTAAAATACATGTAACATTTAGGAGGAGCACCGTACGCAGTATCCCGCCGATATGTTGCATGTAACTTAAATGACCTGAAATAAGTCGCAAGTAACTTACATCGGCTCAGATATGTTACAAGTAATTTGTTTTCGGATATGTTACAAGTAACTTATTTTCATTTTTCTGAGAACGGCAGACTATTTTGCCTTCCTCGTCACAACAGCAAGGAGTTGTGGGCTCCAGGTGACAACCACGAGTTCCTGAGAAGTTAGCCAAACCAATGCCCCTTTTCAATTGTTGGTACAGTTCACGTAAGATGTTCGGAACGTACCGGAAACGAAAACTTTCCGAGATGTATACGGAGAGGTCTAGCTCAGCACTACGGGCAAAGGTGAGATTTTGGTTCGGGTCAAAGAAATCTCGGACATCGTCGCATGAAATTTCAGTTGCGTCTCTCTGGCAGGTATCTTCCTCCTTCTTCGCGGACAAGCCAGCGTTCATATTGTTCCCGATTTCCCACCAACCGACTTTAAATCAATGGACGAGGTCTGCATGCATTTTGAATCAAGCTAAATTACAGTTCAACTCCGCATTGTCGTTCAGTCCACAAAGTGCACGCTAATTGCGAAAGTGTGCTGCGGCGCGGTTGCGAGTATCCTCAGACAGGGATGTGGGATCACCCGGGCACCAAAGGCGGAAATCGCCCGGGTGATCCTTCATTCCTGTCTGAGGATACTCGCAACCGCGCCGCAGCATGCTTTCGCAATTAGCGTGCACTTTGCGGACTGAACGGCAATGCGGAGTTGAACTGTAGAGCCTTAATCCTAGACCCATACATCTAGGTAGAGAAGTGGTTCCACGAGTTCACCATGAAGTCGCCGCTGGTCTGTGCATCCGTCTTCCACTCATATGATGCGGGTCATCATTTGCGAATGGAACACACTCATTGCTATTCCGACCATGGTGACGCAGGTAAAGTCTGCCCAAATGAGACTGTCCGCCCACGCGGCCGGCGTGCGTGTCGCGCAGCCTTCGCGAATTCATTTTTTCGGACGAGCCTCCATACGACTGCAGTCAGCTGATTGGGATATTATTCAATATTTATCTGATACTCCTGACAGCCGATCTAAAGGTTTAAAAAATGCCTATCCTACGGCCTCTTAATACGCACGCCGGCCGCGATGACGGACAGTTTCATTCGGACGGGCTCTAGTAGTGCGGGTTGTCATTGTTAGTAGACACAAGTGGTCGCGTGTTCAGACCAATTCCATTACTTAAGGCCACTACTACAATGACATCACGCCTAAGGAGGTCGTTTATGAGGGGTGGTTTACGGCTGCGGAGAGGATTTATCGGATTGACGAAATCTGAAGTGAATTGTGATTCAGAGCCTACTATCCAGAGAGAAGTTATAAATCATACCAGTTAACTCAATGAATATGTATAAAAACTTGCAAATAAACTTTTAAAGGTCAGGCAACTGAGCGACATCTTACAGAAGAAAAGTCCGAAACGGACTTTCTGTTTGGGCCACCTGCATGGAAATACAGCCGGCGTGGATTTTTGTGATATTTTGCATTCCCTTGGTTGGCGCAAATTCGGTGCCATATGCCATAACATACATAGGTGCACTGAGTTTGCGCCAACCTTCAATGGGGAACGCAAAGTATCACTATGATCTATGTGTATGGTCGCCTCAGCAAATCTAGTCTAGTAAATAGACGTGACCGCTGGGGTCAATCATGACTTGCGGCCGCATCCCGACGAACCGGTAGTGTCGCCAATGCCGCACTGCTTACTCCAAAAATTATGTCCCAGACATTCGCTAGACCAGATTTGGCGATAGTAGTGTACGGAGTCTGTTTTAGCCGATATGCCGGAATGTCGTTTCAGGCCGTTTAGCGTATAGTTTCCGTATTCGAGCAGGTCTGACGCATGGACCAGGCGGCTGACCGTGCGGTGTTGGCATCATAGGCAACGAGGTTTCGATCGCGCGCGGCGATCTACCGTCGCAGCTCCGTCTATTCGTCAGACTAAATTTATTACGCGATGTCTATGTACCTGCATGATAACCTTGATAGACTGCTCCCAAAGCGGGCAAGTCTCAAAAATTCACTTCATACGACTCAGTTCTTCAATAAATGATGTCTACGCCCTGCATCTAGATTGATTGTTGATGTTGAATTCCATTTGAAGATCGGTTTGTCTGTGAGATTCATCGTGCAGAACTTTTTCTCGCAATTTCTGGTGCCCTCCAGTTCTAGCAATAGCAGACTATTCTTTCCAACACGCAGAAAAGCAGTCGGGACGTAGAGGGTGTACTAAAATGTAGAACATTTGACACCTAGTGAATTTCGTACCTAAGGCCAGGATCATACTTCCAGGAATGAGCGACGCGACACAATGTTTATCATCAGTATCAACCAAAAATCGGTGTCCCTGATGTGCAGTGTCGCTGACGCTGGTCGAGGAAAGTATGATCCCGGCTTAAGCAAGTGGCGGAAAGTCCAACCTGTGGTCCTTGACTGGCCCAGTATCGTCCCAAGATGTTCCCATTCACCGCGGCAACACCCTTTCCCCAGCCTGTAGTATTCAAAAAGGTGTCCGTGGGGACGTCGACCTTGAAGGCACCACGATATACACCATACTTGCCAGATTTTTGCTAGAAAAAACTTAGCGAAATGTGAATTGTGGATGAAGCATGTGTAAAAGCTGGAGCCTGAGATTATCGCTGAACTACTTACCAACCGAGTAGTAGAAATATTAGTATAGTCCTCGACGACGTCAATTCTGCACTGAATCCAGTCGTTGACCACCTCCTTGTCCATTACCACATCAGATAAAATACCCTAAAATGAGAGTGGTGCTTAGGCGTCGTTTATACTCCCGCCGCCGAGCGGAGCAGCACAGTGCATTCCTGTGATATTGATCACGCGGCGCGGCACGATCGATACTATGGGATCGCACTTTGCCGCGCCGCTCGGCGGCGGAAGTATAAATGACGTCTTAGACATGGTCATGACCGCGACGCGTGTCGTTGCGCCGACCGCAACGCGTGTCGTTGTGTCTAAATTCCACATTGCCTTTTTTCAAAAAATCTTTATAGAAAGGAAGCTTGCGCGGCGCAAGTTTGGATGCTAGGATCTCTCGAGCTATGGTGTTTTCAGTAAAGATTTTTCACGCGCTTCTATCATTCGTGCTAGATGACTGATCAACAGACTCCGCCCTATCAGGCCACGGAGCTATTTTCGCCAGCAGCTATAATATTAAAGGCAGCATACACGCTCGCAAAAGATTATGGAATAGCTACGTTAGTGGGGTCATACGGAATCTTGTAGTACGCGCACAAAGTTGCGAGCGTCAAAAACGAGGTAAAACTACCGTATTTGAGTCGTTTTGAATCACAAAATCATCCTTTCTCGACCACCGATACGAACTCCGCCCTTCAATACAAATGTTCAGTGCTCAATTACGGTCATTTTCGCTCATTTTTTTTACGCTTCTCATGGACTTAGCGTTCCTGAAAAGGCTCTACGAGTGTATTGGCATCGTTATCCCAACCGACTTGTCGCTAGCTTCGCTATTTCAGAAAATGGTGTGTAACTCGCTCACTTCCAAACCAATACAAAAAGATCCGTTAGCTCCTCATTTCAAACGATGTTTGCCGGCTTTTTATCGTTATTTCTAGATACTAACAGCTTCAAATCTTCGATTGATTCCATAAAATTGACATCATTTTCGAGCGTGTGAGCCGAGCTGCATTTAAAGGCACAGGAGACCCAAAAAATGTTTTTATCCTTATCTTTTTTTTTCTCGCCCTATCATGATGTACGGATCGGAGACGTGGGCAGCACCGAAGACGCAGATGGAAAGGTTGGATTGCACGGAGAAGAAGCTGTCTAGACGTTTGCTCGGATATTTCTGGCCGCGGATATGCCACAACGAAGATCTCTACAACGAGATTGAAGCCTTACATCAACGTTTGACACGAGGGAGGTGCCAACATCTCCCAACGCCATCTCAAGCGGCAACGGAAGGTCGTCTTCGTCTGTTGGGGCATATTTTGAGAAGACCGCCAGATCGTCCTGTTCAACACGCTCTAAGGATGCTTCCAAGTCTTGTCTGGAAGCGGCCGCCTGGACGTAGGCGAAAGTTTTGGACGGATGTGGTGAGGGAGGATTTGAAATCACTCGGCATTGAAAGGCAATTCAGGCGCGATGTTTTACTTTGCAGGAAGTGGAATAGTGATCAATGTGATTGTGTTCAAATTGTGGCTGAGGACCGTGAGAAATGGACACGGCTGACTACTAGGACGGCACACCTCGATGAAGATGCGGAATGACCGCGTCAGGCGAAAGCCAACCGATTAAGTCAAAAGTAAAGGGCTCTGCAGAGTTGACGTCGCGGCGAGACCCGCTGCGGCAGGCCAACGATGGAGAATGGGGGAGGGCGCCACGCAGCGGGCGATGGGGGCGGCGTGTCGCGCGGCAGCAGCGACGTGGTTACCTCGCACAGTATTTCCGCCGCCGCGACAACAGCGACTCCCAGAGCGACGCCGTCACCGAGCGGCAGCGGGGAATGGTCTCGACCATTTCCATGCCGGCGGCGAGCGCCCCCGACGATCGATTCAAGCTTCTTTTTTTGTTCCTTTCATAAATACAACCCTCTGAGGACTTTTTTTATATTGTAGCACAATTTGAAGAGAAAATCATTGGAGCATACTTAGAATTGTCCAAATACGCAGTTTCATCTCGAATTGTTTTGTTTTCAGTTTTAATTAGTATTTTTTAAATACAATGTCGTCTAGTACCATTGTTTTCAAAGCGATTGCCACAAACCGTCCACTGATTTTATTATCTCGAAAACTATTCATTAAGGCATCACTCTACTGGTCGCAAACTTGATTTCTTTTCTGCTTTTTGATCAAAATATTCTGTAGAAGTTGTTGGTAGACATTGACTTAAGATTCGAATCATATCAAACCAACAAAAACTGTGTTTAGCGAGATGCGACGTCAAATGAATGAGATCGTACGCAATGGTAGAATGCGATGCTGACGACAACGTCGCTGCAACCCTGCGAGGTCTTTGTACTCATCACCGCGTCGGGTTTCGACCACGCCCCAAAGCTCTCGCTCGGCGGCGTGCCGCTGGTCGCTGCAACTCTGCAAAGCCCTTAAGTCATTCTTATCGTGGAGAGGATCACGCTCTGATCACAATTGTATTACTGAAATCGTTCAAGACCTCCTACAAACGGAGGTATGGCGAAAATGCCTGTATTTTGAGGGCAAAAATTTGGTGGACGAGTTGTCTCAGGCCTGTATTTCTATTGATTCGAGAGCAAAACAGGATGAGGAGATAGATTGGAAAGGGAGTTAAAAACGACGGCTCGGTTGAAAATCATTCATCAATCTAGCCGCTATTAAGATCAAAAATCGGCTAGGGGGCCGGGCCTGTGGTGGTGGCTGGAGAGGGGTCGGGCCCGTGGTGGTCGTTTATATCTTGCTTATTTGGAGGAATTGAGATATCGCATTTGGCACGTGTTATACAGAAGGGGTCTTCTACACAATCACACGAAAAGCTCAAAATTCATATCTAAGGGTGAACTGTGTCTTTGAGGATATGCAACAGCGAGGTCTCAACCTCTGCAAAGTAATTGGACTTGACTCAAACAAACATGGTCTTATGCGGACGTTGCCCAAAAGTATGCCATCCTCTGTTCAATCTTCAAAGCCTATTTGTACCCCCACTCTATTACCCCGCATAGTAGCACGTACTTTTCTATCGTTGTTACCATCGGATTGGCGTCCGGCATTCTCAACGAGGATGTTCAAAGTGTCACCAGATGTGCAGCCGGCTAGGTCAACGATCTGCTTCGATTTCTGATTGAACGAGTGGATAAATGTGCCCTGAAATTTGAGATTGTCCTATCATAAAGAGATGTTGAAATTGTCCAACGATAAGGTGAATGTATTGCGTGCCACTATGGCGTATGTATGGTCTCTATTCGTAGAAGTTAGTCTAGTGAGTGGACAGGGCTGCGGCAATAGGTTATCGCATACGATCAAAACCTGGCTGACTAGTGGTGACGCAAACACCGCTTGCCCCGCCGCAATGAACGCGCATTGCCCATTGGCTAGACTAGATTTGGCGAAAAGCCTATACATGGACGGATCCATTCCTATTGTTAGCCTAGAGTGTACCAGTACCGATTTCGGCCTAACCTACCAGATGATTGTTCTTCATATACACAAAGCCGAAATCCTTCAACAGCTTCACTTCCAGCGATCTGCCACATTTCTGCATTTCCTAAAGACACATAATTGCTCATTTTTGAGAAAAAACCGGTTTATTTTAATCACTGCCCAAACCTTCATGTAAAGCACGAATCCATATGGATGACTGAGTTGTTCGAAAGACATCGGCGATCTAGAGGTGAAGCAGTTTCTCCAATTGGGTGGTTTGGACAGGTCATCTACAGGGAGCAATTCGACCGTTCCGAAAGACTTCTTCCTGAATTCCACAACAATACGTTGACATTCACAGAAATCCCGTAGGAGACACATAAACGCACGGATTGTTTGCGGGCACGTCTAGAGGCGGAGTTTTCCAGTCAGGAATGCTTTTAATAAATGATCGAATTGCCAGATACTTGCTATTTACGTCGCCATCTTCCGAGATAGGAGCGAAATAGTCGTATGATGTAGTAACCTTACAGAAATGAGTATTTTCGTGAAGATATATAGGTTTAATTCAGAAAATTGGCTCACAGGTGCCCTGGGTGCCGCTCCGTTCCAATACTCAAAATTCGTTCCTCCGTAGATCATGTAGAAGTTGAAACTTGCTCCCAAACTATACATATCTAAAATACAGAATTTGAGGACAACGAATTACTCTCAAAGCGAATGATCTGTTCATACTATTCGTTCACGCGAATATCCACAAAGGTTTAGCTTTTTAGCGAAGTAACGACGAACAGTAGATCGATTCCACAGTTCATCCAGCTTCAGCGTATGCTTGGAAGCCTGGTCGTTACGCAAGCAGTATGAAGGTGCGGTGCGCGTCACTCAACGCGCAATCGAGAGGACGATGAGAAACCTAAGGGGTCTGCAGAGTTGCAATAACCGGCGGGTGGTCGCCGAGCGTCAGCCTTGACGCGGAGAGACAAAATTGTTTCGAAACATCACCGTCGCGGCGTCGGTTGCTGCTCGCTGGCAGTGACCTACGGCCGACGCGGCGTCAAAATACTCTGCGGTGCTCCTTGTCGCCCTTCACGCTGCGTCAGTCGCCCCCGCCGCCGAATGTGATCGATATTGCATTATCCAGAGCTGTTCGTCGCTGCGAGCAACGCCGCGACTTGAACTCTGCAGGCGCCTCTAGATTCATTGACCACTGAGGAACAAATGTCATGCTCACGTTTCATTGACTCCACAATCCTTTCTGTAGATACGTCGGTAGCGCTCGTCTCACCCCATGTAAAGAACCAGCCCGGATAGAATTCAGAATTCACGAGAGGTCCGTGACCTAAACATTGCTAATATTGCACTCTTACATCCGAAAGGGCGAGCGCCTCCTCTGAGAGTTTTGGCCGCGAAATAGATGGGAAATAGCCCACCAGGCTCCGTAGCGGCTCCTTGTCGGCTATTTCGCGGCTATCTCTTGGCTTCTCACGGAACGGACAATACGTAGCCGAGGAATAGCCGAGATATAACCGAGAAATGTTCAGAAGTAAACAAAATTAAGCAAGATGCAACCAGCAGTTGGGCGGGGCGTCCAGAGGCTGAACGAGATCCAAGCATCTTAAACTTGGGTAATTGATCCGACGGAGGTGCTGACATCTAAATCATGTCTCTGGAATGCTCCGCATACCTACCTGGAGAGCATTATTTGCCGGCTATTTCGCGGCTCTTTCGCGGCTAGCATTATTTGGCGGCTATTTTGCGGCGAGCATAATTTAGCGGCTACTTCTCGGCTATTTGGCGGCTATCACGCGACAAGCAGGCATTTCGCGGCTATTTCTCGGCCAAAACTCTCGGAGTCGCAGCGCCTACGCTGATAAGAAACGTGGTAGAGGTAAGTACGGGAATAGAATGGTATGGCTCAGAACACAACGCCTCCACATTTTGAAGCGTCAAAAACGACCCACAATGCCGCTACACGAGTGAGAAGTTGGCCCCTCCCCTGTATTTCTCCGCCCCTTGTAATTGCGTCCTTCTCCAAGAACAAGGGTACTGGGCCATTCCCACCGTTGGCGACGTTTGTGGGTGGTACAATAAAGGCAATAAGTAAACCACATAGAGTTCGCGTAATAATTTTAGTCTGATGAATGGGCGCGGCTGCGACGGTAGATCTACCGCGCGAATCGAAACCCATTCTCCAGTGAGGCCGCCAACCCCGCACGGTCAGCCGCTTGGTCTATGCGTCGGACTAAATCGAAAACGGAAACCATACATCGACAATGGTGGGAATAGCCCAGTAAACCTGTTTTGGAGGAGATGGCAAATACAAGGGGCGGAGAAATACGGGGCGGGGCCAACTTCTTACTCGAGTATCGGCATTGTGGGCCGTTTTTGACGCTTAAAAATGCGTAGGCATTGTGTACTGAGCCAAAAAAATTCAAAGTTCGTCGTTCTCGCAACCACGTTAACGAATGCGTATGCTGCCTTTAAAGCCACTCGCTACTGCCAAAGCGCGCCTCGGGCTGTAGGCGTGAGAAGACTTCGTTCATTCTTCTACTCAGACAATGTCACGCTTGTAGCCGACCACAATAGCAGCAGTAGCCACCACAAGGTTGATTGGCTATTACCCGAGATTCCCATGTTCTATGGTAATTCTCGCAACAGCTGTTCGGCTACTAGCCACGCGCAAAAGGAACGTTAGGGCAGCTAGTAGCCGAACAGAAAACTAGCTATTATCCAACCTTGGTTGCAGACCGTGGAGGACTTTGTCACTGTCAATGTTATCCTTCAGCATCAGCAAGGTCCTGGAAGTTGACGCTCGGTCACACCCTTTCAAAGCATTCGGTTTCAGTTTCCAGAATCGGCCTCGAAACGCCAACTGAGACAATCTATGAGGCAACATGTTCAAGAGTGCTGACTAGAAATCAGGGTATTAGAGCAGCTGCTAGCCGGAAAGAAACCCAACAGCTGTTTTACAGACTTGAGTACTATAGAGTTTTTATTCGAGATCCCGGGACGATAAGAACAGGAGCCGATTTTGTGGCAGCTGTTGCTAGTCTGTTGAACTGGGCGTGACGGGAAGAAATCTTTGTGTCGTTGTTGAAGTAAGTATGATCGTGAAAAATGACTGTGATACTCATAGATAAAGTTACTTATGTACAAAAATGACCTACCATTGGGCATGAACTTTCTCTGCGCTGCAAAAGAAGCATCGATACCCTCTTTAGAAGTAGGGCCGAAATCAACGGTTGATAGTGTTCCAGGAACGGCGCCACACTTAAGGTAAGACTCTGCATTCCCATCGGCTGTAATGATTGTCAATCGCGTACGGAATAACCACTTGCACGACCATCTTTTCCTTGTATTACAAGGTCACTCATAAAGAATGTCCGAATGGGATTGTCAACCGAAGCGTTCGGCGTGCGTGTGGCGCGGCCGTCTTGGACGCACCTACAGTGCGTTCGGAAATGATAGGGACACCCCTGAAAACCACAGTCTTTATGTTTCAATTGAGTGCGGCGTTCAGTAATGCTCATAAATGAATTCAGCGAGGGAAATAACCTCTGCTCACTTGTTTCTATAACAATAGCATAATAGTGTAATATTTTATTTTGAATTTTCACATTATTCGCCGTTCGGAAATGATAGGGACACTATTAAAAAACAAAAATTATCAAACAATGAATGAACAAAACATACACATACATGAAATCTAATATGATTACGCACCTCCAGAGTTGGAAATTATTTAAAAAATTCTATTCGGCATAGAAGTGATCAAATTGGATATCACATTTTATCCAAATTTCTCCAGGCTTCGAGCACAGCGGCCTTTAGCTCGTCTACGGTCCCATACTGCTTGTTATTCGCGTAAATCTGGCGCACAATTATGCCCCAGATATTCTCTATCGGGTTGCAGTCAGGACTACACGCGGGCCACTCCATCACGCGAACTCGGTTTTGTTGAAGCCACGCCTTTGTGGATCTGGAGACATGGACCGCAGCGTTATCTTGCTGGAAAATGTAGCGTTGACGCCTGTTTCCAGTGGAGAACGGCAGAAGATGCGCACGCAATGTTTCTTGATACTCCTCCAAATCCATCCGACACGAAGTGAAGGCGATTTCCAAAACACCTTCGCTGCAGAATGCTCCCCAACACATCCTCAGAAAACCGCTGCATTCAATGCGTGTCGGATATGCATTCAACTCGAGTGACCACACCCATCGAAAGGCTCTATCACAGGGGCACGTGCTCCAAACAGCAGCAGGTGCTGCAAAATTTTATAGCAGGAGCATGTGCCACGAAATTCAGTCGCAGGAGTACGTGCTGCAAGGTAGTCCAGCGTTATCTTAGTAGCACACACCAACGTGCGACGCGGCCAGATCGCCGAGACCATCTGGTGCCGTCAGCGGTTGGACGAGGCCTCCAGCGGTCGCGCGGGTAAAGTACCGCAAACTTGGGTAATTAAACCGGCGAAGCTGCCGACCTCTTAGCTCCTTCTCAGGAGTGCATCGTATAGTTTCCTTTTTTGGATAATCCTTTTGTCATCGAGTTGTATGTGTACCATGCGCGCATTGGACGGCTTATTTGTTGGGGCACGTGCTGTAATTTGAAACACAATAAGAGCCCGTGCTTCCCTAGTAGCACGTTCCCTGGCTGTGCTCGAAACCGCCTTGTCTTCGAGTTGAATGCATATTCGCAAACGCATTGAATGCGGCGATCGTCTGAGTCAGCGAACCGCCTCCGAAATTTCTTCGACTAAATACCATCGGATCCTTGCTAAGATCTCTCCAGTAGCATCGAGCACCGTCAGGTCCATCAAGGTTAAACTTCTTTTCGTCGGAGAAAATTACCTGGAACATGTCGCCTTTATCTTTTTGAATTTTATCGGTTTTTTAGAGAATCCCTTACCTTTGACCAGTCTGTTGCCATGTTTTTCCTTGCAAACCGGAGTCGAGCTACTTTGTGGGCTTCTGAGAGTGATGGAGCCTTCTTCCTCACTTGGTGGACGATGTTTTCGTCTGCGTTTACGACGCTCCAAACAGTAGTCTTCGACACATTGAGCGACAACTGAGCCCTCACTTGGTTGAGAGACAGACTACTGTTTGAGCAGAGTCGGCTGATCCTCCGTGCATCCCTGCCGCTGACCTTTCTTGGGCGTCCAGGACTCTTCGCCAAGCCGTAGGAGTCTGGATCTCGTACGAACTGGCTGATGCAGTTGGGGGAACGTCCGAGCTGGGAGGCAATTCGACGTTGGCTCCGCCCGGCAGCGTTGAGGGCACGTATTTGGGCTTGTTCGGAAACAGTAAGCGATGTACCACGGCCCATGATTGGAATAAAGATGTCGGGTGTCCTCGTGTTGCGTTCATATAGTGAACTTGTAACGGGAAATTTTATTCGAAGTGAAAAATTCCATTTTTTTGCAGGGTGTCCCTATCATTTCCGAATGGTGAAATTTTCTAAATGTAAAGGCAAAATCTTATGAAATTAGGCACGGTTTCAAGGAAGTTGCGAACAGAGGTTTTTTTATCACGCTGAATTCATTGATGAACAGTATTCATCACCATTCCCAGAAATTTTTTGAAAATCTCATTTTTTAGAGGTGTCCCTATCATTTCCGAACGCACTGTATTCTAACAAACTTCCTACGGTTGTGCACGCCTGACTTGAAAATTGTTCATGATTCATCTATAAAAAAACAGTCACTCAAGTGAAATCCATCTTGATACAAATACTTACTGGTGTAGATCACCGTATCATATCCGAGGTACCGCCTTGTAAGGTCTCTCAGCCAAACCGTATAATTTCTGAAAGAAGAAGTCCTGAAATTTCTTTTCAGTGATGTACAACCCAATGCATACCTATCGCAGGCCCTGAAACTGCCGTACTCGTTCTCAATTTGGACCATCAAAACTGGACCGCCATTATGTCTCATCATAGGCTTCACAATCGGAAGAAGAGCGGAAAACCACACTTTCGTTGCCGCTTTGAACCTGAGATTTGAACACATTACAAAGTGCAGTAAGGTCTGTTCGAATGAGGCTATCCGCCCAAGCGGGCAGCGTGCGTGTCGAGCGATCATTGCCGAGACACTTATTGGACCTCTAAATCTATTATCAGCAATACGAGACGCATAGTGAGCATTACCCTAGTTTTTACAGTCGCGGAAAGACTCGTCCGCAAAATGCCTTCGCGACGGCCGCTCGACACACACGCCAACCGCCTGGGCAGACAGCCTCATTCGGACAGACTTTACACAAGATTGTTTGAGTTTCATTGTGTTCCTTGTTGTTTTCTATATACGGTCGGCACGGATCGCACTGATACTTTGCGTTCCTTATTGTGCGTTAGCGCAAACTTGGCGCAAATATGTCATAACTATGTGCACCGAGTTTGCGCCAACACGCAATAAGGAAAGCGAAGTATCGAAGCCATCCGTGGCGACTGTATGTGATAAAACGCGTATGATGTTCTTGTTCGGGCGACGTTTCGGGCTCTACCCTCTATAGAACGTCGTGATTCACATTACTAGAAGCGCGAGCGGCGCGCGCGACGCCTCGTCCTCCGTCTGCCCTACGCTCTCTCACTGTCTCTAACCTCCGCCCCGCACCAGCACGCGTAGGAGCCAAGTGAATTTCGCCGTTTCACAGCCTGTATGCCTCAGAAAAACAATAGAATAAGACGCCGGCACTTCAATGGGAGCAAGGTTCGGTCACATTTTCACTTTTCCAAGATGTGTGCTATATTCGACTTGGACTAGGCGAACCCCATCTAGAAGTTTCGTGAGCTATGAGCCGTTACTCATGGAGGAAATGAGCTCTAAGTAGAGAATTAAGGTATTCACAACTTGTCATCGTACTCACGGCAATCATGGCGCTGCTGGGAGACTATTTCCACTGCACGCGGTGAACAAAGAGCGAGCGATGGATGGAAACATGCACGGCATGCACACCTAACATTGGCATGGATCGGGAAGAGACTTCGTGTTCACTGTTGAAGGTTGGCACAAACTCGGTGCACCTATGTTACAGCATATGGTACCGAGTTTGCGCCAACCTACAATAATGAACGTGAAGTCTCTTCACGATCCATGCCGACGTTATGTAATTTAAGGCAGCAGACACGCTCAAAAATTTTATCAATTTTATGGACTGAATCGAATGTCTGAAGCTGTTGGTATTGAGAAATGACGAAAAAGCCCGAAAAAAATTCGATCGAAATGATGATGTAACGGTTCCACCTGCATTGGTCCGTAAGTGAACGAGTTACACCGCATTGGCTGAAAAAAACAAAGCTAGCGGCAAGTTGGATGTTATATGGGCGCTAATACACTCGTACGGCCTTTACTGGAACGCTTACGCCCTTAGCTGCGTAAAACCGAGTCAAAATGACCGTAATCAAGCATTGAAAATTTGTATTGAGGGGCAGAGTCAGGGATGAGCGCAATAAAAATGCGAGAATTCGAAAATCGTTTTCGGGTTTCGGCACAAAAATTATTTTCTCGAGTTTCGGAAATCAGGTGAGAAACTCCTAAGAATGCGCGGAAAAGCGGTTTTCGGAACGCAAAACACGAAAAAATTGAAAAATTATGTGATATTTTTCTGTGTCTCAGATCAATCGATAATGGGAGGCGGACATTGCTCACCCATGCATGCTGCGTCGCGGTCGGTGAGCGTCGCGCGCGACGAAATGGGCGGAGACGCGACATCCCCTGTTTTATGTGAAATTAGATAAATTAGCATGAGCTGGAGCGTTTCAAGCTCTCCTGCGTTTATTTCTACTCGTAATCTAAGGTCATTTACTAGTATTGAGCGCTGAAGATTTTCTAAACGGTGGTCTGTTTTCAGCGTTCGCCGCGCGTGCGACGCTTATCGGACCGCGACGCGTACGCACACGGGTGAGCAATGTAATGGAGCCAATCGATAATTCCGCGTTCCGCGGCACTTTCTGCGGTTTTCGGCATGCTGAACGCGGAATGCGGAAAAATGCGCGAAACTGCGGGTTTCGGAACGCGAAACGCGGAGCTACGCTCATTCCTGGGCAGAGTCCGTATCGGTGCGCGGAGAAGGGATGAATTGATACCAAGTACGGCTCAAATGCGGTCAATTCAACTCATTTTTGATGCTTGCAACTTTGTGAGCGCTTTACTGGAGCTCGTATAATCTCACTAACACAGCCATCTCAGCAACTTTTGCGAGCGTGTACAGTTGGCAGGGATCTTAATGAGACTTTGCGTTCACTATTGAAGGTTGGCGCAAACTCGGTGCTATATGCTATAACATAGGTGCACCGTGTTTGCGACAATCTCCGACCGGGAACGCAAAGTCTCATCAGGATCAATGCCGACGGTATGCTGCCTCCAAGTGATTGGCTGTAATGGCTGAAATAACTTGAAGAAGACCGTTTCACCTGCAGTGTTTCCTGGGATAACCTGTGGCCTGCGCTCCGAATTGGCGAAAAATCCCAGAATCGAAATTCCACACGTATGTAACCTCTATAAAATGTCGAAATTCACATTATTCGAGGCGCGAGCGGCGCGCGCGTCGCCTCGGTCTCCGTCTGCCCTACGCTCTCTCACTGTCTCTAACCTTTCCGCACCAGCACGCGGAGGAACCAAGTGAATCTCGCCGTTTTATAGCCTATACCTTTAAAAACGATTACCCACCTCTTCCCTTTTCTCGATTGTGATTAACGAAACAAGTGAGAGATGTTCGGGGCGCCCTGAAATGCGGAGAGGTATGATATGACCCCTGAGTTGGGGTGCACCCGTTTTTATCCTTAGGGGTCATATCATACCTCTCCGTACTTCAAGGCGTTCCGGCTATTTCCCATCCATTTCGGTGGATCACATGTGAGAGATGGGCAGAGGTTGGGAGCCGTTTGTAGCACTATCGCCATTTTCACCGGAAATCGAAAGGTTCGAGCCCTATTTAACCAGAAACGTAGGAAAAACGGCTAAGAACGAGCACGAACGAGCCCTATACGGCTCTAATTTGAGTGTTCCGCTCACGCAATGCTCACTCCCTCCACGGCAACTGATAAAGTTTCCCAACTCAAAATTTTAGTTTGAGATGGTAATGGATCATCAAATGGGGTGAGTTTAGTTAAAGGCATCGTCCACGATGAAAACCGAATTTGGGTTTATGCGTTCATTCGGACTAGTGGGCCATGACAATGTCACTCAGAAAGTTTGGAGTTACAAAACCGTCTCTGAGTGGAGATTCGCTCACCTCAAAATGGCTTCCTGGGTTTGGGGGGCCGGCCTTGGGGTCGATCCGCTGTTACAAGGAACAAAACTCCTGGGTTGCTGACGGCGGGCGTGCCTTGACGCGTCGTAGGGCGCAATACACACGCCAGTCGATTTCGAATTCGGCATCGATCGAAAGCAGCCGGCAGCACTGGACGCAGCAGGTGGGTAGCCCATTTTAAATTCGCTGAAGTCGTAGTTGAGCGGCATCCTCGATGAATTGCTTCCAACGCTGCGCCGAGGAACGAAGCGTAAAACTGTTCCTTGCATTCTCTGCGCAACTATCACAAGTTGATGCCGGCGCGAAATTCAAATTTGCTATGAACTTTCTAAAAATGGGTTTTTCTCAAAAAGTTGACGTTTTTGAGGGGGCGTTTTGCTACCGTTAGTCACTATAGGGATAGTACAACACGAAAACATCAAAAACCCAAATATGGTTTTCATCGTGTACGATGCCTTTAAGCGGAGTGAACTGTAGCCCCCTGAATGTATCCTGTTTCCTTAAAATGGGTTTTCCAGTTATTTACGGATCACAGACGGCTGAAAGGAGTGGGCGTAGCGTGCGCGGAACACTCAAGTTTAGGACCGCATATAGCTCTTCTCTGCTTGTTCCTAGCCGTTTTTTCAGCTTTACTGGTGAAGTAGGACTCGGACCTCTCGATTTACGGTGAAAACTCGGAGACACATTTTATCGTGGTTACTGCCTTTAAGGGCAATATTTCAGAGACTTGATAATGGCCTAAAGCCGGAAACATCGTCTGTATAAAAAAACATACGAGTCTCATCATATGCACTGGAAATAACATTGTGAACCCTTAAATCGCGTTCAACAGCAGGACTCACTCTTTGTCACTGGATCTTATCTGAGAGACGTTTTTGTTCAACAACCACCATGGAAATCCGCCGTTTTCCCATTCACCACATGTATAGGGGCCTAAATGCGCGGTTTTATAATAAAGAAAAAAACTCAGTTTGCATAGATTGAGATCTTGGATCCAAAATTGTGCATTGGTGGACCTCTTCTACCAATGAGCTTTCTCTGAATTGTGTTCGTCGTTCAACTAGCACTCACTACTATGAAAGCAGTGTTCACGATAAATTTCGTTTTCGAGTTCTCAGTGTGACACACTAAGCTGGCAGATGCTTGAGGGGATAAAGTTGAAGAAAGCAGCGAAAACGGGCCAGAGTTCTATAAAAAACGGGATTTCGTTAGCCCAGTACGCCTGCTTAGCCCGCCCCGCCCCCCGTTCTGAGGAGCTTGTGGCGCCGTGGACGTTTTCGATGGCAAATTGCAAGCAACTCTGCCACGTCCAGCCAAATCGATCCGCGCGCATTTCGCCATCAGCGCGCGCTAGCGGAAACTAGCACTGTGCGTGAGCTCGTCCGCGCCCTGAACGTTAGAAGCCGCTATTATAGCTTATTCTGAGCGCTTTTCTTTGCTGTTTTTTCACTGATCGATAGTTCACGACCGAACAAACCCATTTCTGAGCTCAACTCGAATATGGTATTCATCATGAACACTGCCTTTAAAGGCACAGTCCAATTTCAGAACCTCAGCGTGCTGACATGGTTCTGCGAGTCTGCATTTTCAAGAATGGATGCTCAGTGAAGCTCACGACCCGTGCGCTACGGAGAACCGCGCGATCCTTGACCGTGGCCGGAAAAGCGCCGGTGCGGCTCCGCAAATTGCCGGACAAACGCCGCGGACCGTCCGTTTCAGTGATTCGCAGCCGCGGACGGGCCGTGAACTTCGCTGAATGGTTCCTGCTAACTGAAATTTGTAAAAAGTTCAATTCTAAGCGATATGAGAGCCCTCAGACAAAATAAAAATTGATTCTCACCTATTCTCAATAAGGTGTACATGCCCAATTCTTCAGCTATGCGAGAGAATTCTGTAAAGTTGCGCCATCCAGAAAAGTCGTATCTATAAAAGAACTTCGGAAGGTGGGTCTTGGGGGGGAGGGGGTGTTCATCGTCCTATATATACTCTGTTTATCTTAAATTGCACAAAACACGGTCCGCCAATAGTCCTCTAATTGGCCCGCTAGTACCGTAGTGTACGTCCACGACGCGTTCTCGGCAGACCCGGGTGGCAGGGTGGGTGGCCGAGTGACGCCATTGACGAATCGATCGCTCTGCACACAGGGTGCACGCCCGAGTCTGCCGAGAACGCGTCGTGGACGTACACTACGGTGCTAGCGGGCCAATTAGAGGACTATTGGCGGACCGTGTTTTGTGCAATTCAAGATAAACAGAGTATAAAAAAACTTCCAGGTTTTTTAATGATTTTTTTATACGAAAATGGAATTTTTCCTCAGGAAAAATGTGTTTTTGCAGAAAGCGACCTTCCAGGAGTGACCCTGAACTACCAGCTGCTCCAGCTCCCTCAATTTCGTCCGGTCCAGAGAGCTAGTTTGGAGGGAGTAGGTCAGATCTGACATTCAAAACTTTGTGGCTTATTTTTCTTCACTGGGCCCAATAGTAAAAAAAAGGAAATGTGATTTCCTGAACGGACTACATATGCCTTTATATTTTCCTAACCCCAACCAAAGATTATACTCACTCTCCTTCATACATCTCGTGAAAATTCCATGGAATGTAGTACTGGATGGCATTGAAGCCCAGAGCTCGTATCCTCTGAAGTCTGAAGTGGAAACATCACAAAAAATTTGATTTTTTGTCAATTTATACATGTAAATTACCTATCTTTCCACAGACTTGTGTGCACACGGAAGTAATGAATTGACCCAGAAATATATCGGAATGGCTGTCCATCCAATAGGAATCGATCGTGTTCAAAGTCAACATAGAACGAGGGTCTACCGCTGGAAATAATGAAGGTATGAAGTTGGAAAAAAGTTATATACGCTTTTTTCACATTAAAATTGTGTATCGAATTTCGCAACTATTTCGGTGATTTGTTATAGATCATTCGAAAGAAAATTACTCGACACATATCGATTTTCGGATAGGCAAAGTGGGAGGTAAACAAGTGGCCTCGCTCTACTGACCAGAAAATCAATGAAATTTAGTGTGGTTAAAAAATATAGTTACATGAACTTGTAGAGCGAAAAATTGCCTATTGAACGATAGGTAGTGTCAACAAAAATCTATAACTCCCTCCGCGGTCAAAGGATAAGTTTTCGTGCTCACAAGTAAAGGCAGTGTTCACAATGAAGGCCCTTTTTCTGCGGAAGCGTAAGCTTTGGGTCACTTTAAGAAGAGTGAAAACCGAAGTGCGACGAAAAACGGCCAGGAAGTAGGTGGAAATTTCGTGGACCACTCGACACATTGGATCTCCCCACCCATGTCATGTAACAGTTGTCCTGCGTTCGTCTCACCAGAGGAACAGTTGCCGAATTTCTGATTACTCTTGAAGGCATCGTACGCGCTGAAAACCATGTTTCGTTTTTGAGCGTTTTTGAGTTGTTAGCCTCCTATAGTGACTAAAGGTAGCGAAAAGCCCGCTCAAAAACGTCAACTTTTCAAGAAAAAACGTTTTAAAGAACTTCTGAAAATCATTTGAAATTCGCGCCGGCATCGACTCGGGATAGTTACGCGGAGGGCGCAAGGAACAGTTCTACAATTCGTCCATTGGCGCAGCGTTGGAAGCAATCGGTCGTTGTGTGACGAGAACTTTCCAGTAGATAATGCCGTTTTCGTCCGACGGTGCGTCAGCGTACAGTGGCATGCCCTGTACTTAGCGACACGACGTTCTGCTCAAATATTGCGAAAGTGCCAAATGACTGACGGAAGGGCCGGCCCCTTTTGACGGAATTCCTTACTTTCCACTTCCTCTATGCTCACAATGGTACGTTTTTGAGCCGCCAAGCTCGTTGTACGTTCTCACAGGGGCCCGAGGAAGGGATTGAGCATAAAAATTGGAAAGTGGAAAGATTCTTAAATCCAAACATGTGCTTTGAACAACTCGTTTTCAATGAGTTCTCGGTACAAGAAACAGAAAACGAAGTCACGTACCTAAAAATTTTGAAGCGCAAAGCCATTTCCGCCGTCAGATTTGACGCTTTGTCTGCAGTCTCCCGAAACACACCAAACAGGCGTAATTAAATATTTTAGAGGTTCATTTGAACGATTTTCACTTCTATTTTGAGTTTTGTGGAGAATTTCCCCCATTATCCTTTACTTGGGGACTCGCCCACATGAATTCATCGAAAACTAGAGTTCGGTTTTCTATCGTGAACACTGTCTTTGAAAATCAGCATTTATGTAACAACAAGAATAGCATTTATGTCAGCAATCTGATCAATAAACTATTCTTCATCGTATAGGACACCTGCTTCCAACTCTTTACCAAAGTATGGGTGCCATTCAAGGCAGTGTTCACGATAAAAGTCGTTTTTCTGTTTTTCCGCCTATCTTGAAAACGGTCTTTTGCTGATTTCAATGATGTCCCTGGAATCATAGAAGACCCCCTGGAAACGGAGTTATGGCTCCTCAAAATTCAGCTAGGGAAGCATTGTGGACGAGTTGTCCGAGGCTTGTAACTCCCGTTTTTTGCAGTCGATGTGTGCGAACTGGCCTGAGTAAAGAGATAAGTTGAGAATGAAGGGAAGAACGGGGCTTTTGATCGGAAACCAATTAACCACGAATTCAGGGCAACTGTTATAGCACGTGGGCGGAGTGGCCCAATGGGTTGGCTGGCCCACGAGATTTCCACCCACTTACCGGCCGTTTTTCGTCGCACTTCTGTTCTCAATCTTCTTTAAGGGACCCAAAGCTTACGTTTCAGCCAAAAAAACGTGCAACTTTTTCTTCGTGAACACTGCCTTTAAGCGAAAAATGCTCTATCGGATGTTGAAAACGTGAATGGACCAGGCTTTGAGATTATGTTCGTTCGCAATTGAATTCCAGTAAATTTTGTGATACCTGGTAGAGTTCACACAATAAATTTAGTCTGACGAATAGACGGAGTTGCGACGGTAGATCGTCGCGCGCGATCGAAACCCTGTTGGCCGATGATGCCACCACACCGCACGGTCAGCCGCCTGGTCCATGCGTCAGACTAAATCGAATACGGAAACCATATACGTATTATTCAGAATGCAATTTTATGCTCTACAAGGCAGTGTGATCGATTAGTTTGATAAAATTCATTTTCATTGACTTTTGAGTCAATAAAGTAAAGTTTCGTTTTCTTACACTCCACTTTATCAATCCGAAAATCAAATAAATCGATTTTTTTTCGAAAAAAGCCATCTACACTACCTTGTAGAGCAAATAATTTTCACAATATGTTGCCGAATTCCGTTAGCGCAATCTCTATTCGAAAAAAAAAGCGCGAAAACTTATTCCCCAACCTGAAATATGGATTTTCGGGAGTTGAACTGCTACCCCATCAACGTACCTTCTGTGTGCAGTGATTAGGGAGATCAACAGAACATTAATGACCAATTGAAACCACATTGACGGCCGAATGTTGGGAATGAACGCGGAATCGTTGTGTGAAGCGACAGAAGAGCCGTTGCAGAGTACATACATGACCTCTTCTTCCACACGAAAACACATGCTGCCATCATTTATCACTCTAATCAGCTGGCGAGGTTTCACGCATCAAAGATATTGTGTTGATGTTCTCCGGGAAATGGGTCATGATTTTCGGACTTTTGCCATTTGTTGAGCTTTTACCGGGATATTCATACTGTACAATACAGGATGGCTGATAAGTACTTACGTATAAAATGGTTGAAGGCAGCATATACGCTCGTAAACATAGCTGAGATGACTACGGAAATAGATTAGTATTTTTTTGATTGATTGATTTATTACGACGCATAAGACAATCGTGTGAAAACAGTAGTCAATACAGGCCATAAAACGGCCAATGTCTCACCGTCGACTGGGTACCACGCGCTGGCCGACCGCACCTGCAGCGGAAGGAGACGAGATTTGGCCGCCGCGCGACGAGTTTCGGCCGCCGCGCGCCGGCGGAGACGTCGCCCGGTGGCCAAACCTTTTCTGCTTCCGCGTGTCGTGCGTTCGCGGAGCGCCTGGTACGCATTCGACGGTGAGACATTGACCGTTTTATGGCCTGTAGGTAAGATACAAAACGATACATTCGAGTCGTCACAGAATAGAACTTGCTCCCTTGGAAAATCAGCTCACACAACTCAAGCCACAGCACAGTTGAGCAGCTTGGAATTAGGGAAGCGCTTAAAGCTTGAAAACCCCATGGCTTCGCTAATCGATTTTTTGGGGGGGGAATGTACGCCCATGCCGCCCTAACGCAGAAAGAGTGCGCGATGTAGTTAGTTTTCAGTCTACTTATTCTTATTTTATACGAAGGTCCCCTGGTCCTGGATCGAAAAAGCCTGAGAAAATGCGAGAAGCTAATTGTCACTTTTTCGAAATTCAAAAGCCTGTACACCAGGGCTGTGCGTCAATAACGTTAACGTGTTAACGCATTAACAGGTTAACGCGGTTTTTTTCCAAAAATTAACGATTAACGGTTAACGAAAAAGTCCCGAAATCACGTGAATTTTTATTTCGTTAATGTTCCATCCACCTATGCTTTTTTGATGTCAGGATTCCTATTCTTGAAGAGTATTCGTTTATTGTTCTGGCTGATAGTATTAATAATCCATGAAGATGATTTCCAATTTTGGAGTGTACTGGCTGCGGTGTTTGGTATGGAACGTGTTTCATGTTTTTTTTTTGGGACGTCTAGTTGTTTATCGATTTTCGTGATGGTCAGGTAATGTTTTCAAAACTGTTAACGAATTGCAAAATTATCGTGTTAACGCATTAACGGATTAACGCGGTTTTTTTTCAAAAATTAACGATTAACGGTCACCGAAAAAAAATTTTCATTAACGCACACCCCTGCTGTACACCATGCAAACATCAAATAACCTCCTCCTAGACTCGAGCGAAGGGAGCCTAAATAAACGATTCCTTGCCTTGATTCTTGGAGTTCGACTGTATATCAGCCCACCCTCCTAATGAAGAGTTTCCTGATGAAGTTGTTCTGACATTTTTCAATACTATCGACATGCTTTCTTTTACATGGATTGAAAGCTGTGGTCCCACCCTTCAAAATCGGTCTTACATAAAGTTTTTAAGCCTTCAGAAGCGTGGTAACGTTGTCCCTAGTGAGGGCCTTGAATAAACGAAAAGTACGTACATAGATATGCCTTACACTGATTATTTGAAATATGCTTCGAAAAGTCCAACTTGTGGTTATATAGGAAGCCAAGATCTTTAACGGAGTTAACTAAGCGAATATCTTGATTACCTAAAGCATAGCTGATAGCAACATCCGATCTACCCAAGCACAGATGTAGGGTTTTGAGAGGTGTTAAGGGTAGCTGCCATTTTTCCGACCACTGCAGGGCAGCTTAGATCGCATCTCGAATTTTGTCACAGTCGGTGAGGGAGTCACTTCGACGACAAAACAAGTCGTCAGCATATTGCCATTTCTGATCCTACGCATTTTGGAGCATCAGTATCAGAAATGGAAAATTTTTGCTCATCAGTCATTATTGATTGATTGATTGATCTGAAAACACAACGCCTACGCATTTTGAAGCATCAGAAATGGCCCACAATGCGGCCACACGAGTGGGAATTTGGCTTTGCCCTGTATTTCTCCGCCCCTTGTATTTGCCGCCCTCCTCAGAAACAGGGTTGCTGAGCGATTCCCCCGTTGTCAATGTATGTGGTTTACTTATTGTACCTATTGTACCACCTACAAACATCGCCGACGGTGGGAATGGCCCATCACCCCTGTTTTGGAAGACGGCAAATACAGGGGGGGGCGGAGAAATACGGGCGGGGCCGAATTCTCACTCGTATAGCGGCATTTTGGGTTTTTCTGTCGCTTCAAATTGCATAGGCGTGTGACCTGGTCCATACCATTCTATATCCGTAGTTATCTCAAGTACGTTTACGAGCGTGTATGCTGCCTTTAAAGGCAGTGTTCACGATGAAAAAGTTGCCCTTCACTTTCAGGCAAAAACTTGAGCTTTCGATCCCTCCAAGAAGAGTAAGACGAAAAACGGCCAGTTAGTGGGTGAAAACCTTGTGGGCCAGCTAACCCATTGGGTCACTCCGCCCACATTCTTAGCAGTTGTCCTGCGTTCGTTTTACCGTAAGGACGAGCACCGAATTTTCAAAAACCTTTATCGCGATGAGTTCTATCATACCGGAGTGTACATTGGCCCCTCTTTTTTCGGAGAATTTTTGCTACATAAAACAGAAGGCAAAGCCACTTACCCAAGAATTTTGAAGCTCGAAAGTTTTTCCTCGACGTCGGGTTCGATGCGTAGTCCGCAGCCTCCCGAAACACACAAACAGGCATAACTAACTTTCTAGAGATTTTTCTGAACAGTTTTGCTCCGCTATTTGAGCGTTCTGTGGAGACTTTCCCTATCAACCTCTTTTTGATAGACTTACCCACCTAGAAACATCAAACTCTATAACACGGTTTTCATCGCGAACACTGCCTTTAAAGGCACCGGACACCCAAGAAAATAATTTTCAGATTTCATGCTTATCTTGGAGAGAGTCACACGCTGACCACAGTGGTATCTCTGGAATCGTCCAAGACCCACTATGAACATCGTTATGGCTCCTCAAAAATGCCTATATTCTGAGGGCAGAAAATTGTTGGACGAGTTGTCTCAGGCCTATATTTCTCTTCATTTGCAATCGTTGCGTGAGAGAAAGCCGGGGTAAGGAGACAATCCAGCAGTGAACTGAAGAACGACGATTTGCTTAAATTCATCCATCCATCGAGCCGCTATTGAGTTCGAAAATCTGTTAGGGGGTCGGGCCTGTGGTGGTGAGCGAAGGGGGTCGGGCCTGTGGTGGTCGCCTATATCTCGCTTATTTGGAGGGATTGAGATTTCGCATTTGGCACGTGTTATACAGGAGGGGTCTTCTACACAATTACATGAAAATCTCGAAATTGATATCTGAGGGTGTACTGTGCCTTTAAGGCGGTGTTCAGAGTTCATTCGCGACGCGACGCGGTGTTATAATCATCTTACCTATCGATCACGCGACGTCGCTGGGTGTTCACAGTGAAGAGGCGCGATACATTTTGAATAACGCGCAATTTGCCTTCGCGCGACGACCACCGCGTCGCCTTGCAATAAAACGCGACGCGATCGGCGTCGCGCCATAGCAAACTCGTTGCTGCTTTTCTTAAGTGTTCTTTAATTAACACAACCAAATCTAACAATGAAAGAAATGAAATAACCATATCTAGGATCGCATGCACTGAGAAGAACACGAAAGATGATTGGTATTGCTACAAAAAATTGTCTTTGCTTGCTTGCGTACCAGGGATGTGCGTAATAGAAATTTTGCAATTCGTTAGTCGTTAGTCGTTCAACCGACCGAAACCCTCGTTAGTCGTTAGTCGTTAATCGTTAGTCGTTAAAAATCTAGTCTTTGAAAATCAGCACTGATGAGGCAGAAAAATTTCTTAGAAGAAGAAAAAGTAAGGCATGAAAAAATGCTTGTTCTACAAAACATTCATGGCTATTGAACACACAAAGCATTCATCGTTAGAGAAGCTGATTTAAACTCTAAACCAACATATACATAATTAAAAAGATGAATGAAAACCTAATACTCAAGGGCACGTGTTTATAGATTATGCCCTTTTTAATGAAAGAAGAAGCAATATGAGAAACGGAGAGAATCCTGAACTCTTCGGTTTTTTCCATGCGTAAATTTCAGCCACTGACGATGACTAAAATTTGGAGAACGCGCCCTCTACCATCCAATTATCGGATAACAGTTCCCGATAATGCGCAACTGTGACCTGCAGGCACAACCCGATATAATCCATTACATGGCGAAATGCACAAGACCCCGATTTGTTGCGGGCGGTCGCATAGCGGTAATTGCAGACCGATAGCGATAGTACAAGCGGCTGCTCAGTAATCGCCGCAACGCGACCGTCTGCTGCGAAGTAGGGCGTGTAACATGCGAACAATCTCTCCTCTCGCATCTGCAACTGCCAATACTCATTTTTGCTTAAGTTCCGTTAAGTTTTATGCCTGATGTTTTGAAGAGCTGCCTCCTGCATAACGTTATGCTGAAAAAGACATTCCAGAAAATAAATTCTAGGTTTTCTTGAGAATTCTCTGTTTTGGAACCGCGAACCCTTCGGTTTCATAAAAAACATTTAAAAAAATCGCCGTTCTCAAACTGCTTCGCACACCAGCGCTAGTATTAGAATATCGTTGTGTAGAAGCATTAAGTACCTCGGATCGCTAAAGCCTAGCGTAGTCCTCGTATCACCTTTGATGCCTTCTGTTAAAATCTCCGCTGGAGCCGGTCAGTGTCGGAACCGGTTCAGTGAGCCTACCATAAAGTCGCGCGATTGGCACGAAGTCGCAAAAGTGCGCAACGTTCGGTTGGGGTCATAATGTGGGTTCTCCAGATCTGCGAAGCAGTGTCAGTAGAAGTAATAAATGCTGAAGGCTATGTTTATTTTGTACCTTCCCCTCCGAAAAACCAACAGGATTGTGTCAATCCTGATGCAATCCCTGGATTGGAGCGCGATGTCAATGACTATTGATTTTCTAACGAAATTTGGGATTGCTTACGAAAATATTTTCAATTTCGTTAGTCGTTAGTCGTAACACCCAAAAAGCTCGTTAGTCGTTAGTCGTAATTACGCACATCCCTGTTGCGTACCTACGAAATTGCGCGTAGTCGCCCAGCGTTCGCGCAGCGTTCTTACTTGAATACCTGCACGACGCGATTTTTGCGCCGCACTGACATGTGCCGCCCGGCAAACTCTGAACGCCGACAAAGGGGTCGTTTATACTTCCGCCGCCGAGCAGCGTGGCACGGCGCACTTCCGTAATATTGATCACGCGGCGCGGCGCGATCAATATTAGGCGTCGTTTATACTTTCGCTGCCGAGCAGAGTGCCACAGTGGAATCCTGCAACATCGATCGTGCCGCGCTGCGGGATCAATATTACAGAAATGCACTTCGCCGAGCCGCTCGGCGGCGGAAGTATAAACGATCTCTTACAGTGTTGCATTTCGCCGCGCTGCTCGGAGCGGAAGTATAAACGACCCCTAACGCTGGTACCCTAAGACGGAAATATTAGGGCGTAACAATATGAATGCGCGCCCGAAGTTTACGCTCTTTTTGAAAATACCCTCAAATTCAGAGCAGCAATCTTTTGCACAACAGGTTTTCTTTGTTTAATTGTTCAACTTTTGCTGTCATTGTGATTTTGCTCGCCTTCATACTTCCTTGTAGGAATCTTTTTTAGGAATGGTTGCCCAAAAGTATGTGTTGCGGGCATGTTTGCTCTATGATTACAAGCAGTTTCCCTCTGCTTGTAATCATAGAGCAAACATGCCCGCAACACATTCTTTTAGGGAGCCATTCCTAAGAACAAATAAACCTTTTGGGTTTTCGATGTTAATAGGGACGAGACGCGCTATGAATATTGACCAAACCCCATGTTCAGTGTGTTATTATCGTTATCAGTCTAGCTTCACAGTGTGTTCTGCTCTAGTGTGATGACTGCGAACAGAAAGACCAAACAAGCCCGAGACAACTCGTCCACGAATTTCAGTCCTTTAAAGACAGCGTCCACGATGAATTTCGTCCTCGATTTTTCGCCGGAAATCGAAAGCTCAGGGTCTCATTGGAGCACTGAGGTCGAAAGAACGAACGAAAACGAGCCCGAAAGAGCTCCATACGGCTCCGAAGTGCGCTCGCTATACCTTTTCCGCACACGGTAGAGTTTTCCGAGGAACAGTTTGGTCCGCTCCTACATTAGCATTGGAGCGCGAGCGCGGCTGAGTTTTAGCATTGGGGCGCATTTGCACATGCTGTCTACTTCAGGCCCATGCCCGCGCAACTCATCCACCGTTGAAATGTGGCTTTCCAGAAGAAGAGCTGATTTTGGATGTTTCACAGTGTTTTTCATGATTCTTTCTTCAGTGATGGAACAGTCAGATTTTAAACATTCGTTTTCTGTATGACCAGCGTGTGAAATTTTCATCAAACCATGGCGGAGAAACTGGAAAATGACTCTGAGGTTGAACTATACCTTTGAGGCACTTGAACTCGACTGCTTGTTCTGGTGTTCACTTATATTTGTTTTGTGTCTATATTTTATTTACTTAAAAGTTAAAGGAAGCTCCTAGGAGGCTGTAGGCTACGGCAGTTTTATGAGAAACTGAAAATCACAACAGAACAATTTATCTAAGAGTGACAAAAGCGTTGATAACCCGTAATAAATGGCCACAGCATTACACAACATCAAATCTAGGAACTCGATATAAACAACATACACGAGAGTACTATTAAGTTTCTTCTTTGTTAGTGCCTAACCGCTAGCAGGATTTAAACTGCCTGGAAGTCAAAAGTTTTGCCAGAGTGGCAGTAAATAGCACGAATTCTCTCTTTCGCCGGCTCGAAATTCATCTGCAGTGACAGCGTTGAGTAGTAGAACTCTAGAGCGCGTTGGTAATCTCCCTAAAACAGAATCGTTGACCATAGAATACACGCATTCTGAAATGTTCCACTTTCAAATCCGATTTCGCTATGTTTTACCGATTGTTCTCACGAATTTAGTATGCAAGTTGATGCCTACAAAACTTGAAAATTTCCAACGAATTACCATGGACGCATAAATATTCGCAATGGTGAAATGAATGGCGACGAGGTTTGGACTGGCCGATAAAGCTGTTCCAGCAGCGATCAACGCCGAATGGAGTAGTCCCGCTTGATGACAAATGTTCGCCAGAGAAACCTGAAAATAGACCAGCCGCATTATCTTTACTCTACGCACTTTCAGGCGATCCGATGAATATAAAAACATTAAGATTGAGCTGGTACATGATATGGTGGAGTTCGCACGACTCCACTCTAAGGGAGTCGTTTATCCTTCCGCAGACGAGCGGCGCGGCGAAGCGCATTTCTATGATATCGATCATGCCGCGCCGCATGATCAATACTATAGAATTTCACTTCGCCGCGTCGCTCGTCGGCGAAAGGATAAACGACGCCTTAAGTAGCGGGTATGTAAATTCTGGGGAATTTCGCTGGACGATCTTTTTGGCTATCAACCGTAAGTCGAGAATCCTGCATCTTTGTCTCCACAATCTCAGCTACAAAATCACAAAACAGCAGTTGTCGAATTGGCCGATGCTAAGTCCTCCTACAATTTAAATGCCCCGTCGAAGTCGGGACACTGGAGGATCATAGAGCGCTCCAATGAGAAGGTGGGGCGCGTCACGGTCGCGCGCCTGTTCGCGCGCCGGGTGACTCTTTCGAAAATTTAAGTCACGCGGTTGCTATTTTCCCCTCTGTTTTCTAATCTCAGCAACGTCCCTGGAAAGCTCATATTTTCACCCACGTTTTTTCCTTTGATTTCCTTCCCTGCCTTTATCCGGCGAATTCACGGTCGTTCAGATCGTTTGTTTTACTTCGAGGCTGAAAAAGAGAGTCTGCCCGGCAATTATCAAATTCCTAGTTAACATTTTTTTTTCGGAAGTTTTGGCTGGTCTGTTTTTTATTTGGTCAACAGGCACACTAATTGGACTGCACCAAGGTCCAATACAATTTGGGTGGTTCTACTATCCAGGACTATCTGTCCCAACCTGTCTGTACATTTCTACACAACGCGAGGTCCTTCGTGATATATATTTATTATCATTGACCAAGATTTTATGTCGAACATTAAAGGCATCGTACGCGCAGAAAACCTTATATAATTTTTTCATTATTTGTGTAGCTTGGTCTCTCTAGTGAACGAAAATGTCGAAGGGGCCCATGAAAAACCTTCATTTGTATAGAAAAGTCAATCGGAACACATTGTAAATACGAATTTGAATTTCGCGCCAAAATCATTTTTGAAGTTTTTTCGCTTTTGGAGGCCTTGTCACTGTCATTTTCGAAGTTTTACTGCATGTGGAGTTCGTGCCATAACTATTTTTCATGTTGTCTTACGGTCGCACCAACATTCTAGGAAAAAGTGCTGGAAGACTGGTGAGAATCGGTGGCGGATTTTCATCTTTGACGCCTTCCAACCTCATTGCCCAACGTTTTTGACGCGCCAAAGTTTACCAGTGTGGTCTACCGGTCTCAATCATGAAATTTAATCTGAAAAATGAAAATTGATTTCCAGCGCGAACCATGCCTTAAGGAGAAAACGGGAGTGATGAGACTTAGAGTGTTCTTGCATTGTGTTATTTGTTACTATTATTATCCTTGTTAGTATTACCTTATTCTTTCCTATTGTCTTGGAGGCAGGTCCGCTGGTTAGATATGTTCGGGATTCTAACATTGTTTGGTTCTTGCTGGGACAGGGCCTGTGCTCATGACTGAGCTTGAGCTGCTGCTACCGCTCGAACCACTGCCACCCCCAGTCGTCTCTGGAGCCCCTTTTTATCCGGCCGGAGGTCAGATGGAATGTGTGATAAGTAGCGGGGGCTCCCGGTGTTATGGGAGTCGACTAGATGATGAGACATCATGAACTCATGAGAGTTCATGACACACACTCCCTTTTGTCCCTTTTCGCCGGCGCGTCCGGAGGAGGAGCGACTCAATCGGGATGGTAGTCTTATACTTTATTCCAAGGTTTTCCTTCTCTTCTATTTCTTTCTTCCTCTACGCAATTCCTAACTTTGTATGTCACACGCCGTGCCTAACAATAAGGCTCTTGTTTTTGTTCTTATGAACTTTTCTTTTAGATTTTGAAATAGGTTGCTTGTTGAAGCCACAGGAAGTACAATGCCCGACTCTCAAATTATGGAGCTTGGGATGGAAGAAAGTTGTTTCTCACTTACCAGAGCAACATCCCTTGTGTGAGGTGGAGCCGTCTGGAGGGCACACTGAAGGCAACCAACTGCCCGATGAGCATCACCAACCACTCGCCAATACAGCGACGATAATACGCATAGTAGCCAGTTCACTGTTTCACCATCTAAAAGTTACAGGGCTGATAAATCCATTGCACACAAATAGGAAATTTTATAGATTAGTGAATGAGTTTTCAGCCAGTTTTCGTTCTTCAAAGTCTTCCAGAATGCCCAAATAAGGTAACGAATTACAACTTTCTTGAGACTCTGCAAGCCACGGCGGGTCGATTTTCGTTAAAGCTGGGAAAGGCCACGTATCTTCAACTGCTCCGCGCTAATGAATGTGGATAGCCGTTAAATTCGGAAACTAGGCGCGTCACAAAAGTGATGTGAACAGACGTGCAACGAGCAGGTCTTTCGGCGCGATGGGCCGTTCTTTCTGCGGAAATGCCTGGTTTTGGCGGCCAGCAGGGAGCAGTTCAGTTAAAATGACAGCCTATCGGACTGCTGTCGACAACTTTGACTGTCTAGGGACCGTATACAGTGACGTTTACAATATGTAGACTAAATCCATACTTCTGCCCATTCCATTTGCCAGCAATGCAGTGTGCAGTCGGGCAGCAACATGCTCAATAGAGTCACGTTCATTTCCCAGAGACTTCAAAGCCTAAACATGACACGTCCTCAGGAGAGATGTCGGAGTTGCGAACTGAAGACTTACATCTGTCAGAGCCTTCTCTGGCTTATAGAAAAGAAACTGATCTCTCAATGCGAACACTGGCAGGTGGTGAAGCCCCAAAATCGGTGACGCTTCTCGTTGATCTGGAAGTACATAGGTAGAGCACGAAATTTTCTCACAAGTGAAGCTGTTAATCGCTAGAAAACTGGAACCCACCAATAGTCGGGCAGATCGGCTGCAATCCAGCTATCCCTGGCACTGGACCGCGGAGATCCACATACTTCGCAATGTCTTCCCCTTTTGCTGTAACCGAAACCCACGTCGACACTTGGTTCTCGAGCAGAACGGACAACTGGAAGACCACTTTTGCACACCATCATGTAACCCTATCAGTACACTCCCTCTAACCTTCTTCACTCCGCTGCAGACATTGTGTGACTGTCTAGGCGGTGGAAAACGAGAAAGTCCTTTGCGAATCTGATGCATCGATGGCGCCGGGAGAACAGCCGGCAGCTTAGCGTCAAAGCGCAACATCTCACGGCGCTCTCTAATCCAGAGGAACGACAACGGCTTCTGAAACATAGGAAGTTTACAGTTTGGCCTGAAGGATGTTTTACAGAAAACTCACCTCTGGGACCTCAGCCAACTCGCTTTCACCATCTTCCTCCCACCAGTCGATATCTCCTTCCCCTGTGGACACCACGTAGCGCATCTCATTCTTTGCGCGCGTCCACCATTCCACTGGTCGCGGTGCGAAAAACGCCTGCAACATTTCTCAAGCTGCATTTGTCGCTGCGGCGTTAAACTGTGGAGCACATCATGTTATCATGCACGCCGCAATGTTGCGATGGGTGCTCCAAAGTTGCCTGAGCTGGCATATGCCTTCAAAATCTCGTGGACTCCGCCATAAGATGCCAAACTCCCACACAATGCATTGGGGCGCGAACTCTATGCGACAATACGTATTCCTCGTTTATGCCGCGCATTTCTCGCCGGCCTTCACGCATGCCTTTCTACTAAAATGCAACGCATCCTTCTGTGCGCGCTTCAATGCCCCTCAGGCTTCGTTTGTGATAATATCAGTAGTCGATTGTGTTTGATCTCACCTAATAATTGTTAACTACGATATTGGAGAAAACCGTTGATGACCACCCTGTATACTTTGTACCCCCCCCCCCACTACACTTTGTGCCTACAAAAGACCACGATTTCGTTGTACTCACAGTTATTCTTCACCTGCTGCTCCCCTATTCTGCTACATCAACTACTACGTCCACATAAAGGTTACTACTATATTCTCTACACCAAACTACACGTTTAAATCTCCGCCGCCGAGCGGCGCGACGAAGTGCAATCCTTTGATATCTATCGTGCTGCGCCGCAGAGCGGCACGGTGGTGAGCATTTCAACCATATCGACCGCGCGGTGCGGCGCGATCGATGCTAAAGGATTGCACTTCGCCGCGCTGCTCGGCGGCGGGAGTATAAACCACGCCTTAGCCTACGTATCGTCGCTTCGCCTAGGTCACGTCGTGGCAAAGTGTTCGCAACGGATAGACGCCAAATATTCAAATGACGAGCAAGTCGCCCTCGCGCGAGGTCATTTGGATCGCCTTGCAATACAGCGCGACACGATGGACGAGCTCGTTGCTGTTTTTCTTAAATGTTTTTTTTTCATTAACGCAACAAAATCTAACAATGAACGCAATGAAATAAGCTTATTTTAGATCACTTGCACCTAAACTACGACAAAAATAGCTGTTATTGCGAATAAAAAAGTTGCCGTTGCTTGTTTACGGGAAACCGCGTATGTACGCAATTGCGCATGGTCGCCCAGCGTCCGCACAGAGTTCACACCTGAATTCCTACGCAACGCGACTTTGGCGTCGCACTGACATGTGCCACCGCGTACCCCGCGAAAACTCTAAATACCGCTGAAGTAATCGACACGAAATCCTTCGTCGGATAGGTGTATGTCAGAGCAGTCTGCGCCTCTGCGGGTCTATCACGCAGTCCTGCAGGTAACGCCGATACGACTAGCCATTCAGCATCGACCACACGCGTTCCGACACAATCGGCGCGCGCATCTTCAGTGTTTCATACCTTTTGAGCCCTACATTGTTTCTAATTGAGATAAGGATTATACCGCTGCTCCTCCGTAATCTAGCGGCAGTTCGTCTGTGTCGATGGTCTGCACACTGCTTTCATCCTCGATGTATGGTGGATTCTCACGCTTTGACACTAAACGGCAAAGGTTTAACGCGTTAAATGAGGTAAGGCAACATAGCTACTATACCTGTATTGAAGATGGGCAGAAACGGAGAGACAATATTCACATATGGCGCCGTCGGATAGCTAGCTCCCTGCAAGAGCAAACCTCTGGAGCAGTTTTAATAAGCTCTAGACTTCGATTATCGCAGCAAGGAGCAGTTGCTTTTTCATCGGAACATCCTTATCAACGGTTGTGTATTCACCGAGGCCCACCGCACCGCTCCGCTGCTGCTTATAATCGAAAACGGAAGCTCACTAGATCCCCCAGAGTTTAAGGTCCTTGCGCAACAATCACCACACGTTTTTAGACACTACAATGCCGAGAATTGAAGTATTTCCATCTGCATCTTGTTTGGACGCTTAGGCCGGGTTCATGCTTCGCGCGCCCAGCGTCAGCGACAGTGAGCATCAGGCATGTCGATTTCCTGGCGATAATTATTGTAAACATTGCGTCGCGTTGCTCGCCGCTGAAGGTATAACACCGGCCTTAGGGAACGCGCCTACTGCGGCGCGCAAGCAAAGTCTGCCTAAATGACATTGTCCGCCCACGCGGTCGGCGCCGCTACCGTCGAAAAAGTGCTCGGCTGAAAGAAGACCTCGAAAAAGAGAAAAAAACAAATGTCAAGGGAAATCTCATAAGATCAGGTCATAACATATAAGGTACTGACACGATGCGTCTCGTGCTGCTAACGCGTGCCCGCAACAGCTTACACTGAATTTAAGTCCAAAATAGAGGGTACGTATACTCACAACAGAAAAATGTCAGGCGATGAATCCTTAACAACGCCACGCGTCAGCTGTTTGCAGGCGAGAGGAGGTTTGTCCGGAAAAGGCCTTCGCGACGGTCGCTCGACACACACGCCGACCGCGTGGGCGGACAAATTTCAATCATTCACGGGGGTGAACAGGTATCATTTTATGAACACCTATTATATCCTTTTCATTAGAAACCACCAACTCAACAAACTTACCGTGTAGACACCATTACACCTATTGTAGATCAATCGATCAGAGCCAGTCTCGTTGTCCACGATATAGCACTGCTCGCCACCACTTCCGTGACCGAACTAAAACGAGTTCGGCTTGAGTCGGACATTATTGAGCCGATAATAGAGGCTGCGCTTCATAGAACAAAGCAGAGCATCCCATACGTACCTTGAAACAGACCGCATTCTGTACAACAGAGGAGCAACACACAGTAGGGAATCGGGATGAGATGGCCAGCTTCGATGACTGAAGTTGTTCAGATAGAATGAGGCAACACAAAAGGCTCTGTCCTACGGCTGTTGCATCACGCAACATGATGGTAGTACATTGTGGTCCCAGCACGATACCAGCGTGTCGCGCGATGCAATAGCCGTAGCCCGCAAATGCGGACAGGAATTTGGCTCCGAGAATGACAGTACAGTCAAATCGTACATGGACTCAGCTACCGCTGACACAGAGGATAAAACAAAGGTCGAGAAGAATTTATTAGATCCTTCCAGCTAAAAATCTACCGACACATACCTTCCCGCTGCAGGCCACTTTCAGCAAATCCTCGACAACGTTGAAACTGAACGGATCCTTATCCATAGATTGCTTCAAGTACTTCACTGCTGCATCAACATCATTTGACAGCAAAGCCAGACGAGCACGTAGCCAGTAAACGATCGGCTAAATAGGATAACATGTAGTTCACGCGGAACTGATTGTCGGCTCCGTGTTTTCTGCCCAAGACATACAGCCGGCACGGATCGCACTGATACTCAAGGTTCTGTCGTGACGCGTGGGTACGCCAAGCGCTGCATTGGCGGTGTGAGCGGCAGATACCACACGTCACGTTCTGGGGAGATCTACAAAAAGGCTTTGTACGCTATGCTCGCTCTATACCTACACTGCGCGTAAAGTGCGTACATACAAAGACCCTCAGACCTGTTTGAGCTGACACATATTTTCGCCGATCAATACTCATTTGAGTAACACGTCACAAATACACAATGATCCACTTCGTGGCTCTCGGGTTCTAGACTCCAATGCAAATAAACACAGAATATACATGAGCTGTCGATAAAATCGAATAAGGGATCAACCTGCGGATCAACACCGCTAGTACATAACACCAGATAAGGTATATGCGTTGAACATCACTCATTTACAATAGGCCTGACACGTCAGGGACGCATCTCTTCCGGTCGCTAGGAGTCGAACAAAAGTGGTACCTCCGGATTGCTGCGTATCCTCGGCATTACTCAAGAGGAACCTGCGTCACAGCACCTCGATTGCGGGGTAGAGGCAACAGCCCCCTGCGCCATTGTCCTCCTTTCAGACGTATTCTAGGCAGTACGGCTAGCCCACCTGAAGACTTCGGGGTTCGGACCCTGATGACTTCGAGCAGATACTGCTCGGGTTGAAGTTGACGACTGAGGCCCCCATCAGACTTCGTCGAAAAACCTGCTGAGTCCGGGGTGGAAAAACCTGTTGAGTCCGGTTGCCCCCAGCGCCCACCAGTTCCTCTGCGAAACACGCAATCGATAGTCAGCGGCAGGAGTAGGTGGGGCAGAGCGCAGACGACGAGAGTCGAGGTGCGGCGGGACTCGGCAGGTAGCAGTCGGCCAAAAAATGCATCCAAATCACGTGAGAAACACCTATATCGACCGGGTTGGATGAGGATGATTTCGGAGGGACTCAGTCGGTGCATTGGCCCCGCCCCTGTACGCATGAGAACCATCAGTATCGACCGGGGGGATTGCGGTGGGCATCAGACGGTCGCAGTCGGGCTCAGTGGGTTGATTTTTTGCACCCGTTTCCCACGAATTCGGTGCGTATCGACCCGGTGGGACTCAGTAGATCCACCGACTAAGACGGGGGCCTAGAGAGGGAGGGAGAGCTGGGTCACGACTGCGCTGACGATGACGGGCGGCCGCACGACGAACCACAAGACGAGTAGAATGACGATGATCGATGCGCGTGGCTCTGGCTGTCTGGCGTCCTCTGCATCTCTGCTTGCTCTCTAGAATGTTCTACCCGTAATGGCACGCCGCCAGGCCCCAGCGCCCATGCAGTCTGTCGCCGTTTAATAATGATGACGTCAGCGATAAAGATGTCGGACGCAAGTCACTAAAGGTTTGGCGCAAACTCGGCGCACGTATGCTACAACATGTGCGCACCGAGGAACCACAATTATCAGTGCGATCCGTGCCGACTGTAGAGAACGAAGCACAAAAAAAACGCAATCCACCTCATTTGGATCAGCACCATTCGCCATCAGCAAAAGTTTAGACGGCTCCGTCTTGTGTCCTGTTACCTTTAGAATAAGCTGCGCCAGCTGGGTGAGAGCAATGTCGGCATACTCGGACTGAAAACTTTGAATCGATTGTATACTGGTATAAAAGCAAAGCTCAAAAACACCTATCAGCCACAAGTGTGATGTACGGTTAAGAACAATCGACAAGGATTGACACATCATACGCGCACGGACATCGTAAGGGCGTATCCCCCTTAGTCCATACCTGGTTCTGAATCGCCTCGATCAGACAGAAAGCAGCCTGCTTCGGATTGCCTTTCACACGCCAATATAGCGCTGCCAAGTTAGCCGACAGCCATCTGGGGCCAATATTCTAAATGAGTAAATGTAAGATCGGTATCACTTGAAACTTCACGGACACGAAGATTCATCAACAAATTCCATCAAAAACCTCACATTTTCCATCATGGATCGAATCCGCTGTGCTATCTCGATGTCTTCCATTATACGGTCCGCGAGCCGCACCAGCACCGACTTCAGACGTGCTTCAGCATACTCCTTCGACGGACGGCAATGCACAGCGGTCACTAGACCAGACAGCTGAACAACAATTTTTTTAACGCACTCAGCAAGGCATCAACTTCAGAAAGAGTCAGGGGCTACCACAAAGTTGACTCACATAGCTGAGTTCATGCCCAACCATTTTCACCTCTTGGCAATACGGCTCACGCCATGGCAACGGATGATCTTCATGCGGCTCCAGACCGATACCTCGCGTCAAATACTCCGCCACTCTTAAAAGAAAAACTATGAGCAATGACCACCTTTAGAACGTATCGTCCATTCTTCTGCTCATCATCTTCTCTGCTTTCTTTCACGGAAATGTCTGCAGTTTTTCCGTGTTATGGACTTCGGGTCTGTGTACTGGCCAACTTCATGCTTCGCGCGACTGGCGACGCTATGGAGAGCTTTTCATCCATAGCTACCGAAAATCTATACACTTCATGTGTATAGATGCAGTCATGCATCGCGGGATGTATGGACGCGGTCGCATGGGTGCACACTTACCCGCACGCACTCCCAGCGCACACTCACGCGCATTTGCGAACACACATGTACGCGCTTGCGCACGTATATAAAGGCACGCACACGCGCGCACTCATGTATGCATGCATACGAGTGGCTCCCATATACGCGAACGTGAGCTCAAGGTCGCTCACGCACGCGCATGTGCACTCACGCACATTGGCACATACACGTGCACAAACACGAGCACGTCATTGTGCCCTCATGAAGACACAATTGCACTCATACACGCAGTGTATACACGCCAACAGACGCACAAGCACGCGCATTCTCATGTGCACACAACCACCCAGTTTCGCGCACGAGAACACGCATAAGCATACTCAGGCGCTTGCGCAGACACCGCCAATACACATACGCACATAAAATCACATTCATACTCGCAAACACGCGCGCATACTAATACAAGCCGTTATGCACAGTCGGCACGTACCGGCTGATACTCTGCGGTCCTTATTGTGCGCAAGCGCATGCACACGCGCGCATTTGTGTATGTATGCACATGACTGGCTCCCATACACAAGAACGCGCGCTCGCGGTTGCTCATGCACAAGGATGAGCACTCATGCGCTTTGGCACTTACACGTACACAAACACCAGCACATCATTGCGCCCTTACGTGTACACGATTGCGCTCATGCGCGCAGTGTATACACGCGCACGCACAAGCACGCGCATTCTTATGTCCGATTTTGCACATGTGAACACGCGCGTGCATACTCAGTCGCTTGCGCGGACACCGTCAATACACATACGCACACAAAATCACATTCATGTTCGCAAACACGAGCGCATACTCACACGCGTCACTACATACAGTCGGCACGGCACGTACCACCCACTGGTACTTTGCCGTCCTTATTGTGCGTTTGCGCAAACCCCTTTGCACATATGTTGTTCGCGCTACTTCACATAACGGTAGATTCTCTGCTCACTTCTATCCTTCGAAACCCTTTCCGACACCTTAGGAAGCGTTCATACGTAGCGTGAGTGTCGCGCTCTTTCAAGCCTGATATTTGCCCGTCGACGCAGAAATGCACGGGCAAACACCTCCTGCTCCGAGTTGATTCCACTGATCACCTTTCACCTAGCGATGAATTCCTTGAGTCGACTCGTTGGCTGCTCACCACGGCTTCTAATGGCCGTTGTGGGACTATACGATACGACGTCATTGGTTGAGCACTAGGTTTGAGGCTCAACTCTTGAGCGGTGAAGTGAAAAGTTTCAACTTTCTTTGCTACTTTGTCGGAGCGCGCGAACGAGTTAGCGCACCATAGCAATCGTAACCACGCGTGGGAGGAGGGCGGTATCGCGTGCCCTCGGCGACCGCCGATTTTGTGTAATTGCGCGAACTTGCAAGGCAGCAGGAATGTTTTTGAAATCGATATTTTCCCAAGTCAAATGAGAACAGAAATTCAGAAGAATCCATTAGAGAAGAACTCACATGAATCCTTTATTCTCCGGACTGATGAACACCTGTGGAAACCACTTCTGATTAAAAATATCCGTTCTCGAGATGATCGCCTGGCAGTCGACACTGGACGGCCAGTCAGCTCTGCGCCAGAAGCGATCGCCCACTGTTGACCACGTAGCGCTGAATCAAAAACTTGCACAACTTCCAGATCCTTCGAGAATAAGTGGGTCACCTGTCCAAAGGATACTTCCTTGGCATCTGCGGCTTCATGGGCATCTTTCCACGTAACGACTCCAGTTTCTTCTCAAACACCTTGTCACTGGCGAACACCTCAGCCACACGCCATGCCGTATCGTTCAACTGAAATTTCCCTCTCACTCCAGTCCAGACAGGTAGCCAATTGAATACAAAACGCAACTCACAGGCGTTCTATTCTTGGTAGTCGCCTTCCGCAACGGCATCATGGACTCTTCGTATGCCACCGGGTCTGTGACCTCACACTGATACGACGGCACCATGTTGCCGGGATGATTTGAACGCGGAAATCTTTTCGCATTCACCACTCGGCATACTCTATCTAAAAAACTATATTTGATCTGAGTTTGTTATACTGCGTAGATATACACGACGCGGCGCACGCTCTCATAAAATACTTTCTACAACGCGGTGCACGCTCTACCAAACCGCTATTCAGTCCCTCGGCCACAGTGCATTCTTCGCTTCATGAGACGCGACGACATTTTTACGATGCGACACACGCTCCTCCATGGAGCGCCACTCACAACGCAGGCCGCGGCACATATTCTAGACGAGGTGCTACTCACTCTAAATGCCGCGACGCATATTTCATAAGGTGAGGCACTGACTTTCTACGACGCATCGCACGCAATCCCATGAAGCGTCATTCATTTCAAACGACGCGGCGCACGCTCTACAAAAGCGCTATTCAGTTCCTCAACCACAGTGCACGCTCCGTAAAACGCGACAATGACTCCCTACGACGCGCCACACGCTCCCTCGTGAGGCGCCACGCCCTTTTCACGTCCCGCACAAGCTTTATATGAGGCGCTCATCCCTCTCCATGGAGCGGCGCACAACTCAAAAGGTGCGCCACTGACATTCTACGTCGCGGCGCACACTCTCAATGACGCGCTTTTCACTTTCTACGGTAAGTAGCCCACTCACTATGAATCGGCACTCGTTTTGAGCAACGCGGCGCACACCTTACAAGGGGCGCCCAGACTACGAAACGGCGTACGCGCTGAAGGAAGCGCCGCTCACTTCCGTGACGCGGCACACGCTCCATAGTACCTATTTTGAAATTTCATCACATCGCGGAGCGATTATATGCTATACGTATGTATATGGGCATCAATCGATAACGCGCCGCTTGTCAAAAAACATTAAACATGACATGGAGCCGCGCCGCGGTCGAAATATAAAAACCACTTGAGACGAGTTACTGACCTTCTACGACGCGGCGCACGCTACTCTAACTCGGCGCGCTCTTCATAAAGCGCGCCACTGACTTTTTACGGTGCGGCGTGCGCTCCCCTCCCCCACCACATGAAACGCCACTAACTCTAAACGAAGCGGCGCACGTTCCCCATGGAAAACTACTCTCTTTTCACCGCGCACGCGAGTTCCTTGTTCAAGCGCTTTACACTTCCTACTACGCGGGGCACGCTCACCATGAAGCAAAACTTTTTTGAACGATGCGGCGCAGTTTTAATGACACGCGCGCAGGCTCCGTAAGGCACCCAACTGACTTTCTACAAGGCGGCGCACACTTCTTCCACATGAAACGCCACTCGTTTTAAACGTCGCTGAGCGCACTCCTTATTAGGTGCCACTTTCCATCACGCGACGCAAGGTCTAAATCAGGCGCTTGTTTACTTACTTCGACGCGGAGCACGCTCACCCTGAAGCGGTACTCATTTTGGAAGACGCTGCGCACGCTCGATACGAAAGGGCGGTCTAAAGTTAGCAACTTAGAGCGTACTGGCGCTTACATGGATTATATCCATACACTGCCTCCTCGTAGCCCAGAGTAAGCGATTTTCGCGCCTTCTCATTGATCATTCGCTCTCTTATCTCATCAGCAACCTTCATCTGGAACATTACTTTGTAACATCAATCGCTTTGAATGTTCACATCAGAAATGAAAGATTGTTTCGTGAAAAGTACAGATTTCTGAAAATGAACCTGATCTCCATAAATGTCGTTGAAATGCAACTTCTCGGAGACCAGATGATCGAGGTTTTCCTAGAAATTACGGTTCGAAGCAAACCGCATAATTTCCAGTACTAACTCTGAACCCACTTTTTGCTTCGCAAGTTCCACGAATAGATCTATCTGACAGCTCATCGCACCCAGCTTCTTCAGCAGTGCCTCATGGAACTTCAGCACTTCTTCCATGTAAGTCGAGTCACTTGGTGAAACCAGCTGCAAATATAAATCTCTTTCATGAGATTGAGAACACTCAATTGTCTCGAAGCAAAAGACGAAAGTTCGATTTCCCTTGCTGCGCAAATTTTTGCAGTGTATCATTCAACTCTTCGATCCTACTGGATTTCTGACTTTTCGCCCTTAGATCAGGACGCTATGGGCCGGAAAGGACGAACCAGGCGGGCTCAGTCCGGCTACAACGGGGGACTTTTCGACCTGCGCGAACAATGCATTGTATGTGTATCGACCGTGCTTGCTACAAACGATCGGCCGACTATGACGGTGGCCTAATTGTAGGGAAAAAACTGCGTCAAAAATGCATATGTTTAACAGTTTTTTTTTTGTTATTTTTCTCATAGTGTTTTAGGTGCTAACTGTTGTTCTTCTTCCAATCGTTCTGCAAGTATTCGCCTGTATGTCATTGTTTTTCATGTTTATCATATTTTACCTTGATTTGTTCATCATACTCTCATATAATTGACTTTTTTGTGGTGACAACGACAGCATCACAGTCATACGGGAGCTTAGGTGGAGTTGACAGACCAACTAAAGCGGCGTTCAGAGTTCATTGGCGGCGAGACGCGAAGTTACAATTAGCCTACGTATCGATCATGTTAAGTCGTTTCGCGTCGTCGCTAGGTGTTCATAGTAAAGAGGCGCGATAAATTCGAAATGACGCGCCATTTGCATTCGCACGATGTCATTCGCGTCGCCTTGCAACGCCACGCCACGCGATGAACTTCGCTGATATCCTTCACGGTATGTACATTAACGCAACCAAATCTAACAATGAAAGCAACAAAGTTCGCATATTTAGGACCACGCGCTCAGACAAAGACGAAAATCTGTTGCCACTGTCACTGAAAAAATGCTGCGGCGTGATTACGCGAAGTTGTGCACGCACGCAATTGCGCGTAATCGTCCAGCGTTCGCGCAGCGTTCACACCTAATTTCCTGCGCGACACGACTTTGGCGTCGTACTGATGCAGCGTTCAGAATTTTCGCGGGGAGGCGCGATGACTTATGTCAGTGAGACGTGAAAATCGCGTCGCTTACAAATTAAGGTGTGTACGCTGCGCGAACGCTGGGCGACTACGTATGATAGCGCACGTACGCTATATAGCATGAATAGGTAACGGACGATTTTCTTCGTAGAAATGGTAACAGTTTTTTGTGTTTGTTCAAGCGCAGGTGATCCTAAACGTGCTATTTTTACTGCTTTTATAACTAAACTGGTTATTTCAGTGAAAAACAGTTTGAATAGAAGCAGCAAAGAGCTAGCTTTAGCGCGACGTCCACCTAGTCGCAAGGCGACACGAATGACGTCGCGCGATAGCGGATCGCGCGTAATTTTGTATGTATCGCGCTTCTTCGCTGTAAACACCTGAAAACGACGCGACGTTCAGCGAAAACTCTGAACGCTGTCTAAGCCTGTATCCGAAGTCGCCTCGCCAACGACTTGCAGTGTTGTCTTTCCAGCGCCCTACTCGAACGATCTGAACTATCCTATCGATTTACCTGCTTACCGCATTTCTGACGCTGACTGCCTACCTTTCTATACTGTCTAATGTTCTATCTAGTTGCGTAAACCTCTTGATATCGATTTTTTGCCGTAATTGGCCGACAGATTATTATTATAACAGAACAAAAATCACCCACCAGTTGTTTCATGAATGGCTCCGAGAAGTAGGTGACCACCCGTGCGAAGTCGGCCACTTCTTCCACTTCGATGCCGTTGACACTCGACGCATCCAGCTTCAGATACGCCGCATCGGCCATGGCAGCCTGTGCTTTCAGAAACACGCATGGAGAATGCCCACTCGGATCATCCATCGCAAACGAGTGCTGCAAAACCAAAAATTAGAACTTTGAAGCCGCGACGTTGATTCTTGCGACTTGCAACGCCGGGCGAACACCGACGCGGCGTGGGAGGACCGCAGAGTCTTCTGACGCCGCGTCGGCCCTGCGTCACTGCCAACGAGCAGCAACCGACGCGGCGACGACAATGTTCGGCAATATTCTTGTCGCCGGGTCAAGGCTGAAGGGGTCTGCAGAGTTGCACCAAACGGCGACTGGTCGCCGAGCGTCAGCCTCGACGCGGCAACAAAATGTTTCCGAAAATTATCGTCGCCGCGCCGGTTGCCAGTCGCTGCCAGTGACGCAGTGTCGTCGCAGCGTCAAAACACTCTGTGGTGCCCCCTCGTCGCCCTTCACACCGCGTCGATCGCCCTCGTCGTCGAATGTAATCGATATTGCATCACACAGCGCTGTTCGTCGCCGCCAATAATGCCGCGACTTCAACTCTGCAAGCCCCTTGACGCTCGGCGACCAATCCCCGGTAGCGGAAACTCTGCAGACCCCTACACTTGAGACTGGCAGCCAAGTATTTCACTCTTCCAATCATGTGAAGTGTCTGCAGAGCTGCACACCACAGATTTTCAATGGGAATAAATACGGCGGATCTGATTCAACACCATGTGAGCCCCACATGTCGATCAACTCACCTCCAGCACTGCTAATGCTAACTCCGGCAGATCGGCTTTGTTGAACAATGTTGCCGCCGCAATATGAATCGCATCCAAACTGTTTTGAGCGCTCTCCTCACCTTTCGCTAACGCTGCCTCTCTGAAATTGGCGTTGTCACCAGAAAGACTTCACGTTTCCACATCTTGGAATAGGACTCTGCGACTTTTCGCCAAAAAAGTTTCCGACGAAGTGCATTCCCTTGTTTTTGAACTCTTAGCCAACGGCATGCCATGCAGAAGCGCCAGTATCCTTTAATTAAGGTTTGTCCAAATGAGAGTCCGCCCACGCTGTCAGCGTGCGTGTCGAGCGGCCGTCGCCAAGTAACTTTTCGGGCGGGCCTCCCCACGGCTGTAAACAGCTGACTGGGATATTACTACTATTTTTCCAATATTCTTGCTGATCGGCTTACAGTCGTCTTCGCGACGGCCGCTCGACCCGCTCGCCGACCGCGTGCGCGAACAGTCTCATTTTGACAGATCCTAGGCCGGATCATACTTCCCGCGACAGCGACGAAGCACATCAGGCATATTGATTGTCGGTCGATATGAATGGTAAACATTGCGTCGCGTCGCTCGTCGCTGGAAGTACGATCCCGGCCTTAGGAAACATTCTCTCAACAACCCATTGTTTCCAGGGCTCAACAAGTGTTCGACGAAAAACTAAACATACGCTTTGGCTACGGCCGTCTTGTAGCAACTCAGCGCCTCATTCAAATCGCCGATCTGTCGCCAGTACGCCGCCGCGGCCAGGTGCAGATATGGATGTGCACTGATATTCTAAACGATTTAAATCATTTGAAAGAACACCTTTTCAGACTTCAGGGCTCGGAGCAGACTTAAACACATTTTTTTGTTTTTGGCACTCACTACGCAGTATCTACAGCGCCGGGGTCATACTCCTAGCGACGTGCGAAGCGACGCACTGTTTACCATGAGTATTGACCGAAAATCGATATGCCTGACATGCACTGTCGCTGTCGCCGGTCGCGCCAAGTATGATCCCGGCCTTTAAAGGCAGCATACACGCTCGCAAAAGTTGTTGAGATAACTACATTAGTGGGGTCGTACGGACCCTAGAAGAGCCCTCACAAAGTTGGAAGAGTTGAAAACGAGTTAAAATGACCGTATTTGAGCCGTATTGAGTCAAAAAACGATCCTTTCTCCGCCCACCGATACGGGCTCCGCCCCTCAATACAAATGTTCAATGCTCGATTACGGTCATATCGGCTCATTTTTTACGCTTCGAACGTCGTAAGTGTTCCAGAAAGGGTAGTACGAGTACATTAGCGTCGTTATCCCAACAAATTTGTCGCTAGCTCCGCTATTTCAGCCAATGGGGTAAAACTCGTCCACATCTGGGCCAATATAGAACGAACCGTTTTATCTTCATTTCAGTTGATTTTTTCCGGTTTTTTCGTTATCTGTGAACATTAGCAGCTTCAAGCCTTCGATCCATTCCATAAAATTGATATCATTTTTGAGCGTGTATGCTGCCTTTAACGCATCTACCAAAACTACATAATAACATGGTCAGCATCTTTTGGGCCTCCGTAGTAAAACTACGTAGAATTCGATTCCGAGCTGCTCATTCCAAGAAGTTATAGCCTTTGCGTAAATGCAGGGGTACCTATCTGGCAATTTTCGGGGTTTTCTATATGAATTTTCAAATGAAAAACTTTTAGCGCCGAACGAGATTTGCAAAAAGTTAAAGTGAAAAAAATTGTCAGACAGCAAAATAACTCACTGTGAGAAATTCAAAAATCAGGGCCAAAATTTAGAATTACATTCTTTTTGAACAGCACCTCTATAAGGTATATGTTTCAAAAGATCTGGAAACGTTCAAAAGACAAAATGGGGTACACACCTCGAATTGATGAGACAACAGCTTGGCGATGACCGCTCCATATCTAGGCGAGGCAGTTGAGACAGGTTTATTCACATGAGGAAAGTAGCCCTTCAGAATGTCCGCATAGTCGGAGTCGGGGATTCGCATTTTAAGCTTTTGATCGTCAGCTCCCTGGAAGGAAAAAAAAGTACTCGGCTGAGAAAATGACTTCAGGGTTCTATTTCATGCCTAATTACACATACCCTCAATTTTCGACCGACACTTATATTGTTCCTTCGCGTGCGTGCGCGCAGCGGAGAAGTGTGGGGAATACAAGCAGCATACGCGCGCACACGCGCGCTACGGCTCCAAGTAAAATTCCATCCGAAAAAAGGTTATGTATAGTCGCACCAAATGTGTTAGTCTAATGGATGGAATGCATGTTTGTGATCTCCGTCGCGTCCGTTAAGACGCAATGCAGGTGGCAACAACGGGCCCAAACCATTGCGACGTCGCGAAGACCATCCGCGCAGCCCATTGACTAGACTAAAAATTTTGAGGCGACCATACGTATTCGTGTATTTTAAGGATGCATATCCTCTGTTTCGAAGCCAAATTCACTTTGCTCCTTCGCTTGCATGCGCGGAGCTAGGCGAGAGACGGCGAATAAAGATGAGAGAGCAGGAGATGCAGCATACGCGCGCACACGCACGCGACCGACGGAAACAAATTTCACTGCGAAATAAAGGACAAACCGTCCAAGCTCTGCCTCCTCTGCGCTATGAAAGTTTTTGGTCCACTCAAAACTCTTTGCGGTTGTATAAGCACCCCGAAATTTCAGCGCTAAACGATTTTGTTGGAGATAAAACAATGCCATTCGCCCAGACATTTTCACCCTGTACCTTTGGCAGTCCGTGCAGCTGACCTTCCCTGTGCCACTGGACACATCGCGGCAGGAGTTTTTCGTTTTCTGGCGACACATCGAAATACTCCTTCACGAAAGCTGTATATCTGCAAATTGAAAATGAAAATCACAAAGTCAATTGAAAACATTTTTTTGAAAAATAATCAAAAATGTGGCAACGCCCTCGTATTTTCACCAGAAATCGAAAGGTGCTATACTCTGTTTATCTTGAGTTGCACAAAACACGGTCCGCCAATAGTCCTCTGATTGGCCCGCTAGTACCGTAGTGTACGTCCACGACGCGTTCTCGGCAGACCCGGGTGTGCACCCAGTGTGCAGAGCAATCGATTCGTCAATGCCGTCACTCGGCCACCCACCCTGCCATCCGGGTCTGCCGAGAACGCGTCGTGGACGTACACTACGGTACTAGCGGGCCAATTAGAGGACTATTGGCGGACCGTGTTTTGTGCAATTCAAGATAAACAGAGTATAGATCCATTGCAGCAACAAAGTCGAAGAAAAATGGATAAAAATAGCAATATATGGCAACAAAACCTTGAATGATGTGGCGTGCCCGCCCCGCCCGCTTCCTCAACATCCACCGAGGAAGTGGGCAGGGCGGGTACACATTGAAGTTTTGACACTCTATATGACCAATTATTGCTCATTTAAAACCTTTTTTGATGCAATGGGATTATGTTGCAATGGGACTCAGGCCATTCGATTTCCAGTGTAAAACCCTAAAGCTGCTGTTTTATCGTAAAATATTAACCTTTCATAGTATTTATGAAAATCGGGGCACAGCTCTGCGGAGTACGACGTCTTGAAGTTGCTCCGTTCAAGACTCACACCTCCAGATGTTCTGCAGTTTTCGCTCTCTTCTCGGAGTTTCTTCTCAATATCTGGATCATCAAGGGCCTCGCGAGCATTGATTGAATTCTGAAAACTCAACTTTTCGCATTAAATCGATATGAGCCTTCACATTTTTACGGAGCCTTCACAATTATAGAGCAATCGAAAAGTCCATCTCTCTAAAAAAGGAAAACGTCGATGGGTCCAAAACGTTGGTAATTTGAGTAACATCGGCGTGAATCCTGAAGAGACTTTGCGTTCCCCATTGGAGGTTGGCGCAAACTCGGTGCACCTATGTTATAGCATACGGCACCGAGTTTGCGCCAACCTCCAACAGTGAACGCAAAGTCTCTTCCGGATCAGGGATGAGCGGAATTCCGATTTCCGAATTCCGATTTCCGATGGTTTTTGGCCTTCCGATTTCCGAATTCCGATTTCCGAAAAAAAGCCTGAAAATGCGGAAGAAATCGGAAATATTCACGAGATAAAAAATTTCTACGCTCTCCCTGGCCAAATCCCCAGAGGGTTATTTTAGGCGCTGAATTCGGATTCGAGGTCCGTTTTCACTTTTCACAAAGCCAGAGTTGATTGTGTTTGCATGAAAACTTTCAGTAAAGAAGGATGAGTTCGAGTTTTTTGGTACGCGCAGTCAGCAGGGGAAGCGTTAAGAATTTCACTGAATGTATTTCCGATTTCCGATTTCCGCATTCCGATGGTTTTTGGCGTTACGATTTCCGAAATCCGATTCCCGAAATTGAGAAGATCCTTCCGATTTCCGATTTCCGAAGTTCAGAAAAAAATTTCCGCTCATCCCTGTTCCAGATCCATGCCGAAGTTAATTCGAAAAGCTGGTCATTTGAAAAAAGTGTCCAAGTGAATGCGGCATTGAAGGGTTTGCAGTAGACTATGTCAACGAATATTCGGAAAACGAATATTCGGCCGAATAAACGAATATTCGAATAATTCGATTATTCGGAGAAGTCCATTTTTCGAATAATTCGTTTATTCGATTATTCGGAGAAGTCAATTTTTCGAATTATTCGTTTATTCGAATATTCGAAAATTTTTATTCGTTTGATATACTCTAGTTTGCAGAGTTGCAGCGACAAGTGGCATGACGCCTAGCGTCAGCCAGGAAGCGTGGTCTGTCCAGCATGAAATCCGGAACCCAGGCAGAGATGTGCGCAATTTTGCTGATTTCTAACCATTTGGGTTATTTTTTTTCATTTTCAAAATTCATCAGGAGACAATAGAATTGCTACTTGGCATCAACTACCGTTTCGGCTTGTGGCTCTCCCTTGCAGAATAAGGCCCTTCAGCGAAAAAAAACGTCGTCGTTTGTATAATTTTTTCGGGAGCGTTTTAGCATGTTTAGCGTCCCTTTCTAGATCTTTCTCTCCAATTTCTGAAATAGAACTTCCTTTCAAATCTTTCAAAATCATCTTTTTGATATTTGAGAAGCTATTTAGGGTGCAGATGGAAAGGGCTAATCAAAAAACGAGAATATGCCCATACTGTCGCGAGGCGGATGCGACGTCGCCCTAAGTGGTATGGTATACTTTGTCGCTGTCATGAGCGACAGGCATGTAATCTAGCACAAATCGCCGCGAGACCCGCATCGGGGCAACGGCATCGATCGTCGTAGGAACAGTTGTCGAGCGTCTGTCGCAGCGACGTGTCGTGGAGGGCTGACATACTGCAAATGTGCCCAAACCTGTCGCTGTGCAGTGAACTGCGACAGTGACAGATTTAAAGGCAATGTCCACGATAAATTTCGTCCTCGGTTTTTGGCCGGCGATCGAAAGTTCAGGGTCTCATTGGAGCACTGGGTTCGAAAGAACAGACGAAAACGAACCCGAAAGAGCTCCATACGGCTCCGGAGTCCGCTCGCGCTAGCCCTTCCATTCGCGGTCGAGTTTTCCGAGGAACAGTTGGTCCGCATCTACATTAGCGTTGGAGCGCGAGCGCGGCTGAGTTTTAGCATTGGGGCGAATTTTCGCACGTTGTCTACTTCAGGCCCATGCCCCCGCAACTCATCCACCGTCGAAATGTGGCTTTCATGAAAAAGAGCTGATTTTGGATGTTTCGCAGCGTTTTTTTTTATGATTCTTTCTTCACTAATGAAACAGTCAGACTCTAAACTTTCGTTTTCTAGAGAAAACTCGACGCTGTCGCGGTGCAGAGCGACGCGACAATGTGTCGCGAAAGTATATCATACCACTAACGCCTGCGAGTTCGCGCCACATTACTACGAGTATATACCTATCAAATTTCTGATCTGCGATGACGTACATGTAGCGCAGTGCCGTTTCTGTCGCTCAATAACTCCTTTGAAATTCGTAGCATTCGATGCGTTTCGATTATGCATTCAACTCGAGTGACCACACCAATCGAAAGGCTCTATCGTAGGAGCATGTGCTGCGAACAGCAGCACGTACCCCAAACAGCAGCACGCACTGCAAAATTTCATCGCAGGAGTACATGTTACAAAATATAATAGCAGGAGCACGTGATGCAAGGTAGCCCAGGGCTATCGAAGCAGCACACCGAAACGCGACGCGGCCGGCACACCGACATGCGGCTCGACCGGCTCGTTGAGCACCATCTAGATCCGCAAGTGGTTAGGCGAGGCCTCCAGCAGCTGGGCGGGCCAAGTACCGCAAACTTGGGTAATTGATCCGGCGACGCTGCCGACATCTGACTGCCGCCTCGAGAGTGCGTCGTACGCTTTCCTTTATTGGAAATAGTTTTGTGATCGAGTTGAATGTGTATCATGCACGCATTGAGCGTTTCAGTTGCTGAGGCACGTGCTGTAATTTGAAACACAATAGGAGCACGTGCTCCCCTAACAGCACGTTCCTTGACTACCTCAGAAAACCACCGCATTCAATGCGTGTCGAATATGTATTCAACTCGAGTGACCACACCCATCGAAAGGCTTTTTCGCAGGCGCACGTGCTCCAGACAGCAGCACGTGCTGCAAAATTTCACCGCATGAGCACGTGCTGCGAAAGCTTATAGCAGGATCACGTGCTGCAGTATAGCCCAGCGTTATGGTAGCAGCACACCGTCACGCGAAGCGGCCGGAACACCCACATGCGACGCGGCCAACTCGCTAAGCACCATCTGGGGCTGCCAACGGTTGGACGAGGTCTCCAGCGGCTGGGTGTGCAAAATACCGCAAACTTAAAAAATTAAACCGGCGACGCTATCGGCATCTCAATACCGCCTCAATAGTGCATCGTATGCTTTCCTTTTTTGGAGAATCGCTTTGTCATCGAGTTGGATGTATATAATGCACGCATTTAATGTCTGATTTGAAGGGGCACGTGCTGTAATTTGACACACAATAGGAGCACGTGCTCTCCTAGCAGCACATCCCCTTACTGTGGTCGAAACCGCATTGTCTTCGAGTTAAATGCATATTAAACACGCATTGAATGCGGCGATTGTGTGAGACGCTCGAAACCGCCTTGTTCTCGAGTTGAATGCATACTCGACACCTATTGAATGCGGCGATTTTCTGCGTCGTTAGTTCTGTTTTGATGCACTCGCGGTGGTGTATTTGATTCTCTAAACCAGCACCTTTGTCCATCAATAATTTTTACACAAAAACACCTATGCCAATAATGTTTTTTATAAGCCTTCATAAATACTGTTAGAAAAGCCATAAGTCCACTTCGTTCACATTGAACAAACTTGCTAAAAGTTTGAAAACTTTCTGTTTTCCGATTCCGGTTTTCTGACAACTTTCGCGACTTTTTCTGCTTTCTGTCGAACTTCGCTTTCTGTTTTAGAAAATAATCTTTCCACAAATCTCTGCTTCCAGCACGTGACGCCACCTACAAGAGCGTCTCCATCATCTTTGCATGTCCACCTCCATTCAGCGCTGCCCACGCCGCGCTGCTCGGCCGACGGCTAAGGCCGCGATCGTACCTCCCGCGAACAGCGACAGCGACAGTGCACATCAGGCATATCGATTTTCGGACGATATAGAAGGTGAACATTGCGTCGCTCATCGCCGGAAGTATGATCCAGGCCTAACGCTAGCTACATACTGTATATTCCGTCCTCCAAGAGCCAGTCGACGCTGCTGGTGATATACGCGGCAGGGTCAACTCTGGGTATATTTTTAGGTTAGGAGTAAGTAGAGATAGAGCAACAGTCTTAGTATGTGAAAAATAGCAGACAAGGGACAAAGACGGGATAATCCTGATTTTTTCTCAAATTTAATTGCGAAAAAAACAAAAAACTACTATGGATCAGGTACACTGACCAGCACATTATTCAGCTCAAGATACGTCCTGCCAAACTTCTTCACGCTTTCAACTTGCCGTAGAAAATCCACTAATGATCCCGGATAGGCCAGTGTATAAGGCGAGTCCTGCTAAAAAAAATAATCAAAATTAAAGTTTTTAAACAGATTCCTAATAACAAAAGTTCAGATATAACCAACCACAGCTTCAATTCGTTTCTTATCATCACTTATCTTCCAGTACTGGACGCAGAAGACATCATTCAGGACTACCAGGCAGAGTAGAAAATTCGCCTTCCATTTAACCATGGTCTAAAACCTGTAACAGACAAAACAGGGTTGATTGCTGGAACAAGGCAAGACGTCGGACGCAAAATATAGCGAAGTTCTAGAAAAATTGGAACGAACACATCAAGTCAAGGTTCACACTTCACGCAACGAGCGACGCGACTTTCATCATCTATTTGCCTGATACATAGAATCCATCCGAATGAAACTGTCCGCCCACGCGGTCAGCGGGCGTTTTGATCGGCCGTATTTTCCGGACCTGTGAATCGATTAGCAGTAATATCAGACGAATAGTGACTAATAACCCTATCAGCTGTATCCCTGTAGTGGACGGGGTCGTTCTAAGAACGCCTCCGTGACGGCCGCTGGGCACGCACGCCGACCGCGTGGGAGGACACTCTCATTCCTACACTTTACATACTGTGCTTCTCTGGGCCAAATTCCGGTCCGCAATTGCGTCTCGACACGCTTTGCGGCCGCGCGCTTCCGCGTTGGAGAAGTTTCCAGCGCCACAGCCGCCGATCTATTTACTCTAGATGGGTTTTAGAAACTGGAAAGTGAACGAAATTGGAGAAAACTGTATAAAAATGCCATATCGGGTCGGCTTTGGCGCTAGAAATTCGACTGACTCCAGCGCATGCAGCCGCAAAGCACATCGAGACGCAATCGCGGACCGGAATTCGTCCCAGATAAGCACAGTATGAACTGCTCTTGTCGCTTTTGGTGTGAAGTATGAACCCGACCTAAGCGGTGCAGCCAAAAATAGCATCGATCGTGACACGCTAAAGATAGGAATGTGAAACAGCGTCATCCGCTACTTCAAACAATTCACTCGAAAAGTCGTTCTTATTCGTGTAGATCATCGCAGAAAAATGTTGAGGACAAAATAGCATAAAGTGTGCCCGAATGAGACTGTATGCCTACACGGCCGGCGTGCGTGTCGAGCGACCGTTGCAAAGGCATTTTTTCGGACGAGACTTCTAAGGCTGCAAATAGCGGGCCGGGACATTACTCTTCTATTCTATAGTTGTACACGAACGAAATTTTCGAAGGATTTTTTGAAATTTTTTTCGTTCGTTTGAAAATTCGTCGAAAGAAATTCTTTCAAATTTCATTCGTTCAAAATTTGTTCGAACGATTTTTTTTTCAATTGTCGTTCGTTCAAAAACCGATTTTTCGAATGTTTTCCGGAATTTGTTCGTTCGAAATTCTTTCAAAGGAAATTTCTTCATTTTTTGCTGGTTCGAAATTTTTTCGAACGAAAATTTTTCGATTTTCGTTCGTTCGACATTTTTTTTCGAAATTGTGCAACTATATTACATTCGTCTAATATTTCTGCTGATCGATATACAGATTCTGAAAATAAGCCTCCGCGATGACCGGAACGCTCGACACGCACGCCGACCGCGTGGGCGGAAAATCCCTTTCGGACCGACCTTATAAACTCTAGGGCATTTCTAGTGAGCTCTCGACTTCGAATATCACCAGCAGCGAAGTGGTGGGCCTTCGAAAAATATAACTGCTGATAATGATGTTCAGACAGAAAAAAAAACGACCTCCTCGCTGCTGGTGAAATCGACGGCTCACTAGAAGTCCACCAGAGCTTACAAACTCAAGACAGCCGATAACTGAGCCTAAGCCTAAGCTTGAGCCAAAAAATTACGCGACACGGCATTGTACAGCGAAATTTTAGGCAGATTCCTGATTACATGACATCGAAACCTAACCGCGAAAAAAGAACCGAGAGCGGAGGAAAATGCTCCCTTCAGTCAGTAGGAACCAGGCAACAACAGGATGTTCCTAACAAGAAAAGCGATGGGGTGCTCTTCGATTGGTCAGCTCCCACTCAAAGAATAAATGATCCATCTACATGTCTAATGAAAACATCGAGAAAAAAAAAACAAAAATGATAGTGCAGATGAAATTAATAGTCAAGAAGCTGTAAAAGGCATGAAAAATCATGTATTGTGCTTCTCTGGGCCAAATTCCGGTCCGCAATTGCGTCTCGACACGCTTTGCGGCCGCACGCACTTGAGCCAGTCTAATTTCCAGTGCCAAAGCCGACTCGATAAGGCTTTTTTATACAGTTTCCTCCAATTTTTCTCAGTTTCCAGTTTCCAAAACCCACCTAGAGTCAACAGATCGGCGGCTGCGGCGCTGGAAACTCTTCCGACTCAAAAGCGCGCGGTCGAGACGCATTTGCGGACCGAATTTGGCCCAGAGAAGCACAGTAAGTGATAGACCTGAGTCGGAATCAAATCATCAATCGACTTTTCAAAAAGTAGGCAATAATTCACGAAACATGCTTAGCTAAACACGGTCAAAAATTCGTAGAATGCTTCGCTACACTATGCTAAGTGGCAAAAACGAACTTTTTTTCATCTTTCGTTTTTTTTCGATTTTTTTTTCAAAAAATCAATACCGAAAAAAACGAAAATTTTTTTGAAAAGTGGATGAGCTCCTTATATTACATGTAACCTTAAATTATATTGCATGTAAGTTGCACTTATGTTACATGTAACTTACATTTATATTTTCACCATGGGTGGCCATCACGTGACGCAGACGACACGCGACGCAGAGAGCGCATCCCAGACCACACACTACGCAAAAAATGCTGTGCGGGGCCTTCCCTGCTGGTGTGAGTTCAAGTACCTCAAACTTGAGTAATTGAACCAACATCAACGCCTGTCGTGAGCCTGACCCCACGAGTGGGTCGTACATCTTGCTTGGAAATATCTTCTCGGCCGATTTAAAGTTACTTGCGACTAATATTGTGCCATTTAAGTTACATGTAACATATCGGAGGCGCACTGCACACAATGTTCTCTCAGAAATCAAAAAACAAGTTACTTGTAACATATCTGAGCCGATGTAGGTTACTTGCGACTTATTTCAGGTCATTTAAGATACATGTAACATATAGGAGACGCATCGTACGCATTATCCCGCCGATATGTTACATGTAACTTGGATGACCTGAAATAAGTCGCAAGTGACTTACATCGGCTCAGATATGTTACAAGTAACTTGTTTTCATTTTTCTGAGCAAATGGCCTATCTACACCAAAAAATTTGATCTCGGAACGAGAATCTTCATTTTTCAATTTCTCGTTTCCGAAAATTTTTCGCACATCCCTGCCCCGAATCAATGATTTCCCCAATTCAACACTTCTTGAAATTTCCAAAATAACGATTCTGATCACACCTGTCCAAGGATCACAAATAAAGTAATTTTTTGAAAACGATTTTTTTTGAATTCTCAATTTAAGGATTTTTTAAATATCCACTATTGGAAAACACTGCTGAATGGACAATGTTTTGAGCTCCCCGTTCTAACTTTTTTCCTTCAAATAAACGATTTTACTTAAAAAAAAACTTACATCTATACACTGTATTCGATTGGATATTCGAGGGATATTCAATATTGTTCGGATATTTGTTTTCGATTTTCCTTAAATGAGCTAGGGCGTTCGATTGGATTTTGAATAATATACAAAATGGTGGAATATTTTTTACGAGATAGACTATTCGACCTTCGACACAGTGCACATAATAAGCGATTATAAATTTTTTCACAGAATTAAAAATAATAAAATAGATAAATAAATAAGATAAAAAAATAAGTTACTGAATAAAAATTCTATCTTACTCACTTATGAAACGCAAAAATACTGTTTAAACTCTTTGCATAAACTGTCTATCTGTAATTGGCCAACTTATTATTTTCCTAATTTTTTTGTGTAATTTTCGTCTTTGAAAAGTCCAAAAGCCGCGCAAAATCCCAACAAAAACAATAAAACAACGAGAAAAAACTATGCTAAAGATATGAAATTGTAAGGAATAGCAACAACAACATATGCAGAAAGCCCTTACGATGTACGTCAAATTTGGGCCGAAGGAGGACTGGACTGGTGTGAGAGGTGAGAAATAGCGCGATAATTGCCGAAACCGAGAGATGGGTGACAAAGAAAACGCGTCGGCGGCCATCGTGCAAGGCCGAACACTTCTACTCCACCTAACACACGTGGACGTTTGCTGATCAATCACTCAATAAAACCAGTCGATAACTGTAATATAGATTGGCACATGAAGCTTTTACTAAGAACTACAACAAAAATGATTGGTGGTTTTACAGTACTGCACAAAAATAATCAAATTTTCAAGTTTGCGAATACTGTTTTTCTACATATAGTCTGTTCGAAAAAATGGGATTCATGTGGTTCCATCGCGTGCGGGTGCGGAGCGGAGGGCAGACGAAGGCAGCCGCATAGGAGCCCGCCGCTTTAGTAATTTGTATACCTACGTTATGAGATAAAGACCTTATTTTGAGATGTTAATGCAAAATCGTTATTAGATTATGCACTTAGGAAACTGAGGATTTAGTATTTAAGTTTAGGTATCCTGTTTCGAAGCCGAATTCACTCTGATCCTTCGCGAGCTTGTGCAGAGCGAGGGGAGAGGCAGCGAGTAAGTGCGGAGGAGAAGGAAACGCAGCCAACGCGAGCAGACGCACGCGATAAACGGAGATGTATTTCACTTCGAAACAAAGGATATGATTCGTTTTGCACTAGGCGGCATTCAGTTTTTGATGGCACATGTCAGTGTCAGTTCATGGCACAAATCGTACCGGGAATGAGACGTTCATCGAGTCCATAGCGCGAGAGCAGTTTGGCCGGCACACGTGACGCGCGTGCGGCAGAAAAATGCTGCGTGTGCGTCGTCGTTGGGGCGCGCTAACCGTGGAACCTCTGCCGAGAAAAAAAGGTTGGCGCTCGGTTAACGCGCTCCAACGATGACGTGCGCTCAGCGGTTTTCCGCCGCACGCGTCACGTCTGCTAGCCGAGCCGCTCCTGCGCTGTGTGTATTCACGTCGCGCGGAGGCGACATGCGCGTCAATTCGAGCGTATGGTGTCGTTTATACTCCCGCCGCTGAACGGTCCGGCGAAGTGCAGTTCTATGATATTGATCACGCGGTGCAGCACGATAAATATAATATTATAGAATTGCACTTCGCCGTGCCGCTCGGCGGCAGATGTGTAAGCGACACTTATCGTGTCTCTTCACTGTGAACACTTAGCGACGATGTGACGCCACGTCGCTTGACCGATACGTAGGCTGATTATAACGTCGCGTCACGATGCGACTGAACTCTGAATGCCGCCTAATGATGCCTTTCAACACGTTTAAAGGCACAGGACACCCAAAAATTATTTTTCAGATTTCATACTTATCTTGGAGAGAGTCACACGCTGATCACAGTGGTATCTTTAGAAACGTCCAAAACCCCCTTTGAACAAAGTTATGGCTCTTCAAAGATGCCTAGATCCCGAGGGTGTAAAATTGGTGGACGAGTTGTCTCAGGCCTGTATTTCTGTTCATTCGCAATCATCGCGTGAGAGAAAGCCAGGATAAGGAGACAGTCCGATTATGGACTGAAGAACGACGACTTGTTGAAATTCATCCATCCATCGAACTGCTATCGAGTTCGAAAATCTGTTAGGGTGTCGGGCCTGTGGTGGTGAGCGAAGGGGGCCGGGCCTGTGGTGGTCGCTTATATCTCGCTTATTTGGAGGAAATGAGATCTGGCATTTGGCACCTGCTATACAGGAGTGGTATTCTACACAATTACCAGAAAATCTCAAAATTCATATCTGAGGGTGTACTGTGCCTTTAAGACGAACCATTTTCTAAATGACTGTCTCATACCACGACACTTTGCCCCTGTAGAAAATTTGGTAATTTTAGTATAAATGACTGGTTATGACGGAAAGTTACCATTGTTTTCGAAGCCAAATTCCGGTCCGCATTCGCGGACAACGGCTGTTGTTGCATTATGCTAGACGTTCTAATCGCGCCGGGACCATTTGATCCCGGCACGACTCGCCTTTCTCTCAGCACAATTATCAACAAGCCGCGTGATTATTCAGCCGTAGTCCGCAGCTGCGGACCGCAAATTGACTCTCAGAACGAAAGTATTCGAAAACTTATAGTAGCAACGGAGAAGCAGATCGTGAACCAATCAATAATCAGTGGCTAAAGCCCCATTCACAGTTGCCCGACCGACGTCGGACGACTCCTTATAGAATGTGGAATATCTATCTACTCTATCGTATCCATCTTATCTGTCCTGACTTATCAAATTTGATAACGAGTCGGCCGACGTCGGTCGGAAAACCCTGAAAGGGGCTTAAAGGCACAGTCCAACCTCAGAATCGATTTTTCGTTTTTTTTTCGCCCATCTTGAAGAAAATTTCACGCTGATCACAACGTTGTCTCCAGAATCGCTCAGAACTCTTTACGAGCGGAGTTACGGCTTCTCGAAAATTTCGATTTTGAACGGCTAGAAGTTCGTGGACGAGTTGTCCCGAGCCTGTACTTTCTCTTTATTCGCAGCCATCGTTGTGAAGCAGGCCACAATATAAAGCCAGACCGAAAACAAATCGAAGAACATGGGTTTTGAATAAAATCATTCGCGCGTCTCTCCCCTATTGAGGTCGGAAACCTGGCAGTGGGCGTTACCCATTTTTTCTTTAACGGGGCGTGGCCGACTTTTTCCTAGCTTTTTCTCGCTTATTTGAGATTTCGCGCTTTGCAGGGTTGCTATAGGCGGCGACCGGACCGTAATATCAAAAATTACTTCTGAGGTTGGACTGTGCCTTTAGGGCCGAACTTTTTCGAACAATCTTGATCTTGATAGAAAAACATATCATTGGCAAATTATGATTGTCGATTCATGCTTTGAAAAGTTAGAAAAGTGAGAAAATACAAAAAAAGGGAAAAAATTTCGGAAAGGTGCGGGCTATAAAACGGCGAAATTCACTTGGTTCCTACGCGTGCTGGTGCGGAGCGGAGGTTAGAGACAGTGAGAGAGCGTGGGGCAGACGGAGGCCGAGGCGTCGCGCGCGCCGCTCGCGCCTCGGATGATGTGAATTACGACGTTTTATAGAGGGTACATACTGTCGTTCTCCGGGCCGAGTTCCAGTCCGCATTTGCGGACTACTGCTGTTTCATCATGCGAAACGTGATAATCGTGCATCCACTAGATCCCGGCACAATTAAGCTTTCTCCCAGCACGACTATCGCGTTTCGCTTGATGTAACAGCCGCAGTCAGCGGTTGCGGACCGGAATTCGGCTCCGAGAACGATAGTATATTTGGTTGCGGAATAAAATGTTGGCCGTTGGCTTTCTTCAGTTGACGTTTGAGCATCGAATTTTGCAGATTTTGGCGAGGCTTTATAGATCATTTAAAAAATAATATTCGCTTCACAAGATAGCGTGAGTTTCCTCTGAATATACAATTTTATCAGACGATAATTGACCCGGAAATCAATGCGCATGGATTTGATCTAAAAGTCTAATTACACTACCTTGTAGAAAAAATATAAGCTATCCGGACGTCGTATAAAACTCGTCCAAACTTATTGAATTCATGATTCTGTGACTGAGTGCACCCAAAAAGGCTCGCCGCTATTACCTGCGTTCATTCGGTCACTTTTCAAAAAGTCTTCATTATACTGCTCACCCGATCTGAATATTCAAGGCGCCGATTCGAATATATTCGAATTGAATTTATTGGTGTTGGTATTGGCACCTCGAAAAATGAGTTCATATTAGTATTATTCAACACTCACACTCAAAAAAAAATCAAAATTCGATATTCGGTCTCTTTGTCTAAAGCATAACTCTATGACAATGTTAGGAAATTCACATTTTTTGTTAAGCAATTATAATTTTATTTCAGCAGAAAAAAATGCTCTCTGGATTACCTACGGCTGAGCCATGGATGGCCAGGTGTGATGCTAATTGTATGTTAATCATCAAGAGGCTCTATTGACATATGCAACACCGACCACATAGGTCTTTTTAGCCCAACGTGCTGCAGCTTTGGGTAATTGTTTTGAAAAAATATTTGACTCCAAATTCCCTACAATCGCAAATTCATATATTTGTAGTTACATTTGTCGTAGCCATTGATAAGTACTCTACTTGTTGCTTTTATTTACATTTCATTGCGTGGCGAATGACTAATTCCTTATTTCAAGATCACCTATCATGCTAAAAACCGCTACCCAGAAATATAATTCAAAAAATGAGAGGCGTTATGTTGTTGGTATGTGTCGACACATATGAATATTTTCTGCGATTTCTTATGCGACTTGGTTGAAAACTAAGGTCTGTTAGAATGAGGGTCCGCCCACGCGGTCAGCGTGCGTATCGCGCGACAGTCGCGAACACATTTTTAGGACGGCTGCAGACAGCTGACTGGGATATTACTCTACGTTTGTCTGATGTTCCTGCCAGTCGGTTCGCAGCTCTGAGAAGTGCCCATAACACGATCGCTCAACACGCATGCCGACCGCGTGGCCGGACAGTCTCATTCGGACAGACATAACCACAAATGCCCCCCCCCTGCTGTTTACCATGCAAACAGTGGGGGGGAGCTCACAAGGGAACCACAGTAAGTCGTAGTGACCATTTCAAATGGAATATAGTTTTATAGAACTATTTTCGGGTGAAAAGTTCGAATATGCCCATCGCAGCTGCCTAGGCCCACTCTGAAAAAAGTTATAGAAGCGCATTATTCTTACGAAATTCCGGAAACGGACCTCATAATTGTGTTCAGCGCCCAAAACAACCCCCCTAGGCAAAGTTTGGGTGAAGGAAAATTCTCCAAACTTTGCGCAGACTAACAGCGTTTTGGACTTGTACGGATTTTCGGCTGAGCGTTTATTTATATCAATTATAGTGCTCTCAAAGCGTGTTAGAAAAATATTCAAGATTTGACTAAAAAATTCGCTCTGGGGGGTTATTTGGGGGTGCTGATTACGAATCTGAGGTGCATTTGTCGTTTTTCCGAAATTTTCGACTAAATTTCTTCAAAGCTTCCCACCGGCAGAGAAAATCGACGGCAAAATCAATTTTTGAAGATTTCCGGAATGTGACGACAGATGTTGCTCAAATCGTTACTCTGGGAGTTATCTGGAGTGCTCAACACGAATCTGATGTTAGATTATCGATTTTTGACAGCTTACGGTAGATAACGGTCGGTATACGGTAGTTTGGTCAAAGTCTCAGATTTGTCTCAAACTTGCTATGTGGGGGTTATTTGGGATGCTGAATACGAATTCGATGTCCATTTGTCGATTATCGGAATATTGAGGTAGGTTTTGTCCTCAAAATGGCATGTTACCTACCGCAACCTACAGTAAACATTAAAATTTCGACAAGCAAACACCAGATTCGTGTTCAGCACCCCAGATTAGCCCTGCGTACAAGTTTTTAGCAAAACCCGGAGAAAAATTTAAAAACACCCTAAAATTCCATGGGGGTACCCTTACCTTGCCGCGAAGCTTGAAAAACGCTCATAACTTTTTTCAGAGTGGGTCTAGGCAGCTGCGATGGGCATACTCGGACTTTTCGTCCAAAAATGGTTCTAGAAAAGTACATTTCATTTGGAATGGTCACTATGACTTATTAAAAAGTGCAACTTTCTTTTAAAACTTTATTTTGCTGCTGTAGTGTCTATTCTGAAAAGGACCGCTAAAAAGTTACTTGTCGACTCTCAGGCCAGATTTTCTTGAGGTTATTGCCTTTTGTAAGTGAGTAGGATGTGACCAAAGGTAAACCAACAATTGCTTGACTATTCTCTTCCCATGAATTATTGACTTCTATTCCTAACAACGGCCGCAAACCGCAGTGCAAGCAAGTGTTTGCGTGAATCCCCAAAACTTCCTTATGATTCTATGCTGCAAAATCCATCATACGAATCCTTGTAAACGCCTTGAAAAATTATCGCTGTGATGTTCTACTTAGATCCAAATAGGATAAAGTTTAGGATTTTATTCAAATTTTTGAAAACACAGATATTCACCATTTTCTTGTGAAATGTTCTGATTACATCGGCTAGCAAAAAGCGCTCAATTAGATTATAATAAAAAAAATTCGACTAAATAATCAAAAAAGGGCTTCTCTAACAAGGAAAGTGTTTTTAGTGGTAAACGCATCTGTAGAAGCGACTAGTAATGTTAACGCTTGAAGGCGGTGTTCACGATAAATTTCACTTCCGATATCTCTACGATTTACGGAAGGTCTGGTGCCTTGTGTAGCAAGGCATGCCTAAAAAGTCGCGAAAACCACGTTTTTGAGCCGAATTAGGCCCTCCCTTGTTCACGTTGATTTTTGAGCGTGGAGGAACTGACCGCTATGAAGGATGATGCCTATCAGTGCAATCAAGCGATGAGCTCACTTATAAACACTTCCTTGGCTTGATCAATCCTGTAATCTGAGCGTTCATTTGTTCCCATCGAGAGGCGGAAATGGGGCAAGAGGCGGTTCTGGGACTCCAAAAAGCTTACTTGCTGCCGTTATTTTGCCACTCCTGGCTCGTTTTCTACCGTTCTTTCGGCACTAGGAGCCTATGATCCTTCTCGACTATAATTTTACAGTGGAAAGTCACCGAGGATAATCATCGCGAACGCTGCCTTTAAGACCCCTGTCAGACTTGGCCGAAAAACCGACTAAGTCCGACTGAAACCGAGGCGGAAAACCCGACCTTGGTTGCATAGGACCTGCACGCGTGAACACGTCGAACACCAGCTTAGCAGTCCGTAACACGTATAGCATCCTCGCAGCAAGTCACTACAATCAATCCTTACTCGCTGTGGGCCAGAAAGGACCCCTTCAGCGGTCAATATCGTCTTGAAGGTGACTCGCAGTCACCCTCCAGGAGCCGCCCGAAAGTCCAGTTGCACTCTCTGCTCTGTTAGAGGGAGCACTTTATATCAAAGGTGTGGGCTTGATAAGCACCTATTTAATTGTAGGGCATTAAAATGACGTGTCCAACGAGGGGCATCGTGATCATACAGAGGTCCGAACGACTTTAAAATCGAGAGCTTATCGTGGTCGGACTCAAAGTCTTCAATGTTGCTCTCCGCGCTCACATATGGACTACTAGACGGTGCGTTGCTGCTGGAAAAAAAGCCGGGCCGTGTTATGGTCCAAAACACATTTCGACCTTCTCACTGAGTGAGCGACTCAATACTTGTCTCACACAGAGTTGGGTTTCTCGTCCAGCTCCTACAGTTCTGCAGTCGACCGCAATGCATCACCGAGTCATCGGCGGTCGATAACAACGGCAACGACTCCAATGTTCAGCCTCAGCTGCAGCAATTTTGCAGACCAGCATCACTTACGGCATGCTCAGGCACCCCTCGAAAACAATCACCCGGGTTTGGAACCCCCCCCCCCCCATCTCCGAGACCTCAGATGTCCGGGTCTCTTCAAGGGACGGAATACATCAAACCTTGGAGCCAGTCCTATGCTTGCTACATACTTTAGGAGTGAAGTGGTAATCATACTTGTTTAAACATGTGATTCACACCCAGATGAACCGTATGGTTCGCGGCGACAATAGAAGGTCTTGCCCAGTAATTGCCCTCACAACTGCAGAGACAACTGCAGTTTTCGTCTCGATTTCGATTAGTAACCCAGTTGTTTTAGGGCTTCTAGGACAGTTAAGCTCGACAAGTAGTTCCAATTTGTGTGAGGTGGCCGAATGGCAGGACATGGCCGACGACTGCACGAGAACGAGAGGAGTGGAAGTTGTGATGGGGCCCGCACGTTCCGTCAAGACGAGCCGTGCAAGTATCTAACAGATATGTAAATAGGCATGAGCGCTGTGCGGAAGACAAAGAACCTAATCTACATGGAGCCTTCGATCAAACTATTAATATGTTCCGGAAAACCCACAAATGTTTGAAATCTCCTTATCGAGGGAGTGTCTACGGGGAAATGATAGGGCATGATAGCATTTTCGAGCTATGCCGCGTCAGTGATAAGCTTGGTGTTATTATGTGTTCAAACACCCACAATTCACTTTTGACTCTCCATTTTTTCGTTCTTTAACATTACGCATCATTATGTTGAATGTGTGATTTTATGCCAACTGCCACATGTACATTGCTGTATTATAATATTTCGTTTGTTATTGTTAGCGTTCTTTCATGATATATTGTGGTATATCATGAAAGAACGCTTATAGAGGTATAGAGTGTATTCCTTACATTTTTGGTATAGAGTGTATTGCGTAGAGTTTTCGCTGCATTTTCTGCAAGCAGCTTCCAGAGTGACAATCAGCATTGTCCCTAAAGAGCCAGAAGAGCGTGTCTAAGGGTGATAAATTCACATGAAGCCGAACATACTATGAAATAACGCCCGTTCCTCAGTAATCACAACACATGTGTCATCTATAAAACATGGAATTTTCATATTAGCTCTCAATTATGTCACCATGATATCGCCATTCTGTGTAAAATTGCATTGGAAAGGTTACTCATTGTTTGCCAATGTGCCAACGCTTCTTATCAAAAGTCAAACTTAACGATTCCTCATGCCTTTTCTTTTCACATTCTGCGGACACACATCACATCAAAAACCCGGAACTTCCAATCTATAAAGCTCAGCACCAGGGCTGTGCGTAACTGTGCCATTTCCTATTCCATTTCCGTAATTCCGGTGTTTTTTTGGCTGTTCCATTCCGCTTCCGTTTCCGAGTGAGTTTTTTAGCCGGGGAACGAAATAAAATAGTTCTACACAGTCAGTGAAAGTGGATTTAGGCAAGTGGATGTTTGAAAGCATCATGAGACGCTGAAAATTATTTGGACATGACTGAGATCGTTCACCACACTCGAGGCCCTGAAATTCAGCCCACAGAACGCGGCGCTGCGTGCTGGAGGCAGATTACTGTGCTTCTCTGGACCAAATTCCGGTCCGCAATTGCGTGTCGACACGCTTTCCGGCCGCACGCGCTCGAGCCAGTCGGGCTTCCAGCGCTAAAGCCGACTCCATATGGCTTTTTTGTACAATTTTCTCCAATTGTTCTTAGTTCCCAGTTTCCAAAACCCACCTAGAGTCAGCAGATCGGCGGCTGTGGCGCTGGAAGCTTTTCCGACCTGGGAGCGTGCGGCCGCAAAGCGTGTCGAGACGTGATTGCGGACCGGAATTTGGCCCAGATACGCACAGTACAAATGAATTTCCCTAGTATCGCCAAGTAGATTTTTGAACGTTTGAATTTCGTCGTGTGAATAAACTTCTTCAAGCAATTAAGGATCATATGAAATCTAAAAAGTCGCCGGTGAGAATCGGGAAACTGACTTCTGTTCGGCCTTCAACACACAACGCGTCTGCCCGAGTTCTCCCATCTCTGGTACCACCTAGACTCTCTCTGGGAACCCGTTAGTACACCGCTTTAAAAGGGCGTTTCCATAGTAATTTTTAAGACTGCCCCTTTGGATATTTTAGGATCAAAAAGTCGAAATCGTGGAATGTCCTATAATGATTCTAATCTTAAAGGCAGAGTTCACGATAAAAAACCACTTTATAGTTTTCGATGTTTTTTGGGTAGGTAAGTCCACTAAGAAAAGGCTAATAGGGAAAAGTACTCAAGAGCACTCAAGTACAGGAGAAAAACTGTTTAAAGGCACTGTTCGCGATAAGAATCGCTTTTCTGATTTTTTGCCTATCTTGAAACCGGTCCCATTCTGATTCCAATGATGCTTCTGGAATCGTACAAGACCTTCTGGGAATGGAGTTATGGTCCCTCAAAAATTGAGCTAGGGAAAATGGTGGACGAGTTGTCCGAGGCTTGTAACTTCCGTCTTTTGCAACCGATGTATGCGAGCTGACCTGAGTAAAGAGAGAAGTTGAGAATGAAGGGAAGAACGGGGCTTTTGATCGGAAACCATCGCTCAACTCACGATTTCGAGCGTTCCTTTGTTCACGTCGAGGGGCGGGAAGAGGCGGGATTTGCCCACAGCGGCGGGGTTTTCCCACTTTTCTAATCCGTTTTGCGGCTCCTGGGTAGCTTTTCGTCCCGTTTTTTCGACGCTGTTCTGCTTCTGAGAGCCACGAGGAGCGTCTGTCATGGAAAATTCAAGGACGAAGTTTATCGCGAACAGTGCCTTTAAAGACATTTCTGAAAAAAAATTATTATACCTGTTTCGGGAGACTGCGTACAGCGCATCGAACCTAACGTCGGATAAATGGTTTCGCACTTCAAAACTCTTAGGTAAGTGGCTTTGATTTCTGTTTCCTGTACGAAAAATTCTTTAAAATCAAGAGGGGTCAATGTACATGCTGCGATGTTAGAACCTTTCGTAATGAAGAATATTCGAAAAACCGGTGCCTGTTCCTACAGCACGAACGCAGGACAACTGTTATAGGACGTGGGCGGGGTGGCCTAATGGGTCGGCTGGCCCACGAGATTTTCTCCCACATCCCAACATAGCTACGTTGGGTGGAGCCATGCACTTCACCAACCTTCACCTCTGGGCAGGTGAAGTGGGGAACCTTCACCATTGGAAAAACCGGTGACAACCGGTGAAACGCCCCGAAAAAGAATGAAGGTGACCCAACACTCATGCGATTCATTTTCAAGATTTGATGGGTTTCATTGCCGATTTTTCGTCCACAACTTTTTTCTCCTAGAAGATAGCCTTTTGGTGAAGGTAGTTTTCGGAATCCCCGTAACATTCTGCATCGAATATCGTTTTCAGTTTGGAAAAGTATTTTCTCGATCCTTCAGCCAAATTCATTTTACGAAACACCCATTTTTCGCCTATAACTCTTTAACCGTTGAAGATAGGGTTTTGGTGAAGGTTGTTTTTGAAATCTACGTAAAATTCTGCGTCGAATGATATATCGGGTTCCTAACTTTGCCTGCTCCATAAGCCAACCAGGTCGGTGGAGCCGAGCTCCATAGTTATCTCCATAGGGTGCTCTCGCCTCTAGGGTGTAAGTAGGAGACGAAGAGTTCTCCTGGAGCCTACAACGGGGCTCGGCTCCACCGACCTGGCTGACTTATAGGGCAAGTAAAGTTAGGAGCCTAATATATCATTCGACGCAGAATTTTACGCAGATTTCAAAAACAACCTTCACCAAAACCCTATCTCCAACGGTTATAGAGTTACAGGCGAAAAACCGGTGTTTCGTAAAACGAATTAGGCTAAAGGATCGAGAAAATATTTTTCCAAACTTGAAACACCCGTCCACGCAGGATCCCATCGTGATTCCAGAAACAACCTTTACCTGAGGTCTATCTCCAAGCAAAAAAAGTTATGGACGAAAAACCGATAATTTCAGGCGAAAAAAAATGCACTTTATAAACTGAAATCGGCTGGCAGAAGGGGAACGTATTTTTTAAAACTGAAAACGCTAGTCGATGCAGAATTTTATGGGGATTCCAAAAACAACCTTCACCAAAGGGCTTTCTTCTAGGATAAACAAAAGTTATGGACGGAAAACTGATTGATTTCGGTGAAAGAATCGTTATTTCATAAATTAAATTCGGCTGAGAGATTGGGAACGTATTTTTCTCAAACTGAAAACATTATTCGAGGCAAAATTTCATTAGGATTTTGGGTACAACTCCGTTCAAAGATTCATCTTCAAGAGCAAAAATATTATGATCGAAAAACCGATAGTTTTTCAAAAATCGCTTGAAAAAAATTTCCAAAAAATTTTGACTCCAAGAAAGCTCAAAGGAAATTTTTCATGACGTAGGCAGATTATTTCATTAAAAAGTTAATTTCTAAAGGAGGTCATCTAACGAAAAAATATTCAAAAATTAATGATTATGAATGAAAATATATGGAATGCAAGAAAAAGAGGATTAAGAAAACGTTAAATTTTGAAGTTGCAAGACTATAGGGAACCTTCACCATTTCCCATCCAGGTATTCTATACAACCTTCACCTCTCGGACCGCTGTCTCCACCCCAAGGAACCTATGCTTCCCAACCGTTTTTCGTCGCACTTTCGTTCTCATTCTCCTTAGAGAGATCCAAAGCTTACATTTTAGCCAAAAAAAGGGCAAATTTTTCATAGTGAACACTGCCTTTTATGATTATTGGATTATTGGCTGGAATCACATCTGTGTTACCGAATGAGAGCTGCAGGCAATGAGCAGCGACAAAACGTGGGAATGAGGCGATCCTTTTTTCGGGTATATCTCCTTTCCGGCGCTTTTTGGCCTTTTCTCTTCCGTTTCCGAAACTTTTGAGAAAGATTTCCGCACAGCACTGCTCTGTACTATTATAGCCTCTTCTAGTAGACAATTTTGTGAGAGCATATGCTACTATTTCACATGCTTAAACCACCCCCCTCTCCCATCTTCCCCATTCCCTTCACAACTTTTCTGCAAATCTCCCATTTGACTACACTGCTGCAAATCTTTGTTCCACCTACGAGCAGCTATAGTGGTCCAAGGAAGATGCTCACGTCACTTTTTTTTTACTTATGTCGACCTCATCGGCTGGATACGGCCGCTTCATAGCAACGGGATCAACGTGGCGTGCAATGCAGCCCGGAAAATCCCATTATTTCTTGCACGGTCCCAACAAGTAAGCTTTAGACTTCTTCTGGCCTTATCCTTAGGCGTTCTCCTAAACTATGTATTTAAAAACCGAAGGGTGTTATTTTCCAACGATAGCTAAATCGATGAAAAGGCAGTGTTTGCCACGGCGGTCGATCATGGTTCATGATCGAAACCGAACTGATCGGCTGTGCCTTTAACCCCGCACACTTAGCCGCCAATGATCGCATCCCATACATTCGCTAGACTGGTTTTTGTGAGGGAACTATTTATAAGTCCTAACGCGGTGCTACGACGAACGTGTGACAGCCGTTCTGGCGATAGACTGCCACCATTCTTATAATGCTGGTCTTTTGCTAGATGACATACCTAAGGCTCATGACAACGCAGTGGGATACCAAAGACCTCACGGATTCTACCGCAACGTCGCTTAAAATCGCCGGGTCGGACACAAAGTTAGTATTTTGCAATGTTTCACCAATCATACTGATTTCAGCACAATGGTCCATGAAGATACTAGACCCAAGAAGTTTGTGCCTTACACACTACAACAACTGCAAAAGGGTGACGGTTAGTTTATGAGGAACAGTTGGGCGCCGTGCATACTTCCGCCGCCGAGCGGCGCGGCATAATGCAATCCTATAATATCGATCGGGCCGCGCCGCGTGATCGATATTAGGGGTAGTTTACACTTCCGCCTACCGCGCGAGCAATATAACTTCGCCGAGTCGCTTCGTGGCCGAAGTACAGGCCATAAAACGGCCAATGTCTCACCGTCGACTGCGTACCACGCGCTGCGCGACCGCACGTGCGTCAGAAGCAGACGAGTTTTGGCCGCCGCGCGACGAGTTTCGGCCGTCGCGCGGCGGCTAGAACTCGTCGCGCGGCGGCCAAAACTCGTCGCGCGGCGGCCAAAACCCGTCTGCTTCCGACGCGCGTGCGGTCGCGCAGCGCGTGGCTCGCAGTCGACGGTGAGACATTGGCCGTTTTATGGCCTGTATAAACGACCCCTTACAGAAAATATCTGTGCCGCGCCGCTCAGCGGCTAGAGTATAAACGACTCCTTAGGATGCTATTCCTTCTCCTAGTTTTTGCATACAGTCGGTGACCAGTGCGTAAACTTTTATTTACAATCCACCGCCTCATAAAAAACGTGGTGCGGTTCAGGGTCCAGCAAGCCGTTGCGCAGAAGCTTCCCAGAGATACGATCCCCGCCACACCAAGCGGCCTAATTTTTTCTAAACACATTGAATTTTTTATGATTCCCCCTAGGTTGGAAAATTTCATACAATTCTGAGACAGGAAAAGACGAAAAAATCAAATTTTTGCTACTCGAACATATTGTTTGAATCACTCAAGATTAAGGCAGGTTAGGTGGCAAACCGACGTGGGCCCCCCCCCTGGACCCTGGGCCGGCTGCGACCGGCCAACAAAATAAAAATACTGGGTGGATTCATTTACGCTTCATATAAACCCCGAAAAGCTTCCGTTTCCAGTTCCAAAAGACCGTCCTATTCACATATTCACTGAAGGCGTGTTCGACATGTTCCACTATGGTCACATACGACAGTTACGGCAGGTGAAAGAGGCATTTCCAAACGTGAAGGTGACCGCCGGAGGTGAGGCCTTAGTTCAGAGCAATTCAGTCAACGATTGCCACCATTCAAACCATCAAATTTTTCTGCATACCTGTCCAGTCGCCATATTACTTGCTGGAGAAGCGCTCTTAAAACCAATGAACCATTCCTGAAGATGGCAACTGAACATGCATTCTCGATGCTACGTCTTGAATTGAAAAACGATTCAGCTGACCTTCAGCGAAAATTTCAACAGAGCGAAAATTTCAACATCAAGTCTAACGACATGTCAACTCATGTCAACGAGTCATGTCAAGTCATGTCAAGTCATGTCAAGACATGTAAAGTCATGCCAAGTCATTTCAAGTCATGTCAAGTCATGTCAAGTCATGTCAAGTCATGTCAAGTCATGTCAAGTCATGTCAAGTCATGTCAAGTCATGTCAAGTCATGTCAAGTCATGTCAAGCGATGTCAAGTCATGTCAAGTCATGTCAAGCCAAGTCGTGTCAAGCCAAGTCATGTGAAGTCATGACAAGTCATGTCGTCATGCCAAGCCAAGTCATGTCAAGTCATGTCAAGTCATGTCAAGTCATGTCAAGTCATGTCAAGTCATGTCAAGTCATGTCAAGTCATGTCAAGTCATGTCAAGTCATGTCAAGTCATGTCAAGTCATGTCAAATCGTGTCACTCAAGTTAGGTTATGCTATGTTATGATGGAATGTTGGGTTGTGTTATGTGACAGATCTTTTCTAGCAAGCAGTACTTTGTACGCACCTATATATGTGCTCTTTTCAACCATGAAACTGCACTAAAGAGGAACTGGGGGAACTATTATCGCGTTTGTTATCAGCATGAGTTAGAGAACAATTTCGCTCTCTGACCACACGTTGTTTTACAGCCCTAAGTGTATGCTTTCTCCCTAAATGTCACTTCTTATCGAACAATTATGTCTTCTTTCCGCTATTGCAAGAATGAAATTTGGTTAAAAAAAATCGAGCAGCTCCAACCTCAAAAAATATTTAAAAGACACAGAAGGTCAGCGGAAATCGGAAAGAACGGCCTTAATGTTTTTACCCTGAGTGCGAGAAAATAGGTAGGGAGTGAGGTAAAAACGTTCTCAGACAGTTACCAACAGGTGGGCCTGCGCCCACAGGAATATTCCTCCTCAACAGCAGTTCAATGCATGCTCGTATCCGGTTGCGGCGAATTGTCATACTACAGATTGCAACAGCTAGTGCAGCACTTCCTCTCGGACTCGAAAACTTATAGGAGCAGAAACAGTTGCCATAGCAACACTAAAACAGACGCTATGCTATTGGCAACAACAGTTGCTGTCCTGTTGCTAAGAGAGAGGTGGAGAAGTTTGTTCAGCTAAGAATAGACAGATTTGGAAGTAGCATCGTGGAAAAGCTACGAGCAAACTCACCACAATGATGCAATAATAAGAAACTTCATCTGTTTAGCAACACTTTTAGAGATCTTTCTTCGATAATCATTCCTCAGGTAATTCAATTACGACTCCTTTGTAAGAAGCACACAACCTATCCCACAATGAGCTTGGAATCCTGGAATCTTCATTTCCATAAAGATAGTTCCGACATCAAAATTCAGTAAAAAGTGGCAGAAGTTGAGTGTAGGTCCCTTCTACGACACCTTCGGATCTATAGAGTCGGTCTGAATGAGACTGTCCGCCCACGCGGTCGGCTTGCGGGTCATCTCAGAGAGGAACTGCCCCTCCGGCTCCGCAATAGTGCCGCTTAGGAGCCTAGAGGCACCGAAGCGGCACTATCGCGGAGCCGAAGCGGTGATGCGATGCCGCTTCGGCTTCGCTATAGTGCCGCAGCAGCTCCGGGGGAGTATCTGATATGAAGTTATTTAAGAGTGGTAATACAATTAGGGAGGCCCAAGAACAAAAATACGCATCTGCGGTCATTACGTCATCTGCCTAATGAGGACAGAGGTTACCGCCGCTTTTGCGCCCAAGGAAAATACGGAATGTACTTCAGACTTGGGTAATTGAACCGGCGACAACTTCGTTTCACCACACAGGATACTACATCGTACTCCACGCGGGTTTACTGCTGCATCCTCGCGGAGCCGGCGCGGTTCTAACGCGGAGCCACTGCGGTACTATCGCGGCGATTTCGAGGCTCAAAGCACGGCAACAAATCGTGTGATCACGCCGCTGCGGTACTATCGCGGAACGATCGCGGTACAGTCGAGGGTCGCGGTACTTTCCCGGCATTGACGCGGCAAACTTTCTTAGAGATGCGGCAGTCGTGAGGGAACCCTTCGAACTTGTGAATCGATTAGTAAGAATGTTAAGCGAATAGTGATTAGAATAACAGCCAGTTGCTTGCAGCCGTGATGAAATCGTTTGAAAAAATGCCTTCCCGGCGGTCGCTCGACACGCACGCCGACCGCGTGTGCGAACAGTCTCATGCAGACAAACATTGCGGTCTTCTTCACAGCTTGGGGTTAAAAACCAAATTCTTTACGTGCATATCCGTCAAATACTATAAAAAGAATGTTATACACCGGTAAGATTGAAATTTCCGACCCGGACGATATATAACAGCTGTTCAAAAGGCCAAAGTTGAAAGCTTGAAAAATCGACAAATTCTGTTGGCGAATTCTTCCGCTACAACCTTGTCTACAGAAGTATAACGGCAGAGCACTCTTCGACACGGCTTCACGCCATAAGGGGTCCGCAGAGTTGAAGTCGCGGCGTTGCTCGCAGCGACGAACAGCACTGGATGATGCAATATCGATTACATTCGGCGACGATGGCGACCGACGCGGCATGAAGGGCGACCAGGGCGCACCGCAGAGTGTATTGACGCCACGACGGCCCTCCACCACTGCCAGTGAGCGGCAACCGACGCCGCGACGATAATGTTACGAAACATTTTTGTCGCCGTGTCAAGGCTGACGCTCGGCGACCACTCGCCGGTGTCTGCAACTCTGCAGACCCCTATAACATCACTCATGCCACGCAAACTCCCGCCATCGTCATGAGGGGTCTGCAAAGTTTAAGAGACCAGCGAGTGGTCGCCGAGCATCAGCCTTCACGCGGCGACAAAAATGTTGTGAAACATGGTCGCGGCGTCGATTGCCGCTCGCTGGCAGTGATGTAGGGCCGTCGCGGCGTCAATACACTCTGCGGTGCCCCCTCGTCGCCTTTCACGCCGCGTCGGTCGCCATCGTCGCCGAATGTAATCGATATTACATCACCCAGTGCTGTTCGTCGCTGTGAGCAGCGACGCGACTTCAACTCTGCAGACCCCTATAGGTTCTCCGTGGCTCCATGACATTGCTTACTCGCGTGCGTACGCGTCGCGGTCCGCTGAGTGTCGCGCGCGCGGCGAACGCTAGAAACCCACCATCGTCTGGAAGAGTATAAGACTGGATGGCTTTCGTTTCTGGCCAGAAAAGAAGCTCCAGAACATGTTAATTCATCTGATTTCACCTAAACGGGCGTAGCGCGCGACACTTACAGACCGCGAGGCAGCACACATGGGTGAACAACGTCCGCCAATCGGTTTTCTGTGCTGAAAATCATTGTAATTTTTGAATAACGCATTTCTTATAGTTTACCCTCCTATTTCCGATTGCAGTATGCTGTGACGAATTGGTGCGCAAGTACAAAGGCGGTCCATTGGTCATGACCTACGAGGAACGCCTGGCTTCTGTGGCCGAGTGTAAATACGTGGACAACGTGATCGACCACGGAATGTTCTATCCGACGGTTGAGCTACTCGACGAGCTACAGGTACTTGCATGAACTATCCTAATGCAGCAGGCAGACCTTCTTAATAGCTAATTCAAGCGTGGGCTTTAGCCAACCATAGTAGCTGAGATGATCGACATATACGTGATCCCCTGATTTACGCAAAAAAATCTTTCCAGGCCGACTTGATTGCTCACGACGCGATTCCTTATCTCTGTCCGGATAGTGATGATTGCTACAAGCCATTCAAAGATCTCGACCGCTTCCTCACAACACAAAGGTAATCAAGATATCGAGCGCTAAAGGGGATACGCGCATGACGAAATGGCCTTTTTGTTGGGTTGATCTATGAGTTTCCACGTTTTTTTCATGTATCTCGAAATTTTGGAAATTCTCTCAACATGCACCATTTCAAAGAAAATTTGTTGCTCCTGAAAATGGTGAAACTATTTTGTTTTTGACTGACTTCAATTTTATCCATTTTGGATCCATAAAAAAGAGCATAAAACGAAAAACCTCCGGATTATCAATCCGCAAATCTGTTTTATTTTAAGAGTTGTTTTTTGTTTCATGAATACTTTACTATTAAAAACGCGAGAATTCCGAAAATTTCGGTGGCATGCTTTAGGTCCTTCGAGAGAGAATGATCCGCTCTGAACAATGGTGTGACTCGGTTTTAAAAAATAATTCTTTTTCTCGATTCGGACCGAAAATTCGTATCCTTTTTGACCCTCTACTCTACCGATCACAAAATCGACAGAATTGAAGACAGTCAGAATAACTGATTCCGCCATTTCAAAGAGCAAATATGTCCTGTCAAATGGTATACACTGCGTATCATAAAGATAGGACACCCCCTGAATTTGTCGGTCTCGTGTTTGTTGAGCAAGATAGGTCTTTTTCGTTAATACTACTGTGATCAGGGTGTAAAATAACCCCAGTATACTTCTTTTGAGTTAGGTCGAATGTTTGGGGACTTTTCTATTAGGTTGTCCGATAAGTTCTTGCCGTTTTTTTAGATTGAAAAATTAGCGATCGAAATGAAATTTTTTGGTACAATGTTTTGTGTTATTCGAAAGAGAATTTTTCGCTCTACAAGAAAGTCTATTTGGTTTTTTTTGTTTCGATTAGTTTTTGTTAATTTTTAGAGCATTTAAATGGAGTGTCAAGTCGACAAAAACGAGCATTTTCGACACCATCTACTTTTTGCGTTTAACCGAGGTGCCAAAGCCACGGAAGCTGCTAGAGAGATTTGTGCCGTATACGGAGAGGGTGCCATAGCTGAAAGAACTGCTCGATATTGGTTTGCGAAGTTCAAAAGTGGCAATTTCGACCTCAAGGACGCATCTCGTTCCGGGCGACCAAGTGAGTTTGATGAAGAGCGTTTGGATCAACTTCTGCACGAAGACGCGCGTCAAACAACCAGAGAATTGGCTAAGCGTATAGGATCCAATAAATCAACAGTAGCAGAACATCTCCACTCAATGGGAAAGGTTCAAAAACTCGGAGCTTGGGTGCCGAACGTATTGAGCGAAAACAATAAAAATCAACGATCCACCATTGCTGCCAGTTTGCTTGCTCGTCATCTCTCAACTCATGGACATAAGCAAAGATTTCTTTATCGCATCGTCACCGGTGACGAAAAATGGTGTCTCTACGTCTACATGAAGCAGCGCAAAGCATGGTTAAGCCCGGAAAAACAAGCGACCCCGCGAGCGAAGCAAGATCTTCATACACGGAAGACAATGTTGTGTGTATGGTGGGACTGGGTAGGCATTATCCACTGGGAATTGCTTGCTCGCAACCAAACAGTTAATGCGGAACTTTATGTTCAACAGATGCAACGATTAAACAACGCCATCCAGCAAAAACGACCTGATAGGCAATATGGCGACCTTCTGCAACACGACAATGTCCGTCCCCACATTGCCATTATGACCAAGGAGGCGATTCAAACCCTTGGTTGGGAAGTGCTGCCACATCCTCCATACTCTCCAGACCTAGCGCCATCGGATTTCCACCTCTTCCTATCTCTTTCAAACGCTTTGCGCGGCGTTTCGTTCAATAATGACGTCGAATTACGGGTGTGGTTAGAAGAATTTTTCGAATCGAGGCCGGACGATTTCTACCGAGGAGGAATCGAAAAACTCGTTGAACGTTGGGAGCAAGTCATAACAAACAACGGAGAATACATTATTGATTAAATTGTTGTTATTTTATGTTTAAAAAGAAAGTTATAAAAAATTAAAAAAAAAACGGCAAGAACTTATCGGACAACCTGATAGAATAAATTAATGTTTTGAATCGCGTATCAATAAGATAGGACACCCCTAGGGTAAATTGGATTTCTCGTTCGATAGAATTTTGTGATTACAAATCTAGTGGACGACTGGCCTTCCTCGCACCTTTACTGCAACAAATACTCGATTTCTTATTCTTTGGACAAAACTGTTCTGCCTTCGCAAGTCGATCTTGCTCCATTTCTCGGTTATTGCCTGTTGGAGTGCAGAAATCGAGAGAAAGCGCACGCCTCTGACTCAGACCCGACGAACTAAAGTATTTCAGAGATTCTCCATTTTTTTGAGATCAGAACTGTATACAAACCAGTCTGGACAAGATAGTTATTGCCGAGCAAAGAAGCCGACCTCAGACCTGCTCAGGTGAACTTTCTGATTGTCCTGCTAGGAACTGCAGCTTCTTCGCCCGATAACATGGGTAATTGAGAGTACGTGTTACTCTGACATCCTCTGGTACTCACTGAAGATCATCCGACTGCTGGCGAACGCAAGCTGTAGATGTCCTTGACGGACAAATGCTCTGACAGATTATGGGAGATCTGCGACCGCAGTTCCGACGGCTGAAGAGAACAGCTACTTCGACTATTTGTGCTTTAGCGATGGTTTCTGACGACAAGGAATTTTCCTCGGTAGGTCAGATGATCGGGAGTGCTACTAAAGGAATTCGAGACTAGGTGCTGTCCAATTTATCCGTCGGAACTGCGGTCGCAGATCTCCAGTAATCTGTCAGAGCACTTGTCCGTCAAGGACGTCTACAGCTTGCGTTCGCCAGCAGTCGAATGATCTCCAATGAATACCAGGGGATGCAAGAGTAACATATATTTCCATTTACCTATGCTATCGAGCGACAAAGTTGCAGTCTCTAGCAAGACAATCAGAACGTTCATATGATCAGGTCTGAGGTCGGCTTCTTTACTCGGCAATAACTATCTTGTCCAGAGTGGATAGTCTACAGTTCTGATCTCAACAGAATGAAGAATCTCTGAAATACTTTAGTTGGTCGGGTCTGAGCCAATGGTCGTCGATATCTCTCGATTTCTGCGCTCCAACAGGCAATAATCGAGAAATGGAGCAAAATCGACTTGCAAAGGCAGATCAACTCGGTCGAAAATTCACGAAATCAAGTATTTGCCCCAGTAAAGGTGCGAGGAAGGCCAATCGTCCATTAGATTTGCAATCAAACAATTCTATCGAACGAGAAATCCATATTACCCTAGGGGTGTCCTATCTTTTTGATTTTTGATTCAAATAATAAATTTATTCTAGAAAAGTCCCCAAACATTCAACCTAACTCAAAAGAAGTATACAGGAGTTATTTTACAACCTGATCACAGCAGTATTAACAAAAAAAGACCTATCTTGCTCAACAAACACGAGACCGACAAATTCAGGAGGTGTCCTATCTTTATGACACGCAGTGTATATAACATGTTAAAAAAAAGATTCAGATCTCCAGAGAAATTTCCGATTGAAAAAAAAACGCGGGAGCTTACTCCTCAACCCAATACATCATTCCGAAGTCGGAAAAAAATTTCAGCATTTTTAAAGATTCAAAAGATTCTTTTTTTTCACTCTCCGGAACGTTTTGGAAGCAAACTAAAGACTTGCGGCCAACGAAATACAGGACACGGCTCGTCACTCCTCTAAATCGAAGGCTACCCAATCCCAGTAAGTCCACGGGTGAAAGATACGCAACCTGAAAATGCGCTTACCAGGCTCGCGTTGGTCCGCGGACCAGCATGACTACACGGGACCGTTATTCTTTTTTCAGCACATTTCGAGAACACAGAGAGGAGACGTTAAGAAAAATCTGAAAAAAATTATTGTAGGTACTGTGCTTCTCTGGGCCGAATTGCGTCTCGATACGCTTTGCAGCCGCAAGCGCTCGAGTCAGTCAAGTTTCCAGCGCCAAAGCCGACTCGATATGGCTTTTTTATACAGTTTTCTCCGATTTTGTTAAGTTTCGAGTTTCCAAAACCCACCTAGGGTCAACAGCTTGGCGGCTGCGACGCTGGAAACTCTTCCGACTCGAAAGCGCGCTGCCGCGAAGCGTGTCGAGACGAAATGGCAGACCGAAATTTGGCCCATAAATGACCAACTGGGTAAAGAGGATCGGTTGACGTATGCTAGGGCATACGAAAATCTAATTTAAGGTCGTCAAATCGCTTCCGAGTCATTTGGGCCGAAATAAAATGTCATTCTACTGTGCTTATCTGGGCCAAATTCCGGTGCGCAAATGCGTCTCGGCACGCTTTGCGGCCGCACGCTCTCGAGTCAGAAGAGCTTCCAGCGCCGCAGCCGCCGATCTGCTGACTCTAGGTGGGTTTTAGAAACTGGAAACTAGGAAAAATTGGAGAACATTGTATAAAAAACCATATCGAGTCGGCTTTGGCGCTGGAAACCCGACTGACTCGAGCGCGTGGGGCCGCGAAGCGTGTCAAGACGCAATTGCGGACCGGAATTCGGCCCAGATAAGCACAGTATGGGTGCAGAGAAGAGCCGAATAAAAATTTCAAAAGTAGGGAATAGGTTTTAGGAAATCGGGCGCGAAACGCCTGAAAATGAGCGGAAAAACGGTTTTCGGAACGCGAAACTCCGCCCATCCCTGATGCTCTAACAGTTTTGGATGAGAAATAGCCCAGAAATAGCACACCAGGGACCGCAGCGACTCTTTGTGGGCTATTTCGCGGCTAATGCTCTGCCGAGGCCACCTTGTCCGCGGAATAGCCCACCAGGAGCAGCTGCGGAGCCGATTCGGAGTCGCTGCTCCGCATCACCTGTGCCTGATCCTGAGGTGTAAATAAAGAAGTTGCTCTAAAAGATGGAGATCACTGATGATTCAAATGTAATGTTTCAGAACCGAAAACATCTCCACCACGGATCTCATCCAACGGATAGTCGACCACTGCGAGATGTTCCGCGAGAGGAACATTAAACGTGAAAAATATGGATAATCCTGTTTCTATACTTCAATGTCGATGCTACAAAACCCTCGCTTACATGTGTAAAAAACGGGACAGAAACGTAAACCCGACGAAAGAAGCTTGTTCTTTCCTTGAGTTGAGCGTTTTTCCAAAATTTTGATATGACTCCAGTTTCTCACAAATCAATGCGGCTCGAACGACTTGGTCGGAAAGCGTGCTGGGACGCGTGTTAGCGTCCCAAGCGTGCTTTTTTTCAAAACTTGCTTCACACTGGATTTTTTCGGATCTGGAAAAATCTTCAAAATCCTGTTAAGAAGAGCTACCCAGCGGCATGATAGCTAGGGCTTCAGGTTGAACAAAAACGTTTGGGCGAAATTCTTAGTGAGCCATACAGTATATAAATACAGTAAGCGTCTGCACAGCGCTATCCTCTGATTCCGAGCCAAATTTACTCTGTTCCTTCGCGCGCTTGTGCGGAGCGAGGGTAGCGACAGCGAGAGTGTGGAGAGAAGGAAACGCAGCAAATGCCCGCAGACGTACGCGATGAACGGAAAAAAATTTCACTCCGAAACAGGGGATATGTGTACCCTACAACGACCCGAAATTCACACTCCAAACTTTTTTGTTCAAATTTATACCCTAGCAAGGATTGAACTGCTGTATAGCGCTCCTCACCTGGATCTCATGTAACTTTTCAAATCTAGAAAAAGTTGATTTTGAAGAAAGTTATTCGAAAAGAACGCGAAACGCGTCACCGCGCGCCTTCCGACCAGATCCAGCCAGCGGTAGTGTACTGTGCTTCTCTGGCCCAAATTCCGGTCCGCAATTACGTCTCGACACGCCTTGCGGCCGCGCGCTTTCGAGTCGGAAGAGTTTCCAACGCCGCAGCCGCCGATTTTTTGACTCTAGGTGGGTTTTGGAAACTGGAATCTAGACAAAATTGGAGAAAACTGTACAAAAAAGCCACATCGAGTCGGCTTTGGCGCTGGAAACTCTTCCGACTTGAAAGCGCGCGGTCACAAAGCGTGTCGAGACGCATTTGCGGACCGGAATTTGGCCCAGATAAGCACAGTATATTGCATATCATGCGAACAGCCATGTACGGTTAGTTTGAGTGTATTTATTTCAATTGTTTCTTCCCTCCGATTGTGATACGTAGAAGTCAGGATTGCAAGAGTGGCTTTAAATTATGAATAGATTATTTATATTTATATGCAACTCTCTTCCTTGTGATACCTTCTTTGTATTAAATTGTGCTAGATGTTTTGTTTTTTCCGGATCTCTTGTATGACCCATAGCCAACACTGAAATTAGCTGGCATACTAGTCTGGAAACCAAAAGAAAATCCACCAAAACTCTTGAACACCCTATCCGGGGGCGGCAAGCATGAACGCTGCGAAGCAGGTCAGGAAGCCGCTCCGCGTCCTCCGTGCGAAGCGTCGAGCCAGAGGTGACCCGTAAACATGTCGCCCCCTTTGTGGAAGGACGCAACCCCACCACGCACGGTGAACTCCCCGCCTCAATGTTTTTGTTTTAAATTTTATTCGTGCTTAACTTCGGTCTCTTTTGATTTCTTCTTTATAGTTACTTATTTTTTGAATAATTTTCCCGTTTGGCTCTGAAGTTTCACAGAAGTAAAGCCGTTCTAAATAAAGACCAAATCAAAAAAAGCTGTTAGGCGTGGGGTTTGCTGTATGTAGTGAGTTTGAATCCCAACGTCAAGCCGACGGCATGTTTTTCGGGTCACCTCTGGCTCGACGCTTCGCACGGAGGACGCGGAGCGGCTCCCTGACCTTCTCCGCAGCGTTCATGCATGCCGCCCCGGGTGATTCCAAATGGAGACCCGTGCAGCAACGTGCACAGTAGCAGTAGTCTAGAATATACTGACGTGTGAAAACCTGTTTTTAACAAGTTTTACCGAGTTAAAACGTGTCGTTTTCTCTTCACATTTTTGTACTGAAGAATCGGAATTCACGGTTGTACGTCTCTGCAAAGGTGTCCAGTTGGCAACAGCCCCCTACCCGCCTTTGAATGTGGGAAGAAATTTTGTCATTGTTATTAATCTCCATTTTCATGAACAAAGGTTTATAAAACTTTATCGACACATGATTGTCTATGAATCCAGTCCAGCGTTTTAGAACTAAAGAAGAGTATTTAAATCAAATCCAAGAGAAAATTATCAAGATGTGCTCGAGCCAGGTAAGAATCCGTGAGCCATTTCACAAAACTGAAGCCATAATCAGCAGGGAAAAGATTTCGTTACCAAAGTGTCCATCTTTTTCTCTGAGAAAAATTACCGCTGCGGCTCCGCGATAGTGACGCTTCCGAGCCAACAGGCACCGAAGCGGGACTATCGCGGAACCGTGTCGGGACTATCGCGGAACCGTGTCGGGACTACCGCGGAGCCGTGGCAAAATTACAGCGGAGCCGTAGCGGTGATGCGGCAGTGCCGCTTCAGCTCCGCGATAGTGCCGCAACGGCTCCGGAAGAGTATCTCACACGAGGTTATTCAAGAATTATCATTAAACTAGGGGGAGCCTAAAAACAAAAATACGCACCTGCGGTCATTACGTCATCTGTCTAGTAGGGAAAAAGATTACCGCCGTTTGGCTCCCAAGGAAATACGTAATGTACCTCAAACTTGGGTAATTGAACCGGCGATAACTTCGTTTCACCCGACAGTATAGTAGATCGTACTCCACGCGGGTTCACTGCTGCATCCTCGCGGAGTCGGCGCGGTTTTAACGCGGAGCCGCTGCGGTACTATCGCGGCAATGTCGAGGCTCAAGACACGGCAACGAAATTACCTGATCACAGAGCCGTTGCGGTACTATCGCGGCAATGTCGAGGCTCAAGACACGGCAACGAAATTACCTGATCACAGAGCCGTTGCGGTACTATCGCGGGACTATCGCGGCACAGTCGAGGGTCGCGGTAATTTCCCGGCACTGACGCGGCAAATTTTCTCAGAGTTAGCAGGAGTCATTTCGCTGCTAATGGAAGCAGCACAGAGTACCTTAAAGGCATCTTAAGCGCGGAAAACCATACATAAGACACTTTTCACGTTTTGGTACAGCTTGGCCTCTACAGTGAGTGAGAATGTCGAAAGATCCACTGAAAAAACCTCAATTTTCAAAGAAAAACTAGCTAGAATACACTTTAAAATGGGTTAGAAGTTCACGCCAAAATAGTTTTTGAGGTTTTTTTCTCATGTGGAGCTTGTCCCATAATTTTTTTCCATATTTTTTGACGGCCGCGTGAAAATTCTATGAAAAGTGATAGATGATCAACTCCACAGCTATTTCAGGTGGCCGTGACATTTGAGGGGACCAATTTCAGAGCCTCAAGTTTTGTGGATGTTGTCGGCTGGGCTGAACTGCTTCATTATACACAAGAAATTTCAAGTGATCTCCAGTGCGCATGCCTAAAATTTTTGAAATAAGAGCATGATTTCAGATAGCTTGAGAAGAGAACCACCCTGAATTTACGATTTTCGCCGCGAAAATAACACAGCCCCTGACCCCACGCTGGTCCGTTGACCAAGTGGAGCTTGAATCTGTTAGACTCCCCTTCAAAACTCCAACTGTTCCACCTTTCCACACGTAGTACAGCTTGATCGATAATGAAGTCTTCAAGAGCGAACATCAATGTGGCTGCGTGGAGGAGACGATGCCGTCGACCCCCATGGCGCAGTGCGTGTGCGCGGCGGCTCTGCGACCGCACTCGCAAGCTCAATCCCCACCAATCGCGTCCGCAAGGGACAGCTCAGCCCACAAGTGGCTTTCGCTGTATAATGCTGGCGCTAGATCGTAGAGACGTACATGTTGCTTGCGGTATGTGAATATGATACTGAGAGTGTCAATTACATCCCACATTTTTGGGAGTTTTTCCACTCCGATTCGCAAAATACTTGTGTGGATGCCTTTTGATGATAAAATGTACGAATTATACGATGCATCAGGCAACAAATCAAAACACAGTCGCACAATTATCTTTTCTTAATTTTGTAAGCAGCTTCAAACTGGTACCTACCTCACTTTTAGAATATTCGAGAAGTCTAGTTTTTATTCTGCACTCACACGCAAAATTTCAGCTTAGCAGATCGCCTACGTGTAAAGTACTGCTCGCTTGAAGGCAGGGTCCGGGCAGAATTTCGATTCTGAGATTTTCCGCTGAATCTGTGCTCATGGTACAGGTAGTCCGAAGGAACATGCGAAAACTGCGTTAAAACCGGTCTTCTTCGAGTTATTCCAGCCACTTCCGTTAGCCGATGATCCAGAAAAGTCATCAGAAAGGTGTGGCCATCCTCCATTTTTTAGCGGTTGTCTGCGCATTCTTCAAAAGTGCTGTGTAATTATCGGCCATTCCAGCCATGATTATCATGCTGTGAATACCGTAATCCCTGACTTTCAGGCTGTTTTCTCCAAAAATCCGGACTTAGAGTTTGTGAAAATTTTTGACGGTGTCCAGCTAGACCAGCCCAATCTAGGTATCCAACCCGAATTTCGGTGATGTCAAAATCTGACCGGACCTTGCCTTTAAAGGCAGTGTTCACGACGACTTTCGTTCCCGAGTTTTTCACATAAAACAATGCGTTGGCCTCCAAGAGTTACCAAAATTACGAAGAAATGGCAAGAAATGCATTAAAACGTCGTATTTCAGCAACATTATTCTATAACATGGACTAGTTGTCCGGTTGGTTGAACATGTTCATGGTGGTTGAACATGTTCATGGTGGTTCGTTACAACAAACACTTCATGTGATACTTGAGGCGGGGTGATAATTAAGGATTTCGTGCACTTCTGGGGCGTTTTTCTAGATTTCCACGTCATTTTAGTTCTACCCGGGGGCCACTTAATCAAAAAAGCGAGTAATCTCAGCATTGAAGATTATCGTGAACACTGCCTTTAAGTGTCTATGGCAAACGCCCTATCGGTTTGTAAAGAATAACGATGATGGTTTTCTTTCCACTGCGCCTAGGGGTAGGTCGTCGGCCGGTCTGCTATCGACGATTCTCATTTGCGGGCAGCTGGCTTATTACTCTATTCTGTCAATGTACCAACGTGGGGGTATAGCTCAGGGGCAGAGCGCTCGCTTTGCATGCGAGAAGTCTGGGGTTCGAATACCTCCAAAAGACTTCATATTTTCGTTAATGATTTCAGATCACCTCATGTTTACGTTTATATCAGTATGCAAGCATGCACACCCTAATTCAGTGGACTTCATCACCTTTTGCAATACTTTCTTACCTAGTGCAGAATATTGCGTTTATTCAGACACTCTTGCGCACATCATTCAGGCACAAATCTTGCAACGTAGCACAGAAATCACGAAAAACCCCGAGCAGCCAATCACTTTTTTTTTCGAAAAAAACTGACACTTCGCACTTGGCGGAGTGGTAACAAGCGCTCAAAAACCGTTTTTATTATTCTTTTTGGTTTGTGAAAATATCAAATTTGGCTGTTTTCCGGCATTCTGGGGTTAGTAGACGAGAAAACACGCTAGTGATGATTCAAGAGATTTTCGGAATTTCCGTTTTTTTTTCGTTTTTTCACCCTTCGCTTCATTTTAACGAAACCGTTTTCTGTTCCCGGATAAAAATTTTAATGCTTCCGAAAACTAACTGGTCACAAACACCGCTTCCTCCGATACTCATACCAGTTGAAGTACTTCCAATGACGCTTAAAACCTATGTTTGCAGCTGCTGCAGTTCTCTTAACCGAGTTATGGCGGGTTTCTTCAGCTGAGCGGGAAGGTAGGGGTACACCTACATGGCAATTTTCGGGGTTTTCAGGAAAAAGTTTCCGGTTTGGCTCAAAACATATTTCTGAAGGTAATACGGGGTCCTGAACACGAAAATGAGGTCCCATCGTCGATTTTCGACACGTTCGGAACAAAGACAGGGCGAAATGCGACTTCTGATGATTTCCAAAAAATCAATGACACCTTTTCCTCGAAGCTTCCCTGTAAAGGTTCGTTGGAGCCTTCACCTCGAATCTGAGGTCCGTTTATCGATTTTTGATGGATTACGGCGAGGTACGGTGGGAATACGGTAGTTTGGTAAATGTACCATATACCCACCGTAACATACCATAATCTATCGAAACGCGATACACGGACCTCATATGACTCCAAGTAACCTTTAAAGGGAAGTTTCGAGGCAAAACTATCATTGCGTTTTGGCAATCATCAAAAGTCGCGTTTTGCCCCAAAATTTTATTTCCCGGTGTGTTTTGTGCCAAGCTTGTCAAAATTTGCGCGAAAATCGACAATTACACCTCAATTTCGTGATCGGAACCACGGATAGCCCCCAGAAATTAGTTTTGACCCTAATTCGAAACAATTTTCGTGGAAACCCTGATGGTAGGTGTACCCTTACCTTCGCGCCTGGGTGAGGAAACCCGCCATAACTCCGTTCAGAGAATTCCGCACCAGCTACAAACATAGATTCAAAAACGTCATTGGAAGTATATCAACTGGTGTGAATTTCTTTGATAACGGCGTTTGTGATCAGTTGTCAACCCCTCGTAAGTCGAAGTCGCGATAGGCAGCACCTAACTCTGAGAGGAATCGCCGCTGCGGCTCCGCGATAGTGTGGCACTACCGCGGAGCCGCGGCGGCACTACCGCGGAACCATAGCGGCGACGCGGCAGTGCCGCTGCGTCTCCGCGATAGTGCCACAAGGCTACGGGAGAGTATCTCATAGGAAGTTGTTTATAAATTATAATTCAGCTAGCGGGCCTAGGAACAAAAATACGCACCTGCGGTTCTTACGCCCTCTGTTAGGTAAGGACACAGGTAACCGCCGTTTTTGGGCCCAAGAAATATGGAATGCACCTCACACTTGGGTAATTGAACAGGCGACACCTTCGTTCTACCACTTAGGACAGTGCATCGTATTGCACGCGGGTTCGCTGCTGCATCCTCGCGGAGCCGGCACGGTTCTAACGCGGAGCCCCTGTGGTACTATCGTGGCGAAGTCGAGGCTCAAGACACGGTAGCAGATTTGTCTGAAAACGGAACCGCTGCGGTACTATCGCGGCACAGTCAGAAGTCGCGGCACTTCCCCGGCACTGACGCGGCAATTTTTCTCAGAGTACTGTCGCAGAAAAACTGAAGACAATTTCCCGCGGTGGTTCCGCGACAATCAACGCGGCACTGTCGCGGCAGTACGCAGATTCAATGCCATTGCGAATGCGCGATAGCGCCACAAAGACAACACCTTAGCCACACAAGTCCTCACAGTCTAGCAAATAAAACTCTAAATTTCAAGTACGACCACCTGAATAGACAACAAACTCTTCAATACCACAAACCCTTCACATAACTAGGCCATAAAAATCTTTAATCAACGTTCGCATATAACTTACAGAATCTTTAATAAAAAATTAAGAGAAGGAGAAGAATGTAACCCAACCTCATGAACTGACACACACACACAGCGATAAATAAAACGTATTGGTGTTTTGTTTTTGGTAGATCAAGAAGACAAACAAAAAGAGTACGGAGCGGGTACGTGCTGAGTGAATTCACCATAGCAAGCGAACAATGTCCATGTTTATTTTTTGCCGCAGATGCTCCCATGGCTCTGAGAGTTTCAGCCGCGAAATAGCCCAACCGGCTCCGCAGCGGCTCCTGGTGGGCAATTTCGCGGCGAGCATATTTTGACGGCTTTTACGCGGCATGCAGGCATATTGGGGCTATTTCTCGGCCAAAACTCTCAGAATGGGGAGGGGGTCAGGAACCGAAGCCTGGAGGATGAATTAATCAGGGTTACCGTTACATTTCAAGACATTTGGACACCTAATCTTCTCCTAATCCTCGCCACACAATCCACCAGGCTTCTGTCCAAAGGGCACAAAGAAGGTGGGGAAAGGAGTGGACAGAAAGCGAGGCAGAGCGAAAAGCGACAGCCAATCAGCCAAAAAGCATTTTAAATAGCGAAATGTGATTTCCCGAAGAAAGCCTAAACCCTAGTGCATGCTTCCCACGACGGGCGACGCGACACCGTCTTGTGATAGATATTGACAGAAAATCAATATGGTTCAAGTGCACTGTCGCTGTCGCGGCTAGTATGAACTAGGCCTAAACGAGGAAGGAAAGAAGCGAGAGCAAATTTTCTACAGTGAGCAAGTGAAAACCCACAATTACGCAATATTTAGGACGAAACAGAAACGCCCAATCCTTACGAGCTTCTGGACACCTCAATCTATTTGGGTATAAGGAAGAAACAATGGAAGTATAGTTAGGTCCGTGGCTTGTTTCCTCAAGAAAAAACATTTGAATCTCAACCGCGGCTGGCGAGGGCGGTCGCGTGCGCCAGGAGCGCTAATCGATTCAGGTCGAGAGAAGAGCGCAGTTGATCAGCTTACCATACCGCCAGCCGCCGGCGAGATTTAAACCGCCCGCACCAGCCGCGGGTGAGATTAAATGATTTTTTGAGGACACAAATCACGGACCTAACCGTACGCGCTTCGTCCACGGGGCTGCTTTCTAGAGACCACCCCAATCCCAGACAAGAGTTTCGAAAAACGGTCTATTCAGCGGGGTCCAAGGGGTCGTTGCGCCAAACCTCGCCGAAGCTACGACCCCTCCCCATTGGTGTCTAAAAAAAGCTGAAAAAAGCAAATAATTCGATTGTGAAAAGGTCATTTTAGCCTCTTAGCTAGGTCCTAAAATCTTAAGCCGGGGTCACACATCCCGCGATCGACGACGGCGACAGCGCATATCAGGCAAATCGATTTTTGGTCGACGCTAACGGTAAACATTGCGTCGCGTCGCTGGAAGTATGATCCCGGTCTTAATATTGGTCTAGAATGTTCGCGATCCACCAAAACTGCATTTTTCAACCCAATTCTTTACGACCCCCCCCCCAACCCCGAGGCCAAACTCCGCTAGATCCCGCTATTGAGGGTTATGATGCGGGGAGGGAAGGGAGATCAAAAGAAATAATTTCAGGTTCTAAAGTCTCACTCAATACACCTGCGTAGATCAAAAACTACCAAAAAGTCCACAATTTTTTTTATTCGTAATTTGAAACATTTTCGGCTAAAACTGCCCAGAATGGATACTTAGGAGGCTTCATTTTTCGAAAGATTACGGTAGGTTACTGTATGGACAAATAATACTTTTCCCACCGTAACTTACAGTAATCTTTCGAAAAACTGAAAATGGACCTTATATTCGAGTTCAGCGCCCAAAACACCCCCCCTCTAGGCCAAGTTTGGGCTGAAAAGTTCAAATTTTTGAAATTCAAAAATCAATATTGAACAGATTTTGATCTACTCGTATGCGTTGAAAAATTTACCAGAATATGGATTGTTTCTTTATATCTTCCATACAACTCTCAACAGACCATTCTTGCAAAACTCCAGTTTGCGTTGGGATCAGTCCCTAGCAGGGACGAGCGGAATTCCGCTTTCCGAGTTTTTAGCCTTCCGATTTCCGAAAAAAAAAGCCTGAAAATGCGAACGATACGGAAATATCTATGGAATTTGCCTTTTTTTACATTTCCCTTTCCAATGGTGGGTTAAAAATTCCGCTGAACGAATTTCCGATGGTTTTGGCGTTCCGCTTCCTAAATTTCGAAATTCGTTGCGATTTCCGAAAAATTATTTCCGCTTATTCCTGGTCCCTAATGAGGCGAAAACCTCAACCTCCGTGGCTTTCAAAACTGAAGAAATCCCACTCTTTTCCATCATGAGACTTCCAGATTTCTCTCTCTAATAGTCTCATCCTAAACATTTTAATCCTTATCCTCTGTAAAACGTCGCGCTTCTCACGACTCATGGCGCCAGCGACGCGCGTGATTCTGCTCCCTCCGTCTGTAATGCGCTCTCTCACTGTCTCTAACCTCCGCTCCGCACCAGCACGCGTTGAAATAATGAGAAATTCGCGGTTTTATAGCCTTTACCTTCTACCACACATTAAGGTACCCATTCAGCTGTCCGGAAAGGGCGATCTCTGCATGTTGGAAAGCCGTTGCCGCTGCATGGAACCTTACAGCACGTTGATAAAATCGAATAAAACCAAAATCATGTGATACATCAGATAAAATATCGAGTTAATACGAACCCTAACTTTAAATAGATATAAATAACTATGAATCCAACTAGTGACCGGCCATATCGAACCACATGTTTGTTTGGACAAGAGCACTTTCGTCGCGTATGAAAACTGAAGACAATCTACAGCCGATTTCATCATGATAGCCACCTAGGCGTTGTACTCAAACCCTCATAGATGTGTTCCGGCAGAACGCGGTCGGGCCAAAGCCAGGTGTTTCGTGTTAAACAGATGGTGTTTCGGAGAAAACCAAGCACCGAAGAGCGATGTCTCCGGATAAACGGCCGACGATTCGGGGAAACGAATTCGGCCTTCAAACGGCAGTGGTCTGGCGGAACACAACTACGAGTCACCGGCGAGCGAACGCGGGGCGGTTTCTATCCTGAAGAAATTCCTGTTCATGCTAGATAACACAGAATAACGACAGGCGTCAGACGGCGTAAAGCTACTGTGACATTTCGAAGAAGAAAAAGAAGAAAAAAAAGGCTATAAGAGAAAAATCATGCGAAGTTGCTTAAATGAATGAATGTTGAACGTAGACTGGAATCTATTGTAGTTTTGTATAGCAGTTGAAGTTCAAGTGATGTAATCGTGTAGATCATTGAAAGGGAGTACAACTTTCAGTCAATTAACGATATCTGCGCGAAACCCGTCAGTGTACGCTCGTCAGGAATCTGAAAATCAACTCTGTGAAAACCCTATTTGTTGGATTTTTAGATGTATTTTGCCGTAACTGCAATTTAACGTCGCGGTGCACGTTATGGTATGTTTACACAAGGTGTTGAGTTGATTGCAAAACGCTTGGCCTCAGGCGAGATTGAACCAGCATAGTCCCTTTCCGGGGTAGCGCCTTATCGCAACGCACCACCGAAGCTCCAGCGCCGCTATCACTCAACTGCTCGGTAAATCTTCACCGGAACTCCCCCGGAAAGGAAATATGCTGCTTCAATCTCGCCCGAAGCCAAGCGTTTTGCGATCAGCTCAGCACCTTATGCAAACCTATTTATTGGGTTGAAGCGAAACTTTCCCGGACCTCAACTTTGGACGACTTTCAAGCTTTTCAGCGTTGGTTCTTCGGCCAAGGGCGATATACCGATCGAAAGCATTAATTCTTCCCTATCTAATGCTGTCTTCCACTTGAGCCAAAGCCTGCTCATTTGCGAAATATATGCCGTAATTCAATGGTAATCTTCAGTACTGAGCATCTTTTGAGTGCTTCTGTTCACTTTGAGGTAAACCACAAAACCTGCCCGAGTCGACAAGATATTTAAGCCACCTTAGAACAAGATGACAGCATTTGCGGAAAATTTCGACTGCGCGTAATTATCGATTTTTAACGGATTTCGTGATTTTGAAACTTTGGTCTTTTCTGCTTTATCCGCGAAGCTTCGGCCCCGAAGCTTCGAAGTTAAGTCTAATTTCCCAATCCCAACTCATTAGTTTTTTTTTCGTCAGTTATCGATAGTGTTTGGATTTTCAAAAAAACTATCGATAATTGACGAAAAAAGTACTATTGAGTGGGGACTTGCCCATTATCCTTAAATTTGATGTTTCGAGGCTGAAACCTTTCGGACAAGCCAGGAAACGAAATTGTGAAGTTACAAAATTCGCTAACAATCAGTACAGGCCATAAAACGGCGAAATTCACTTGAATCCTACGCGTGCTGGTGCGGAGCGGAGGTTAGAGATAGTGAGAGAGCGGAGGGCAGACGGAGGCCGAGGCGTCGCGCGCGCCCCTCGCGCCTCGAATGATGTGATTTACGACCTTTCATAGAGGGTAACTATGCTCACAAGTGAAGTGTTTTAGTGGTGAACGCATCTGCGGAAACGACCAGTATTGTTAGTATCTCTTGTGGCACAATAGTAAAACTGCGCAGTATATCGCCCCGAGCTGCAGGTTCAGAAAGTTATGAGCATTTTTTAAGCCTCACGAAAAGGCAAGGCGTCACAGACATTTTTGGAAGTTTCAAAAAATTTTCTCGGATTTAGCTCAAAACTTGTTTGTATGCAGGGGGTAATCTAGGGTGGAAAACACGAATCTGGAGTCCATTTGTCGAAAATTTGAGGTTTGCGGTAGGTTACGGTAGGCAACATGTCATTTAGGGGGTCAAAACTCACCCTAGTATTTTGAAAATCGACAAGCGAACGTTGAATTCGTATTCTCCACTCCGAATAACCCCCATATACAAATTTTGAGTAAAATCTGAGATTTTGACCTAACAACCGTATACCCACCGTAATCTGCAAAAAATCTGTGAACGAACTCCAGATTCGTGTTAAGCACTCCAAATAACCTTCAGTGCATGATTTTGAGGCATATCTATGGTTGAAATCTGGAAATCTCGAAAGTGGCGTTTTTCCCTCGAAATTTTCCCCGGTTGGGAAGCTTCGAACGATCTTAGCCGACAACTTTGGAAAATCCACTAATAAACCCCGAACTCGTGATCAGCGCCCCAACCCCCGGGAGAATTTTAAGTCAAATCTGGAACATTTTTTCTAAACGCTTCCAGAGCCCTGTAATCGGTATAAATAATCGCCCAACCAAAAGTCCAAAACGCTGTCAGTCTAGAAGAAGTATGGAAAACGGTCCTTCACCCAAACCTTGCTCAGGAGTGGTAGTTTTTGGAGCTGAACACATTTATGAGGGCCGTTTCCGGATTTTCCGAAGACTAGTGTGCTTTTTCGAAGGTACAAAATGTACAAAAAAACGAGTTTTTTAAGTTGGTAACTTCTTGGAGCCTGCAGCTCGGGGCTGAAATACTGCGCAGTTTTACTATTGAGCCACAAGAGATACTAACAGTACAAGTCGTTTTTGCAGAAACGTTTGCAGCCATGAGCACTTCCCTTGTCGAACAAAAATTTCCGCATGTGCTTGGACATTGTACTTAACCTTACAGCTTCAAGGCCGAAACTTCTCAGATAAGCCGGAAAAGACCGAAGCTGCGAAATCACAAAATACTTAGAAAAATCAAAAATTACGCTCCGTCGAATTTTTCCGCTAACGCTTTCATTTCGTTCTAAGCTTTATAAATGGAGCACTCAAAGTTGCACAGTACTGAAAATTACCCCGGAATTGAAGCACATATTTCCCAAATGAGCAGGCTTTAGCCCAAGTGAAAGGCAGCGTTAGATAGGAAAGAATTTGTGCTTTCGATCGGTATGTCGCAGTTGGCCGAAGAGCCAACGCTAAAAGGTTCAAAACCGCCAAAGTCAGGTGGCGGGAAACTTCAACCTGATATTTCCTGAAATACCTAAACTTTACAGAAAAAAAAAACTTCAAACGCTTCAATGCTCATAATTTGGAATACACTTTCATCCAAAGAGAAACAACATCACCAACCTCATTGGGAGCTACACCCGAGTTGAGCGCGAACGTTACCGATCGTTTTTCGCTTTTCTGTTCAGCAAGATCTATCAACTTCTGCAAATTCGCTGCCACAATCACCAAATCGTGACAATCGATCAATTCCGCAGTCACTAATTCATGAGCGATTCCTTCTACTGAAAAGAAATACTAAACAATACAGAATTTCACGGAACTTCCTTTTTCTTCAATGTAATGCCCCCTAAAGTTCCCTAATGCATGCGGCAAGCAGCAGCAAAGTCATCGCGGAACATTTTTGTTCCTCCGGTGTACAACAAGGGCCTTAGATGATCCGTTTTCCGGGAACTTTCTTTTTTTTCTTCCGTCAAAAAAAGGAAGGGTACTCAGACAATAGGTGCGGACTGACCGGTGGCAATCAAGACCTCTGCGGGCAGTACGCCAGCAAGTTGCGGGCGGATCGCTGCCCATCGTGGCCTCACCGGGCGGATCGCCGCCTCTCGTTGCCTCCGCGGGCGGATCGCTACGTTTTGGCGGGCGGGTAGCGGCACCTGGGAGAGATTATCACGCTAGCGGGCGGATCGCCAGCAATCTCAAAAGCGGCGATTCGTCCGCAAACTGCCAGGGACCCGCCCGCTCAAATTTTACATGGTAAAACTTGTCAATCATTAATGAGTTCTTTCCTGATATCATTATCATGCTCAGAGTAAACAACCCCAAGGGTATAAAAGACGCTCGATCTCACTGAATGCTCAACCGGCATTTCGAGGCCGATCCTGGAAGGTGACTTCAATCACCTTTAAAGGATCACTCAGAAGTCCGAGAACAATTTTTGGCAGCTGAGGGGATGGGCCTCTCGGCTCGGTGGCGGGGGGGGGGGTCTCGCACGCGGAGACCGCGGTGAGAACTATCAAAAAACCCACAATTGGCATCGAGGGCGGATCGCTGGCTACTGGCGGGCGGATGGCGGAGGGATTTCGATCCGCCCGCCAAAAGCCAGCGATCCGCCCGCACCTACGGTCTGAGTAACGTACATGGAAATCAAGGGGTATGATATACTTTCTCACTGTTATGAGCGACAGGCGTGCAATCTAGCACAAATCGCAGCGGGACCCGCATCGGAGCCGCGGCATCGGTCGTCGTAAGAAGAGTTTTGTCGCGGAGGGCTGGCATACTGCCATTGTGCCGAAGCCTGTCGCTGAGCAGCGCACTGCGACAGCGACAGGTTCGAGAGGCGGGAGCTCCGCGACAAGCGGTCGCCTCCCATAGAACACACGAAATGCGACGATTGATCCATTCTCGCCCGCGCACGCGAGACGGCAACTGGCAGGCGGCAGCACTGATGGGAAACGCTACATAGGTCTCTTCTTGTTAACAAATAACAGATCCTCTCAAAAACCTTGAACATTTGTTAGCCTTAAAGCTTATGGGACCCGGCTGAGCAGAATCAGCGACAGCAGCATCAACACAGGTTCAGCAAGCTCGATTCTACCACCACTGCTCTACTGGAGATCGTGAATTTTGCCGTCGATAGGCTCAACACTAAAGAGCTTCTAATACTCGCTACCATTTTGGCAGGTACGATGAATTGCAGCTTTTACCAAAGGCCAGCGGGCTTACGTTCTGTTCCAGAATTACGTATCCGATAGCATTTCAATAGCAGCCGGTGTTTCGCAGTGCGGAGTGTTGTCTCCTGCCCTTCTCGGTCTGTACCTTGAGGACCTACCCGAGCCTCCACAGGATATAAAGATTGTTATGTACGCCGACGACATCATCATGTGCCAGGACCATGACCTGCAAGTAGCCGCTAGCAAGATCAGCGCCTATCTCGTCGAGTTAAAGCTCTTCCTCGATAATATGATGCTCGCAGTTTCTGCTAAAGTCTTCTGTTTCAGTGTTCACAACTGACCCAAAGGAACACAGTGCCCACCCAGATGCTAAGTGGGATGGTGCCCACGCTGCTTGGCCTCCTTCTCCATCCATCACTGAAGTTCCACGAAAACACGGAACAGAATCAACCAGTCGTTAAAGGCAGTGCTCACGATAAATTTCGCACGACTTACGAAAGGTGTGGTGCCCTATATGGCAAGACATGCTTAAAAAAGACACGAAAGACGCGTTTCTGAGCAAAAATAGGCCCTCTCTTGTTTAAGTTGATTTCTGAGCGTGGATGAATTGCCCGCTAGAAGGATGATACCTATCAGCGCAATGAAGCGATCAGCTCATCAGCACTTCCTTGACTTGATCATTCCTGTAATCTGAGTCTTCATTTGTTCACATCGAGGGGACGGATCTGGGCGGGGCGTGTCTGGGACACCAAAACGCGTGTTTGCAGCCTTTATTTTGCCAGTGCTGGCTCTTTTTCTACCGTTCTTACGACACTGGAAGCCTAGGATCCTTCTAGCCTATCATTTCACTGAGGAAAGTCAACAATGATGATCATCGTGGACGCTGCCTTTAAGGCAAAGCTTGATGTCATTAGAGCTTTGGGAGGAACATCTTGGGGCAGCAGCAGAGACTATATTAGCGACTTGGGCCGCCGTCAGAGGTGGTCGTTGAACTGAGTCCCACCCGGTCGATACGAAATAGTGACAGTCGGGTGCAGAAAAATCAAAGCACTAAGTCCGACTGCGGCCGACTCATTGCAACCGCAAACAACCCAATCAACACGGGTGTTAAACGCACGTACATGGGCAGGTCCATCGCAACGAGGTCGGTTTTTCTGCCCCGGACTCAGTCGGACTCGGTCGGTTTTTCGAACAAGTCTGACGGGGGCCTTATAGAGCAATACTTCAGCCTGCTCTGGAGTATGCAGCACCAGTTCGGCAGCACCTGGTGTCAGACAGCTCCTGGAATAAGCTGCAGCATGAACAAACGCTGCTCTGAGAATTGATACTGGCTGTGTAAGAAGCTCTCCAATAGAACATCTACATGCGAAGGCATGCATGTTGCCAGTCAAGGAGCACTGAACTCTAGGCACAGTAGGTGCTTATTGATATTCTCAAGCAACCAAATCATCCGAAAAGTAGCATAATGAAACCCTTTAGGGAGAGATCAATAAGGACACTGTTCGCAGACGCTCTTATTACAATGGATGTACAGAGATCGGCAGTGTCCAGTCGGGAAAGGGTCCGCCTCCTGCGCTAGGAGCATACCCAGCTCGTTCGACGACATCTTGGGAAGGCGGCTGCGAAAAATTTTTCGGGTGCAGTGCCGCCTCGGATTTGCGAGTGCGAGTATCAACTCAGACGGCGAGTCAGATGTGCTCTTGCCTTGCTGCACTAAGGTCACTCAATATGGCTCATGCCCTACGTCAAAAAAAACTCGACAGCAACAGACCTGACGCCTGCCCGGACTGCCGTAGTCCCGGACACAAGATCACGCCTTTATTCAAATGCCCGAAAAGACCCACTACTCTAAACACGATGGGTTTTTGGACAAAACCTATACTGGTCGCCCTGTTCCTGAACCTGCGACGAAACCCGCTCCTTGGCTGCAGAAGAAGAAGACGAGAAACATTTGTTGGAACATCGCATGTCTGATACCCGAAAAATGTTAAGCTCTGGTACATCCCTAGTGACCTGTCGGTTTCGATTATCACCAGCAGCGGAGCGGTGGGCCTCGGTGAAATATAATTAGTGATAAGGAGTTTTGGACGAAAAAGCCACCGCTTCGCGCTGTGATAATCGAAAACAAGAGTGCACTTGTATCGGAACAGAGTCTACTTACCCGTGTCCGCTGTTCGAGTATAGTCAAATTTGATATCATTCAGCTCCCGTTGCTGATTCCTCACACGGAGAACCTGTGAATCACAATTAATAAATACCTATAGCAGATATGTACTGAAAGACAAAACTTCACAATCGACAGTGTTCATGATATATAATCTTTGCGGCGTCTTTAATGAGCTATCGATTTCAATTATCACCAACAGCGACGCGTTAGGACGTGGTGAGAAATTACAGGTGATAAAGATGTTTCGAAGCGAAACCATCGCTGCTGCTAGTGATAATCGAGACGGATAGCTTCTTGAGAATATCCCAGACCTTACAATCTCTGACTCCGGCGAAAATTGAAATGTTTGCTGCCGGCGAGCGTGCCTTGACGCGTCGTAGGGCGCAATGTACACGCCAGTCGATTTCACATTCTGCATCAATCGGAAGCAGCTGACAGCAGTGGACGCAGTAGGCTGGTCCCCTTCTTAATTTCGTTCAAGTGGCTGTTTTTAGGTACGAAAACAAAATCTTCCAACGCTGCGCCATGGAACGAATCGTAGAACTATTCCTCGCGTTCTCCGCGCAACTATCCCAAGTTGATGTCGGCGAGAACTCCAAACCTGTTTTGAATTTTCTTAAAATGGGTTTTTCTTGAAAAGTTGACGTTTTTGAGCGGACCTTTCTCCACCTTTATTCGCTATAGAGATATAACACGAAAACGTCAAAAACCCAAATATGGTTTTCATCAGGTGCGACGCCTTTGAGCAAAATTAGATCCCGATCACGACTCAGGTAGTCGGAAATCTTCGGCAACAATCTTGAGCTTACCTCTCTCCAAAAGCTGTTTATATGGTAAACAGAGCAAAAGCGTGAAAAAAAACTTTCGAATGACCCACAAGATTCAGAGTTTCGCCCGGAGCGCCGATCTCCTCGGGCTGCGGATTCTCGGCGTTGTCTGCCGCCCCCATCGGTCCCTGTCCTTTCATGGTCCGCATCTCATCCTCATCGCTCGACTCACTTCCCGCTGGTGAATCATACTCAAACTCCCAATTACCATCTTTGTCCTTCCTCAGTTTTCCCGAGGCAACCTAGAAAAGTCTTAGCACTGAATTCTCCCAAATACGCAACGAAGACTTCACTATAAACCAACCTTCTTTGTACTATGATGACTAATCACAGGTACAGCAGCGAGATTCTCAATCAAAGAGTGAACCAAGTATTTGCGATCTTTCGCCTTCTTAAAAAACGAGTACTTCAGCAATTCTGAAGCTGTCGGACGCTTCGCAGGATCTTTCTGAAAAATAAACAACTTTCCGGTCTTTAAAAAGCATACCAGGTTGTTCAATAAGTTTTCTCGTTTGATAAGAGAGGGCGTTGCTACTAGCCCGATCTTTTTTGTTTTGTTGGTACACTCTTCATATGGACGTAACATCGGCGTGAATCCTAAGGAGACTTTGCGTTCCCCATTGGAGATTGGCGCAAGCTCGGCGCACCTAAGTTATAACATGGGGCACCGAGTTTGCGCCAACCTACAACAGTGAACGCTAAGTCTCTTCCGGATCCATGCCGACGTTATGTGAAGTTTCATTTCAATCTGTCAATTCATTCTTTGTTTACAAGACATTCAGTGCCGCCGTGTCACAGCAATGGAAAGATTGAATATCGTGCATTGATAAAATTCTTATTTTTGGAAGGTATAGCACCAAAAGAAATTCACGGACGAATGTTAAAAGTGTATAATGAATGTTCACCTACAATTACAACAGTAGAAAGATGGGTTGCTGAATTTGACCGTGGTCGTATAAGCCTTGAAGACGATCCACGTGAAGGACGTCCAAAAGGCGCATCAACACCAAAAATCATTGCCAAAATCCAGGATATGGTTTTGGAAGATCGTCGATTGAGTGAGAGAGATTTAGTAAAGGCTCTACACATCTCATTAGGCAGTGTGAGCCATATTTGAAGTGAAATTATGGGGTTTGGAAAGCTGTGTGCACAATGGGTGCCGCATTCGCTAACAATTGAACAAAAACACATTCGAATGCGACTTTCTCAGCTACATTTGGATCGTTTTCAAAAGGATAAAGTGAATTTTGTGCGTCGATTCATCACTATGGATGAGAATTGGGTCTATCACCCTGATCCTGAATCAAAACAAGAGGCAAAAGAGTGGTGCGAACCTGGTTGTTCGGCTTCGAAACGAGTTCGTGTCCGAGAATCGGCCGAGAAAGTTTTGGCATCAGTTTTTTGGGATGCAAAAGGGAATTTGTTTGTGGATTACTTGCAAACTGGTAAAACAATTAATTCTGAATATTATTGCAACCTTTTGGACCAGTTGAAGGAAAAAATTCGTGGAAAAAAAGACCCGGTTTGCAGAAGAAAAAAATCCTTTTTCGTCACAACAATGCACCGTGTCACTGTTCGGGCCAACCGGAATAGCCCGGACAGCAACAGCAGTGGTCCGGAAAGCAACAGCAGTGGTCCGGAAAGCAACAGCAGTGGCCCGGACAGAAACAGGAGCCGACTCGCAGATTGGAAAAAGGAGCCGAACAGTCAGACGGCTCGGGGCCGATAATCGCCTGAGTAAAGAGTGGTGTGAACCTGGTTGATCGGCTTCGGAATGAGTTTGTGTCCGGAAATCGGCCAAGAAGGGTATGGCATCAGTTTTTTTTGGTATGCAAAAGGAATTTTGTCCGTGGATTACTCGCAAACTGGTGAAACAAATAATTTTGAATCTTATTGCATTTTTTCAAACCAGTTGAAGGAAAAATTCCTCGAAAAAAAGACCAGAAGAAAAAGCAGAAGAAAATATTCTTTTTCATAAGGACCGAGTCACAAGAGCATTTTGAGAATGGCTGAAATCCATGAATTAAAGTTCGAATTGCTGGAGCATCCACCGTATTCACCAGATTTGGCCCCCAGCGACTTCCATTTGTTTCCAGAACTCAAAAAATTCATGCGTGGCTAGCGTTTTTCATCAAACCAAGAGGTCATGACGGCTGTTGAAGCGTATTTTGCGGACCTTCCGGATTCTCACTTCAGGGATGGGATCCGCAGATTGGAGGATCGTTGATGCAAGTGTATCAATGTTTAGTGATGTTATTCTGAATAATAAAGTGTATTTTGAACCACAAAAATTGCGCTTTTCTTATCGAACGACAAAAATTAATGAACAACCTGGTATTCTACGAGAATTTCTACAAACCTGAAGGCAATCCTTAATCAGCGCACGAAACGACTTCCCATAGGCTTTATACTGATCCTTCCTTTCCGCATTAGTCTCCAGTGTTGGAGGATCATTTTGTAAAGTGAGCATCAGCACCTGCAACGTAGCACCTACAGGACGAGGTTATCACCCTAGGGCACCTATAAACTAACCTTCATAGGTGGGAACTTGTGATACGGTGCAGTGCCGGTAGCCAGTTCAATAGCTAGAATACCCAAACTCCAAATATCCGCTTTGAAGTCATATCCTTGCACTTGTTCCATCACTTCCGGTGCCATCCTAAAACACTGACTCCTCCTTGATCTGCTTCCGCCCGGGAAAACAGACCATACCCAGTCCCATCTAACCCAACGCGCGCCGCACCCGGATCCCACCCTACCTCCCCTTACACCCCACCCCACGCTGCGATACGCACACGTTAATCTTCTTGTCTTGAGCACAGAAATATAACAGAAATTGGTCACTTGACAAAAATAGAGTAAAAAGACCTTGTGCTTGCGACAAGACCGATAAACGTCCACGCTTAACCCCCTACCAGTAACCCCGAATTAACGAGGCCAAAACCCACCAGCAAGGTGTGCCGACGAATGTGTGACGAACCTTCTGAAACGCAAACACATATGTTACACGACAAAAGGCCGATTTCGACATTCGGTCCACGATGCAACATACGGAGGATTCACAATCTAGCGAGCGGTTGAACGTTACAAAGAAAAAAGAACATTAAAACTGCTCCTTTTTTTCGATCTATTGCGATGGAAACGGTTTTCAACCCATTATCATGTACACCCTTGTTTTAAGTTTGACCGAATAAACTTTTTTCGACGAGAGCCTACAAGTTTCTCTTTCATGGCATGAAAAGCTCCTGCCCATACCTGAGTAAAAATCCAGTCTGCACGCCCCCCTCCCCTTAAAGGCACAGAACACCCAAAAAATTAATTCTCACATTTTATGCTTGCCTTGGAGACGGTCACACGCTGATCACAGTGGTATCTTTAAAATCGTCCAAGACCCCCTTTGAACAGAGTTATGGCTCTTCAAAGATGCCTAGATTTTGAAGGTGAAAAATTGGTGGACGAGTTGTCTCAGGTCTGTTCTCTTCATTCGCAATCGTTGCGTTAGAGAAAGCCAGGATAAGGAGACAGTCCGGTAATGAACTGAAGAACGACGATTCGTTGGAATTCATCCACCCATTTATCCGCTATCGAATTCGAAAATCTGTTAGGGGGTCGGGCCTGTGGTGGTGAGCGAAGGGGGTCGGGCCTGTGGTGGTCGCTTATATCTCGCTTATTTGGCGGAAATGAGATCTGGCATTTGGCACGTGTTATACGGAAGGGGTCTTCTACAGAATTACATGAAAATCTCGAAATTCATATTTGAGGATGTACTGTGCCTTTAAAGGCTCAGTCCAACCTCAGAACCGTTATTCAGTTTTTGTGCCTATCTTGAAGACGGTCACACGCTGATACCAATGATGTCTCTGGAATCGTACAAGGCCCCTTGGGAACGGAGTTATAGTCACTTAAAAATTGAGTTGCGAAAGCTTAGTGGACGAGTTGTCCGATGCTTGTAACTTCCATCATTTGCAGCCGATGTATGCTAGGCGGCTTGAATAAGGAGAGAGGCTGAGAATTGAGGGGAAAACGGGGCTGTTGATTGTCAACCTACGCTTATCTCGCCACAGTTGAGCTCGAAAGATCGTAAAAGGGGCGTGCCAAGTGGCTTCCTGTTGTGGGCGACCCAGAATGGCTTCTCCATATATCTCGCGCATTCGGAGGAATTGAGAGCTCGCACTTGGCAGGTGTTATATATATGGGGTGGACCTACTTCACATTAATATGGAAATCTCAGATTTCTCCCCTGAGCTTGGACTATGCCTTTAAAGCAGTGTTCACGATAAAAACGGTCTTCGCGTTTTTACCGGAACTCGCAAGTAAAGGGGACCATTGCTATAATGTTGGCAAAAAACAGCTAAAAATCAGCCATATGTGGCCGCATACGGCCCTCAGACTTGACTGTGCTTTTCCCGTCCCGCCCACTCCCTCAGCGCCCAACTGGGAAATGGATGTGTAGGGCTTAACGCGTACAAGTTTGTGGGCCGTATATGTAGCACCCACCAACAATAGATCGTTTTTAGTAGACTATGTCAACGAATATTCGGAAAACGAATATTCGGCCGAATAAACGAATAATCGAATATTCGAATAATTCGATTATTCGGTAAAGTCAATTTTTCAAATAATTCGTTTATTCGAATATTCGGAAAAGTCAATTTTTCGAATAATTCGTTTATTCGAATATTCGGTAAACTCAATTTTTCGAATAATTCGTTTATTCGAATATTCGGAAAGGTCAATTTTCCGAATAATTCGTTTATTCGAATATTCGAACGGCCCAATATTCGAATATTTGGCCGAATAAACGAATAATTTCAGAAAAATAAGAAGCAGAGTCTCCGGCTTTTGCCCATTTTCGCGGTCCAGAGGTGAAATGTCCCTAACCAAACTGGGTGCTATCTTAGCGGTGGGGAGCCTCTATGCCTGGATGCACTTGGCACTATAGTTCTACAATTTCGAAAAAAATGTCGAACGAACGAAAATCGAAATTTTTTCGTTCGAAATGTTTTCGAACGAACGAAAAATGAAAAAAATTTCGTTCGAAAAAATTTCGAAAAATCGAATTTCGAACGAACGAAATTTCAAAAAAATTCGTTCGATGAAATTTCGAACGAACGAAAAAATTTTCGAAAAATCTTTCGAAAATTTTTCGAAAATTTCGTTCGTGTACATACTTGGCACCCATTTTACCGTGCCGCACTGGATTTGAGCATCTACCTGGGGTTTCCTCCCTGCACAAATCAGGAGGAGTGATTGCGGCACGGAAAATGGGCATGGCCAGGTGCGATACAACAGTGCCCCCGTTAAGATAGCACCCCAAACTGATAGGAAATTCGGATATTGTTGGTAGAAATTGTTTAGAAAATCCAGAGACTTTGATCGTATCGTTCAACAACTACTAATTGACAGTGGTAAATGTTAGTTTAAATTCTTTTTATGATATAATGTGGAATGTTTTTTTTGTGGAAGTACATTGGCATAGCTTCGATCTATATAACTATACAAAAAAGGTCAAGAAAGTTGGTTTTGCAGCGAACGGGGGTTCGATTATGCGTACTCGGTCCGTACTTCTTATTCGAATACTCGCGATTTTGGCCGAATATTCGAATTATTCGTATTCGAATTATTTGAATAATTCGATTTTTCGGAAGAGTCAAATCTTCGAATAATTCATTTATTCGAATACTCGGAGAAGTCAATTTTTCGAATAATTCGTTTATTCGAATATTCGGAAGAGTCAATTTTTCGAATAATTCGTTTATTCGAATATTCGGAGTAGTCAATTTTTCGAATAATTCGTTTATTCGAATATTCGGAGAAGTCAATTTTTCGAATAATTCGTTTATTCGAATATTCGGAAGAGTCAATTTTTCGAATAATTCGTTTATTCGAATACTCGGAGTAGTCAATTTTTCGAATGATTCGTTTATTCGAATATTCAGAGAAGTCAATTTTTCGAATAATTCGTTTATTCGAAGATTCGGAGTAGTCAATTTTTCGAATAATTCGTTTATTCGAATATTCGGAAGAGTCAATTTTTCGAATAATTCGTTTATTCGAATACTCGGAGTAGTCAATTTTTCGAATAATTCGTTTATTCGAATACTCGGAGTAGTCAATTTTTCGAATAATTCGTTTATTCGAATATTCGGAGTAGTCAATTTTTCGAATAATTCGTTTATTCGAATATTCAGAGAAGTCAATTTTTCGAATAATTCGTTTATTCGAATATTCGACAGAGTCAATTTTTCGAATTATTCGTTTATTCGAATATTCGAAAAAATTTATTCGTTTGATATGCTCTAGTTTTTAGCCGTCCTTGCGCCATTACTGTTGAACCCCGCTACATTCGATTTCCGATGAAACCTCGAAGATCGTTTCCATCGTGAACACTTGTTCTTACCCAAGCATCTGTCGTGGCATTCTTCACACTCCTTCCGTAGTCCTACAAAATTGCCACAACCTACTGCACACTTCTGAACAGGGTTCGGCGCGGTGTGTGGAGCTCCACAGGAAGGGAAGGGGGGTCTGAACTCTGCCAGGAGACCAAGCGGTTCATTCACGAACGCAGGCAACCTGAAGTACCCTGTCAAGAAAACTCGCGTCTGTGATCTAATTCACGATTAGTATTTTTTCAAGACAAATTGTTCCTCTCCTTCAAATTTTAAAAAAGAAAAAACGACCAAGTCCTGCTTATGGGGGGGGTCTGAGGTAGTGTCGGCCGTGCTCATTGATCGAAAAACGATGGCTGAGGCATTAATGCTTGAGGCCACTCTCCTCACTAGCCTGTTCGACAGACCATTATATGACATCCCACGATATCTATAAAGTTTCCATCGCAATAGAAAACGGCGAAAAAAAAATAATTTCCGAACGCATTCAACCCGTTCACGATTGTCGAATCCTCCGGAACTGTCAGCGATAAAAGTAACAAATATGCTCACATAAAAGCAGTAGTATGTGCTACAACTCAACTAACCAAGTTATCCTATCGCAAAGCCAACGCCTCTTACTTCTACTTCAAAGCAGCAATTTAAAGAAAAATCCGAAATCATGAAAAAAGTCTGGAACATGTGTGCATATACTGGACAACTGGACATTAGAAAGGGAAAACTTTGCAATTTCTTCGCACTTTAAAATGCTCTATGATCCTGCTGTACACATACGCATCATGTATGGATTCCAACCCTTACTTCCAACCGTTTCACCACTCTCTTTCTGAAGCGAAGTCAAGGGTAGGCATAACCTAGTTAACGCTTCGAAAACACGACTAACAAGAGAAGAAACCAAATGATTTATCGCACCTGAGACACGAAATATCTTAATAAAATTTACTGAAAGGATGTGTCGGCCGTTGATTTGGATTTTAGCGAGGCCACGACCCAATCAGGGTTAGGCTCACGCTGTGACGATCACCGAGGGGGACTGCAACCGTGGGCGCCGGGAAGAGGGAGGGGGCCGCAGCCTTCGCTGGTCAGCAGGAGAAATTAGTTTTTTCGGCGGCGCAAACGTTAGTGAAAATCAATGGAATAAAAGTTTAATCAGAGGAATAATTTGAAAATTAGTTTGAAATAAAAAAATGAGTTTAATTTATCCACAAAATCGTCACATCTCTCTATTTTTATTGGCCATACTCATGACACACCAGAGGAGCCGCAGGAATTTTCATGTCGAAAGGAGCGGCAGCAGAAATTTCCTGGCTGGGGTAAAGGGCGCCGCATCTCTTACAGACCTATCACAGCGCCACGCCTTACCCTGGACCCAATTTCTGACAGCCAAAAATTTCTCAAACCCTGCGAAACTTCCCCTTTAGGTCAGAACTTTTACAACCGCATACAGTAAATTTCAATTTCAGGGAACATTCTTACGACCCCCCCCTGAAAACCTTTGTCTCGCGTGAGAACGGCCACTCGACTACGTCTACCGGTCCGTAAAGTAATATAGTAGTGTGCGTCAAGGATGAGCGGAATAAAAATATGAAATTTCGGAAATCGGTTTTCGGAACAAAAAAATTTTCTCGGGTTTCGGAAGTCGGGCGCGAAACGCCTGAAAATGCGCGGAAATGCGGCTTTCGGAACGCGAAACGCGGGAAAATTCAGAAATCATTTGGTGCCTTCTTACGTCCGAGATGACCCGATATTTTCGCATTCCGCGCCGTTTTCTGCGGTTTTCGGAACGCGAGACGCGGAATGCCGAAATCGCGCGAAACTGCGGGTTTCGGAACGCGGAACTCCGCTCATCCTTGGTGTGCGTACGTGTGCCTTAGTCCTTCAACCAGATTACAGCGGGGTTGCGCCTCGACGCGAAGGGGGGGTCGTAAAAATTGGTGCCAAAAACGAAATATAGGGGGGTCGTTAACGCTTCGAATTTTTTGAGGAATTTGGTAAGCTTTTTGTACCAGAAACATGTAAGCGGATCCTCCGAACACTACAGTTTTTCTATTGATCCAATCATCCCCAATTTTTTATTTCAGAAACCCACAGACATGGTCAATTGGCCTCAGTTCCCAAATAAATGAATAATTCGAATATGACACTTTTTGTCATTATCGGAGCCAAATTCCGCACCGCAGTTGTGAACAGCCTCTTTTGCTGCACGACGATAATTGTGTCGGGATCACCGGGTCCCGCCACGATTACCCCTTGTCCCGTCACGGTTATCATTAGGGGCATGCTGCAACAGCGGTGGTCCGCGACTCCGGAGCCGAATTTCATCCCGATAAGTATAGCAAAAACAATCCAAATAGAATGAATGATTTTTCCGCATTGCCGAATTTTTTCGAATATGGTCTTTTAGAAATTTTCGAACGAATGAATAAAATCGAATTAGACTTTTCAATTTTTATCAAATTAATGCATAAATTCGAAATCCTGTCCTCTATTCAACTCAAAGGAATATTCGCAAAATGTATTCCAATATTCGATGAAATATTCGAATTTTCAAATGAATTTCAACTCCTTCGTCAATCACGTCGAATGCCGCTGTCAGTCTTTGATCATGCAGACCTCTTGACATGAAATCAGTCGAATATTAGGAAAAACGATTACTTCGGTTTTTTGAATGAACAGGATATTCAAAGAACCGGAAAAATTAATAACCCGAATCAATCAAATATTTGATCTATTTGAATACACATGTCAGTAAAATATTTATTCGATTTGGTGAAGTTTATGCAGTCTAACCACATGCTAACTAGCGACTGATCCCAGCACAGACTGGATTTTTTAAAAATGGTCTTCTGAGTGTTTTAAGGAGAGTCAAATGAAACAAATTGAAGTTTGGTGAAATTTCTCAATACACACGGGTAGATCAAAAACTTTTTTTGGATTTTCAGATATTTGAACATTTTAGCCCAAACTTTGTCCACGGAGTTATTTGAAGCGCTTACACGAATAAGGGTCCATTTTCAGTTTCTCAGAAGATTACTGTAAATTCAGTAATCTACCGTAAGCTTCCGAAAAACTAAAAATGACCCTATATTCGTGTTCAGCGCCCCAATTTACCCCCTGGGCGAAATTTGGGCTAAAAGTGCTCAAATTTTCCAAATTCAAAAGTTTTTTTGTCGTTTTTGATCTAGCTAGGTGCATCAAGGGAATTCACGTAACCTCAAATTATCTCTGCATCTTCTCCACAACTCAACAGATCATTTTCGGAACTCCAGTTTGCGCTGGGATTAGTCCCTAGTTAGTCTACAGGTCAACAAAACTGATGGCGAGCAACTGCTTCACCCTCTTAGTCCCTTCACATTGAGACTCCAGCGGGGCGTTACGCCAGATTGTATCGGGTTACGACCAGGGATGAGCGAACAAAAATATGAAATTTCGGAAATCGGTTTTCGGGTTTCGGAACAAAAATTTTTTTTCACGGGTTTCAGAAATCGGGCGCGAAACGCCTGAAAATGCGCGGAAATGCGGTTTTCGGAACGCGGAAAAATTTGGAAATCATCCAATGGTTTCTACCTCTCAGATGACTCGATAATTCCGCATTCCGCAGCGTTTTCTGCGGTTTTCGGAATGCGGAATGCCGAAAATGCGCGAAACTGCGGGTTTCGGAGCGCGAAACGCGGAATTCCGCTCATCCCTGGTTACGACCCTCGCCCAAGGTGGCCAAACTTTTCGATAAACGTCGGGAATTTTATGGAACTACTCCCGTGCAAGAGATAGGGGGGTCTAGTCTGAAATTTGACGATCTCTCACCTCAAATTGACAAAATTTCATTTTTTCAATCAAAATTTTACGATCTCCCCTCCGCCCCGTTGTGACCGGTCGCAACGCCACTGGAGCTCGCCCTCACTTTCCTAGCTAGAGTCGGCATTAGAGTGTTTCACCGAATAATATCGATTTTCCAATTAACCCTTATATTTTCTCAGAGACCAGATAGTTTTAACTGCCCTTGGTATCAAACATTACGTGAGGGGCGAGGTTTCCATAATTGATGTAAAAGTAAATTTATGTCCAATCACAGAATAGCTATAACCATTTATTCGATTATTCGAATAAAAACTGAAATAATTGGCTGTGGCATGTTAATGAATAGACAAAACCCCACTTTTTTCATCAAATATGAGAACCTTTCACTTACCCTAATGTGTGATAACAAGTGCTGTTGAAACCATTCCGATCATGAAGAGAAAACTAGATTTAGTCGAAAAAAATCGATATTATTCGTTTGATATACTGTAGTCGTCATGGATCGTGCTGATACTTTGCATTCCTTATAGTGCGTTGGCGCAAACCCAGTGCGCATATTTTATAACATACGTGCACTGAGTTCGCGCCAACTCACAAAAGTTTTCTATTATTTGTATTGTTGAAAAAAAAACATTTTTAGACTATTAGAATGACATTCAGAGCTGTACTGATCGAATACTGAGGTATTCCAATATTTGGTACGCATTGTAAGCCTTCTTTGCCTCAGAAAAGTGGAAAAATCAGGAAAGTAAGAATTCGAACCCATCAGGTAATAGCCGGCAGTTCATGTGCATAGACCGTATCAACCGAATCACTGTACCTGTCTTGACAAGTCGCCCCCAGACGACGCTAACCATCCAGAAACACCAAAATCAGCTATCTGTACAGTACCATCATCAGAAATAAGAATATTACCCGCCTAAAAAAGCTACACCATAAGCAGGGGAAATACAGAAAAAAACATATGAGACGAAAATAGCTTCTCTGGGCCAAATTCCGGTCCGCAATTGCGTCTCGACACGCTTTGCGGCCCCGCGCATTCGAGTCGGAAGAGCAGCGGCCGACCTGTTGACTCTAGGTGGGTTTTAGAAACTTAAAAGTAAACAAAGTCGGAGAAAACTGCATAAAAAAGCTATATCGAGTCGGCTTTGGTGCTTGAAACTCGCCTGACTCGGGCGCGTGCGGCCCCAAAGCGTGTCGAAACGCAATTGCGGACCCGAATTTGACCCAGATAAGCACAATACTACAACTCTAACCTTAATATCGCGATGAATCTGCCCACTAGAATGGAAATAGTCAAGTCCCTTCAACACCTCACGTAATACAGTAGCAATAGTGGTCTCATCCAACACACCATACATAGCCTGCTCTTTTCCGATTGCCTGAAAATAGACTGGCTGCTAATGGCTGAATATAGTTACCATATAGCGTACTTCAGTAGAGAGCACAATTTTATAACTAACGAATGAATTAATGATCATGCTAGGGGCAGCAGGGTTAGGCGCGGGGTGTGGAGCTCCACACGGGGTGGTCTGAGCTGTGAAGGGATGAAGGGGGTGCGTGAGTTTCGCCGGGACCAACTACTCTGCCAATGCGTAGCTAGATGCCTCCGAGGGCGCGGCCTGAAACGCCGCCCCATTCCATGTAGCGAGAATTTAAGGGTTTTAGCTACGATAGCTAAAACCCGCATATTCTTGTGTCGTTCGAACCATTGTTCTCTCTGACGCTAAACCCGTATATTCTCGCTATAATTTTGTAGCGAGAATCTACGGATTTAGCGACAGGCTGTGTTGAAATGTAATCTTAACCCGCGTTGGCTACGCGGAACGCAGGGATGCCGTTCTATCAGTCCTGGCCCCAGTCAACCCACGAATAACTTGACACTCTGTGGGTGGCCGTGGAGGGTGACCCCGTGTCGCTCTCTGCAAGATCTTGCAAGGGATAATTTTGGCCGCTGGTATGCTGCAGGCCGTGGGGAAGAAACGGCGATGCGGTCGATCGCAGCGGGGATCGTCTTTCTAGTACGGATCAAGACAGGGTGGGTCGATCGACCGTGTGCTGCAACGAGAATAAGCGTAGAATATGCGGGTGCCGTAGCGAGAATTTGCGTAGAATATGCGGGCGCTGTAGCTAAAATTTCACCAACTGAGGCTAAACTTTCCGTAATTTACGTAAATTCTCGTGTCAAAATCAGACTAGATGCCTCCGAAACCCTGGGCATCTCTTGTTTCCGTGCGAGGCATTTAGCTACGCGTTGGCGGAGTAGGGCCAACCTTACATTTCGCGAGAGCTTTTATAAAACCATGATTTGATAGCAGCAGGTAAGGGATACGGCATTGACAGTCCGTTTTCCAAATCCCCTAAATACCTCAGACATTTACAGGAGATTCCCAAGATGGGCATTTTCATAGCTCTGCGAAGACAAAAGGGTAAACGGACGTCAATTTTTTAAGGAGTGCAAAAAATGTCTCGATTGAGCTGAAAACTTTTAACTGGGGGGTAATTTTGGGTGCTGTTTACGAATCTGAGGCCCATTTTTCAGTATTTGTTAAAATCCATCTGATTTGGTCCGATGCTTCTAAATTTGGGAAGTTTGCTGGCCAAACGCGACTTATGACGGTTTCGAGAACGCTACGATCGAATCGTTTCAAAAATTCTACATAGGACTTATTTGGGTTGCCTAACACGAATCTGGGGTCGACTTATCGATTTTGCTTGGATTACGGTATGTCAAAGGTCAAAGTCTCAGATTTGACTCAAATTCCTCCGTGGGCGTTATTTGGAACGATGAACACGAATTTGAGGTAGATTTTTCGATTTTCGAAATGTTAAGGTAAGTAACGCCAGTTAAAAGGCATACAGTAAACTACAGTGATCCTAAGTTTGGCGACAAATACACCCCAGATTCGGGTTCAGCGCCCTAAATAACCCACAGTTGAAAGTTTTGAGCCGAATCGAAATTCTTTTTTCTAAATACTCCAAAAGCTCCCTTACCTTTTTGTGAAGCAATGAAAATACCACTTTTGAGAATCCCCGCACAGGCCGTTGCCAAGAACCTCGACGAAGCTACGCCCCCCCCCCCCACTTGGGGATCAAATTTTTTGAAAAATGTTCAAAACTTCCCCATCCCCAGGTTTTGAAAAATTGTTAGACAGTTTTTGCTGCGGAAATTTTAAAAATTGTTACAGTTTTTTAACTTGATTTTTATATTCAATGATTACTGCACTTCCTATCCTACTGATGAGCCTCGAGGAGTAGGGTTTTGACTTGCTCTTCGCTACAGAATAACAACATCTGTGTTGAAAAAGGAAGAAATTGAAATTTTGCCCAGATGGCCTCACAATCTCATTACGGCATAACGGGTACAGAAGATCTGTAGTAAAGGAAATTATAGCGTGAATGCAAAACGTTTCCTAATTTTTAATGCATTTTGAGCTCGGAGATAGCGAAAATCTGGCGTATTACGAGCGTTGTCCGGGGACGTTTCGGACTCCCGATAACAGCTCACTAATCGCAATGCTTCACGACACCTCGGTGCGAACCTAGTTGGAGGAGGTCACTCAGGATTCGAGGGGGGGGAGTAAATGATAAGCTATCAAAAACCGAGGCATTCTGATGGAGTTTATGTAGAACACTAACGACTGAAACGAATTTTTTTCTACAAAACGCTCTCGAACGATGAAACCGCCCCTCCTCAACACTTTGGGTGATGAATACAAGCACTTTAAAAAGTGCATGAAAACAATTAAAGTTAGGCACACGGCTTGTTTCCTCCAGAAAAAAGATTTAAAACTCACCGGCGGCTGGCGCGGTAGGTCTAAAACTCAGCGGAGAAATTCATCAACCCGCACCTCCAAGAAGCATTACGACATAACGCGCATCAACATGGCTTCAAGAAGGCCCACTCTACCATTACGGCACTGACGTCCATCACAGAACACATTATTGCTGGCTTCAACATGAAACCTCCAGCTGGTAGAAGTATTGTCGTGGCGGTTGACTTAACCGCTGCCTTCGATAACGTCAGTATTCCGCTGCTGTCCAAATCGATCCTGGACTCTACTATTCCTGACTGGTGCAAAAGATGGACAGATAACTTTGTCAAAAATCGTTCGTTTTTCGTGTGAAATTTGACGGACACTTATCGAAGTCTGTGCCCCTGAAGGCAGGCGTCCCACAAGGAGGAGTTTTATCTCCCAGCCTGTTTTCTTTGTATTTGTCTGATGTGCCGAAGCCGTCGTCAAACATTCACTTATGTCTATATGCGGATGACATCACTATTATTTGTACTGACCCTGTCATCGATCGAGCCACTGCTGAGATGAATAAATACCTCGTCAGTCTGGCCAAGTTCCTTGAATCGAAGCAGCTAAAGTCTCTCCTGCCAAGTCCAGCGTTACTTTGTGCACTCCAGCGACTGCCGAACACAAGCTGCATCCCAAGATTCTTTGGGAAGGAAATATGCTACCCTTATCAAAACACCCTCGTCTACTAGGTGTATTCCTGGACCCGTCACTGCGTTTCCACGAAAAAACACGTATTCGAGCTGCTGCTGCCAACACACGTAACAACATTCTACGTTCGCTGGCAGGCCCTACATGGGGCAGCTCTAAGGAAATTTTGCGAAACACCTACAGGGCTATGGTTCAGCCGGTGCTGGAATATGGAGCCCCAATATGGTCAAGACACCTGTCGAAGCCTCTTGGAGCAAACTTCAGCGTGCACAGAACACTGCTCTACGCGTGATCACTGGATGCCCTAGATCCACACCGGTATCTCATCTACATCAAGAGTGTTCGCTGCTTCCTGTGAAGCAGCATTGTCAACTCCAGTCGCAACAGTTCCATGTTGGCATTGTGAGGAACTCCATACACCCTAATTTCCCCCTACTGTCATCTGGTCCCCATTTCCGGCATACACGCTCGCCACTTCATGCTGCAGTCTCTCTCTTGGATCGTCAACGTTGGGCGACGTCGGAGCTCAATCGCGTCAGACTACTGCAAATGGAGCACACCCGATTCGTCAGAGGATACCTCTCCAGTGCTCCCCTAAATCCAATTCTTAGTGACGTGCCACCCCCGATCGATGACAGCGAAACGGACCTACCCAGACGTACACGCGTCATCCTGGCAGGTCTACGATGTGGACACTCCTCACACCTCAAGGCCTTCGTCCACAAGATCGACTCGTCGATCCCCGACGAATGTCCTGACTGCCACAACCCAGGGCACGATTCATTTCATCTATTTTCATGTCCTGCAAGGCCGACTTCTCTAACAGTTATGGATATGTGGACGAACCCGTGCGATGTGGCTGCCTTTTTACACCTATAAGGAGAAGCTCTATGTGGCCGATAAGAAGAAGAAGAAAACTTATCGGCGTCTTCCGGTATGGTAAGTTGATCAGCTGCGCTCTTCTCTGAACGCGAATCAATTAGCAGACCGGGGCACGCCACAGCCCTCGCCAGCCTCGGTTAAGATTTAAGTTTTTTTTTCGTGAAAAAGCAAGCCACGGACCTAACCATAACTACTTTGCATTTTGAACGAACCTTGATCTTCCTCTTGAGAATGTCCAACATCGAGCCACTATTCAACAATCGCATAATGACCCAGAGCTCTTCTCCAACGACAAACGACGTATGATAGCTGACCACGTTCGGGTGTGCGCACAATGACATCGCCTAAATGTTCGAAAACATTGAAAGCGTGTTCCTGAAAGAAAATATATAACAGTAATCCTTTTTTATTTATTTATTGCGCACGCTACATAAGGCAAGCGCAATAAACACCAAAATAAGATTATGCACAGAAACCATGAACCGGAACGAACGAATTACAATACAATACTGATCCTATCATTGCCTTAGAAGCACAACAGCTTCTTAACTGCAGTGCGTTTGAAACTCCGCAAGATAGAAAGTATCGGCACGGGGGTAATATCAAGGTTAAGAGAGATGAAGGTTGATCCGGGTCTACAAACGAATATTGCCCTTCGGGGTACATATGAAATCTTGATCTTGCTTCCCCTAGTCCTTGACTGACTTAGCCCATAGAATCTAGAGATTTTAGTTTTCGCAATGCCAGCTGGTAACTTAAACACCATGCAAACATCTTTAAATCGACGACGAGATTCTAACGAATGAAGTTCCAACTCGAATGAAGTCGACGAGAATGAAGTAACTCATGAATTCATCCTCCAAGCTTCGGCTACTGACCCTCCCCGATCAGGGTTGCGACTCGTCGCAACGGGGGTGGGGGTCGTGAAAATTACGGCAAATAATTTACGATGGGGTCGGAAAATTTTTTAAAAGTTTTCCCAAGATTTTGGCTAACAAGTGGGGTCGTAACTCCGCCGCCAATTGGCGCAACGGCCTGCTCAACCCTATTTCAGAACCCTGCCTAAAACTCTATTCGCAACAGACCTGAATCTCGTGACTGAGCTCATCCACCGATGTCTGACACTTCTCCAAATTGATGCATTTAATCGCGCATCGCTCATTTCGAGGAATGCAGATCGCCTAAACACGATAACGTCACTAAGTACAGAGAGAAAGTGACGAGACAATAGAACAGACCTTATACACTGTAGCTGTCGCCCCAACACCAATCGCATCTTCGAGGTGGTAGTGTTCTTTTCGATTTGGCCAGATCATTGATGGTTGTCCGCTAGCTGACTGCTGCTGCTGTTGGTCAGCATTGGATCCGACTCTTGTCAACGGTGACTGCTGATGTAATGCTTCACCCGAACCACTGCTCACCATGGAATTAGCCAACCCACCGGCAGCTACCACACCGCCACCTCCACCTTCTGTCGACCCCATCTGCAAATAATAACGTATAGAGCAATATCAAATAAAAATTTTCAATAAAGAGTCTGCGAACAAATGAATGAATTGCAAAGTCTTAGTACTGTGAGTACATATAGGTAGGTCAATGGCTTGCTTCCTCAAGAAGAAAAAGCATTTAAATCTCAGCCGCGGCTGGCGCTGGTGGTTTAAATCTCACCGGCGGCTGGCGTTATGGTAAACTTATCAGCTGCACTCATTTCTCGGCGTGAATCGATTAGCGTGCCGGCGCACGCGACCGCTCTCGACAGCCGCGGAAGATATTTAGGATGTTTTTTTATTGAAGAAACAAGCCACGGGTGCTATGTGGGAAGGGGGGGGGGCACTATGGCGCGATGGACTTGGCCACGCCCATTTTACTGTGCCGCACTAAATTTGAGCACCTACCCGGGGTTTCCCTCCCCTGCCAAAATCAGGAGAGTCATTGCGACACGGAAAAATGGGCGTGGCCAAATGCGATACAACAGTGCCCCCCCCCCTTCCCACATAGCACCCAAGCCACGGACCTAACTATAATTATAGCGAATCATGTCCACATTCAATAAGGTTGAACAATTGGGAACAGGTTACAGACACTCCCCACAAAATGGTTCGTCGGGTCGGTGCACTCTGCGTCTCCATGTATACAACGAGCGCTATGTCTCTCTCTCTCTCTCTCTCTCTAGCAGATAACACAGACCAGACGAACGATTCCGCGTCGATTATACATATTAAGCTGAAGAAAAAGTTTAACGCGACATGATTTTGACGATTTTCAAACCTTCTTCTTCTTCTTCTTTGCAGCCACATTGAGGGTTTTGTCATAGGTTGAGGAACTGGGCGACCAGTAACGGATTCGTCCATAAGTCCATTACGGTCAGCGTGGTAGGTCTCTCCGGACAGTTGAATAAATGTGCGGTATCGTGGCCGATGGTACCGCAGTCCGGGCACACATCAGATTTACTGCTGTCAATCCTGCTGACATAAGACATTAGCATTGTAGAGTGACCACAGCGTAATGATGCGAGCGTGCACCTGGCCCTTCTTCCGAGTTGAGCCTCGGATGTGCAGACTTGGGGCGGCACTACCCCCAATATGGGATTAATGACCGCCTTTTCCAGATGACACCGTACAAACTGAGTATGCTCCTCACGCAATAGACGGAGTCGTTCTTGCTGTGAGTCGTGCCATCTCTGCAGATTGACTTTGCTGGGAGCATCGGCGAATGGCTTTCTGATCTTTCTTTCTCTGACGGGGTTTAGCACTCTCCAAGAGGGGTGATTTGGTTGTTTGACAATGTTGATGAAAAATTGTTGGGCCTGGAGCTCACAGTGCTCCCTTACTGGTAATAAGCGGGTCTCAGCATGCAAGTGATCGACCGGGGAACTTCTTGCACACCCGGTGGCGATTCAAAGAGCCGCATTTTGTATGCGTTGCATCTTAGTCCAAGAGGATTCCGAAACTAGATGCTGCCAAACTGGGGCGCCGTATTCCAGTGCAGGCTGGAGAATAGCCTTATACGTTGTAATAATGGTTTCTTTGCTACTACCCCATGTTGTACCGCCCAGGGCTCTAAGCACGTTATGCTTCGCTTTAACGATAGCCTGCTTCTGTTCCGTGTTCTTATGGAATTTGAGCGATGGATCGAGTACGAGTCCGAGAAGTTTTGGGAAGCGGGCGGCAGGCAAACGATCTCCATTCCATACGACATACGGATGTGCGCTGTGTTCAGATGGGTCCGTTGTGAGTACGGATACCGATGACTTTGACGCAGAAATCTTCAGCATTTTGCGGTCGAAGAAGCTTTTCAGTGCGGTCAAGTACCCGTTAATCTTAGCGGCGGCCACATTTATGTCCCGATCACGACACAAGACAGTCATATCATCAGCGTAAGCGACCACCTTGATATCTTGTGGTGGGGCGGGCATATCTTCGAGGTACAGACTGAAGAGAGCAGGCGACAATACACCGCCTGTGGGACTCCAGCTGCAATCGGAATGCTGTTTGAGACATGATTCTGGAACATCACTCTAGCCCTTCTTCCTTAGTGAATGCAGCTATCCAGCGCTTTTGCCATGGCGGGATTGATGACTCCAGTAAGTTGTTTGATAAGATACCAAGATTCACTGTGTCGAAAGCCTTAGTGAGATCCAAGGCAACTGCTACAGTTCTTTCCGGCTTATACGCGTTGAAACCATCAATTGCATAGCTCGTAATTTCTAACAAAGCTGTCGTGGTGAAATGCATTTTCTGAATCCATGCTGAAACACCTGTCTCTCGTTGTGCTCGGCCAGGTCTTTGACGATCAGCTTTTCAGCTACTTTAGCAAAAGAAGACAACAAGCTAATGGGCCGATATCCCTTGACTGAAGCTTGGGGCTTGCCAGGCTTGGGCAGCGGAACGACGTTTGCCATCTTCCAATTCTGCGGGATAGTACACGACATGAACGAGGAGTTTATCACATCAGTGAGGAGCGGTAGTAAGTCAGTGGGTATCTTCTTCAAGACAGCAGGACATATCCCATCAGGACCAATAGCTCTAGAGTTCCGCATTTCCTTTATAATCTTCTCAATTTGCGTCGTAGTAAACGCTTCGGCCGTGCTCATAAGCGGGAGGCGGCACAGCTCTCTTACAGTCACTCTATTCTGCGGACCTCGCTTAGCACTGGTGATGAAAAAACTTTTCCCGAGCGCATAAGCGGCTTCATTTCCTGATTTGAATACGCCGTTGTCGAATTCGATAGTGGAGACGGTGGCGGGTGAGCTTTTACCCGAAAGCTTCCGTAAAACCTTCCAAGTAGCTGCACTGTCCGTCTTAAAGTCCATCTGTCCGGTGAACTTCTCCCACTCTTCTTTCTTGTGTCTGTCCAAATCCTTTTTGATCTCACTGTCAAGCTCAGCAACCACGGGGTCCAGATGATTAACCGCTCTCCTCGCATCTCTCGTTCTAATTTTGTCGAGGATTTCCCTGTTGACATTTGGATAGAACGTCTTGACGCGACCGATAGGGATAGCCGCATTCATGGCCTTGCGGATTGCGTCAGATAGATGGCACTCCTTCTGGTGCACGCTTCTCTTCCACGAGTAATCTGCCGATAGGCGAAGCGCAACTTCACTGAACAGGCGCCAGTCTGCTCGGCCTAAATTAAGATAAGAACGTTGGCGAACACCAGAAAAGGGAGCGAGAGAGTTGGATAGATCGATGTGGACAAAGACAGGAACGTGGTCACTTGGCAGAATAGTCGAGGTAGACCATGAGCAGCAGCTAGAAAGGTTGGACGAGACAAGAGATATGTCTGGGCTAGAAGATCGGCCGCTGGCAGGGAGACGAGTGGGCTGATCATCGTTTAGAATGACCAGGTCGCACTCATCTGCCCATTCTTCGACGTCATTTCCTCTAACATCAGGACCGAGAGACGAGCAAAGGTGTGAGCGTTGAAATCACCCGCGAAAACGACCGAGGATGAGAGGAGCAGTCGCTCAGCTGCTTGAGAAGTGGGATAGGATTGTAAGATGAAGGGCATGAAGTTGTAGGTGGAATGTATATGTTGAAAAGAGAAAGGGGTGTTTTTAGGGGAGATGGATTAGGAGGTACTCGAGAGTACCGTCCGTGGGGGGTGCTGGGAATGAGGTGTGAGGGAAGTGAAGATAGAACGAAAGTAGAGACTCCACCGCCGAGAGATGACCTTGGAGCATGGTAAGAAGTATAGCCTGGGATATTGGGATGAGGATAGGTAGGGGATGGAGAGAGCTTGGTTTCTTGAACCATGATCACGTCTGGATGGTAAGTACGTGCAAAGAGAGAGAGTTCAGAAAGCTTGGCACGAAGGCCGTTTAGATTGATATGTACAATGGAAAGGGGGCGATTTGAGATAGAGGAACCTGAGATGGAAGGTGAGGAGCATAACACACAACGAAAAGATGAGTTATGATGCCTCACAGAACTGAGACCCGAACAGGAGAGATGCACCCACATTTGGCATCCGAAGCACTGGACGCTGGTATGTCTCCAGTTTACATCCTCTCCGCACGTGGCGCATTGGTACTTCTGAGCGGGTCCAGGATTCCTCTCCACGCCGGCCCTTTGCAGGAGAATCTGAAGGAGAGTTGCGGCCGGCCAGCACCTCTCCCATGACAAAAACCCTCTTTGAGGAGGTGATGACGTCGGTTTGCACGGAGGCGATCTTCTTTCCTCCACACTGCCACGGCACGAACGTACGACATCTCGGCAGCATTTTCAAACCTTCAAGCGCTGGTCCTTCGGCCAAGTGCGATATATCGATCGAAAGCACAAATTCGTTTCTATCTAACGATGCATTCCACATGGTCCAAAACCAGCTCATTTGCGAAATATGTGCTATAATTCAGTGGTAACCCTCAGAAATGAGCATCTTTGAGTGCTTCTTTTTTACTTTGATTAGACCACCAAACCCGCCAGAGTTTGAAGGATATTTAAGCCCCCTTAGAACTGGAGTGCTATTTGGGAAGGGGGGGGGGCACTGTTGTATCGCACTTGGCCACGCCCATTTTTCCGTGCCGCAATGACCCTCCTGATTTTGGCAGTGGAGGGAAACTCCGGGTAGGTGCTCAGTTTAGTGCGGCACAGTAAAATGGGCGTGGCCAAGTGCGATACAACAGTGCCCCCCCCCTTCATCCCACATACCACCAGAACTAGATGATGGCATTTGCGAAAAATTTCAGCGGGCGTAATTATTGATTTTTAGCGGACTTTGTGATTTTGCAACTTCCGTCTTTTCTAGCTTATCCGAAATGTTTCGACCTAAACACTTCAAAGTTAAGCATAATGACCAAGGCCCTACTCAATAGAATTTTTTTCGTCAATTATCGATCGCTTTCTAAAAATTTGATTTTCGCCGTTTTTAACGATTTTCGAAAAAAAAACTATTGATAATTGACGAAAAAATACTATTGAGTGGGGACTTGACCATTATACTTAACTTTGAAGCTTCGAGGCCGAAACACTTCGGATAAGCCAGAGAAGACCGAAGCTAAAAAATCACAAAATCCACTAAAAATCAATAATTACATTCCGTCGAATTTTTCCGCAAACCCTATCATCTAGTTTTAGGGTGGCGCAAATGTCCTGTCATCTCTGGCAGTTTTGGTTTAATTCAAAGTTATTAGCACTCAAGGATGTTACAACACATATTTCGCTAATGAGCAGGCTTTGGCACAAGTGAAAGGCAGCGCTAGATAGAAAAGAGTTTGTCCTTTCGATCGGTATATCGCACTTATCTGAGGGACCAACGCTGAAAGGATTAAAAATCGTCAAAGTCCAAGCGGCGAGAAGCTTTCGCGTCAACCTAATATTTTCCGAAACACCTATCCTCTGGTTCCGTGCCAAATTTACTCTGTTCCCTCTGCGCGCTTGTGTGGAGCAAGGGTAAAGACGGCGAGAAAGTGTAGGAAGAAGGAGACGCAGCGCACGCGCGCAGACGCACGCGATGAATGGAAATAAATTTCACTCGGAAACAGACAGGTATATTTTACAAGAAGAAATCTTTCAAACTCTTCAATGCTTACATGTTGGAAAAGACTTCCATACAAGAAGAAACATTACCAAAAATCGTGAAATTGTAGTGGCGGAAAACCTTCTCCCTAACCTAATAGTTACTCATTTTCCTGGTTTTTATGTCAGTTCTTATCATTGACGGCTCCAAACCTTCAATTAATGCTATAAAAATTATATTTTTTTGAGCAGATACTCTCCCTCTAAATAAATGAAACAGGAAAAAGCAGGAAGCCTAGCTCCATCCAACTCTCATTCGTATCTAACTACATTATTTAGACTCCAAAACGTCGAAGCTGCCACGCTTATGACAAACCATGCATGAAGATTTTCGCAATTTTCAACACCACATAATTTTCTTTAAAAATTTCGCCATGGAATTCCAACTTCCCCTTCAGATTTTCAATTATCCTGAACATTTTATGTTCTCTAGTTCTCCCGCGAAAAGCAACAGCTTGATCCCACTCTTGAGAACAACTCCCAAATTTTTCTAGAAACGCCTGAGAACGTTTTCCCCCTATATCCTTAGAATACCGCAATTTCAAACCTTCTGGTATGAAGCCAACAACACATTCTCATGAAAAGGATCAACAAACTAAACCAAATCCAACAAGAAAGGTAAAACAAGAACCAAAGCTTGAAAAGTCGGAGGAAATCGCAAAAAAAAAACGTCCGTAAAATGTGTGCCTTACGTTACGCCTACACACCAAACACGGGATTTCACGCCAGCCCAATTACGGCCACAAATTTACACTCAACACGCCTCACACCTTATATTAGCTACGCTACTAGGTGATCACACATTTTTCTGAAAGTATTTAGGTGCTATCGCAGAGTGGGGGGAAGAAGAACGATTTTAGTATGGTAGCGGAGGTTAGGTACCGTGACAGTTGCCGTGAAATTAAATGCATTGGGAGTGTTGGCTGCGGGCAAAACAACTGAATTGACGGCGACCAATAATTTACAGGCCATAAAACGGCCAAAGTCTCACCGTCGACTGCGTACCACGCGCTGCGCGACCGGACGCGCGTCGGAAGCAGACGAGTTTTGGCCGCCGCGCGACGTTTCGGCCTCCGCGCGGCGGCCGAAACTCGTCGCGCCGCGACGGCCAAAACTCGTCTGCTCCCGACGCGCGTGCGGTCGCGCAGCGCGTGGTACGCAGTCGACGGTGAGACTTTGGCCGTTTTATGGCCTGTATGAACCCTCATCATCCCTTATGGGCTTTTTGAAGAGGTTCACAAACAGGCCGGGGGTTATCGCAGCAGAGGGGGGGGGGGCATTTGACTACCGCTTTTGGCCACACCCAATTTTCCGTGCGGAAACGAATTTATAACACCAGCCCGTGTTTTCCTCCCCATTCCGAAATCACTATAGCCGTTGCGGCACGGAAAAAAATGGGCGTGACCAAAAACAACAGCCATGTCCCCCCCCCGCTATAGCGATAGCACCAGTTCCTAAATTAAGTTTCGGACACTGTAGTACCCCATTTTATTGGAGTGCAACGGTCAGTCCCTCTATACTCAGTAAAAAACACATGGAGCATCAAAAAGGTGAAAAAATAATTATCAGTTGCCGTCAAATTAGTTGTTTGATCTGCAATCAACAGCGGATGAGCATTTAATTTCACAGCAAAGATTACGGTACTTACTCTCCGCCACCGCACTAAAATCATTCTTGTCGCAACGACTCTCTTGATTTTATACGGGAAGTGAAACCCCGGAATGGTGTTCAAACTGCGCGGTGGCATGGAAAAATGGGCGTGGCCAAGTACACCCCCCCCCTGCCGCGATAGCACCAACATTCAAGCATGGGGAGGAGTGAGATCGCAGCAGGGGGGGGGGGAGGAGGCGCTATAGCATCGCACTCGACCACGCCCATTTTTCCGCGCGGCAACGACTCTCCTAATTTTGGACGGGGAGTGAAACCCCGGATTGGTGTTCAAATTGTACGGTAAAGTATCAGTTGGCAGCACTGCATTTAATCGCGGCGTCCGACTATGAACTACTCGGTTATAAGTTTCAGAGGTTAGTGTTCTGCCACCGTCGAGAAATACTGTTGCGTTGACACGTTCGCACCAGATTTCCTGTTTTGAACCGTTGGCACATTTTACAGCAGTTATCTGCCGGTAAAAGTCAACAAACGCGTTCAAAACATGCGAGAAACAGTGAACGTGTTGAAAATCGTGGCAAAGCATTAACCTTTAGAACTTATAATGCATCGTTCACATACCGTAATGTCGCTAGCCTCCTTTCCACGCAGAGAACACGACCTTTTGAGTGTTCGGAGAAGATCCATTTTCACAAGTTATTGAATGAGTAAACTTAGCAATAGAGATTGAAAGACACCTACTTCACTGATATCTTATCAAAACTTCCTCTATTCCGGGACTTTACCTGTTTATTCAACATGACTGGTTAGTGCATGTCTCACCCCTACCGGGAGTGTACCAGGTTGAAGCGAAAGTCCCCCCCCACCCGCTCCACCTGACTTGACGATTTTGAAAGATTTCAGCATTGGTCCTTTGGCCAAGTGCGATATACCGTTCAAAAGCACAAATTCTTTTCTACCCAACGCTGCCTTCCACTTGGGCCAAAGCCTGTTCATCTGTGAAATATATGCTATCATTTAGTGGTAATCTCGAGAACTGAGCATCTTTGAGTGCTTCTATTTACTGTGGGGTAACCACCAAACCTGCCTGGGTTGATAGGGTATTTGAGCCACCTTCTCAGGGACTCGGGGGTCCTATTCAGCCACGATAGGCTTTCTATTCGGGTACCTAACCCAGTTGAAAGGAACTTTTGCAGCAGCACGTGCTGCCCCGAGGAGCACGTGGCCTGTACTACGACTACGTGGCTCAGATAGAAAAAACCTCTGCCGCACCCCCATTTCCCACGTGGCAGCACGTGGCCTGTTCGATAGCAGTACGTGGCGCAGCGAGGCAAAACTTTTGCCGCACCCTATTTCCCACGCCGCAGCACGTGGCCTGTTCGATAAGACTACGTGGCGCAGAGAGACAAAACCCTTGCCGCACCCCCGTTTCCCACGCAGCAGCACGTGGCCTGTTCGATAGGACTGCATGGCGCTAGCAGCGGGGTCCCTCCCGTTCGATGGTAGCGGGTCTCCCTCAACAAGGATACGGTCCAAGTCACGGCCCGTACAGCAGGGGATCACCCCCACAGCAGTCCGCGACAGGGACATCACTATCGCCACGGTCGGCAGCGAGGGACCTCCCCTCTTAACGGTTCAAAAATCCCCTTAACGGTCCCCTTAACGATTCAAAAATCGTCCAGAAAGTGACTCGTAGTCACCTTCCAGGAGCAGCCCCGAAAGGCGGACTCTCTCTGGAATCGGGCCCCTTATATACGTGCTGTGCTGCTGATATGCGCCGGGTCAGTTCTGAAGCGACCGATCAACGTGTTCAATCATGGGCATTGTGGCTCGTTCGTCGTCCAAACTCATCGTAGTCGAATCGAAAGCGTACCGTGACCGAGTGGAACGGCTATGATTGGCGCCACGTGCTTCTCACTTGGACGACGATGAGGCCACGTGGCGCAAGGAAATTACGTGGCCATATCGTCGTCCAACCGCTTTGTAGACGAGTCGAAAGCCTATCGTGACCGAATAGAACCCCCGACTCCCTGAGTTAGAACTAGATGACAGCGTTTTCGGAAAACTTCAACGGAGCGTAGTTATTGATTTTTTAGCGGATTTTGTGGTTTTGCAACTTCGGTCTTTTCTGGCTTATCCGAGAAGTTTCGACCTCGAAGTTTGAAAGTCAAGTAAAGTGGCCAAATTCCCACTCTATAGTATTTTTTTCGTCAATTATCAATCGTTTTTTTTTGAAAATCGATAGAAATGGCAATAATCAAATTTTCAAAAAACGTTCGATAGTTGATGACAAAAATACTATTGAGTAAGGACTTGGTCACTATACTTAGCTTTGATGCTTCGAGGCCCAAACTTTTCGGATAAGCCAGAAAAAAATGAAGTAGCAGAATCACAAAATCCGTTAAAATTCAATAATTAAGCTCCGCCGAAATTTTCTGCAAATCAAGTTCTTAGGTGGCTCAAATATCCTGTCTACTCTGGCAGGTTTGGCGATATACCTCAAAGTGAATAGAAGCACTCAAAGATGCTCAGTACTCAAGATTACCACTGGATTATAGCATATATTTCGCAAATGAGCAGGCTTTGGCCCAAGTGGAAGGCAGCGTTAGATAGGAAAGAATCTGCGCTTTCGATCGATATGTCGCACTTGGCCAAAGGAACAACGCTGAAAGGTTTAAAAATCGTCGAAATCAAGTGACAGGAAACTTTCGCTTCAACCTAATATATTGTGTAGTAATTACCGCGACAATGCCGGGATAGCGCCGCCTCGGCTCCTAAAGACAGAGAGCGGATCCGCCGCCGCGATACCGAAGCAGCTGTCGATGAGAAAAGCGGCCCCCTCTGCCTCCCGGAAAAGTTTGCGTCCCCCTCCTTTCGGCTCAGAATATTCTTGTGGCTTCACAGGTGGGGGGTCAATAAGCGAAATTTGATGTTTTGTGAATAAATTAAAGTTGATTATATATTTCAGACTAATTTTGAAATAATTTTTCTTACAATTTCATTGTACTCATTTTCACGAACTTCTGTACCAATGAATAGCCACCAAGTTTGCCCGCTGACCAGCAAAGGCTGCGGCGCCCTCTTCAATTTGCGGGCGCCCCCAGCTGCGGCCCCCTGTGTGATCATCACATCTTGAGCCTAGCCCTGCTGTAGTGGTTGCTACGTCCTCTGTCTGACAGGGACACAGGGAATCCCCGCTACTGCGGCAAAGGAGATACTGCATGTACCTCAAACCTGGGTAACTGTACCGGCAACAATCTCGCTTAACCACACAGGACAGTTGGCGCCAGTCGGCTGATGCATCCTCGCGGGGCCGACGCGGCTCTAACGCGGAACCGTTGCGGTGCTATCGCGGCGTTCTCGAGACCATGCAACAGAATCGTCTCGGCACAGTATTAATCGTGGATCCGCCGCGGTACTATCGCGGAACAGTCGAGGATCGCGGTACTTACTCGGCACTGTCGCGGTAAGTTTTCCAAGAGTCTAGCATGACATTCACTAGGAATCAGGGAATTTTCAGGCTGTTCAAAAAAATTCCGAATCTGAATTGGGGGGGAGGTTATTAGTGGTACTGAACACGAAAATGAGGTCTATATGTACATATATAGTATCAGAAATCTCACAAAGGCTATACCATTGGATAGCCCTCAACGCCAAGATCATAAATATCACCCTAGTTTCGCTTAAAGTTGAGTTTAAAGCGAGTTATTCACAAAAACAGGCGAAAAAAGAGCGAAAAGCGCCTTACTGTATCTCTCTACCTCCCACATCGTTCAACAATCTGCAGAGTTCACAGAAGTTATAGTCATCCCCCCCCTCCAGTCGGACTCTTGAAATGTTTGGATTCTGCATCTAGAAATGTGAACAAAGCAAAAAAAAGAACAGGAAAACATGTTTGATGAGCGAAACACTTGACGCGGTAGATGCCTTGCACCTTGGTCTCTCGTAGGCCAAGATATTTTTCACATGGACGTTCCTCTTATCCCAACAACAGCTGTTCGTTTTTATTTCTTTGCAAATGAATGCTCTCTCGGATCACAAATGCGTCCCATGAAAATTCGGAGATCTCAGTTGTCTGCTTTTTTCCAAACATGCCAGCGAAGAAACTCGTTAACAAAGAAACTACTGTGCTTATCTGGGCCGAATTCCGGTCCGCAATTGCGTCTCGACACGCTTTGCGGCCGCACGCGCTCGAGTCAGTCGGGTTTCCAGCGCCAAAGTCGACTCGATGTGGCTTTTTTATCCAATTTTCTCTAATTTTTCTTAGTTTCCAGTTTCCAAAACCCATCTAGAGTCAGCAGATCGGCGGCTGCGGCGCTGCAAGCTCTACTGACTCGGGAGCGTTCGGCCGCAAAGCGTGTCGAGACGCAATTGCGGACCGGAACATTTAGACCATTCCAAACGAAATGTACTTTTCTGAAACCACTTTTGAACGTAGAGTCCGAATATGCCCTTCTCAGCTGCCTAAAACCATCCTGAAAAAAATCGCAGACATTTTTTTCCATGATTCTCGTACCCAACGCACCTTCCAAAACGCGCAGTAATCTTTCGAATATCTGGGAACGGACCTCATAATCGTGTTCAGCGCCCGAATAACCCCTTGGACGGGGTTTGGGTGAACGGTCATTCTTCGACCTTAAAAGGGAAGTATACAAAGCGTAGGTAGGTCGGATCTGCCAAAACGACTAGTGTCGTTAGTATCTCTTCTGGCTCAATGGCAAAAAAGCGCAATATCCCGCCCCGAGCCGCAGGTTCAAAAAAGTTATAAGCATTTTTAAGCCTCGCGAAAATACGGGTACCCAACAGGCATTTTTTTGGAGTTTCGAAAAATTTTCTCGGATTTAGCTCAAAAGTTGTAGGTAGGGGTAATCTAGGGTGGTGAACACGAATCTGGAGTCCATTTGTCGAAATTTTGAGGTTTACTGTAGGTTACGGTAGGTAACATGTCATTTAGGGGTCAAAACTCACCTTAGTATTTTGAAAATCGACAAGCGGACGTTAAATTCGTATTCTCCACCCCGAATAACCCCCGTAACAAATTTTGAGTAAAATCTGAGATTTTGACCAAACTACCGTATACCCATCATAATCTACCGTAATCTGCAAAAAATCGATAAACGGACTCCAGATTCGTCTTTAGCACTCCGAATAACCCTCAGAGAATGATTTTGAGACATATCTATCGTAGAAAACCGGAAATCTCGAAAGTGGCGTTTTTTCCCTCGACATTTTCTCCGGTTGGGAAGCTTAGAACGAAATTAGCCGAAAACTTTGGAAAATCGACTAATTAACCACAGATTTGTGATCAGCGCCCCGAAAAACCTCCCTGGGAGAATATTAAGTCAAATCTGGACAATTTTTTTAAAACGCTTACAGAGCCCTCAATTGGTAGAAATAAACGCCCAACCGAAAATCCGTACAAGTCCAAAACGCTGTCCAGTCTGGACAAAGTACGGAGAATGTGCGTTCACCCAAAATTTGCTCAGGGGGGTAGTTCTGGGTGCTGAACACATTTATGAGGTCCGTTTCCGGATTTTCCGAAGAATAACGCGATTTTTGGAAGGTACAAAAAGCACAAAAAATGAGCTTTTAAAGCTTGTAACTTCTTGGAACCTGCAGCTCGGGGCGGGATACTGCGCAGTTTTACTATTGAGCCACAAGAGATACTGACGACACTAGTCGTTTTGCCAGATCCGACCTACGCTTTGTATACTTCCCTTGTTAGCATAGAGTAATGGCGTTCTTAAATGTACCGATGAATAGTTGAGCGTTTACTTATATCATTTAGAAAATTCTATAAGCGTTTAGGAAACATTTTCAGTTTTGACTCAAAACTCTCCCTTAGGGGTTCTTTGGTTTGCTATTCACGAAAATCTGAGCTTCCGAGGCTTCCCATCAGGGGAAATTTTCAGGTCAAAATCATTCGACGATTTCCGGAATGCTACGGAATGTGTGGCTAAAACCTTTTTTCTGGGTGTTATTTGAAATGCTCATCAAGAATCTGAGATCACTTTATCGATTTTTGAAACCTTACGGTAGATTACGGTGGGTATACGGTAGTTTATTCAATGTCTCAGATTTTCCTCATAATTTCCGTGCGGGGGTTTTTCGGGGTGCTGAATACGAATTTGGTGATCATTTGTCTATTTTCAAATTATTAGGGTAGGGTTTTAGCCCTCTATGACTTAAAAGTTTCGAGCCGAATCCGAACATTTTTTCAAAACACTTAAAAAATGTCATGGGGGTGCCATCACCTTGCCGCCAGGCTTCGAAAAACGCGTATAACTTTTTCAGAGCGGTTTTAGGCAGCTGCGCAGACCATAATCGGATTCTACGCTAAAAACGATTCTAGAAAAGCACATTTCATCCGGAATGGCCAGGCTGACTGAAAGTAGTTCCCTTGTCAGTACTGAGAATTTCAGCATATAATTCGAGAACCTCAAGGTTTTCTCTCGAAGATGAAAGAAGCATTCGATACAAAACAGTAAACGTTGCTTTTGAACGCTGTGACACACTTAGCCGGAAAACGAACCCTGAAAGTTTTTCAATAACTGGCAAAGTCAGATGGCGGCGAGCTTTTCCGATAATCTATCTAATATTACTTTTAGAAGGTGCACGAAAATCAATGTAACTATAAACTACGACAAGATCAAACTTTTAAAAAAACACAGGTCTAACCACGAAAACCAAAAGGCTACTGGTTCACAGTAGTATACGTTGTGGACATAATCACATGACCACACGACCAGTTAATCGTTCACGTCATGTGTATAGAATCGAACAAAAACAGCGCATCATTTTCGACCATATGAAGTTGGAATTTCCACGCAGGCCAAAGAAATCAAATATCAACTGTAATGATAACACATCGCCGCTCCGCATCGAAATGAATCACAAAAAATACATAATTAATCAGAAAAAAATCGATACCACATCAGGAATTCATATAAGGTGTCAACAACGTGACGCACGAATGATAACCTTATTCAACACGTAACATATGAGTAAACGCGAGGTTTTCCTTTTTCAAAACTAACAAAATACCGGCACCTCTCGTAGAATTGGGACAGAATTTATCGCTCTCATCGAAGCGTTTTCGAGCATTTAGCGTCCTTCTTTAATATCTCTCTCCAAATCATGTTCAACCATAGAAATTATTCAAGATTCTGGTGAGAAAGACTATTCAATGATATATATTGATTGCTAGGTTCTAACCAAAAGCGGATCGTTAGAGCAATACTATGTACAATTAGGCGCTATTCATATTCCTCAACGCCCGCGCGTGACACACGTGACACGCTGGCGTGGGGTTGGAGTATGAATAGCCTGAATCCGAGAGTTTTGGCCGAAAAATAGCCGCGAAATGCCTGCTACTCTGAGAGTTTTGGCCTAGAAATAGCCGCGAAATGCCTGCTTGCCGCGTAATAGCCGCTAAATAGCCGCTAAATAATGCTCGCCGCAAAATAGCCGAGAAATACATAATGCTCTCTAGGTACGTATACGACGTATTCCAGAGGCATGATTAAGATGTCAACACCTCCATCGGTTCAACTACCCAAGTTTAAGGTATTTGGAACTCCCTCAGGCTCTGGAGGCCCCGCCCAACCGCTGGCGGCCCCGGATGGTGGCTCGGCTAACCGGCGACGGTTGCGTCTTGGTTGATTTTGTTTACTTCTGAATATTTCTCGGCTACTTCTTGTCCGTTCCGTGTGAATCCGAGAAATAGCCGAGAAATAGCCCACCAGGAGCCGCTGCGGAGCCTGGTGGGCTATTTCCCAGCTATTTCGCGGCCAAAACTCTCAGAGTAGCCGCTTCATAGCCGTCAAATAATGCTTGCCGCGAAATAGCCGAGAAATACATAATGCTCTCTAGGTACGTATACGACGTATTCCAGAGGCATGATTAAGATGTAAACACCTCCATCGGTTCAATTACCCAAGTTTAGGCGCTATTCATACCACTCAACGCCAGCGCGGCACGCGCGTGCCGCGCTGGCGTGGCGTTTTTGTATGAATAATTTCTACGCACGTGCCGCGCTTGTGGAGACTATGAATACTCCAGCGGCGACGCCATGGCGGAGAGGTGAAGCTGGAATGAATGAGACGATCGATAAATAAAATCAGAGGATGAAAACGCCAAGTCGTTCCAGGTGGCAGTATGAATACTGCAGCGGCGACGCCATGGCGGAGCGTGACGCGCGTGCCGCGCGGGCGAGGCGTCAAGCCATTCATACACAAACGCCACGCCAGCGCGGCACGCGCGTGCCGCGCTGGCATTGAGTAGTGTGAATAGTGCCTTAAGGTATTTAGAACTCCCTCAGCCTTTGGAGGCCCCGCCCAACCGCTGGCGGCCCCGGATGGTGGCTCGGCGAACCGGCGATGGTTGCGCCTTGATTACTTTTGTTACTTCTAATTATTTTTCGTTTTTTTCTCGGATATTTCTTGGCTATTTCTTGTTCGTTTTGTGAAAGGCCGAGAAATAGCCGGTAAATAGCCCACCAGGAGCCGCTGTGGAGCCTGTTGGGCTATTTCTCGGCCAAAACTCTCAAAGGACGCCACGCCCGCGCAGCACGCGCGTGATGGCCGCTCTGCCATAGCGTCGCCGCCAAATTATTCATAGTCTCTGCGCGTGACGCGCGCAGAAGGTATTCATACTTCAACGCCGCGCCCGCGCGTGACGCGCTGGCGTTGAGGAGTATGAATAGTGCCTTACAGCATGCGACCGAACAGCGCCATGAGTGCTGTTTAACAATTTAGTTATCACTTTTTTGTGTTTTTTTTTAATTTCTGATATTAACCCTAGCATGCAATATATTGATGAGTAACATCCCCCTCACCTGTATTCCCACGAAATTTCTAATTTAAATAAAGTTGATTTTGAATGAAATCACTGGTAAAAACGCTAAAAACACGGATACCCACCACCGCGCACTTTGTGACCGTTAAAGGCATCGTTCGCGCTGGAAACCATTTTTCGTTTTAAGGCTCGATGATTTTGGCGCGAAATTTAAAATCAATTCTACACCACCACGAAAAATAATATAAGGTTTCCTGTGCGTATGATGCCTCTACGCCCTTTTAGAACCTCTTAATAGGTACATGAGTATAAGTAAACGCTCAACCAAAAATCCTCGGTCGAAAACGCTATCGGTCTGTGCAAAGTTCGGAGAATATGCTTTCATCGAAAATTGCTCAGGGTGGTTGCTTGGGGCGCTCAACACGATTATGAGGTCCGTTTCCGGATTTCGGAAAGAATACTACGAATTCTGGAAAGTAAAAAGGCACAGAAAACTACCGTGCTGGGCCGAGACACGTCGACAGGATCAAGCTGGTTGTTGTCCAGGACCTCAACGGAGTTACGTCCTCGCCACTTTGGTGACCAAAATAAATCCAATTTTTTAAAGTTCCCCTAAGTGGAAAAAAATTGACAGCCTCGAGAACCAAAAATCTTCTATAAAAGTGTATTTCTGCAAATGTTAATGTACAGTTTCCGAATTTTCCCGAATTAACACAACACCCCTTACCTGGTTAACGAGCTTCGGGAGGTTTTCTACATTTTCACCTCAAAATTTTACTCCCTCAAACTTCCCGAATCCGTTTTTTGAATTTCCACGTCTCCCCGTTGTCCAACGGGACAGTAACCGCTTGACCCTGCGCGTCGCAAATTAAAAATCGCACAAATGCGAATTTACCAACTATTCGTCCCATACTGCACTGAGTATACTTACGTCCGTGGCTTGTTTCCTCAAGAAAAACATTTCAATCTCACCCGCAGCTGGCGCGGGAAGTTTAAATCTCACCGGTGGCTGGCATGGATGAGCGGATTTCCGCGTGTCGCGTTCCAAAACCCGCAGTTTCGCGCATTTTTGGCATTCCGCGTTCCGAAAACCGCAGAAAACGCTGCGGAATGCGAAAATATCGGGTCATCTAGGACGGAAGAAAACATCAATCATGATTTCTGAATTATTTCACGCTCCGAAAACCACATTTCCGCGCATTTTCCGGCGTTTCGCGCTCGATTTCCGAAACCCGAGAAAAAAATTCTATTCCGATATTTCATATTTTCATATCGCTCATGCCTGATGGCTGGCGGTATGGGAAGCTGATCAGCTGCGCTCTTCTCTCGGCCTGAATCAATTAGCGGACCGGCGCACGCGACCACCGCGCCAGCCGCGTGTGAGATATAAATGTTTTTTTTTGTGAGGAAACAAGCCACGGATTTTAAAAGTTAAATATAATTAGTATGTTTTGAAGAAAAAAAAAACCTAAAAATTCGAGACATAATCCATTTAAAAAACTAGACGATTACAATACGATATACTAAATCCCTAGTTTTTAGAAAAAATATATTATTCACCACCTCAAACTGAAGAAAGATAGCATGAGGGCCAGGAAAAAAATTGTTGAAAACTTTAAAAAAGTCAAACAAGCTAAAAACCCTGGGTAACAAGAATAAACCTATGGATAAAACAAAAACGAGGACACGAAAACACGCACACAGAGAGAGAAACAACGAGCGCACATGAGTGAGGAGGCACCGATTATTCAAATTACTCCATCAAACTTCAATAATATGTAATAGGATCATCGCAATGCGAAAACACATCACTCTCGACAGAAATGAACTTTTCAATAGAAAATGCCATTTTGAACCACGGAACAAACGACGATCACGATACATCGGGCTAAACCGGTAAAACTCGAGCAATAAACGAAAATCTTCACAAAAACTTTATTCAAATCAGCAATAGACAGAAACTGGAACTCTTTCTTGGATCACGAGAAAACACATCACGATAAGAATTAATCCTACTGATTCGATTACCACAACTCGATGGGATCTAGAAATATTTTCAAAATTTCTGAAAAAAAACTACATATTTTCAACACAGAAACGGATTATCACATAGGCACCATACGGATAGTAGAAAAATCAATAAATTAAATTTATAAAACATAAAAAAATTGAGAAAAATTGAAGACGAGAGTAACTTCTATGGTTGTTGCTTCAGCCGTCCGATAAGCTCATTCAGCACTTGTATCTGGGCCTGAAATGACAGAGAACCTAGTTACAGCCTTCTGGGAAACTCAATTGCGTTACAACAACTAGTACATAAATCATTAATTTCAAATCCGGCTTTGACACAGTCAACGATGATTTTGCGAGAACCGGAGTGAAACAGCCGGAGCAACACTCAAAAACTCCTAGGCAACGTGTACTATTAAGGCACGCCTAAAATAATCTAATCAAAAACGATGGCAGCACACACGCTTGCAAAAGTGGTTGAGATGGCAAGGCCTGTCGAGTCGTAGGGACTGTACTATGTATAATGTTCGCGCCAATAAAATCGTAAAATACGAGGCAAAGTGACCGTATTTGAGATATCTTGAACGAAGCTCCGCCCATTTTTCCGCCAAACCCCGCCCCTCCCAACAACCACCCTAATTGCTCAGATACGGTCAAACTGACTAGTTCTCGACGCTATCAACGGCGTATGCGCTCTAACACAGGCCGTGCGAGTCTATCAGTCTCGCTATCTCAACTTAGCCCGTATGGGGCCTATTTGCCAAAGACCGCCTTGCCGGATTTCTTTGCACATTCGAAAATCCAGATTGCTCCAATGAGAACAATTTAATGAAGATGAGCCGATTTTCGGTACAGGGCTAAGCTCACGCTGTGATCATCACAGAGGGGGTCGCAGCTCTGGGCACCGAGATGGGAGGGGGCCGCAGCTCCGTCGGATGCCAGGGAAGAACTGTTAGAATCAGAAGATTGTAAAATAAATTTAACAAAATCGCATCTGGAAAACACATCGCTCAAAATGTAAAAGTACTAATTTCTCAAATGTTGAAAATTTTTTCATCGATCTGAAGATCAGACACAGGGTACCGCAGAAATTTATTCGGCAGAGCGGGTGGACGCACGAAGTTCCAAGACCTCTGAAAAATCAAAACAAGTTACTTGTAATATAAATGTAACTTACTGAAATGTCTCAAGTAACTTACATTTATATTACATGTAACATACATTTATATTACATGTAACTTAAAATTATATTACATGTAAATTAACTTATGTTACATGTAACTTACATTTGAATTTTCACTATGGGTGGCCATCACGTGACGAAGGCGACACGCGGCGCAGAGAGCGTTTCCCAGACCACACACTACGCAAAAAACTGTTGTGCAGGGCCTTCCCTGGTGTGGGGTCAAGTACCTTAAACTTGGGTAATTGAACCAACAGCAGCGCTAGTCGTTAGCCTGACCCCGCGAGTGCGACGTACATTAACCTTGGAAATATTTTCTCGGCCGATTTAATTAACTTGCGACTTATATTGTGCCATTTAAGTTACATATAACATACCGGAGGCGCACTGCACGCAGGATCCTTTCAGAAATCGAAAACAAGTTACTTGTAACATATCTAAGCTGATGTAAGTTACATGCGACTTATCTCAAGTCATTTATGTTACATGTAACATATCGGAGGCGCACCGCACTTAAATGACCCAGAGATAAGTCGCAAGTAACTTACATCGGCTCACATATGTTGCAAAAAACTTGTTTTCGGCCTTTTGTGTTACGAGTAACTTGTTTTCATTTTTCTGAGACGGTGGGAGGGGCCGCACCAGCCTCTGAGCTGCAGGGAGGGGTCCGCACCCCACACGGACCGATCACAGCGCCATGCCTTACACTGTTTCAGTAACAAACAAAATAAGAAAAAAGTATATAATTTTACGAGAAGTATTTTGAACACCACAGGTGCCCTCTGTGCCAATCAGTACTCGCTGAACACTTGCCAGCGATGCAATATCATCCGGTTCCCCTCGCTTTATAAGGTAAAGAACACTGCCTGATAAGGTCTGCAGCCAGTAAAGACTCACGCTGCACTCATAAAACTGGAATTTTGCTGAGATAAGGGACAACTGAAGACATTTGAAAGAGCCCGCAACATACAGTTCAAGTCCTCACTACCGTTTAGTCCGAAAAGTGCACGCTGATTGCGAAAGTGTGCTGCGGCGCGCTTGCGAGTATCCTCAGACAGGGATGTGGGATCACCAGGGCACCAAAGGCAAAAACCGCCCGGGTGAACCCACAACCCTATCTAAGGATACTCGCAACCGCGCCGCAGCACGCTTTCGCAATCAGCGTGCACATTGCGGACAGAACGGCAATGCGGAGTTGAAGTGTATGCGTGCTTGAAGTCCGCGTGCGCAAAGAAAACTATAAGGTTTCTTCTTCTCAATCCAATCTTTCCACCTAGTGGAGATAAAGTCTGTCCGCCGACGCGGTCCGCGTGCGTGTCAAGCGACTGCCGCGGAAACACTTTTGCGGAAAACTTTTCCACGACTGACTGGGACACGATTCACCATCCGTCTGATATTCCTGCTGTTCGATTTAAAAGTCTAAAAATGCATTCGCGAGGACCACTGGACACGCACGCCAACAGCGTGGGCGGACGATCCCATTAGGACCGACAGTTGGCAATGCTCAAGACCTCAATGTTACGCATTCATAGAACAATAGCCACGCGTAAACTGCTCTGTGGTCTGAAAAAAGCGTTTCCCCGGTTGATTATCTAGCACGAGGAACAGAAGCGCCACGGCAAATTCAGGCATTCAAAAAAGATGATTATATATTTCGATAGATCCTCGCTTTCCAGCTGTGGTTGCTATCGCAGCAGGGGGTGGGGGAGTCGGTCACGCCCATTTTTCTCTTTTCTCTTCTTTTTTACACCATCGAAATCCTACAGTGGGCAAAAATTGCAGCTAACCAGGACGAAAAGCTTTACCTTGGCGTGCTTAATCTCCAGATCTACTAAATCAGCGAGGTTCTTCTTGAACGCCATCACTCGACGCTTCTTCAGATCCTTCAACTCGGTTTTCGCCAGTGCGCTGATGTCCTCAAACTTTTTGCATGCCTCCTGCTGCTCTGTTTCAGCCTGCAATAAGAATCCCATCAAATCAACATTCAAAGAACAGTAAGGGTAGATTTTCGCTTAAACTGAGGATATTCTCGGCTCCGAGCCGCACCGAACAGAAATCGGAGCCGCCTGAATGGTCGGCTCGTTCTCCCTAACTCCGAGCCACTGCTGTTGCTCTTCGGGCAAACTGGAGGAGCCCGGACAACAACAGAAGCCGATCCGCAGATTGGGATAAATAGCCGAACGGTCAGGCGGTCCGTGCCAGAAATTGTATAAGAAGAAACCATTGAGCATAGAAGACAAATACACACCTTTGGAATGTCTTTGTTTCGACCACGGGCACGCTCCAGATTCTTGTTCGCCGCCTCGTAATTGGCAAGACATCGCAAACGGCGATACAAAAGATCCTAGAAGAGCTAGAAATAATTTACTGAACAGAAAAAACGTGAGAAGATCAATCAATACGAGCAAGTATCTAACTGATGTATATTTTGCATTACATGATCATACGCCACCTCCAGATATAGTCAATCTCTAGATGGTGCGAAGCCGCATCGCAGCTAGGAGCGCGCAAGTCGAACGTGAGTGGTGGCCCCGTTACGGATGAAAAACGATCGATATGGCTCACCGCTAATTTTCCTAAGAGCAGTATCCTTCCAACTCGTCTTTCTCTCCACTATTTTTTCGTTCTTTGCCCTCAATTCTATTTTTTCTCTTATCAGTTTTTCGTATAATAATCCTGTATTTACACATTGGGCGCAAATACTGTCCATGGAAAAATCAACGGTGAGCAATATCGATCATTTTATCCGTAACGGGGCCACCCCACACGCTCGACACGCGCGCTCCTTGCTGCGTTTTCGCGTTCTTTTTTAATACCTTTTTTTCAAATTAATTTTTTTAAGAAGAGCTATCCAACGTGTAATGATTGCTAGGATTTGAGCTCACACAAAAATGTTTGGGATGACATTTTTAGTGTGCCCTAGTGCACTGTATAACGATCTGGAATAACATCTCGAACTATTGAGCATATCTGAACCCCGGCAAGTCTTCCTGTCGGATAGCACTTCACAATTGGATCTTAAATAACTTTTCCGATCCAGAAAAAGTTGAAATTGAGGGAAGTTTTTGAAGGCAGCATACACGCTCAAAAATGATATCAATTTTATGGAATGAATCGAAGGTCGGAAGCTGTTAATATTGAGAGATAACGGAAAAACCGGAAAAAAACAACTGAAATGAAGATATAATGGTTCGTTCTATATTGGCCCAGAAGTGGACGAGTTGTACCGCATTGGCTGAAATAGCGGAGCTAGCGACAAATTTGTTGGGATAACGACGCTAATGTACTCGTGCGGCCCTTTCTGGAACGCTTACGACGTTAGAAACGTTAAAAAAAATTGCGTACCATCCTGCTTTCTGACGAAATTCTATGAGCGGTAGAGAACATATTCCAATACCACCCTTTTCGAAATATTCAAAATTTTCCAGGACTGCCATAATGATCGTCATGAAAAAAATGGTACACCCGTAACGAACTCGATACTGCGTTTTCTAATTTTTTTTTTGAATAACGATTTTCCCTATTCATGGATATTCCAAAACTATCGCCTGCAGTATCGGAAATTAGTTTCAAATCTTTGACATATCTCGAGAGAAGTCTTTACTACCCACGATGGGCTGATGTTTGCAAATTATATTAGTTTGAAACTAAAGTTTCCCGCGATCTGAAATTAACGATTTTCTAAACTTTTCAGCGTTGGTCCTCCGGCCAAGTGGGATATACCGATCGAAAGCACGAATTATTTTCTATCTAACGCTGCCTTCCATTGAGCCACCTTAGCCCTAGATGATAGCATTTGCAGAAATCTTCGACGGTGGATGATTAATGATTTTTAGCGGATTTTGTGATTTTGAAAACTCGGTCTTTTCTAGCTTATCCAACAAGTTTCGGCCTCGGAGCTTCAAAGTTAAGCATTATGGCCGAGTACCCACTCAATAAATTTTTTTTCGTCAATTATCGATAGTTTTTTTTCGACAATCGATAAAAACCGCGGAAGTAGAATTTTCAAAAAAATTGATAACTGACGAAAAAAAATGCTACTGAGAAGGGACTTGACCATAATGCTTTAATTTGAAGCTTGGAGGCCGAAACTTCTCGGATAAGCCAGAAAATACTAAAGTTGCAAGATCACAAAATCCGCTAAAAATCAATAATTACGCTCCGTCAACGTTTTCCACTATCGCTATCATCTAGTTCTAAAGTTACTCAAATATCCTGTCAACTCAGGCAGGTTTGGTAGTTTACCTCAAAGTAAATAGAAGCATTCATAGATGCTCAGTACTGAAGACTACCACTGAAATCTAGCATAAATTTCGCAAATGAGCAGGCTTTGGCCCAAGTTGAAGACAGCATTAGATAGAAACGAATTTGTGCTATTGATCGTTATATCACACTTGGCCGAAGGACCAACGCTAAAAGGTTTAAAAATCGTCAAAGTCAATTTGCCGGCGAACTTTCGCTCCAACCTAATACATTCTCAAGGTTTTGATGCTAATTTTCGAAGCTTTTCTAAGAATTTAGATTAAAAAAAAACTGATTATAAATTTATCACCAGTTGTCATCTTCACAGAAGAGCCTGGGCACTCAGATGTCAGGCAGGACTCGAACCTGCATTGCACGCCTTCCGGGCGAGAGTGTTACCGTTACACCACCGACACCTCTCGTCCGGAAAGCGTGCAATGCAAGTTTGAGTCCTGCTTGACATCTGAGTTTTGCGTTCAACTCAGCTACCTTGCGATATCTTGTGATCATATACCATGTCAAAAAAGGCATTAAAACATTTCAAAAACATTTAATAATAATAATAATAATAATAATAATAATAATAATAATAAAAATAATAATAATGATAATAATAACAATAATAATAACAATAACAATAATAATAATAACAATAAAGATAATAATGAAAATAGTAATAATAAAACAAAAAATAACAATATAAATCATAATAAAGTAGATTAATAAAATATTATTCAAGTAATTAAAAACATAATAATAATTATAAAAATAACAATAATAATAATAATAATAATAATAATAATAATAATAATAATGATAATAATAATAAATCAAAAAAATAACAATATAAATCATAATAAAGTACATTAATAAAATATTATTCAAATAATTAAAAACACAATAATAATAATAATAATAATAATAATAATAATAATAATAATAACAATAATAATAATAATAATAATAATAATAATAATAATAAACATACCATGCAAATTTATTGAATTTGAAATTTGACGGTAGTTTTGGAATATAAATGAGTAGGAAAACTCGTTATTTCAAAAAAATTAGGGAACAGTATCGAATTCGTTACGAGTATGCCATTTTTTATGACGATCACGATGACAGTCCAACAAAAAATCCGAAAACTTCGAAAAAGGTGTTATATAAAATTTACACTATTTTGAGCTCACGGGCCAAACCAGTCCATGTATGTACTGTGATCCTCTGGGCCGAATTCCGGTCCGCAATTGCGCCTCGACACGCTTTGCGGCCGCGCGCTTCCGAGTCGGAAGAGTTTTCAGCGCTGCAGCCGCCGATCTGTTGACTCTAGGTGGGTTTTGGAAACTGGAAACTAAACAAAATTAGAGAAAAATTGTATAAAAAAGCCACATCGAGTCGGCTTTGGCGCTGGAAACTCGACTGAATCGGGCGCGCGCGGCCGCAAAGCATGTCGGGACGCAATTGCGGACCGGAATTTGGCCCAGAGAAGCACAGCAAGATTCCGTGAAACAGAACGGCGCAAAAAAAAACTACAGAGTAGAACTGTGTAGTTTCAATATTGAATCAAATACTAGAAAACAGCCTAAAAACAATGGAAAATCGATTTCTGAAATAGACAAATCTATTAGGAAACCCCCTTCCAGTACATAAATCCACCAGACCAGATCGCAATGAGTAATCCTCCCGTTCGAGGAGCGGACAAGAAAAGTTCCACGTGAAAAACACCCGAATGACTGACTGCAATCCACCGCGCTTGCGGCAGACTTTTTTAGCACTCACATGAACATCACGTGTTCCACTACCCTGAAGGTAGCCTAACCTCACCCCAGAGATTTACACAACTTTCAATTATATTTCAAACAAAACGGCTACAACTCAAATGGACATTTTAATAAAATTAATTCAAAAAAAAATTAATTAGAATTATAGGTAATATAAGGTTTAATGATATTTTCCTAATTAAGAATCACTACTATTACCTATTCACACTCCTTTCCAATTTAGACTCCTTCTTCGTTAATATCTTCTTATTCCAAACTACAACAATTTAGCAAATGTTAGCAGTTAAAATAAGAAAAATCCAAGAAAAATCTGGAAAAAAACGCCCCGCAGGGTGTCTTGATGAATAAGATTGTTTGTATAGGCTCGAAATCCTCCACGAACGGGGCAAAGCCGAGTCTCATTTCAACTCGACGCCATCGTCACCCACTCCGCCCCAATCGGCGCCCTGGGGCGGACGGGGGGTGGCCCGTCCTCGCAAACAATGAAGCTGACGTCGCATCGATCAAAAGCGCAAGACAAAAAACGCCTACACCCCTTCAGAATATCAGCGCTACCAACTGTTGCGAAAGCTCATGACTAATTGAATTCTAATAGATAAGATAGGGAAGGAGCAGTGACAATGTTTACTGTGAAATTCTAGGGGAAATCTTCCTATTTTACAGCAGGTGGATCCAAGAACTAAATTAAAACCATTAAAATGTTAAAATGCATTATTATGGTCTGCCGAGCGAGAAGCCGAAGCGGACGACAACTCAGAAAAGTCAAAACAAGTTACTTGTAATATAAATGTAGCTTACTTGAATGTCTCACGTAACTTACATTTATGTTACATGTAACTTATGATCTAGTTCCGCAATCGCGTTCAGTCCGCAAAGTCTCATTATCACAATCGTAGAAGCGAAGCGGTTGTTTTGAGAATGATTCTAGTAGAATTTTTCAAAAACAACCGCTTCGCTCCTACGATTGTGATGATGAGGACTGAACGCGATTGCGGAACTGAACTACAAATTTATATTGCATGCAAGTTACACTTATGTTACATGTAACTTACATTTGGATTTTTACTATGGGTGGCCATTACGCGACGCAGACGAGACGCGACGCAGAGAGCGCGTCTCAGACCACGCACTAGACCGAAAAACGATGTGCGGGGCTCTCCCTGCTGGTGTGGGGTTAAGTACCTCAAACTTGGGTAATTGAACCAACAGGAACGCCAGTCGTAAGCCTGACCCCCCGTGTGCGCCTTACATCCCCCTTGAAAATATCTTCTCGGCCGATTTAAGTTACTTGCGACTTATATTGTGCCAGTTAAGTTACATGTAACATATCGGAGGCGCACTGCACACAATTTCCTCTCAGAAATCGAAAACAAGTTACTTGTAACATATCTAAGCCGATGTGAGTTACTCGCGACTTATCTCAGATCATTTAAGATACATGTAACATATCGGAAGCGCACCGCACGCAGTATCCCGCCGATATGTTACATGTAACTTAAATGACCTGAGATAAGTCGCAAGTAACTTACATCGGCTCAGATATGTTACAAGTAACTCGTTTTCGGCCCTTTATGATACAAGTAACTTCTTTTAAATTTTCGGAGAAGACAGGAAAGGAGCAGTGAAAAAAATTTACTGTGAAATTCTAGGGAAAGTCTTACCATTTTTCAGCAGGCGCATATAAGAACTGAATCAAAACCATTAATTGAATGCATTGTTATGGTCTGGCGAGCGAAAAGCCGAACTCAGAAAAGTCAAAACAAGTTACTTGTAATATAAATGTAACTTACTTGAATGTCTCAAGTAACTTACATTTATATTACGTGTAACATACATTTATATTATACTCTGCTTCTCTGGGCCAAATTCCGGTCCGCAATTGCGTTTCGACACGCTTTGCGACCACGCGCATTCGAGTCAGAAAAGTTTCCAGCGCCGCAGCCGCCGATCTGTTGACTCTAGGTGGGTTTTAGAAACTGGAAGGTAAACAAAATTGGACAAACCTGTGTAAAGAAGCCATGTCGAGTAGGCTTTGGCGCTGGAAACTCGACTGACTCCAGCGCGTGCGGCCGCGAAGCGTGTCCAGACGCGATTGCGGACCGGAATTCGGTCCACCTAAGCACACTATGGAACTTAAACTTATATTGCATGTGAGTTACACTTGTGCTACATGTAACTTACATTTAAATTTTCACTATGGGTAGCCATTACGTGACGCAGACGACACGCAACGCAGAGAGCCCGTTCCAGATCACGCACTAGACCACGGGGCCCTCCCTGCCGGTGTGTGGTCAAATGCCTCAAACTTGGGTAACTGATTCAACAGCCACACCAGTTGTAAACCTGACCCCGCGAGTGCGTCTTACATCCCCCTTGGAAATACCTTCTTGGCCGATTTAAGTTACATACGACTTCTATTGTGCCATTTAAGTTACATGTAACATATCCAGAAATCGAAAACAAGTTACTTGTAACATATCTAAGCTGATGTAAGTTACTTGCGACTCATCTCGAGTCATTCAAGTTACATGCAACATATCGACAGGAAACCGCGTGCGATTCGTCTTCGATGTGTTACATGTAACTTAAGTGACACAATAAAAGTCGCAAGTAACTTACATCGGCTTAGATATGTTACATGTAACTTGTTTTAGGGCTTTTATGTAACAAGTAAGTTGTTTTCATTTTTCTGAAAATGGGGTTACAGGGTCAGGCGGGCGTTGTCCAGCTGGAAAACAAGTGGGACGTAAAAATCTTCAAAAATTAGATTTTTTAGGGGGGACGAAAAAACTTCGGGCCAAATTTTAAAAAGACGGGGATTTTTTAGGTTGCTTTTTTCTTTGTGTAAAGAAAACAGGTGGCGGAACGAGGGACTCGGACTTGGTTGTCTCACATATTGTGATAGCAACAAAAAGATCAAGGAGAAGACTAGTACAGCACCACAACAGTACATGTGAGGGAAGTATCTCTACAAAACGATGTAATAGACATATTTTAAGCAGTATTCAAATTTTCAGCACATTGAACAAATTCTTAGACGAGTTACACTCTTTAATCGGGCCTATGACCGTTTCAATTCTCCACTTCGAAAGTTGGACAACGTACTGTGCTTCTCTGAGCCTCATTCCGGTCCGCAATTGCGCCTCGACACGCTTTGCGGCAGCACGCGCTTGAGGCAGTCGAGTTTCCAGCGCTGAAGCCGACCCAATATGATTTTTTATACAGTTTTCTCCAATTTTGTTTACTTTCCAGATTTTAAAACCCACCTAGAGTCAACAGATCGGCGGCTGAGGTGCTGGAAACTCTTCCGACTCGAAAGCGCGCGGCCGCAAAGCGTGTCGAGACGCGATTGCGGACCGGAATTCGGCCCAGATAAGCACAGTACGTCCCCACATAAAATTTAGGATTTTCATAATTCTGAAAAAAAAGATTCAGACTCTCCATGAAATTCCCCACAAACTGACATCTAACATCCCTCCCACAACCTTAAAATCGCGAAGAACATTGCCTAAAACACGTCCAAAACCGTGCCTTCGGCCGAAATTGGACAACAGTAATCTTTTTTCAAAAAAGCAATTTTAACATCCTGAAGGTGAGATTCCCTTCTTTAGCCTATCTTCTACTAGCTACCACGATATCGCTCGGAAACTCCTCAGTTTAGAGCATTACGGAGCAAAGGGTTTAATTTACCACAGCGGCAAGGCGTCGAAAAATATCGCGTACACTGCACAAAAGCTTCCATGATTAAAAATCGCTACGAACTAAGTATGACATCACACGACAATCGCAAACACACAGCAAATGCAGAGCGCCTGCACTGCTAGAGGGCGGACGCTGTTTTACAACCCTGACCTTTGGAGTCGGGACGGGGGGCCGGCCCCGCGCTGCCGCCTCTTTCTTTCCCAATTTTTTTTTATTCCAACATCATTTTTCGCCGCTGCGTTGCACTGCACACGTCTCCACAGCGTTATCTAGGATGACAGAATAACAAGAATGCTCGAAAGAATTCAATCAATCTGACATCTCTTTCTGCCAAACCATTCACATAATATTTCTCAGGCGATTCTCGGCCCCGAGCCGCACAGAACAGCAATCGGAGCCGCCCGACAGTTTGGCTTGTTCTCCCAATCTCCGGGCCACTGCTGTTGCTGTTCGGGCGAACTGGAGCAGCCCGGACAGCAACAGCGGTGGCCCGTAAAGCACCAGCAGCGGCCCAGACAGCAACAGAAGCCGACTTGCATATTGGGAGAACGAGCCGAACTGTCAGGCCGCTCGGGGCCGGTAATCGCCTGAGTTTGACCTTGTTCACTCAATGAGCAAAAATATTAGGTTGGAGCGAAAGTTTCTCGCCACTTAATTTTGACTATTTTAAAACCTATCAGCGTTGGTTCTTCAGCCAAGTGCGATATGTCGATCGAAAGCACAAATCCTTTTCTATGTAATGCTTCCTTCCGTCTGGTCCAAAGCCTGCTCATTTGCGGAATACTGTGCTTATCTGGGCCAAATTCCGGTCCGCAATTGCATCTCGACACGCTTTGCAGCCGCACGCGCTCGAGTCAGCCGGGTTTCCAGCGCGAAAGCCGACTCGATGTGACTTTTTATACAATTTTCTCCAATTTTTCTTAGTTTCCAGTTCCCAAAACCCACCTAGAGCCAGCAGATCGGCGGCTGCGGCGCTGAAAGCTCTTCTGACTCGGGAGCGTGCGGCCGCAAAGCGTGTCGAGACGCAATTGCGGACCGGAATTCGGCCCAGATAAGCACAGTATGTGTTATAATTCACAGGAAATCATCAGTACTGAGCACCTTTGAGAGTTTCTATTTACTTTGAGGTAAACCAACAAACCTGTCAGAGTTGACATGATATTTGTGCCACCCTAAAACTACTCAGGAATTTTCGATAAAGTTACATGCGAATTAAGGACTTTACCTGCGCCTTATCTTCGTAAGTTTAAGTTACATGTGACTTTCAACGAAGGAAGTATGTTTCACGGTGCGAGTTAACTTACATAAAGTACTGACGTGTAACTCAAAAGTGTTATTCTAACGCACATGTAACTTAACTCGGGCCGAGCTGCTTCCTAGGGAGGTATACGACGCATTCTCGAGGCAGGACGATAGCGTCGTCGGTTCAAAACCCAAGTTTGAAGTACTTCGCCCCGCACACCGGCTGAAGGCCCCGCCAGGCCTCTGGCGGCTGCCGGCGTCCTCGATGAGCAGGCCGCGTCGCGTGTCGGTGCCGGGCGCGTCGCGTTTACGTGTCAGTGCAAGTTACTCGCAATGTTGTGTATTATTAGAGCAAGTTACATGATACTTTAATCAAAAATCTGGTCAAGTTACACATAACATCACCTAAAGTTACTTGTGAACCTAAGGTAAGTTGTGTGAAGCCATCATGCAACTTGCGTTAAAGTCCCAGGTAACCAGTTCGGAAATTCCTGAGTAGATGATAGCGTTTGCCGAAATTTTCACGGAGCGTAATATTATTGATTTTAAACGGGTTTTGTGATTTTGCAACATCTGTCTTTTTCGCGTATCCGGGAAGTTTTGGCCTCGAAGCTTCAAAGTCAAGTATTAGGTTGATGCAAAAGTTTCCGGACTTTTTACCACTTTGAATAAACTTTGAATAAAAAACTTTTATTTCAAAAACAAACAAGGCTCATCTAAGAAAATTATTTCCATCACATTCAAGGATCCTTCGCCACCGATTGGGCAGATCATGAATTCCCGACGCGTAGAACTCTGGCTGTTTCGAATCAAAGTATTCTTCTAAGGCCATTTAGACTTCGTCATCGTTAGTGAACTGTTTTCCATCCAGAAAGTGCTGCATTGAGCGGAACAGATGGTAGTCGGAAGAGGCACGATCTGGGCTATACGGAGGACGAGGGAGAATTTCCCAGCCTAGTTCCAGCAGTTTCTGTCGGGTTATACGAGATACGTGTTGCTGAGCATTGTCTTGAAGAAGGCGAACAGAAACTGCTGGACCTGGGTTAGTTTTTTGTTTTTGTTAGGTTAAGTTCTTCCTCACCCTACATATAGCTCAGATCATGCCCCTTCCGACTACCATCTGTTCCGCTCGATGCAGCACTTCCTGGATGGAAAACAGTTCACTAACCATGACGAAGTCAAAATGGTCTTACAAGTGAACCACTATAAGTCATAGTAACCATTCCAAATGGAATGTTCTTTTCTAGAACCATTTTCGGACGAAAAGTCCGAATATGCCCATCGCAGCTGCCTAGACCCACTCTGAAAGAAGTTATAAGCGTTTTTAAAGCTTCGCGGCAAGGTATAGTCTACAGCTATGGAAGTAGGACCTGGTGAGGTTGCGGACTCTTCCTAACATACGGTAGTTTGTTAGTGGTATCACCCATTTTTCCGAAACAGCTGTGATAGATCGGTGAGTCTGTGTTTTCACCGATATGGCTACATTCGTGGAAGCAATGAAAACAGGTGAGAATGTGAGAGTGGAAAAAAAACTCACCGACCAATCTCGGCTATCTGGAGAAAACGAGTGATAACACAATCAGGCTACAATATGTTAGGAAGAGTCCGCAACCTCACCAGGTCCTACTTCCATTGCTGTAGACTATAAGTGTACCCCCATGGAATTTTTTAGCTGTTTTCAATTTTTTTCCGCATTTTGCTGAAAACATGTATGTAGGAGTAATCTGGGGTGCTGAACACGAATCTGGGGTTCGCTTGTCGAAATTTCAAGGTTTACTGTAGGTTACGGTAGGTAATATACCATTTAGAAGGCAAAACCTACCTTAATAATTCGGAAATCTACAAAATGGACATCGAATTCGTATTCAGCACCCCAAATAACCCCTACATAGAAACTTTGAGACAAATCTGAGACTTTGACCAAACTACCGTATACCCACCGTAATCTACCGTAAGCTGTCAAAAATCGATAAACTGACATCAGATTCGTGTTCAGCACTCCAAATAACCCCTTAAAAATCCGATTTGAGCCACATCTGTCGCCATATTCCGGTAATCGTCAAAAGTCGATTTTCCCGTCAATTTCTTCTGCCGGTGGGAAGCTTTGAACCGAATTTAGTCGAAAACTTTGGAAAAAACGACAAATGAACCTCAGATTCGTGATCACCACCCCAAATAACCCCCCAGGGCGAATTTCGAGTCAAATCTGGAATATTTTTCTGAAACGCTTCGAGAGTCCCTCAGGCGATTCTCGGCCCCGAACCGCACCGAACAGGAATCGGAGCCGCCCGACAGTTCGGCTCGTTCTCCCAATCTCCGGGCCACTGCTGCTGCTGTTCGGGCGAACCGGAGCAGCCCGGACAGCAACAGCAGTGGCTCGGAAAGCAGCATTTGTGGCTCGGACAGCAACAGAAGCCGACTAGCAGATTGGGAACGCGAGCCGAACTGTCAGGAGGCTCGGGGCTGCGAATTGCCTGAGCCTCTAATTTTATGAATAAACGCCGAACCGAAAATCCGAACAAGTCCAAAACGCGCAAAGTCTGTGCAAAGTTTGGAGAATGTTCCTTCACCCAAACTTCGCCTAAGGGGTAATTTTGGGCGCTGAACACGATTATGAGGCCCATTTCCGGATTTTCGTAAAAATGATGCGCTTTTTGGAGGGTACAACAGGTTCGAAAATCTAAGAATAAACGCCTATAACTTCTTTCAGAGAAGGGTTTAGGTACCTGCGATGGGCATTTTCGGACTTCTCGTCCGAAAATTGTTCTAGAAAAGTAGATTTCATTTGGAATGGTTACTATGACTAATAAGGAATCTCTTGTTTATAAAATTTCGACTCGAAACAGCCACAGTTCTACGCGTCGGCAATTTATGATCTGCCCAATCGGTGGCGAAGGATCCTTGAATGTGATGGAAATTTCGTGAGATGTCCGGAAACTGTTGCATCAACCTAATAGAATCTTATTGTGATGAGGGCAAAGGAGACGACTCTCGGCTGACCTTCCTGCGAATTTTCTGCACCGGATTGATAGGCAGCCATTGTGTGCCTCCGAAAAAGTCAACAAAAAAGTGTCCTTGCATGCATATTCTGCAGCAGTCAAGCGAGAATGCGCTCCGCTCAGCTGTAAACCACTGCAATCAGCGCGTTTCGCTGACAGAACACCTGAGCGATTATTTGGTGGCAAAAACCTCACACTGCTGGAGTCACAAGGAGCAAGAATTAGATGATGGTCTCAGTCGTTTTACAGCTAATTCTGCATGACCGAAAAGTCCATCATTGTTCATAATTTGAAATTTTGCTGAAGAAAAGCATAACTTCCAAACAGAGAACCATGGCAGTCATTATTCATATTCAAGATCAGATCTCAACTGAACATTCCAGAAACGAGAACGAGTTCGACAAACAAAAGATTCTCCTATGAGATAGCACAAGTTAAATCACAGAATGAAACCACTCAGGGTTCAGAATGTCCTCAGAAGTCTGACTAGGGGGGACTGATCCCAGCAAAAACTGTATATTTGAGAAAAGGTCCGTTGAGTGTTGAGAGGAAGGTAAAAAGAACCAATTTAAGGTTTGGTAAATTTCGTTAAAGGCAGTGTTCACGATAAAATCGATCAACTTTCCACCGAGATTTGAATGTACCGGGGTCCATTGCAACAACAATGGCGAAAGAACGGCTAAAAACGATGCATAGATAACCCTAAACGGCCCTCAAACTTCGTTGTGCTATGACCGCCCCGCCAACTCCTTCAAAGGCTAACAAAGAAGTGGGCGGGTAGAAGTTAGCGCATACAAGTTGGAGGGCCCTATAGGGCTATCTGTGGCTCGTTTTTTCGTTCTTCCAGAATTATTGTTGCGATGGACCCTAGCACATTCGATTTCCGGTGAGAAATCTCAAAAATCGATTTTATCGAGAACACTGCCTTCAATGCATAGCAAAATTTGGGTAGATCAAAATCTGGAAAGAATGCCATTTTTGGGATGCAAAAAATTTGAACATTTTCAACCTAAACCTTGTTCAGGAGGGCTATTTGGGGCGCTGAACACGAAGATAAGGTCCATTTTCATTTTCTCAGAAGATTACCGTAAGTTACAGTAGGAAAAGTATCATTACTCTACAGTAACCTACCGTAATCTTCCGAAAAAACTGAAAATGGACCTTATATTCGTATTCAACGTCTCAAATTACCCTCCTAGACAATTTTTTTCTGCTGAAAATGTTCTAATTTCTAGAATTGAAAACATATGTTTTTTGTCATTTTTGATCGACCCAGATATATTAAAGACACAGTCCAACCTCAAAATCAATTTTTCGTTTTTCTGCCTATCTTTAAGAAGATTTCACGCTGATCACAATGGTGTTTTCAGATTCGCTCAGAACGGAGTTACGGCTCCTCAAAAATTTCGATTTTGAACGGCCTGAAGTGCTCGGACGAGTTGTCTCGAGCCCGTATTTTCTCGTTATTAGCAGCCATCGTTCTGTAGCAGGCCACAATGTAAAGCCAGACCGAAAACAAATTAAAGAACATCATTCGCGCGTCTTCCCTAACGGGGTCGGAAACCTGGCGGAGGGCGTTACCCATTTTTTCTTTGAAGGGGCGTGGCCAACTTTTTCCTAGCTTTTTCTCGCTTATATGAGTGAACTGAGATTTCGCGCATGGCAGGGTTGCTATAGGCGGCGACCGGATCATAATATCAAAAATTACTTCTGAGGTTGGACTGTGCCTTTAAGCAAGTTTAACGTTTCTTCAACATTAAACACATCATTTTTTGAAACTCCAGTTTGTGTTAAGGTCAGTCTCAAGTGAGTCACTTAAAGGCAGCATTCACGCTTAAAATGCTACTAATTTCATAGTCTACCCCGTTGGCTTGAAGCTGTAAGTATTTAGAACTGGCCAAAAACCCCGAAAAAAAATGGATGTAAAAAGAAAATTAGCGGGTTGTTTCTTGTATTGGAGTGAAAATGGACGAGTAACACCGCAGCATACACGCTCAGTTGGGATAACGAAGCTAATAGACTCGTGCGGCCTGTACGGACGCTTACTTCGTTGGCCCAAAATGGCTAAAATACTGTCACTTTAGCTAGTTTCTGACGCTTGCAACGGCGTAAGCGTCCTAGAACAGGCCTCATCAGCTTAAAAGCCTAGCAATCTGAACCACTTTTGCAAGCGTGTATCACAGAAAAATGTACTTGTAACATAAAAGGCCGAAAACAAGTTACTTGTGACATATCTGAGCCCATGTCAGTTACTTGCGACTTATCTCAGGTCATTTAAGTTACATGTAACATATCGGCGGGATATTGCGTGCGGTGCGTCTCCGCTTTGTTACATGTATCTTAAATGGCCTAACATGAGTCGCAAGTAACTTACATCGGCTCAGATATGTTACAAGTAACTTTTTTCGATTTCTGAGAGAATACTGTGTGCAGTGCGCCTTTGATATATTAAATGTAACTTGAATGGCACAATATAAGTCGCAAGTAACCTAAATCGGCCAAGAAGATATTTCCAAGGGTCACCCTACGACGCATTCGCGGGGTCACCCTTACGATACGACTGGCGTTGCTGTTGGTTCAATTACCCAATTTTAAGGTACTTGACCCCAAACCAGCAGGGATAGCCCCGCACAACATTTTTTTGCTTAGTGTGTGGTCTGAGACGCGCGCTCTGCGTCGCATGTCATCTGCGTCACGTGATGGCCACTCGTAGTGATAATATATAAATGTAAGTTACACGTAACATAAGTGTAACTTACATGCAATATAAATTCAAGTTACATGGAATATAAATGTATGTTACACGTAATATAAATGTAAGCTACTTGAGACATTCAAGTAGCTATTTATTAAGTACATTTATATTACAAGTAACTTGTTATGATTTTTCTGAGATGAGGCCTTATATTAAGACTGCAGCAATGTCAATGTGTAATAAAATCGAATAATCTGTTCCAGTTGAGTCCTTCGCGGACTAAAAGACGCAGAAACTTATCTAAGCGCGTAAAGCGCTATTCATACTCCTCACGGCCGGCGCTTCACGCGCATGCGTGGCGTTAGAGTATAAACACATTGTTCGCTCGTCCCGCGCGTGACGCGTTTGCGGAGACCATGAATACTCCAGCGGCTACGCTTTGGCGGAATTTAATGAGTATTGCTACAGTATTTCGATAAACCACGTTGAAAACAATAATCTGAGAGAAGAGGAAGTGAAGGCGTTCTACTCTGGCGCAAGATAAAGGATTGCCAGAGGTCTTCCTTAATCAAGAATTGTATTGAGTGCAGGATTGTTCTTTTTTTTGGGGAAGGGGGGGGGGAACGATGATTCCAAGCACAAATCATTGGTCAGGCAGAAACAGCAATGAAATATCGTTTTCATGCATTTCTGCATAGCAAATGTTCTCGCTAGCGGATCATGCAAAACTTGCACAAAAAAAACGATCTGAATGTTCTCTGTGGTTTCGAATCTCGGCAACCGGAATCGATTCTACTCAGCAGAAGCAATACTCTGATTCGACAAAGCTCCCTACATGCAACACGCATTTCCATAAGAGGATTCACCAACATTCGCGAACACTACAAACGTCATCCTTCTGACTACCATTCAAAGGTATACATGCACGTACGTATGAATCTGCAGTCCTACAGGAAAGAAGGGCGTCTAAAAAAGGATTAGATTTCACCAGGAACTGAACCCAGCGCAAACTAGAGTTTCAAAAAGTTATCTGTTGAAAGTAGTGGGGGAAATGAGAAGATTACAATTTGAAGATCGTTAAAATTTCCTTAAAGGCAGTGTTCACGATGAAAATCGTTTTTCTGTTTTTCCGCCTATCTTGAAAACGGCCCCATGCTGATTCCAGTGGTGTCTCTGAAATCATACAAGACCTTCTGTGAACGCAGGTATGGTCCCTCAAAGATTGAGCTATGGAAACATGGTGGACGAGTTGTCCGAGGCTTGTAACTTCCGTCTTTTGCAGCCGATCTATGCGAGCTGACCTGAGTAAAGAAAGAAGCTGAGAATGAAGGGAAGAACGGGGCTAACGATTGAAAATCATCGCTCATCTCACGATCTCGAGCATTCATTTGTTCACGTCGGTGGGCGTGTGATGCGCTTTTGGGGTTTTCAATGCGCTCGAAGTTGCAACTTCGGGCTCTTTTGAGGCTCTTCCTGGCTCGTTTTCATGCGTTCTTTCGACGTTAACGTTACAGACTGTCCCTCCACTACCCAATCCTAGTGGAATTTCGAAAACCTTTTTCATCGTGAACACTGCCTTTAAAGTACTTAGGTAGATAGCGAAAACGACAAACAAAAGTTTTTTCAAACGTTAGAAATTGTAACACTTCAAGCCAAAACTTTGCCTTGGTGGGTAATTTAGGGAGCTGAACACGAATATAAGGTCCATTTTCAGATTTAGGAAGATTACAGTAGGTTACTGTAGATAAATTATACTTTTTCTACTGCAACTTACAGTAATCTTCGGAAAAAAAAAACAGAAAATAGACCTTATATTCGTGTTCAGCGCGAAAAATAACTTCCCCAGACAAAGTTTGGGCTGAAAATGTTCAAATTTCTTAAGTTCAAAAAATTGAATTTTTTTGATCTACCCATATGCAATAAGGTGATTTACTGAACTCTAAACTGCTTCTTTTTACCTTCTCCACAATACTCAACAGACCATTTTTCCTAACTCCAATTCGTGCTGTGAACAGTCTCTAGTCAGAGCTAGTCAGAGTTTCGATACTATGAAGGTAAGTAAGGCGGCTTAACGATTACCAATACAGGAGCACTCAGAAAAATGAAAACAAGTTACTTGTAACATAAAAGGTCGAAAACAAGTTACTTGTGACATATCTGAGCCGATGTAACTTACTTGCGACTTATCTCATGTCATTTCTATTACATGTAACATATCGGCCGTATACTGCGTGCGGTGCGCCTCCGGTATGTTACATGTAACTTAAATGACCTGAGATAAGTCGCAAGTAACTTACATCGGCCCAGATATGTTACAAGTAAGTTGTTTTCGATTTCTGTGAGAACGCTGTATGCAGTGCTCCTCCGATATGTTACATGTAACTTAAATGGTACAATATAAATCGCGAGTAACTTAAATCGGCCGAGAAAAAATTTTCAAGAGGGATGTACGACGCACTCGCGGGGTCGGGCTTACGACGGGCGCTGCTGTTTTTTCAATTACCCAAGTTTGAGGTACTTGACCGCACACCAGCAGGGACGGCCCCGCACAGCATTTTTTTTGCGTAGTGTGTGGTCTGGGACACGCCCTCTGCGTCGCTTGTCGTCTGCGTCATGCTACGGCCTCCCATAGTAAAAATATAGATGTAAGTTACATGTAACATAAGTGTAACTTACATGCAATATAAATTTAAGTTACATGTAATATAAATGTATGTTGCATGTAATATAAATGTATGTTACATGTAATATAAATGTAAGTTACTTGAGACATTCAAGTAAGTTACATTTAAACTGCAAGTAACTTGTTTTGATTTTTCTGAGCAGGCGGTGACTGTCCCTTGGGACAACAAGGGGACGGGAAAGTTTTCAAAAAAAAAACTGAGATTTCGCGGAAAGTTGCTCTGAATTTTGGAACAAAAGTGAAAAATTTAGGGTATTTGGGGAATGTTTTGAAAAGTTTTGTATGAACTACAAAAGTTTTCAATTCATTTTTTTTCTTAAAAATATATGTATCGAAATTGTTGTATAATTTTTTCGCAAACGGTGGGAACGTAAAAATGCCCGATATTTTTGAAACAAATTTAATCATCAAAAAAAAGGTTCTTTGGAGAAAGTAGCCATTCCCGACAAAATTCAAACTATTTTGAGAAATGTCAAATTTTTTTTCTAGAAATTTATGTCTCAAAAATGCTGTATAATTTTTTCGGGTGTAAAAATGCCCGAGATTTTCGGAAAATTTTGACCACAAAAAAGGTACCCTACAGGAAAAGGTTACTTAGAGAAAGTGGCTATTCCGCACGAAATGCAACTTTATAAGACCAATTTTTAACAAGAAATCCGAAATTGACCCTTCCAGCAGCGCTCCGCTTCTCTGAAGGAAGTTGGACAAGCGACAGGCTATGGTGGGTAAATGACTTAACCACTCCTTAACCCTATAACGTATCCCAAAAACTCACAAAGGACCTCCTATTCGTATTCAGCGCCCTGAATAACCCCTCTGTACGATGTTCGAGCGAGAATTATTTTCTTTTTTTGATTTTAGAGTCTCGAAGAGGGAGGGAACCGACCAAGGCTGTGCGTGATAACGTTAACGTGTTACGCACGAGTTAATGCGATTTTTTTTCAAAATTTAACGAATAACGCTCAATGAAGAAGTCTTAAAATCACGCCAATTTAGTTCGCTAATTGTAGTGGAATCATGGCATTGATTGATAAGAGACCTCTGATAATTTATTAATTTTTGTTGTAGTCAGATGTTCTTCAAAATTTTTAGCGAAATAAAAAAATTAACTTATTAACGCATTAACAGGTTATCGCGGATTTTTTTCCTAAAATTAGCTAATAACGCTAAACGAAAAATTATTTTCCATTAACAAACACACACGCACACCTGGAGCCAATCCTTGTAGGTTTTTGAGATGCCAAAAATCTTAAAATGTTTTAATCGCCAGAAGTTTGTCAAGAAGATTACTTGAGCCGCTAAACAGGATTTAAAAGGTCCATTTTCGGTTCTAAGAAAGATTAAGTTACATTACGTCGGGCATGATGACAATTAAAGGCAGTGCGCACGATGAATATCATATTCATGGGGTTGCTCGGTCGTAATCCATCGAATAGCGAAAAAACAGCGAAGAAAAGCAATCAAAATAAGCTAAAATAGCGGTGTCTAGCATACGTACAGGTTCAGGGCGAGGACGAGTTCCCAATCCCTGCTAATTTCCGCAAGCGCGCTAATGGCGAAATGTGCACAAATCGATTAGGCTGGACGTGGCAGAATTTCTTGGCGATTTGCCATCGAAAACGCCCGGGACGCCAAAAGCTCGTCAGAACGGGAGGCGGGGCGGGCTAAGTAGGCGTACTGGGCCACTTCGCCGTATTTTCTCTCGATTTTTGGCCCGTTTTCGCTGCTTTCTTCGTCCCTATCCCCTCCCGCATCTGCCAGCGCAGTGCTTCACACTGAACACTCAAAACCGAGATATATCCTAAACACTGCCTTCAACTATGGTGATTCATCAATAAACGTCTATAACTCCGTTTACAGTAACGGAGCGCAGCTACGAAGGTCGAATTCGATTTTTTTGGTTGAAAATTGATCCTATAAAGTTGCACTTTGTTAGGGTTGCCCACTTTTCAAAAGTGACCTTCTTTTGCTAGTTTCGGCAAGGTCCGAGACAACGGTCTGCTTCACCCTACACAGCGGGATCTGGGTAGATTTGGTTCCTTCTGTGACAACCGGCTACAGAATGATGGCCTTCACACTAGTCTACAGCAGGTCACGAACCAAGCCGGATGTTCTCTCATAACTAATCAGAACGCAAATCGATTTGCGTGACAAATTACATCCCTACACAAAAAACAGGACTTTTCGAAGCGAATGTTGAACATTAATCAGGATGAATTGGTGAACGTTCTTTAGAGCGTCATACGCCCTGGAGGGTTCCATGAGATTGCTCACCCGCGTGCGTACGCGTCGCGGTTCGGTGAGTGTCGCACGCGCGGTGAACGCTGAAAACACACAACCGTTTAGAAGAGTCTTCAGAGCTCCTTACGCGTAAATAACTATCGATTGTGACAAGAAGTAAACGCAGGTAAGCTAATAACGCTCCAGGACATGCCAATTTATCTTATTTCATCTAAATGCGGGGATGTCGCGTCTCCGCCCAACTCGTCGCGCGCGACGCTCACCGACCGCAGCGCAGCACGCACGGGTGAGCAATGTCCGCCTCCCGCCCTGGAGCGATCCTATCATTCTCATGTAATTGGCTTGAAGACCAAACTGTAACGGCGATGCTAAAAGCACCAATTTATATCCTTACTCAAAAAAAGAGAAAATTCAGAAAGTTCCAAGCGAAGCGTCAAAAAGGAAGATACAAGTCTAGCAGTATTTTTTTGGGGGGCGAAAGCAAAAGAAGCCGGCTGTTGTCGCCTGATTGACGAGACGGCGAAATCGATCCAACGATGCGTCACACAACAAATTAAATCTATACACAAAAAAAACACCGCAGTCTTTGAAGGGAAGTTACAGGCCATAAAACGGCCAAATTCTCACCGACGACTGCGTACCACGCGCTGCGCGACCGCACGCGCGTCGGAAGCGAACGAGTTTTGGCGCGGCGGCCGAAACGTCGCGCTGCGGCCAAAACTCGTCGCGCGGCGGCCAAAACTCGTTCGCTTCCGACGCGCGTGCGGTCGCGCAGCGCGTGGTACGCAGTCGACGGTGATGATTTGGCCGTTTTATGGCCAGTAAGTACTGATCGAGAGGCGAAATTATTCCAACGATACATCAAGAAACGAATCAAATCCTTACATAGATTTTTTTGTCAAAAAAAAATTTGAACACAACTCATGGAAAGTAAAATTAATATTCATTGCTCTATGGAGCAACATAGTCCACAAAACCCTTAAAACTTTAGCTCCGTTCGCGTTATTGACTCGGAGGTGAATTTGCTTCTACGACGTGTCACGAAAAAAGATTGATTCCCACGCAAAAACACAGACGCTTTTGTGATTGCGGTGGTCTCAATGCACAAAAATGTTAGAGTTGACCAGTTTTTCCAGTTCCAAACCTCAAGCTATTCCATTCAAGCAAAGCGGTCCCGGGTGGAATTCGGACCGGAAAAAAAAACAGAGCAACTCCTCCATTTTTTTGCGAATTGAGACCACAGCCCAAGCTTTTAATGATTCTTCTTATCCCCTGAGGCGTATTAGGAAAGTTCTGAGCCTCAAAAACTCCAGAACCTTCCACATCCCTGGATAAGTTGGATGACATAATACATATCGATAAACACCGACGGCTGCCCCACCTTCAAAAACGAGAACCAGCAGATTGAAAGCGGCTGCCGCCGCGCGACACCGCAGCACAGAATGCAATTCAGCTCAATAGCGAGCGCTCAGATGAAAAACTGAGAATGCACTTGGGCAACTCGCTCCCGTTGCGGGTTCACCGTCTCTCCCCCCATTGTCATCCGGCCACAAAGTGCCAACATCTTTATCCAAAAGAAAACTAGGCCAACCGTCTCGGTTTAGGGACTTACAAGAGAAGTACTAATAGTAAGCCCGGCCAATACGGATGAAATACAGTTTTCTAGAACAAGTTTCGGACCTAGAAACCAAAAATGCCCCTCTCAGCTGCCTAAAACCACTTTGAAAAAAGTTATAGACAATTTTCCATTGGTTTTCATACCCAACGCACCATTCCAAACTGCTCAGTAATTTTTCGAAAATCTGGAAAAAAAACCTCATAATCGTGTTCAGCTCCCAAATTAATCCCCTATGGACCGAGTTTGAGTGAACGGCCATTCTTCGAACTTAGCATAGAGTAAGAGCGTTTCGGACCTGTTGGCTGAGAGTTCACTTATAGGCCGTAGTTATACACCGGCGGGACGATACGGAAATAGCAAGACAACTACCACTTATGTGCGTCCCAACTAAGCTGAGGCATGCCAGAAGGAAGAGTTGTCCCAGAAAAACGCGCCGGAAGGCCGCACCGAGCAGTTATACACGCCGCGGCACTGTATACTGTATCCTGGCGGGACCTACCCTGTTGGACATTTGTCAATTTCTATCAGCTGATTATTTTTCGATCTGATTTGTTAATATATCACCAAAACGACATAATAAGCACAGCTATGACAACAGCAATACCTTTCTAGTGACTTTCTGCAATAAACAAGTGATAGAGGCGTGAAATGTCGATAAAATACAATTGAAACGCCCGGAAATTTTTAGTCTGCAATGTTGCGTCAAAGGCGTTCAAGACGCAATAATGCAGACGAGTTCCTGATTCACGCAGCAAGCGGCGGCAATGTCATTGCGGGACGTTTTCATTCCGCTGGTGTATAACTAGGGCCATACAAAGTACTCAGAAAATTGAAAACAAGTTACTTGTTACATAAAAGATCTAAAACAAGTTGCATGTAACATATCTACGCCAATGTAAGTTACCTGCGACTTATCTTAGGTCATTCAAGTTACATGCAACATATCGACTGGATACCACTAGCGGTGCGGCTCCGATATGTTACATGTAACTTGAATGGCACAAGATATGTCGCAAGTAACTTGAATTGGCCAAGAAGGCATTTCCAAGGGGTGTATACGACGCACTTTCGGGTCAGGCTCTGGACAAGCGTTCCTACTGATTCTTTTATCCACGTTTGAACTACATGACCCCACACTGGCAGGGAAGGCCCCGCACAGCGTTTTCCGCTTAGCATGTGGTCTGGGGCGCGCACGATTGCGTCGTCTGTGTCGCGTCTCGCCTGCGTCGCGTGATGGCCACCCATGGTGAATATATAAATGTAAGTTACCTAACACATTCAAGTAACTTACATTGATACTAGCGAGACCTAGCGAAGTTTTCGCTCACAGAAACTTTTGCATGAGCCAACTACCTGAGACGGATTAGTTTGTTAGAACGGTGGTGACTGACTTCCGCCTACCCGAAAGTACTCTCCTGAGCAGAGCAAGGTGCCGTACATTTACAGCAGGCCGTGGGTATATCAAAATGTGGGATCATAAAGCAAAACATAAGAAGCCAGCGGTAAATCGCCGGTTGCTACCGGCACAAAATTCAGAACCCCTTCTGTACTTCCTTCCCTTACGTCGCTACCCACTGCCCTTTCTTCCAATTTGTAAAGTTCACAAGCGATTATTCTCGCTTTACCGTCTCTATCATGATAAGGAAAACGCATTCTCATATTATATGATGTTTCCTAGTTGACCAACATCATGCCTTTGTTCTCAATGAATGAAATTAGTAGGTGGTTGTTTATGTTTTTGTGGTGCAGATTTTGATAAGCTCAGACTTGCAACATATATAAAACTGGTTTTTGGAAGTTAGGGATTCGAAATGACTGAGCGGTTGCAATGAGTGGCGAACAGAGAAGGTGCGGAAGTGAAGCTGCTGCTTGTATCCTGAAACTGGAAAAAAATGTCGCAGGAGTTCTGCGCCAATCTCAGAACGCGTTCCACGCTTCTCAAGATTCATATTTTCCTATCTATTTCCTCTCCACAAAAGGTTAAGATTTAGCATTAAAAATTGAAAAACCTTTTTTCAAATTCTACACTCTTGGTGACGTCCTGCACACTCCCACTGCGGTCCTGCTAACTTTCGATGACCTGCACACTCCCGCTCGGGACCTGTGCATTTTCTACGACGCCCTGCACACTCCAACTGGGGACCTGCGCACTCTCTATGACGTCCTGCACACTCCCGCTGAGGTCCTGCACACTTTCTATGACGTCCTGCACACTCCCACTGGGGTCCTGCACATTCCTACTTAGGACCTGCGCACTTTCTATGACGTCCTGCACACCCACCAGGGTCCTGCACACTTTCTATGACGCCCTGCCCACTCCCACCGAGGTCCTGCACACTTTCTATGACGCCCTGAACACTTCCGCTGGGGTCCTGCACATTCCTACTTAGGACCTGCGCACTTTCAATGACGTCCTGCACACCCGGGATTAGGGTCCTGCACACTTTCTATGACGCCCTGCACGCTCCCACTGAGGTCCTGCAACACTTTCTATGACGTCCTGCACACTCCCACTGGGGTCCTGCACATTCCTACCTAGGACCCGCGCACTTTCTATGACGTCCCGCACACTTCGATTAGGGTCCTGCACACTTTCTATGACGCCCCGAACACTACCACTGGGGTCCTGCACATTCCTACTTAGGACCTGCGCACTTTCTATGACGTCCTGCACACTTCGATTAGGGTCCTGCACACTTTCTATGGCGCCCTGAACACTCCCACTGAGGTCCTGCACACTTCTATGACGCCCTGCACACTCCCACTGGGGTCCTGCACATTCCTACTTAGGACCTGCGCACTTTCTATGACGTCCTGCACACTTCGATTAGGGTCCTGCACACTTCTATGACGCCCTGAACACTCCCACTGGGGTCCTGCACATTCCTACTTAGGACCTGCGCACTTTCTATGACGTCCTGCACACTTCGGGATTAGGGTCCTGCACACTTTCTATGGCGCCCTGAACACTCCCACCGAGGTCCTGCACACTTTCTATGACGCCCTGCACACTCCCACTGGGGTCCTGCACATTCCTACGTAGGACCTGCGCACTTTCTATGACGTCCTGCACACCCGGGATTAGGGTCCTGCACACTTTCTATGACGCCCTGCACACCCCGCCGCTGGAGGTCCTGCACACTTTCTATGACGTCCCGCACACTCCCACTGGGGTCCTGCACATTCCTACTTAGGACCTGCGCACTTTCTATGACGTCCTGCACACCCAATTAGGGTCCTGCACACTTTCTATGACGCCCTGCCCACCCCACTGGAGGTCCTGCACACTTTCTATGACGCCCTGAACACTTCCTGCTGGGGTCCTGCACATTCCTACTTAGGACCTGCGCACTTTCAATGACGTCCTGCACACTCCGATTAGGGTCCTGCACACTTTCTATGACGCCCTGCACGCTCCCACTGAGGTCCTGCAACACTTTCTATGACGTCCTGCACACTCCCACTGGGGTCCTGCACATTCCTACGTAGGACCCGCGCACTTTCTATGACGTCCTGCACACTTCGGATTAGGGTCCTGCACACTTTCTATGACGCCCTGAACACTCCCACCGGGGTCCTGCACATTCCTACTTAGGACCTGCGCACTTTCTATGACGTCCTGCACACTTCGATTAGGGTCCTGCACACTTTCTATGGCGCCCTGAACACTCCCACTGAGGTCCTGCACACTTTCTATGACGCCCTGCACACCCCACCGGGGTCCTGCACATTCCCTACGTAGGACCTGCGCACTTTCTATGACGTCCTGCACACTCCGGATTATGGTCCTGCACACTTTCTATGACGCCCTGCACACTCCCACCGGAGGTCCTGCACACTTTCTATGACGTCCTGCACACTTCCGCTGGGGTCCTGCACATTCCTACTTAGGACCCGCGCACTTTCTATGACGTCCCGCACACCCACCAGGGTCCTGCACACTTTCTATGACGCCCCGCACACCCCACTGGGGTCCTGCACACTTTCTATGACGCCCCGCACACTCCCACTGGGGTCCTGCACATTCCTACGCAGGACCTGCGCACTTTCTATGACGTCCTGCACACCCGGGATTATGGTCCTGCACACTTTCTATGACGCCCTGCACACCCCACTGGGGTCCTGCACACTTTCTATGACGTCCTGCACACTTCCGCTGGGGTCCTGCACATTCCTACTTAGGACCTGCGCACTTTCTATGACGTCCCTGCACACTCCAATTAGGGTCCTGCACACTTTCTATGACGCCCCGCACACCCCACTGGGGTTCTGCACACTTTCTATGACGTCCTGCACACTTCCGCTGGGGTCCTGCACATTCCTACATAGGACCTGCGCACTTTCTATGACGTCCCGCACACTCCACCAGGGTCCTGCACACTTTCTATGACGCCCTGAACACTCCACCGAGGTCCTGCAAACTTTCTATGACGCCCTGCACACTCCCACTGGGGTCCTGCACATTCCTACTTAGGACCTGCGCACTTTTTATGACGTCCTGCACACTCCGAATAGGGTCCTGCACACCTTCTATGACGCCCTGAACACTCCCACTGGGGTCCTGCACATTCCTACTTAGGACCTGCGCACTTTCTATGACGTCCTGCACACTTCGATTAGGGTCCTGCACACTTTCTATGACGCCCTGAACACTCCCACTGAGGTCCTGCACACTTTCTATGACGCCCTGCACACTCCCACTGGGGTCCTGCACATTCCTACGTAGGGACCTGCGCACTTTCTATGACGTCCCGCACACCCGTTTATGGCCCTGCACACTTTCTATGACGCCCCGCACACCCCACCGAGGTCCTGCACACTTTCTATGACGTCCTGTACACTTCCGCTGGGGTCCTGCACATTCCTACTTAGGACCCGCGCACTTTCTATGACGTCCTGCACACTCCGGGATTAGGTCCTGCACACTTTCTATGACGCCCTGCACACTCACTGGGGTCCTGCACACTTTCTATGACGTCCTGCACACTTCCGCTGGGTCCTGCACATTCCTACTTAGGACCTGCGCACTTTTTATGACGTCCCGCACACCCGATTAGGGTCCTGCCCACTACTATGACGTCTTGCACACCTCACTGGGGTCCTGCACACCTTTTATGACGCCCTGCATTTTTTGCATCGCCAGACGACTCGCAGAAGTTATCATGACCCACGGCCAAAAGTGCGCTCCACGGACAAACTCGGTTGGCCCGAGGCACGTAAGAGGTGAGTCGGGCCGATTTTTTGGTAATCGATAAATGTCGCACCCACCTAAATGTTGGTACCATTTCATACAAGTTTCGATCGGCCATTCCAAAGATATCGGGGACACATGCACACACACACACACACACACACACACACACACACACACACACACACACACACACACACACACACACACACACACACATCGGGACATAACTGCTTTAAGTATAAGGATTACAAGTAACTTGTTTTCATTTCTCTGAGTAGGGGGTTCTCAAAGAGCTCAGGAAAAATTTTTCAGTTTTGACTCAGAACTTCCCCATAGTGGTTCTTTGGGTTGTTGATCACGAATCTGAGGTTTATTTGTCGGTTTCCTGAAGTCTAGGGCTCATTCCGTTCAAAGTTTGCCATCGGGAGAAACTTTTAGGCCAAAACGTGAATAAAAATAAATAAATGAGTTTCCTAAAAAATATGGCGGTCTGTAATTCTAAATTATTATACTCTTATGTAATATCTGAAAAAGCCAAAGAGAAGCCCAAATCTTTTCAGCCTTAAGATAATAACATTTTCCTGATTTTTCATATCTTTGCACTAGTTGTCCTCTTCACTGAAGACCCCTGGGGTTGCTAGAGATATGAATTGTCTGCAGTCAGGGGCGAAACTATTCATATCAGACCAGAAAACAAAAAATACAAAATTAAAATACATATAATAAAATAAAATTTAATAGTCGAATTTAGGAAAAAAATGAAAAATAAAAATAATGTAATAAATAAAAGTTCTATTCTTTGGGCTTATGAAACACAAAAACACTGATTCGATTCCGATGATTTCCGGAATGCCACGGCAGATGTGGCTCGAAATCTTTCTATTTTATTTGGGTTATTTGCGGTGCTCAACACGAAACTGTGGGCCATTTATCGATTTTCGGCAGATTACGGTGGGTATACGGTAGTTTGGTCAAAGTCTCAGATTCGATTCAAAATTGCTATGCGGGGTTATTTGGGGTGCTGAATACGAATTCGATGTCCATTTGTCGATTTTCGTATTATTAAGATAGGTTTCGCCCCTTAGATAGCATGGTAATTACCCTAGCTTACAAAAAACCTCAGAATTTCAACAAACGAACCCCAGATTCGTGTTCAGCACCACGGATTACCCCTATATACATGTTTTTAGCAGAATTCGGGAAGTTTTCTCAAAACAGCCTGAAAATTGCTAGGTGAGAGTATCTCACTTACCTTTTCGCAAAGCTCAAAAAACGCTAATAACTTCCTTCGGATTGAGTCTAGGCAGCTGCAGTAAACATATTCAAACTTTAAGTCCAAAAATTTTTCTATAAAAGTACATTCATTTCATTTAGGATGGCCAGTTTGACCAAAAGCTCCCTTGTGAGATCATTTTATCGATTCTTGACAGCTTACTGTACATTACGGTGGGTATACGGTAGTTTGGTCGAAGTATCAGATTTGATTCAAAATTTCTATGCGGGGGTTATTTCGGGTGATGATTACGAATTTAATGTTCATTTGACGATTTTCGTATTATTACGGTAGCTTCTGCTCCTTAAATGGCCTGGCACCTACCGTAACCTACAGTAAAGCTCAAAATTTCGACAAGCGGGCCACATATTCGTGTTCGGCATCCTAGATTACCCTGCTATACATGTTTTTAGCAAACCAAAAAAAAAACTTCAAAACACCCTAAAAATTTTTTATGGGTAAAGACCCTGCCACAAGGCTTTGAGAGGGCCGGTAACTTTTTTCAGAGCGATTGTAGGCAGCTGCGAAGAGCATAAGAGCATACTCGATCTAAGTCCAAAACGGTTCAATGAAGTACATTTCATGAGGAATGGCCCTGCTGACTACAAGTAGTGTCCTTGTTAGCAGGTTCTAATTCTAATCGCAAAATTTCTTATTCACCCACCATACCATGACCGTTTCTTGCTTTCTCTGCGACAAACCTTCATATTGTCACACTGTATACAAATTCCAGACATTCTCAGGAATGTTTGAGAGTCTAAAAATACCCGTGGAATGGATGGAGAATTAGAAACGGAATTCCGTCACGCGAGAAGAGACGGAGTTTATTTTCAGAAACGAAAACGCTAGAAACTGACCCTCTCACGAGAAAAGAACTTGCGCACAAGTGGGGGCCGCTAGGAGATTCTCAACCTCGAGAGCGTCTCTGCACTCTGTGTGAGTCACCACCACCTCTCATCACCGAAAATAGCAACTCACCAAGACAACCGAGGAGCCCAACATCGGAATATTCACGAAAAATTTAATGTACAAGACGTTCAAAAGCAAATGTTCATTCTCCGCTTTCCATACGATTTGCCCGACCTCTCAGTTTTTTTTTTTTCGTATTTTCTGCAATTTTCAGAAGAAGAGGTCGCGCTAATCACAACGGCATCTCTCAGAGCCCTCAGCATAAGTCCCTGCAAACTAAATTATGACCCCTCTCATATCGGCTGAATCTTACTATCAGTGAGGAAAACTCGGTGGACGAGTTGTCCGAAGCCTATAATTCCGGCCAGCCTTTAAAGGCATCGTACAAACCATACCTGGGTTTTTGACTTTTTCGTGTTGTTATATCCCTATAGTGATTAAAGGTTGCAAAAAGTCTCCTCAAAAACGTCAACTTCCCAGGAAAAACCCATTTCAAGAAAGCTTAATACAAATTTGAAGTTCCCGCCAACATCAACTTGGGATAGTTGCGCGGAGAAAGAAAGGAACACTTTTCCGCTTCGTTCCTTGGCGCAGCGTTGGAAGCAATTCACCGAGGACGCCATTCAGACAAGCGATCTTTTTTTTTTCATTAACGGAACTAAAAAGGGTTAATAAGCTGCTGGGTCCATTGCTGTCAGCTGCTTTCGATCAATGCCGAACGTGAAATCGAGTGGAGTGTGAATTGCGACCTACGACGCGTCAACTCAGACAAACTCACGGCTCGTCCGCGGCGGCAGATGAGCTTTCCGGACGGTCCGCGGCGCTTGGCGGCTGATCCGCGGCACGATTGATAGTGGGACGGTCAAACTGCCGATCCGCGGCGCTGTTTGTTCTCGAGGGGGTGGCTCCAGGGAGCACCGCCAATCCACCATCTCAATACTGATCGATGAAAAGCAGCCACATATATTTTTGAGTTGTTTTTGGATTGAACGACTCCACCACCTCATTCCCCGCGGTCTTAGACAATTTTCCAGCCGCTGACTTCGACTTTCTCGCATTTGTAACTTCTTCAAACCGTTATATCTACATGCGCGCTAATTATTCTTTCTAGATGTCATCGCAACAACTTCTAGGGCAGAAAAAAATTCCCGATGGTAAGTAAAGTGTCATATTCTCGTTCATTTTTGAGATTCTCTTTTGATTTTGTTTTTTTTAATCGAATAATTTTCATCATTGTTTGGTTTCGCAATTCTCATATGTTTTTTTTTTCAAGAATAGTTCCGGTTTGATACCGACTTTGATCGATTTCGGCATGAAACCAGATCTAACCTAGAAAACCAAACAATCATATAAATCACTGGAATGTAAGGAAGGAAAACAAAAAGAGAGAATTACAAAAATAAACGTGAATTTAAAAATTAAATACCCCCGTGAATTTTTTCTCTCCTAGAAGTTGTTGCGGAAGCATCTGGAAGGAAAAATTGGTGTGCATGTAGATATAATACTTTAATCTATGAAGAGACACAGAAGGACGGGTTTGGTCACAGAAGCCAAGAAAATTGAAAGAATTGAAGAAAATGAGAAAATTGAAGAAAATGAGAAAAAAAAACACCTACAATCAGGTTATCGGCTACGGCGCCGGAATATCGTCCGGCTCGAGCGTGTGCGGCCGCGAAGCGTCTCAATACGCGATTGCGGAGGGGAATTTGATGCAGAGGAGTGCACTCCCAATTAGATGGAAACAGAGTCAGTTCGCCCACCCCCAATCGACTCATTGGCCGTGAGACAGATTTCGGCATTGTTGCACGCTCTTCGCGCTAGCTTTCTTATCTCCTCAGAAAGATCAGTATCAGAATTTCGCAGGATTGCTCTACCGTACGACCTATTTTCAGAGGTAGAACAGCTCAATTTACATGTAGAACTGGTTTCGATGTGCATTCGAAGACTTGTTCAGCTTATAGCATATTGCAATGTATGCCTATGGTAACATGAAGAACTGATTGTGCAGCAACTAAGTGTTACAGGTCTTCAGTCTAAACTAATATTACAAATATGTTGCTTAAGAGTCATAAAATATGAGCTCTCGATTTCGAGAATTTACAGCTCATGATCATACATTAATCATTTGTTACATAATCATTTGTTCATAATCATAATTGTACATGACCGATGTCTAAAAGTTTGCAATAAAATATAATATTTTCACAATACTTCTTCAGCGATACATATCACAGTTGTACAGATAAACTATATCGAAACCAGTTATGCATGTTAATCGAGCTGTTCTACTCCTGAAATTAGCTCTTACGATGGAGAAATCCAGCAGAATTGTGATATTGAGGCTTTCTGAGGAGTATGGAACGCTAGCGCGAACAGCGTACTCCAATGCCAAAATCTGTCCCACGGCCAATGAGTCGATTGGGGTGGGCTGGATAACATTACTCAAAAGGACGGTCCGCGGCGGCTCTCAGGACGGTCCACGGCGGCTGTCAGGACGATCCGCGGCGCTGGCAATATGGTCCGCGGCGCATTGCCGGCGCATCCGCGGCTTCGGTGAAGGATCGTCCGGTCGTCGGCCGCGGACGATCCTGCGAAAGCGCCGCGGATCGTCCTTGGACTTCTCTGAGAACGCACAACCGGCGGCAGCGACCACGGAGTTTTGTTCCTTGTAACAACGGATCGACCCCAAGGCCGGCCCCCAAAACCCAGGAAGCCCGCCCTTTTGAGGTAAGCGAATCTCCATTCAGAGGCGATTTCGAAACTCCAAACTTTCTGAGTGACATTATTATGGCCCAATGGTCCGACTGAACACAAAACCTGGAATTCGGTTTTCACCGTGTACGAGGCCTTTAAGCAGAAGCGAAGCAGAGAAGCGAAGTAAAGAAGGAAGATAACGTCAAGAATATCGAGTCTCGCAATTGGCAGGTGTGATACGGGAAAAGTCTTCTTAACAATTAGATGACAACATCGGTATTCGCAAATGAGTATGCACTGCGCCTTCAAGTGCTAATTGACACATTTGAGTCCAATTTCTAACCCAGTTTAGAATAAACAGAAAGGAATCCATCTGCCAAATCCAGTCCGCGGATGAAACTAATTTAACACACCCCACCTAAGCAGTCTGTGGAACTGTATAGGGATTAACTGGGGCAACTTACGTAGCTGCCAAGAGTGCTCGCAGGAGAACTACACGAGCACTTTTCAAACACAACGTAAAAGGCAAAACACGGCGAAAATGGGGCAGGATATCCTATAATAGACCCCGGTCATATGTGGCCGAAAGCCATTCTGAGCCCGCTCAAGCCATCCTGAGCCGTCCTGAGCCAGCCGTAGTTGGCTGCATCGCAAACGACAACGACATTCGATATCAGCTGATAATAAACATTCCATGTCCCGAAGGTGCGAATCGACCGGAAAAGCCGCAGCGGAGGGGGGGGGGCAAAGCCGACCATAATTGGTGGAATTTTGTGCCCATTTAGCATTATGCAGGTGCTAATTGACGGCGCTAGCACATCTCATCGACCAACTATGACGGAGCCTTAAAAATGAGATCATTGAGACCCCGGCCATAGTTTGCCGAAAGCCGTTTTGAGCCGTCCTGAGCCAACTTGACCCGTCCTGAGCCAGCCGTAGTTTGCTGCATCGCAGACGACAATGGAGCATTCCATATCCCGACGGTGGTATCCAGACTGCTACCTCCTATTCTTCATTGAATTTCAATGAGATTTTTAATCCCATAGGTGAGCAATGTTTGCGAATCCAAAGGGTAGGTCACAGGTGGTTCAGGGGAGGTTCAAACCGACCCTGAAGGGTGAATTTTTCTGCCCAATTAGCATTATGCAGATGCTAATTGACCGTGCCGGCAACCGCCGATAGATCAGCTATGACGGGGCCTTGAAGACAAGATCCTTGACCCCCGTCATAGTTGGTCGCTAGCCGTTTTGAGCCCGCTTGAGCCGGCCTGAGCCGACCATAGTCGGCTGAATCTCAGCTGATAACCAAGCCTTATATGTCCGAACGACGATATCCACGTTGCTACCTCCTATTCTTCGTTAAATTTCAATGGGATTTTCAAACCCAGTGAGCAGTGTATGCGAATCGACCGGGAGGGTCACAGGCGGTCCTAGGGGGGGGGGCAAAACCGGCCATAACGGGTGAATAATTATGGCCAATTTGCATTATGCAGAAGCTAGCTGACCCTGCTAGCCGATAAACCAACTAGCTAGCTGACCCTGCTAGCCGATAAACCAACTATGACGGATCCTTGAAGACAAGATCCTTGATGCCGTTTTGAGCCCGCCTGAGCCACCCTAAGTCAATTCGAGCCGTCCTAAGCCAGCCGTAGCCAGCCAATTCTCACTTGATAATAAAACATTACATGTATTCACTGTGGTATCCACACTGCTATCTCCAATTCTTCATTAAACTTCAATGAGATTATCAACTCCCTTCAGCAATGTATGCAAATCAACCGGGAAAGCCGCTGACGGTTCAGGAGGGGGTCGAGGGGGGGGGGTGGCTCAGGATGGCTACTACGGGTGAATTTTTGAGCCCTATTGCATGAAGCAGATGCTAATTGACCGTGCTGGCTACGGCCGATCGACCAACTATGGAGAGGCGTTGAGACCCCGCCATAAATGGTCGAAAACCAACCTGAGCCAATTTGAGCCGTCCTGAGCCGGCTGAATCTCATTGACAGGCGATAATAAGAAGATCAATGGCCCAGAGGTGCTCTCCATATTATATTCTCAAGCGAATTTATAAAAAAAGAGGCGATTTTTTCATTTGAGAAACACGCTAATTAGGGATGCATTTCTGGAAAGTGCCAAATTTGAGGCAAAAGTTGTTATAATAGCACTGGAATCGAAGAAATTATAAAGTTGTTGGTGAAACAAACAAATTCGAAAACCTTGCAACATCGACTGCAGTTAATTCGAGAAACAAGTAAGGAATTCCATGAATATACAACTGCGTGGACCGAAAACAGCACTCATTGAACGCCGCCACATGGACACACGGAGACCGAGGCCCCTTGGGGAGGGGCGTGAACGCGGCCGTAAACGAATCGCCCATCCAGCAGCAATTTCCGAACCACCAAAATGAGAAAAAACGCCCGCAGCCCCTGCCCCTTCGTCAACCAACCTACATTCCCTTCAAACACACCCAAGACTAAGCAGAATAACATTTTCAGTAAAATTTGAGCATTAGAGTAATTAGTAAACACACCTGAGAAACGTACAAACGACTCAGAAAAGTCCCAAAAACCTTTCTTGAAAGTAAAACTTTCACACCCACTGTTCGCAATCTACCCTCGTTCAAAAATTCCATTATCCAGTCCCATCTGAATCAATAGGAGCCTATCTTTTCGGAACCGAAAACTGCTTGCGCTGCAGAATTCGCAGCGCACTTTGCAGGCGCTCGCAATGCAAAGAATGCTTTGCAATCTGTTGCAAGCACCCCGCGACTAGAAATGGCCGCTGCAGAGTGGGAGGGCGGGGGGGGGTTGGGAAGGGGAGGGGGCAAAGACTAGAGTTTTCCCTTATACTCACTGCACACCCACACACAGGAAGACATGAGAAAATTTAACGCCAGATAGAGATACTGTGCTTCTCTGGGCCGAATCCCGGTCCGCAATTGCGTCTCGACACGCTTTGCGGCCGCACTCATTCGAGTCGGAAGAGTTTCCAGCGCAGCATCCACCGACCTGTTGACTCTAGGTAGATTTTAGAAAGTGAAAAGGGAACAAAATTGGAGAAAACTGTATAAAAAAGCCATATCGAGTCGGCTTCGGCGCTGGAAACTCGACTGACTTGAGCGCGTGCGGCCGCAAAGCGTGTCGAGACGCAATTGCGGACCGGAATTTGGCCCAGATAAGCACAGTATCAGAAAACCCAGAACTTCAAAACCTTTACAAAGTTTCCAACATTTTGAGCAGCTTAGTCGACTAGAAGCAAAATGAGAAAAACAGTGAAAGAAACTCTTTGAGGAGGTAAACTGGAGGGGAGATGACCCCCTTGAGAACAAGTTTCACTGATCAAACTATGAGTTCAAACAAAGTAGAAACCCTCAAGAATCTCTCAAACTCTCGAAAACACCTCCGAAAATGAAGAAAAACTAGAAGAAAACACCCGATTATCTTGATACTATTGGCTTAATTTACCGTTTGATCGTTAAACATCTCTCCTCGAGCAGCTAATAACACGAAAGCAGGAATTGCTAGAGACTACGACATCAAACTACAGCTCAGTCAGGCGATGTTCAGAGTTTTCGCGGCGCGATGTGATGGCACAAATCGCGTCGCGCGGAAAATTCAGAATTGAAGACTATTTCATAGTGAGGTCGTCAAGCAGGGTTGAGCAGGCCGTTGCGACCGGCGACCAAAAATATACGACCCCCCTTTGGTGAGCAAAATTTTTACGAACTCCCCCCCCCTGGAATGAAGAAATGGCTACATATCCGAGTGGTTTGGAGAAAAACTCCATTTTTCCCCAAAAATTTTGCGAACCCCCCCTCCAAATTTTCTTTTTTTTTTCGAAAAAAAATTCCGAAATCTTTACGACCCCCCGTTGCGACCGATCGCAAGCCTGCCTAACCCTGTAGTCGGACAAAACGAGAGGAAAACTGTTTTTCCTGTTACTAGAAAAGTGCTGTTGTTTGCTTACGCGAAATGCGAAACGGTAAGTACGCAATCGCGAGTAGTTGCCCAGTTTTCCCTCTTGCCTCTTTCATAGTTCCACCGCTGATCGCTGCCATAGCATGCTTCGGAAGAAAATCGACGTGCGGCGCGATCGCGATCGATACTCGTGATAACAATGCTGTCGCGTGGCTTGACGACAGGGTTAGGCAGGCTTGCGACCGGTCGCAACGGGGGGGTCGTAAAGATTTCGGAAATTTTTCTGAAAAAATGAAAATTTTGAGGGGAGGGGGTTCGTAAAATTTTTGGAAAAAAATGGGGTTTATCTCCAAACCACTCGATAAGGTAGCCATTTCTCCATTCCAAGGGGGGGAGTTCGTAAAAATTTTGGTCACCAAAGGGGGGGTCGTATAATTTTGGTCGCCGGTCGCAACGGCCTGCTCAACCCTGTCCGACTATGATGATTTTTGTGCTTTCATAGTCAAATTTAATTCTGTCTGCAAAAAAAACCTCTGAAAAAAAAACACTCACTAAACATAAAAAACAACGAACTCCCCTTCGCGCGACGTTCATCGCGCCGCGCAGTGTAGCAAAGCGACCCCTAAGACGTCGCAAAATTGATTGATACGTAGGTTGATTATCACGTGACATCGCCCCGCAAGCGAACTCTGAACGCCGCCTAGGGAAGAAGTCATCCGAACTCCCATACAATTGTTAGTTCCTAATAAAAAGTACAAATTCATAATTTTGCGAGAACTGTTCTCCCGTGTATCTTAGCCTAATCACGATGGAAAACTTGATGTAACTCTTTAAGTCCGTGTGGAACTGTCCGTCCACATGGTCGGCGTGCGTGTCGAGCGGTACTGACGCGAAGGCGTTTTCGGGCTCGTAAATCGATTAGCTGGGAATTTAGGCAAAATACTGATCAGTTCTTCGGTCAGCTGTTTGCAGAAGTGGGAACGCTCGTTCGAGAAAATGCCTTCACGATGACCGCTCGACAGGCACGCCGACCGCGTGCACGGACAGTCTCATTCGAACAGACTTTATATATTCTGGGATCTCAAATGTAGAACATAACAAACGCATACCTGAAATCAAATTCTGAACGCAGTTTCATAAATACATAAAGTAATAACAACTTCACGATAATGAGTCAAAATGAGGCTTGTTCCTAGGAACGTAGCTATGGAAATTCCAAATTCCATAACAAATTTTTGCCATAAAAAAAAACTTCCAAATGAAATGTACCTCATTGATATATTGAAGGTTCTGAGCATATATTTCTGAAAACCAAGAATTAGAAAAATATGAATTTTGTAGTATAAACTCATCTCTGTGAGATTATTCACTTCAAAAGAATTTCAAGGTATGCACTGTATAGGCGCATAGGCATTTGTATAAATTTCTCCACTAGTGTGTGATATGTGTCCTTCTTCATCGGCTTTTAGACCGACTACACACACCTCATTCACAGCTGCGTGGCCGCCCTCTCATCACTGCGGCGCTAATGACAGCGGGGTGCCACGCAGCTGTGGGTGAGGCTTGGTCTGTAGTCTACCTACAAACCTTCCTCATCCATGCCGAAGCGAGATACTCATCACGTGAGAAATTTTCGTAGAATACGTAACAAGAACTATTAATCTTTCAAAGACGTACAGTGATTCTGGAGACCTCCTAATGGTGAAAAAAAATCTATAGGTTTAGATATGATTAAGCAATGTTTCCAGAAAATACTCTAAATTTGAGTTATTCCCGAAAAATCAATATTAAATAAAATATTTGAGATAATGAGCTTTAGAAACTGAAATCTATGTACATGTGCATAAGTCATGTTTTCTGATGTTCCACAAAACATTAAATTTTCATCAAGTTTAGCAGTATTCCAGCTTTGATACCTTTCTGTTCAGTAGTGCACTTTGTAACAATGTTTGGATTCGAAACAAAGATCAGAAAGCATAAGACTTTCAGTTTATATATCAAGTTGCAAGGGGTGAATACACAAGGTGAAAGGAAAGCAGACAATCCGATTAGATTAGATGCACTGACTACTATCAAAGTTGAGGAAACGCATCAAAGATCTGCCAGGGTAAACAAGACAAACCCGCTGTTTCGAAAAGCCTTTGGAAAAATCTATAACACACCCATTCATTCGATTACTGCCAGCGATGATACCAAAAGCATCACAGTTCAACAATCCTAACAAATATATTACGTAATCGACATGACATCATCGCCATAGGGCAGGCATAGTGGCATCATATAGAGTAGATGCAATGGCTTGTTGATCGAAACCACAGCTCGAAATGCGTAGCTGCCCTTTCAACACTGTGGCGCGCCTTACAGCGGGGATCCACGCCGCCGTGAGCTGTGGATTCAATCAACGAGCCTCTTGAGAGCACAAAGAATTTTCTCAATTCTCTGCATAGCCCACAGAAAAAAGTGAAAACCCTTTGAGAAACAAAATCCCGAGTTCTCACAGGAATACACGTTAAGTTGAGGAGAACCAATTTACACACATATGTATGTAACTAGTTCACTAAAAATTCAATTTCATACCTTGGCCGCCTGAGTGTCCCTCGTGAAATACGTCAACGTGTCCGTCAGTTTCAATTCTTCGTCATTTGCTGACCTTGCTTCCACCTGAACCACAATCGTGCATTAAAATTAATGAAGGAAGCTACTGTGCTTATCTGAGCCTAATTCCGGTCCGCAATTGCGTCTCGACACGCTTTGCAGCCGCACGCGCTCGATCCAGTCGGGTTTCCAGGTCCAAAGCCGACTCGATTTGGCTTTTTTATACAATTCTCTCCAATTTTTCTTAGTTTCCAGTTACCAAAACTCACCTAGAGTCAGCAGATGGGCGGCTGCGGCGCTGGAAGATCTTCTGACTCGGGAGCGTGCGGTCGCAAGCGTGTCGAGACGCAATTGCGGACCGGAATTTGGCCCAGATAAGCACAGTACAGTTAGGATCGTGGCCTGCCTACTCACAAAAAACCTTAAGGCAGTGTTCCTAATCAAATATGCTTGTCTTCTTTTCCTCTCTAAACCCTTTTCTGGGTTTCGAGTAGTAGGACCTATGAGAAAAAATCGCGAAAAAACCGTTGTTTCGGGCCAAATTTCAAGCGTGAACTTTCTTGTCTTTCGATGGTGGACGAGCCCACTGCACATCATCGGCATCGATGATCTCTAATATCAAGGACATCAGCTGGCTTGAAACTGAATTTCAATCAATGAACATTGACTCATCTAGTCAAAAACATTGACTAAAGTGCTTACTTTCATTGTTCAATTGTTTTTATTCGATAAATTTACATTTATTTTTCCTCTGAATGTCGATGATTTTTGGGACAGAGGCTCTCTACACACCGGGGGAGGAGTTGTCCCGTTGTTGCAGCTCGAAGCGTCACGCCATTCAATGTGATCGAAGTGGTCCCGAGTGGAATTGGAGCCACAAAAGGCGGGACAACACCTCCCTTGGTGTGTAGACAGCCCCTGTCCCATGATTTTTGACTGCTCGGCATGAGACTGCGATCTTTTTGGTCAGCGCTGTGCACGTGTGCACGAACTGGCATCTTTGGGCCCTAGAAACTTTAATTCTAGCTCATTTTCACCGCTCTACCCTCCTAGTTTTTCAGCTGTTTCCGATCTGAGCCGATTTTTGTAGTTTTTTCGATAACGTTTTTCATCGTGACCACTGCCTTTAAATCTCACTCGCGGCTGGAGCGAACGATTTAAATCTCATCGGCGGCTAGAGGTGTGGCAAGCTGATCAGCTCTGCTCTTCTCTCGGCCTAAATCGACTAGTGGGCCAGAGCACGCGGCCGCTGCGCCAGCCGTGGTTGAGAATTAAATGTGTTTTCTTGAGGAAGCAAGCCACAGACCTAACTATAGTTGAAAATATATAAGAAAAAGATTTCGCAACAGATGCATAAGATATAGCTCTAAGCAACCATAGAGGAAGCCCAGAACCTAGGCAAAAAAATTTGGCTATTTTTTGGCGAGCGATTTCCACGAATTTCGCCTTTTTGGGAATTTTTTCATGAATAGCATTTTCTATCATATCTTCACTATCCAACGACTTTGGAGCACCGAAGCTTATAGCTGAGTATTACACATGAATAGTGGCTTATCTAGGCTGGGATTGATGAACGCTAAGCCACGGGTCCCAGCAGGGTTTGCTTGGAAATGTTCGCAAACCATCAATTCATCATCGCTAGGTTTGGTCAGGACTGGGCTACGCCTGGGTCCCATGTAACCGCACCTCCGAGGTGGTGGTTTGGTTTGGTTTGGTCCCAGCTGGGGCAGCTAGCCAAACCAACCCCTGCCGGGACCCAATGGGTCATGAATCCCAGCCCTAATGGTAATAATTTTGTCAACTATCGACAACTTTATTTAAAAATTGACAGAAAATTATCATTAGATAAGCCACTGTCTATGATGCTTAAATATGAGCTTCTTCGCCTTAAAGTTGCAGAATGAGGACGATATGATAGAAAACGTGATTCTCCAGCATTTTCTCGAAAAAAGCGAATTTCGCCCAACTGATAAAATTTTCGCATACCCGTTTTCCAGGGGAAAAAACGAGGGGCAACCGGAGGTTTTTGGTTGACAAACCGTTTCTACAGGGCTTTCTAATGGCGCACCACACTTGATCGAAAGATCACAGACGGATAAGGGAAATTTCGCTGATCTACATTTAGTGCAGACTAAAAACAGTTTTCACGAATAAAAACCGCATTCTGGTTTTCGATTATTTTGAGTGGGCAAGTTCCCGAAGTAGAGGCTAATAGGGCAAAGTCCCCACAAAACTCTCAAATACAGGAGAAAAACTGTTTAACACTTAAGAGACCGCCTGCTCCACGGCGAATTTCCACAGCGGACCGGTGCGCTCCACGGCTAATCGTTTCCGTGGGTGCGCAGTGTGGACACGCGGTCCGCTGGGAACCATTTTGATCGGAGCAGGCTTTCTTACTTAGAGCACCGGTATTCCGTTTCTACTCCACCTGATAGTATGTCGCTCCACAGAGACCTGGAGTGAGGCCATGGTGAAGCAATGATCCACCGCTTTTTCGCGGACCTGCTTTTTTTATTTTGGAAGTGGAATTTTCTTTAGGTTACAGCTAATGGTTAGGATTGAGCCGTGCTAGGCCAACCCGGAGTATTAAAAATTTGAAAAATGAACGAACTTCTCCTTTGTGATGCCCTAATAAACCTCATGTAGAACTTTCGGCGGACTCAAATACTTTGATCTACCAAGTTGTTTGATGCGACCGACAGAAACTTCATCAGAAATCTCAAAACGGGTATCAGATTCATGATCAGCACCCCCTCCTCCCCAATGGCCGCGTGAGCGAAGTCGCACCAAAACGTGAAACGTTTACAAACGGATGACGAACGACAGACGCCAGCGAAGCTTTAGAAAACTGTGAAATATACACAACTTCATTGTTCAGCGCCTCCAAACATACCCAGTAGTTAAAATTTCAATAAAAATTTAAGCACTGAACTATTTCTAGGTTTTCACCCCTTTTCCCCCAAGTTACCCTCCACTCGAAATTTAGCGAAAATTTGAACAAAGTTGACCGATGGCTAATAGACCGCAGTCAAAGGAAATTTCATTGGAAATTGAAAAGGTAAAACCAGAACCTTGTGCAGCAACTCGAATAACCCTCGAGGTCAATGAAGCAAAATTTTGAACGATTTAGCCAAGTTTGGAACGATTTATTTCCATCCAAAGAAGCTCGAAAAATCAAAAAGTGCCATTTCCGGAAATGCTTGTAAAATTACTAGGAAAACTGAAAATGCTTGACCACTGTGAGTGTAAATAGGCTACATCATAAGGAACCTATCCGTAATTAAGAAAGACTCCACGCCAGAGAAATATAAAAAATATTAAAAGTTTTATGGCGTGGGTGAGCAGTATGGACAAGCAGTCTCTTAAGTGTTAAAGAAACCTCTGAAATATTCGATTACGTCTGTTAGGAGTATTTCAGGAGACTGCAGACAAAGCATGAAACCTAGCGTCGGAAATGGTTCTGCTCTTCAAAATTCTTAGGTAAGCGACTTTGTTCTCTGTTTCTTGTACCGAAAACTCTTTGAAAATAGGATAGGCCAATGCAAATGCTTGGATGTTAGAATTTTTTGCGATAAAGAATATTCAAAAAATCGGTGTGCTCCTCTAGTAATTCGAAAGCAGGACAACTGTTATATGGCGTGGGCGGGGCGTTCCATCATTCGGCTGGCTCACGGGATTTTCACCCAGTTCCAGGCCTTTCCTCGTCTCACTTCCATTCTTACTCTTCTTGGGCCGGGATCATACTCCCAGCGACCAGCAACGCGACGCAACGTTTACAACCACTATCGACCGAAAATCGATATGCCTGATGTGCACTGTCGCTGATCGCGCGAAGTATGATCCCTGCCATAGAGGGATGATATGACAAGAAATGTGATTTTTCAGCATTCTCCCAAACAATGCGAAATTGGCCAAATTAGGTGAGAATTCCGTCTTTTTTTGAACTCCGTTTTGAGTTTTTTGAAACGGTTTTAAATTTTGAAAAAAAAATCGCAACCCGTTTTGTAGGGAAAAAACGATGGGCAACTAAGGATTTTGATGACAAAACCGCTTCCATAGGGCTTTCCAATGGCGTACCACACTTAATCGAAAGACCACAGACCCTTCATTGGTATAGATTTAGTGGGCAATCAACAGTGTAGTAGTTAATCGTTGTGAAACACAACTCAAACCTGGACGGTAAGGATATACCACAGCGACACCACCGCGACACAGCGGTAGAGCATGTAAACCAGCGTGAAGTTAAAAATAAAACCAGCACCTTCTTCAATTTATGCATCCCATCCGATGCCCGCACCTCGGTTCGAGCCAACAGTTTGTCCGGCTCATTTCGTGCCATACGTTCCAGGCAGTCACCAATCTTCGCGTAGGTGTCGGCAACATCTGAGAATTTGAAGAACTCAATTAATGTGCCGACAAGAAAGCAACAGTTTTTAGAATTTGTTGCGAATATACAAAAATCAAACATTGCTAAAATCCTACTTTTGACCTCACCCAAGATACATACGAGGAACAATCTCGGGAGGAAAGATTGCACCATATTTACAGTTTTTTTTTTCAGAAACAATCAGCCACACTTGAAATTTGTAGGCGTTTCGCACGCCGGAATTCCCAAAATTGCGCTTTCACATAGTCAGGGCTGCTTTAAAGTTGTTGTAGGGTCAGTTATATCCACGAGTTGGATTGTTCTGGGCCGAAACTCAAACATTCCGGATTCCCAGCCACTTTTAGACGACCAAGACGCTAACTCAGAACAATGAAAACCAGTTACTTGCAACACAAAAGCCCGAAAACAAGTTACTCGTAACATATCTGAGCCAATGTAAGTTACTTGCGACTTTTATTGTGCCATTTAAGTTACATGTAACATATCGGAGGCGCATTGCACGCGGTTTCCTGTTGATATGTTGCATTCAACTTAAATGACTTGAGATAAGTCGCAAGTAACTTACATCAGATTAGATATTTTTTAAGTAACTTGTTATCGATTTCTGAGAGGATACTGCGTGCAGTGCGCCTCCGATATAATACATGTAACTTGAATGGCACAATTAAATCAGCCAAGAAGACATTTCCAATGGGAATGTACGACGCACTCGCGGGGTCAGGCTTACGACTGGCGTTGCTGTTGGTTCAACTACCCAAGTTCGAGGTACACAAGTTTGAGGTACTTGACCCCACACCAGCAGGGAAGGCCCCGCACAGCATTTTTTTGCGTGGTGTGTGGTCTGGGACGCGCTCTCTGCGTCGCGTGTCGTCTGCGTCACGTGATGAACACCCATAGTGAAAATTCAAATGTAAGTTACATGTAACATAAGTAAGTGTAACTTACATGTGATAAAAATGTATGTTACATGTAATATAAATGTAAGTTACTTGAGACATTCAAGTAAGTTACATTTATATTACAAGTAACTTGTTATGATTCTTCTGAGAAGAAGGCACATTTGATACAGTTAGGTCCGTGTCTTGCTACCTCAAAAAAACATTTCAATCTCACCCGCGGCTGGCGCGGGCGGTTTAAATCTCACTGGCGGCTGATGGTGTGGTAAACCGATCAGCTGCGCTCTTCTCTCGGCCTAAAATAAACAGCGGGCCAGCGCACGCGACCACCGCGCCAGCCGCGGCTGAGATTTAAATGTTTTTCTTAAGGACGCAAGCCACACACCTATATCTTATCCCCCTTCTGTATTATGAGAGTTTTGGCCGAGAAATAGCCCACCAGGCTCCATAGCGCCTCCTTTTGGGCTGTTTCCAGGCTATTTCTCAGCTTTTCACAAAACGGACAAGAATTAGGCGAGAAATACCCGAGACACAACTAAAAAATAACGAGAAATAACCAAAAGTAACCAAGACGCAACCGTCTTGGTTACTTTCGGTTACTCCTCGTTGTTTCTTAGTTGTATCTCGGTTAGTTTTCGGCTTTTCGAGGTACCTGGACCAGGCCCAGGTACCTCGAAATTGGAAAATTGAACCGACGGAGGTGTTGACATCTTAATTAATCCTATCGAATGCGCCGTATACCTACCAGGAAAGTCTTATTTCTCGGCTAATTCGCGGCGAGCCTTATTTGGCGGCCGTTTAGCGGCGAGCATTATTTAGCGGCTATTTCGCGGCGAGCATTACTTGGCGGCTGTTTCGCGGCTATTACGCGGCAAACAAGCGTTTCGCGGCTATTCCTCGGTGGAAACTGTCAGGGTATGCAAATTCCTTAAATCGGTCTTTTAACTTCCGTTGTTTTCTGAGATCAAATGTTGCAATTTCAACTAGATGGAGCAATTTCAACTGCTCTCACCAACCTCTTGGAAGTTAGTCTCTGAATATATGTATGAACTTCTGGGCACAAATTTTGAGTAATAACGCCTCCCCAAACCTGTATGAGAGTGCAGCGATTTCTCCCCGGGGATTCCTATTCATCAAGGCAGACGGACATGAATAATTAATAGCACTAGAACCGCCACATCACATTCTTCTCTACTTATTTCGTAATGTGAGACTGTTTGAAGAATATAGAAACTTCCAAGGGCCAATTGACACAGTAGCAATACACATAGAAGTGACACCACCTTCCCACGATTCTCCAAATAACACTTTATTGCGCTCTTAAGCGGCCCAAAAGCCTCATATTTATGGCACATTACTCCTACGAATGTGAAGCCACTGGCCAGCACTCGATGACGCATTCCTCACCGGAACGACCTCAACAAGGCAAAAAAAACCGACGGGCAGATTGCAGAATGAAAGCATTTTTAGATGATTTTGCAATTTTTTGAAATGATTTTGAACTGCCACCTAAAAATTTCACGAAATTCAAGCGAATTTCAGGCCAACAAATGATCTCAATTATAAAACACCTCATTATTTTTTAATGCTTTATTATTCGATTTTCTCACGATTTTTTCGATAATAGAGTGACCTTCAGGATAAAATCAGGTGCAAATAATAGTTTTCTTTTGCCACAGCAGTTCTTAAATCAAGTCATTATTTGCACAAAGGCATTATTTCTGGTACTGCATTTGTAGTAGCATATAAGCTTACTACAAATTTCACTGAATTCACACCTCTTCGGTCCAAGCAGAGCAGATTCTCGTTGGAGGCGCGCGTTCGCGTAGCGCACAGTCCACGGAAACGGAAAAAGACGGTGGTGTGGTTGCGTAGTTCCACTAAGCATACTGTAGACATGGCCGGCACGGTTCCAAATTTAAAATTAATCGATAAGGAGAACATCTGATTTTTTTGTGGCTTATGTATTTCTGTTTCTTTGAAAGCAGTGTTCACGATAAAATTCGTTTTTCTGTTTTTCCACCTATCTTGAAAGCGGTCCCATGCTGATTTCAATGATGTCCCTGGAATCGTACAAGACCACTGGAAACGGAGGTCTGGTCCCTCAAAATTCAGCAAGGAAAGCATTGTGGACGAGTTGTCCGAGGCTTGTAACTCCCGTGTTTTGCAGCCAATGTGTGTTAGCCGACGTGAGTAAAGAGAGAAGTTGAGACCGAAGGGAAGAATGGGGCTTTTGATCGGAAACCATCGTTCATCTAACCACGAATTCAGAGAACTGTTACAGGACGTGGGCGGAGTGGCCAAATGGGTTGGCTGGCCCACGGGATTTTCACCCACTTACCGGCCGTTTTTCGTCGTTTTTGCAGTTCTTAATCCTCTTACGGGGACCCAAGGCTTACGTTTTAGCCAGAAAAAAGTGCAACTTTTTCCTCGTGAACACTGCCTTTAAATGCAACAGAGAAACGATTTTCATCGTGGACACTGCCTTTAAAGAACAGAATAGAACACCCTAAAAACTTTTTTTTCAGATTTTATGCTTGTCTTAGAGTGGATGACACGCTGATAACAATGGTATCCCTATAATCGCTGAATGACCCCTACGAAAACGGAGCTATGGCTCCTGGGAGATAGCCGCATTTTGAAGGCGGAAAATTGGTGGACGAGTTGCCTCAGGTCTGTATTCCTCTTAGTCGCTGTCGCTACACGAGAGCGAGCCAGGATTAGGGGATGGACTGGCAATGAACTGAAGAACTTAGACACGGTTGGAATTCATCCATCCATCAAGCGGGTACTCAAATACCGGAGAAAAAACTGTTTGGAGAAATCCCTGAACATTGTATTTGTGCCTGTTTGTGTGCTTCAGGAGACTGCAGACAACGCATCGAACCTGACGTCGGGGAAATGGTTTCGCTATTCTCCTGTACCAATAAATCTTCAAAAATAAGAGGGGGACCAATGTACATTGCTGGGGTGTTAGAACCTTCAGCGATAGAAAATACTCGAAGATTCGATGCCTGTTCCTCTGGTGAGACGAACGCAGGACAACTGTTATATGACGTAGGCGGGGTGATACAATGGGTCAACTGGCCCACGAGATTCTCACCCATTTCCCGGCCGTTTTCGTCGCACTTTCGTTCTTGCTCTTCTTACAAGGACCCAAAGCTCACGTTTTCGCAAAAAAAAAAAGATCAACTTTTTCATCGTGAGCACTGACTATAAGACATATGCTGCGAAAGTCGCTCCGCCACGATGAAGGGTAGAGGGCACGCACGAAGCTGCGTAGCCGCCCTCTACCCTTCATCGTGGCGGCGCGACTTTTGCCGCTCGACTACGCAGAGGCCTGTACAGGAATGAACTTCGCCGCGCCGCCCTGCGGCAAAGTATAAACGACCCCTAATGCTCTATGCTCGCATAAGTCCACTGATAGCTTAACAGTTCATTTATCTAAACCGCTACATATTTCATGGAAACATTGCACAGGATAATCCTACATTTCAAGACTTGATATATAATAGAGTTAAATAAATAGAGATCAAACACTCACACTACACGCACTTTTCAGACAAGTAGAGAGAAAACGATAAGGATGGAACAGAAGGGCTACAGATCCAAATATACCCTGCTTATCTCGAATTGCACAAAACACGGTCTGCCAACGGCCCTCTATGTACCGTAGTGCACGTAAATCGACGCGTTTTCGGCCAACTCCGGTGGGCATGCCAATCAATACGCTAGTGCTGCCGCCACTAACTCACCAGGTTGACGATGCAGTGGCAGGACAGGTGGTTGAGTGGCGGCGGCACTGGCGTATTGATTCCCATGCCTACCGGGGTCGCCCGATAACGCGTCCTTGGACGTGCACTACGGCACATAGAGGGCCGGTGGCGGACCATATTTTGTGCGATTCGAAGTGAACAGAGTATAAATAACCAGAATCCTAATAAATCCATTGTCTACGAGTGAGTTCCGAGACAAACGGAGTAACAATCCACCTAGTGCAGAAGTAGAAAAGTAACCCAGCGAAAACCGAGATTGGCAAAGCAGGAAGAGCCCTGCGGAAAACCGCTAGAAGGACCAGTGTGAAACATAGGCCCACAAGGATTGCCACATAACAAGCCACTGTCGTGTTCCAGTCGAAATAGCTACTCGCCTTTCCGACGAGCACTGAGTAGAAGATGAAATCGCCCAGTCCGAGTTTGACTCCTTTCTCCTCTCTCCTCACAAGATTCGGCTGCACCTGGACAATCCTAGTAGCAGTTGTAGTAGTTGCCTCAGGAGCTTGCTCCTGGGTAACATAGTCCGTCTGTCCTCTGCCCTTATGGAGCGCAAGTCGTTTTGTCTTGGTCGAGTCGAGAAGACCGCTGCCTGAAGCCGTCGACTCTTCCGATGACGATGTAGCCTGCACCTGATTCTCCTCGCCTTCCAAAGCGCCAGTGAAGACGAAAGAATAGACCATGCCAGAGGAGTAGATCAGCGCCGGGAAGATTGGCTCATTGCGTTCCTGAGCAGTCTCCACCAGTATCCTCAAGGGTCCGTTGGGGGCTAACACGGCGACGAGGTCCCATATGGAAATCACTGCCAGTACCGACCACACAGTCCACTCCGGCAGGTACTTGATGAACACCAGGGCCATCAATGCTGACATCATGATCAGATAGAACTGCTGCAGCCTCAATGGTCCCTTCCAATGAATACACATCATCCCCAGCACACCGAAGTTCGCCAGGAAAAACGCTACAGTGACAACTGATAGAGACACATTGAAGCTTTTCATGACCTCCTGGAGGTAAATAGTCGTGAAGAGGAACAATAGCAGACAACTACTTGCCATTAGCCAGCCGTGAATCAGCTTATAGCATCTGTACTTGTAGAAAAAGATCAGAATCACAGTCATCACAACTACCACACACAGCATGACAAGTGCATTACCCAGAGACATCAGCACCTTCTCACTGGCGCTATCCGTCTCCTTCACGAATGGCGTATACAACAGATGACGGCCATCATTCTGCGAATAGAAAGTCACCGTATTCATGGTGAATACGACCATAACCATACACAATGAGACCGGAACGAAAAGGTTGATCACATGATGAGCTCCATACTTCAGCTCAGCTTCTTCGTCCTGTTCATCAACACGTTCCTGGTTGGCCGAGTCTTCAACACTAGTCGACACTGCTGACCCATAAGAGGCGGCAGTAACCGTGATTGCGACCGGTTTTGTGGTAACTTGGGTTTGTTTCAATCCGTCCACGGCGGATGATGAAGATGTAGGCTGACATTCTCCAGCTTCAGCTTCAGGAGCCGAGGACGATGCAGGCGGCATCGGCGGCGGGATTGGAATCCCTGAACACAGAATGTTAGAAACCGTATGACATCTCACAATCAACGGGCGTCAGCTCAAGTAAGTTTTGTCCGTAATCACGCCCTCAGTCCACAAAAGGTGCGAACCAGCTAAATTGTGTCTCAAACAGGCCAGGGCCGCTATTAACAACCGTAACCCTTCCTGATGATTTCTACGACCTTTTGACAGTTTCCCTGATCGAATCAAGGTCAGTTAGTATAAGGTTGGTGAATAAGTTTTGCAGATTTTTTTAAACCATTTTTTTCTTTGCCTTGCAGCGCTCTTTAGGCTAAGTGTGATATAGCATTTGGAAGCGCATTTCTTCCTCTATCTAATTCTCCTTTTCGCCTGTCGGAAAACTCATTCGCTTTTGAGTTACACATTCGCATTCATTGTGAAGGTCAAAGTACAGAAAATTTAGAAATGTTTTTGTCGGCTTCCTATCGAAGCATCAAATCGGCTATGAGTGACTGAAAATTTCACACAGTGAAGGACTACACTATAGCACCAAAACGGATTTGCGGGAATCTTCCAACAGATTTTGCATTTCTTGCAAATTTCAACTTCTGCATGTTCTCGTGTATGCGAGGACTTTATTGCGCTTAACTTCACAGTTAGGTGTTACGATGTACTACCCAATCAAATATATGTACTTACTTTGTGAATTATCGGCTTTTTTTTCGAAGATTTGCAATATGTCCGCGGCTGTTCCGTGACAAGTTTTCTCAGAGTTCGCGACTATCAGTTCCGTTTACCATCGTACCCTAACGTGCGGTGCAAAAGTGTAGGTCCACCCTAATTTTCGCATTCAAGAGTCCAAGCCCTGGACTTCGCATTACGAGAACAGTACCAATGGATTCAGGAAAGCTGAAAATTCTTGTAGGCAGTGTTCCAGAACAATAGGTTGATTGGTTGAGAAATACTACTTGTTTTGGGAAAAAGGGTCCATCTTAAGCGGTGCAAAAGTATAGTTCCACCCCAATCTTTTTTACTTCAACGAATTTTCCCGTTTGAGGTTAGGTTTAAGTTTGTCACCTGGTGACATAGAGATATTTTCTACGATTGTTCCAAATGATGCCGAGGGGGATGAAGCTTTCTGCTGTGGACGCCCTAAATGAAGCACGTATCCACAACAGAAGGATTGCGTCGCAACTGGGAAGATCGCACAACTGTATCAATAGATACTTGATGAATCCGATGCAGTACAAGGAGAAAAAAGAAGCTGGTCGACCGAGAAAGCTTTCGAGGAGCGAGGAAAGACATATCGCTCGTGAAGCATCGAACAGCATGCAGTCCGCAAACGACATCCGAGAGAATTTAGATCTTCCGATCTCGAAATGGACCATACTCCGGTCTCTCCATCGCTGTCCGCACATTATCCGTGAATTTATGAGACCTGCACCCCGCCTAACACCCTTTCACAAGTCGGCGAGGTTGCGTTTTGCTCGTGCCAACATGGCCACAAAATGGAGAGAAGTAGGCTGTCACAGCCTTGGCCGGGAAATTCGAAAAGTTACTACTTCTGCATTCCAGGTAGTATTTTCTGATGAGAAAAAAATGGAATTTGGATGGCCCAGATGGTAGAACCCACTACTGTAGGGATCTGCGGAAAGAAAAACGGTTATTCTCGGGGCGGCGGCAGTCTGATGGTCTGGGCTGCTTTCTCTTCGTGACCATCTACTGCCATATCTCAGACGATATCGACGACTAGATCTTGTTTTTCAACATGGCAATGCACCAATCCACGCGTCGCAATCAACTTCTACATGGCTAGAGGCGCACAACGTCACCGTTATGGATTGACCCGCATGTTCTCCCGATCTGAATCCAATGGAGAACTTGTGGGGAATTCTTGTGCAGAAGGTGTATAAGAATGGCACCACCTTTTCCTCGATTTCTGATTTGAAGGTTGCCATTCTAGATGTATGGGCGAGTGAAGACCAAACAGTGATCGATAATCTAGTTAAAAGTATGCCTAACAGGATTTTTGATGTTTGTGTAAATAAAGGAGGTCCCATTGACTAAAAGGTGTGATTTTTTTGCTGTCGAAGTTTGGATAAATGATTATTTTCACAGGTGGACCTATACTTTTGCACCGCTTAAGATGCGCACTTTTTCCCAAAACAAGCAGTACCTCTTAACCAATGAATTGATTGTTCTGGAACATTGTCTACAAGTATTTTCAGCACTCCTGGATCCATTGGTGCTATTCTCGTATTTCGAAATCTAAGGCTTGGTCTCTTGAATGAGAACATTAGGGTGGACCTATACTTTTGCACCGCACTGTATAGAGACTCAACTGGATACGCTGAGATTGCACTTGTTCACACAACGAAATTAATTCAAAAATTACCCCCAATTTCTTTGAATTTTCCGCTAGAACAAGTAAATTTCTTTTGAATGACGTATCTCGGCTACAACCACGGACTAACACACTTTTCGTTAACGACCCGTGACAGTTTCAATTGTCAGTCATACGGTTTCAAACCACTCGTACTAGCAGTGACCCCTTACCCTACAGACATTCACTACCCCCATCTCGTGTCAATACATAATTAATAATCCAGTGTTCGTAGGTAGCACCACCAAATGATAAACACTGCGCTTGTTTACGCGCTAACAGGACACGGGACGCCACACAGATACCAATAAACACGGAATTCGTCAGCGCCGGGCGCGCCCTTGCCAAAGCCTGCTTTGAAAACAGCAAAAATCAAATACAAGTTCAATCTATTCAAGTTAGAGAATTAGCAAAAAAAATCTAATCGTTCATTTTCTCACAACGTCTTCTATGTACTGGCTTGGTCCAAAACGATGAGCACCAAGCATAGGTCAGCGAGTTTTCTCTCATCTGCCTACGATATTCGTATACCCTGTAGCGTTTTATTCGGAACCTCAATTCTTCCTCCACATGATAGTGTTGATCGCTACTCGGAAAAATCAAAGGAAAGAGATCTGCTTCAGGCTTGAACTCAAATTATAAGCATAGGTTCGTTTGGTGTCGACAGCGGTACGAGAGGTGAAGATTGTTTAGGATACCTGGGTGGTAGAGTGAGGACCGAATAATCGAGTTCGAATAAATATTCGAATTTTTCGAACGAATTTTTATTGGAACATTCGAATATCCGAAAAGTGTGAATATTCGAACATTATTCGAATTCGACTATTCGCAAAAGGTGAATATTCGAATATTATTCGGATTCGACTATTCGGGAAAGGTGAATATTTGAATATTATTCGAATTCGACTATTCGGAAAAGGTGAATATTCGAACATTATTCAAATTCGATTATTCGCATAGGTGAATATTCGAACGTTATTCTAATTTGAATACCCAGGCTGATTTACCAAAAAATATGAAAATCAGCTCTAATGTATGAAGGAACCGACATACCTTTCAAGACTGATGTCACTTTCTTCACTACTCCCATGTTCCAATTTTCCGAACGCAAGAGCTAAATTCTTTCCCCGCTCCGTCTGATGAGGCTACTGAGGCGGTCCTAACAAGGGGAAACCACAGGGCAGTCAAACTTGGCCACTCCCATTTGTCCATGCCGCTGGGCAATGATAACACCAACCATAGCTTCGTTGGCTGGAGCCATGTTTTCCACCAACCTTCACCTCTGGGCAGGTGAAGGGGGAGCCTCCATCATTGGGAAAACCGGTGACAACCGGTGAAACGCCCCGGAAAAAGAATGAAAGTGACCCAACACTCATGCAAGTCATTTTCAAGATTGGGTGGGTGTCACTGCCGGTTTTTCGTCCATAACTTTTTTTTGTGCGTGGAGATAGAATTATGTGTCAACTTGTGCATCCAGTTTGGAAAAAAATGTTTTCTCGATCCTTCAGCCTAATTCATTTTACGAAACACCGGTTTTTCGCCTATAACTCTTTAACCTGGTGAAGGTTGTTTTTGAAATCTACGTAAAATTCTGCGTCGAATTATATATCGGGTTCCTAACTTTGCCCGCTCCATAAGCCGGCCAGGTCGGTGGAGCCGAGCCCCGTTGTTGGCTCCAGCAGAACTCTGCGCCTCTCATTTAAACCACAGAGGCGAGAGCACCCTACGGAGATAACTATGGAGCTCGGCTCCACCGATCTGGCTGGCTTATGGGGCAAGCAAAGTTAGGTAGGCACCTCGAATAAGCTCCTTAGGCTAAGTTAGAGCGGAAAAGTTGATTCCGTAGCATTCTTTGCGTTGTAGCCCGTACAGGTTTAGAGATGAGTCGTGCCTCATTAATTTCAATTGTAGGTGGAAATAAAGCTTTAGAAGGAGGATTCAACTTGTTATTGCCGCTCACTTCGTAGTTGCGCGATATTGCTATGGATGCTTAAATTATTCGTCATTCGAATATTCGAATTTCGAATATTCGTTCGTTCGAAATAAAAAATGAACGAATTTATTCGAAATTCGTTCGTTCGAAATAAAAAATGAACGAATTTATTCGAAATTCGTTCGCTCGGTCTCTTTTCAGAAAGTCCTCACTCTACTGGGTGGGAGATGGTGAGGGCTCTCTCTCCACCTGCAACTTCAAAATTTGACTTGACGTTTTCTTAATCCTTTTTTTTTGCTTTCCGGACGAGAGTGTTGCCATAACACTACCGACACCGCTCTGCATTGCTCAGCTAATTTACACATGAACTATGTGAACTGTTAACGGGTGATTGCTGTTGTGCCTGCACAGTTCATGTGTCAATTAACTGAGAAACGTAGGGCGGTGTCGGTAGTGTAATGGTAACACTCTCGCACATGAAGCGATGCGATGCGGGTTCGAATCCTGCCTGTCAACTAGGTTTTGTGCTCAGCTCAGCTACCCTGTGATATCTTGTGATCATATACAATGACATAAAATGCATTAAATATTCAAAAACCTCCCTTTTGCATTCAATATTTTTTGTTATTAAATTTAAGAGATTGATTTTTTCATTAGGTGGACCACCTTTTGAAATTTACTATTCTTAGTAAAATGATCTGCCGCAGTCATGAAAAATTTCCTTAGAACTCTCTTGGGATCCTTTTTTTTTCAATTTTTTTTTGTAGAATTTCTCAAAATGGATTCTCAAAAGCTACCACCTGTTTTTCACTCATAACACTTTTACCCTTGAGAATGGGTCTTTGGATGTAGATGTTTACGAAATTTTCATGAGATTCTGCGTGAAATAACGTTTTGAATTTGAAAAACAAGACGTTCCCGATCTCTCAAACGATTTCAATTTATGAAATACCATTCTTTTTTCACTCAAAGCAAGCAGTTTCTCGCATACTACTTTTTTGTCCTTAAGGATGGACTTTTGGTGAGGGTTGTTTTCGAAATATACGTGAAACTCCAGGTTGAAAAAAGTAATTTTAATTATTTAATTCCAAAAAAAGTAATTCCAGCCAATTTCAATATATGAAATAGATTTTTTTGCTCAGAGCCATTTTATTTGCACATAATTTTTTTACGCTTCGAGACTGACCTTTGGTCACGACCATTTTCGGAATGTCCATGGAATTCTGCATCGAAACAAGTTCTAAGGTTAGTAGAAAAAATATTTTTCGATCCTACAACCGAATTCATAGAATGAAATATCAGTTTTTCGCTAATATTTCTTAAACTTTAAGAGCTAGAGCTGTGGTGAAGGTTGTTTTCGCGATCTCCGTAAAACTCTGTGTCGGATGAGATATCGGATTCCTACTGTTACTTGCTCCATAAGCCAGCCACCTCGGTGGAGTCGAGACCCATTGTTGCCTCCAAAAACTCTGTGCGTCTCTCCTTTACATCGTAGAGGCCAGAGCATCCCATGGCAATAGCCATGTATGGAGTTCTGCTTCATCGACTTGGCCGGCTTATGCAGCGAGTAAAGTTAGGAACCCCATACATCATTCGACGCAAAATTTCACGAAGATTCCAGAAACAACCTTCACCACGACCCTATCTCTTACGGTTGAAGAGTTACAAGCGAAAAACTGGTATTTTATAAAAATGAATTGGGTTGAAAGCTAAGAAAAATATTTTTTCAACCTTAAAACAACAGTCGGCGCAGAATTATAAGGGAAAAAAAAGTTATGAACGAAAAACCGGTGATAACACCCATCTCATCCTGAAAATAACTTTCACGGATATCGGACCACTTTGATCCCTTTTCGGAGCTTTTCCCCGGACGTTACTGGTCCCAGTGGTGAAGGTTCACCACCCCCCCCCCTTCACCTGCCCAGAGGTGAACGCCGCTGGACTACCCGACTCCACCCAACACGGTTATGATTACAAGGGGTTTTAGGTACAGACAACTATAAAATGCCTCCCGTTCCCTTTTTTCTGTCAATCACAACTGTTTTACCTCGTGTAATTTTTTGACCTCGCGTGGATTGCATTATATGTAAGAGTACCGAAACGAACTTTCATATTTTTAAATGAAATGAATATTACATTTTTTCAGAATTTTTACAAAAAAAAGGCGACATGACTACAAAAAACTAAAAAAATTCTCCCCCATCCAATATTGTTGAAATACTGTTTCTGTCGCGCACTCCACATTTAATAGTCTTCTCGAAGAATGGTCAAATTTTGAGGAGTCTTGGTATGAAAATGTTTTCCATAAAATCATAAATAATTGTGAAAAACTAAAAAAAAAAAGTTATGCAAAAATGGTAAGCAATATACAAGCATGACAACAACTGAATAGCGAGCCTGGTTAAGAAGAAGGAGGATATCAACATAGTAGGAGGAACCCGCCAATGTATAGAGACCTTCCCAATAGAAGCCGAAAAACAACAACATCGCACTACTCAACTCTCTGGACCAGCCAGTACATAAACGAATTCCATGAGCCAGGCGAAAACACCGGAAACGTGCGCAGCGCGATTCCCGCTGAGTAGCGCGAAAGCGGCGCCGGAAGAGCCGATGAAAAGTGGCGAGGCCGGGAAAAAAGACTTTGCCCTCGCTCTGGCGCCAGTCTCACTGCAATGCGCTGCACCCTTGATAGATGACACAAAGCGGCAGCTACGACCACATGAAGCTCACGGGAAAGACGCCAGCCGGTCGGGCATGTGACCGGGTGAACGCAGGAAAAATAAACGCCGCCGATCGACAGCAGCAAGTGGCAGGAAAGAGAGAAACGTCTCAATGACAGGTGATCAGTGATTAATAATGTTGAAGACCGCCGTCTTCAGCTGTGTAGTTAACAAGTCAGGCCTCTAATAGTACTAGGAAGAAAACGCCTACAACGAAAATATTCCCGCTTCCCTCGCCTCTACGTCTATGAAATTCTATTAATATTGACTAAGGAATCTCGCATGGTGTTCCCTCGGATCAGGAAGCTGATGAATCTTTTCTGGTCGATTCTGGCACGCTTTTTTCGAATCTTAACTGGGATTTTGCTGAGGACATCTGCGAAAAACGTTATAGCCTGTCAGAGTTCGTATTTCTTGCAGCTGAGCTGAATGTGACGTTTGCAGTTCTCGGATGAATTTGGCTGAAGACAATTCAATGAAGGGTTATTTGACGTACTTAGCTTGAATTCTAAGTCGGTTTCTTAATTTCTAGAAGAATAAGCTGAAGAACAAGCTGGAGATCCATGAGTCACAGATTTTAAAAGTCTAGAAGCCCCTAATTGTGTGTTGAGCGCCTTTTTTAATTAAAGGCAGTGTTCACGATGATTTTCGTTCCCGAGTTTTCCACTCAAAACAATGCGTTGGCAACCAAGTGTTACGAAAATTACGAACAAACGGCGAGAAACGACAGTGACATTATTCCCTGACCTGGACTAGTTGTCCGATTGGATGAACGTGTAACCGGTGGTTGTCACCGGCGAAAAATGGGGCTAATCAAAAATGGAAAAATGTTATAGGCATAACAGTACTAGTTAGGGTCCAAAAGAAAGAGCGGAGCAACAGAGAGTAGCGAATTGTAAAAGACGGGTCCACAAAAGATTTCATTGTCACAGCGAATGTCCCAGTGAAAGTAAAAAGGTGAGGTGAGAGTAAAGGATTTGGTGCACTTCTGGGGCGTTTTTCTCGATTTCTTCGTCATTTCAGTTCTACTCGGGGGCCAAACAATCGATTTAACGATTAATCTCGAAATCGAAGATTATCATGAACACTGCCTTTAGGCCATTGATATACCCCATTACAGGCCTGTCGCGGTCGCAGAGCACTGCTACGTCGCTGACGCTGAGGGCCAGCCGTAGCTGTCCCTCAGGGCCAACAAACACCCGGCATGATGCCGGATTTGGCTGGGTCGCTGTCGCTGACAATCGTGGCAGTGCACTGCACTGCGACGGACAGCAGCGACAGCGACCGATTAACGCACGGTTTCCACATTTAGGGCATGACATCCCCTGTCGAGCCAGCGACCGCGACAAGTGCTGCAAAATATTCTTGCCACAGCATTTTTCTACTGTGTGGGTCTGGTCCCGACACGATTTGTAACAGTTGACCGCACCTGTCGCGGTCGCAAACTTCAGGTATAACAATGGCCTTAAAGGCAGCATACACGCTCGTAAACGTCATTGAGATAACTACGGAATTAGAATGATATGGCACCGAACGCAACGCCCACGCTTTTTGAAGCGTCAAAAACTACCCACAATGACGCTACACGAGTGAGAATCAGGTCCCGCCCCTGTATCTGCCCGCCCCCTGTATTTGCGTCAGCCTCCAAAACAGGCGTGCTGGGCTATTCCCACCGTCGTCAGTGTGTGTGTGGTTTACCTATTGTATCTATCCCACCACCCACAAACTTCGCCGACGGTCGGAATTTCCCACTACCCCTGTTTTGGACGAGGACGTAAATACAGGGGGCGGGCAGATACAGGGGCAGGGCCAACTTCCCACCCGTGTAGCGTCATTGTGGGTCGTTTTTGACGCTTCAAATCGCGGGAGCGTTGTCTCCTGTGCCATACAATTCTAATTCCGTAGTAATCTCGAATACGTTTACGAGCGTGTAAGCTGCCTTTAAGTATATGGTTCTGAGAGCGTTTCAGAAAAACGTTCCAGATCTGACTCAAAATTCCCTTACGAGATCTTTCCGAGGTGCTGATCTCTAATCTGATGTTCAGTTGACACTTTTCTCGAGTATTCCGCATATTTTATTCAAAGCATCCCCTCGCGGCCAAATTTTGAGGGCAGGACGCGATATTCAACGATTACCGGAGTGGTTCGATAGATGAGGCCCAATTTTTTCTGTGCTTTTTTTCTGTGTGGGTTTTCTGGAGTGCTGAACACGAATCTACAATCCGTTTATCGATTTTTGATAGATTATGGTAGGTTACGGCAGGTATACGGTGGCTCGGTCAAAGTCAGATCTGTCTCAAAAATTTCCCTGTGGATGTTATTTGGGACGCGCAACATGAATTCGAGGTCCATTTTTCGATTTTCGAAATTCTAAGGTACGTATAGTCAGTTGAAAGGCATTATGCCTACCGTAATCTTCAGTGACCCCTCAGTCCAGCGACAAACAGACCCCAGATGCGCGTTCAGCACCCTGAATAACCCCCAGTTGGAAGTTTCAAGCCTAATCCGGATTTTTTAATCAAACACCCTGAAAACTGGCTGATGGGTACCCCTTACTTTTTCACGAAACTTCAAAAACGCTTATAACTTCATTCAGATGTGTCCGTAGCATAATCCGATGTCAGATTCGGAGACAGCGGAGCAGAATTGACCAGAAAACATTCATAATCTTTAAAATGATGGGGATGGCCCTGCAAGGTTTCCTAGTAAAGAGTCCCACCGAGTTTCAAAACATATTCGAGAACCACCAAGTTTTCCTCAAAATGGAAAGGAGCTTCGGGATCAGTACGACTTGCGCATTTGAACGGGTCAATAGAAAAACATTGCTAGTTTTGAGACGACTTAAAAAAAAACTCAGTCGGATGGCGGGAAACTTTCCAAACAAACTATTAAAGATCTATCTACCAGTACAAGTTTCGAATGTTTTCGGCAAAAAATAGATGGTTCTGAAAGAGTTTGAAAGAATGTTTCAGTTCTGACTTAAAAACTTCCCATGGGGGTTTTGGGTTGCTGATCACGAATCTGAGGTTTATTTGTCGGTATTTCAAAGTTTTAGACTCATTTCATTCAAAAGCTTCCCAACAGGGAGGGGAGGGGGAATTTTTAGGTCAAAACGTGACTTTCGACGACTTTTTGAATGCTGCGATAGATGGTGCTCAAAATCTTTGTCTAGGGGTTATTTAAGTGCTCAACACGACCCTGTGGTCCTTTTATCGCTTTTCGACAGATTACGATGGGTGTACGGTAATTTGGTCAAAGCCTCAGATTTGACCCAACATTTCTATACACAGGTTATCCAGTGTGCTGAATACGAATTTGATGGTCATTTGCCGGTTTTTTGTATCACTAAGGTAGGTTTTACCCCCTAAATGGCATGGCACCTACCGTACCCTACAGTAAACATCAAAATTTCGACAAGTGGGCCCCAGACTCGCGATCAGCATATTTGATTACCCCTACATAGAAGTTTTGGGCAAAATCCAAGAAAAAATCCTGCTTTACATTGTCGCAAAGCTTTAAAAACGCTTATAACTGGTTTCAGTGTGATTTTAGGCAGCTTCGATGAGCGCACTCAAATCCTACGTCCAAAATGGCTCTAGAAAAACCTATTTCATCCGGAATGGCCAAGCTGACTAAAAGGAGTTCCCTTGTATATTCTAGTTTTTTCCTAGAAAAACCTTAAATAAGATTTCAATGTTACCCCAGGGCAAAAACCCAAACAAACTCCCAGATTTTCCCTCAAAGAAATCTCTTCAGTAAATCGACCACCAACGAACTTCAATGTTGATCTAACAGCCTCGCTCGCCCAGGAAACCGGAAGAAAACTGCTGCCGCGGTACGAATGGCCTCCGACCACCACCACAACTGGGGAACGGCCGAGAGTAAGGCGGGCGGATGGCACGGCCATACCGATCGTTGCAGCCGTTTTGCAGTTAGCACTGCGACGAAAGATGACGCTACTGCGACCAACAATCTGCACTCCCGTTCAATTCCCACTCACACAAACGAGGGACCCTTTGCGAAGAATGAGGAAACTTTTCTTATACAAGGTTGTTCAATAAGTTTTGTCGTTCGATGAGAGAGGGCGTTGCTACTAGCTCAAAATTTTTTTGTTTTGTTATTTTCCCTCTTCTTATGAACGTATGTGAAGTTTCATTTCAATCTGTCAATTCATTCTTTGTTTACAAGCCATTTTGTGTCGCCGTGTCACAGCAATGGAAGAAATTGAATATCGTGCAGGGATAAAATTCTTATTTTTGGAAGGTGTAGCACCAAAAGAAATTCGCGAACGAATGTTTAAAGTGTATAATGATTGTTCACCTACAATTAGAACAGTAGAAAGATGGGTTGCTGAATTTAAAAGTGGTCGTACAAGCCTTGAAGACGATCCACGTGAAGGACGTCCAAAAAGCGCTTCAACACCAGAAATCATAGCCGAAATACAGGATATGGTTTTGGACGATCGTCGATTGACTGAGAGAGATTTAGTGGAGTCTCTACACATCTCATTAGGCAGTGTGAGCCATATTTTAGGTGAAATTTTGGGTTTTGGAAAGCCGTGTGCACAATGGGTGCCGCAATCGCTAACAATGGAACAAAAACACATTCGAATGCGACTTTCCCAGCTACATTTGGATCGTTTTAAAAAGGATAAAGTGAATTTTGTGTGTCGATTCATCACTATGGATGAGACTTGGATTTTTTTTTGATTTTTTTTTAAATTTTTTGGTCTTTTTTTCAAGTGTATTAATGTTCAGGGAGATTATTCTTAATGAAAAAGTGTATTTTGAACCCTAAAATTGTGTTTTTTTTATCGAACGACAAAACTTATTGAACAACCTGGTAAATATCCAGGACAACGAGAAAACAGTTTTATTGACACAAACTACGTCGAAACTCATAAATAATAAGATATTTCAGAGAAATACTCAGTTCGATTCAAAAAATAATTTTTAAATGCAGGGTCAGGGCCTGAATTTCGAAAATCGGAACGCCAAAAACCATCGGAAATCGGAAATTCGTTCAGCGAAATTCTTAAACGACCCTTGGTAACTAGACCTACAATTAAACTTGGAAGCTTCTTTACTGAATAATTTTCGTGTCAATACAAGCAACTCTGGCTTAGCGAAAAATGAAAGAAGGACCTGGATTTCGAATTTAGCGCCCGAAATAACCCCTAGAGATTTGGTAAGGTAAAGTGTTTAGAAAAATCTAAATTCGTGGATATTTCCGATTTCTTCTGCATTTTCGGGCTTTCTTTTTCGGAAATCGGAAGGCCAAAACACCATCGGAAATCGGAATTCCGATCATCCCTGGTCCGGGCTGAATTCCAAGTTCGCGATTTTCCGCTAAACCACAGCGTAAACCACGGGTTATACCAGAAAATGTCAGAAAACTGCAGGTAAAAACTGTCTTCATCAAGTTATTTCAGTCGATTCAGCCAATCACTTGACCATGAAAAAGTACCCGTCGTCCACACTTCCAGCCATTGTCCACCCTTTCTTCTCCACTCGGGCAATCCTAGTTGTGTTACGCCAGAACGACGTTGTTTCTGCTTGTCTCGGGGCAAACGCCAGGTGTTTCGGGTGAAACAGAGAAAGTTTCGGAGAAATGTTCGTTTCTGTTTTTTTTTTCACCGGAAATGGAAACATCGGAGTTTCATTGGAGCGATAGGGTCGAAAGAACGAACAAAAACAAGCCCGAAAGAGCCCTTATTGGCCCCGAAATCCGCTCGCGCTAGTCCTTTCCTCGCGTGAACCAGATACGCATCGATTGATTAGAAAAGTCAAGCGAGCGGATTCCAGAGCCGAATAAGGCTCTTTCGGGCCCGTTTATCTTCGTTCTTTCGACCCTCACGCTCCAATGAGACACAGACCTTCCGATTTCCGGCGAAAAAAACAAAGACAAAATTTATCGTGGACATTGCATTTTAGAATCCGTCGAAGAGTGATGCCTCGGAATAAACAGCCGACGTTTCGGGGCAACGAATCCGGCCTTTATACGGCAACGGTGTGGCGGAACACAACTACGAGTGTCTGAGCACGCGGTGGAAAATCATCTCCCAGCAGCGCCATGATTGCCGCCAGCGCGGTGACCCCGCCGCGTAAGCATTAGGTACTCATCTGCACCCGAGCGACGCAATTTTCCCCTTCATAACGTTCTTTTTTTTCTTGAGCTTTACTTCTTCTCAGCAAAACACTTTATGATACCTTCCATCCCCTTACTACAAAATAATGAAAAACACCCATTTAAACTCACTTTTCCGTAATTTCACAACTTTTTCAGCCTTCGAAGCAGCGTCCTTTATGTGAGTATTGTATTCAACCAAATAGTTCCTTTCGTTCTCGAAGAAATCGTCCACGTCTCTCTGCAACATTAGTTAGTGAAACATTCAAACAAAACGGTTACTCTACATTCCCTCACATGATTTTCGGATAAGAGCAAAAACTGCTTACATTCTTCGACTTCAGTTTCATTTCCCAACAAAAGAACTTGTTTCGATATGCATTTTACGGTCAAAATAAAAATACTGTTCAAAACTTGAAGATTTTAATTCATCTGGAATTATCCAAATATCTTTTCCAAAATTTGAATTCGCTAAAATTATTCCACGGCAAAATTTTATTTAAATTGCGGTAAGTGATCTGTTGATATTTCAATTCCGATGAATTCGGAAATGTGCTTCTTAATCCAAATAATATATATATATATATATATATATATATATATATATATATATATATATATATATATATATATATATATATATATATATATATATATATATATATATATATATATATATATATATATATATATATATATATATATATATATATATATATATATATATATATATATATATATATATTACACAAGTTTACACTCATGGGAAAGAGAAAAAGAAAATAAGTGAATGAATCTGATTTTATCCGAAAAATTTTCGGAAGGAATGTATGGTAAGGTCCGTGGCTTGTTTCCTCGAAAAAAAAACATTTAAATTCAAACCGCGGCTGGCGCGGCGGGTCAAATCTCACCAGCGGCCGGCTGTTAATTACCAGCCAGCCGCTGGTCAGATTTGAACCGACGCGCCAGCCGCGATTTGAATTCAAGTGTTTTTTCTTGAAGAAAAAGCCACGTACCTAACTATATACTCTACTGTGCTTCTCTGGGCCAAATTCTGGTCCGCAATTGCGTCTCGACACGCTTTGCGGCCGCATGCGCTCGAGTCAGTCGGGTTTCTAGCGCCAAAGCCGACTCGATGTGGCTTTTTTAAACAAATTTCTCCAATTTTTCTTAGTTTCCAATTTCCAAAACCCTCCTGGAGTCACAAGATCGGCGGCTGCGGCGCTGGAAGCTCTTCCGACACGGGAGCGTGCGGCCGCAAAGCGTGTCGAGACGCAATTGCGGACCGGAATTTGGCCCAGAGAAGCACAGTACATGTACTTTGTCGCCTGCCGCAAAAAATCAACCACTTTCGAATTTCATATTTTTAAACCTACTGTGGGGTCAAATTATGTTTTGAATTGTTTATATTCGTCTGCTATTTAACCACCGAATCAGCCAGTGTCAACTGACTATTTGTTACCTATGAGGACCAAATGATACCGAAAGCGAATCGCAGATCATCTGAATAGGTAGATCTCAATTTTTCCCCAAAAATTGCGATTTTCGGAAATATTCATTATTAGTTACTGTTGTTCTCGGAGCCAAATTCCAGTCCGCATTTGCGGACTACGGCTATTGCATCACGCGACACGTGATGATCGTGCTGGGATAACTTGGTCCCGGCGCGATTCACCTTTCTCCCAGCACGATTATCACGTGTCGCGTGATGCAATAGCCGTAGTCCGCAAAAGCGGACCAAAATTTAACTCTGAGAACGACGGTTCACACTGCTAGCCAATCCGCAATCAACTAAATTAGTTTTGTAAATCCTCCACTATTTTGTTTCAAAATCCTTATTTTCTTCAATTTTTTAAAGATTTTGAGCGTCGACTTTGGTGAGAATCGTAAGGGAGCATTAGATAAAGGAGGCAGTGTGCTATATTCATTTCAGACACCGATATTGGGCTGATCGTACAGTTCTTTGGACTACTCAAAAAATTGTGAGAAAATTTAGAAACAGGAGCGCTAAGAACATCTTTCCCGACCCAATGCTTTGCTAGTTTTACCCGCAAACCTTGTTTCCACAATTACTTAATATTGATTCAGCGTTTAAAGGCAGTGATCACGATAAGAAAAGTTTTTCTGCTTTTCCGCCTATCTTGAAGACGGTCCCATGCTGATTCCTATGATGTTTTTGGAATCGTACAAGAAGTTCTAGGAACGGAGGTATGGTCCCTCAAAAATTGAGCTAGGGAATCATGGTGGACGAGTTGTCCGAGTCTTGTAACTTCCTTCTTTTGCAGCCAATGTATGCAAGCTGACCTGAGTAAAGAGAGAAGTTGACAATGAAGGGAAGAACGGGGCTATTGATTGGAAACCATCGCTCATCTCACAATCTCGAGCATTCATTTGTTCACGTCAGTGGGCGTGGAAAGTGCATCTGGGGTGTAACGAGCTGACGGGTGTCCAATTTTGGGGCCGTAGGGGACCGTTCCGAGCTCATTTTTCTTAGTTTTTTCAACGTTAGGGTTGCGCTAGGCCCCGCAGCAGCCGATCTCCACTAAGAAATCAGACATCGTTTTTATCGTAGACACTGCCTTTGATAGTCAAGAGATAAGGTAAAGTACCTGTCCAGAAAGTAGAACCTCGTCAGCGGACTGTGTTAACCGCTTCCACAGCGACTCGACCACCTCCTTCTTGTTCTTGCCCCGAACGGAAAGCTGGAAAACGAAGATTTTCAGAATTACCTAACTCTCTCGAGAATTATGTTCACCAGCTAATCAGTAAGTGACCGTTTCAATCGAATGATAATCCAGCTTTGAACAGTTTGACAGAAAGCGCTCCGACGGCGTTCAGAGTCCATCCGCGGCGCGACGCAATATCATGAGCACCGCTTTGCGGCGCGACGTTAATCGCATCGCTTGCATTGCGACGCAACGCGATTGACGCTCCACGAAGGCAAGCTATTTTTCAGAATTTTCATAGTTTGTCATAAATACCACAAATACTTATAACGGAGACAATTAAATCGGCATCAAGGCCTGATTAGAGTCCAGCCGCTGGAAGAATCGATCGTGCCGCGCAGCATGATCGATACTCCCTCATCGCATGCTGCCGCACAATCCAGCGGCGGCACTCTGATCGGGCCCTAATGGTATGCCCTAGACATGAAACACCAGGAATAGTACTTTATTACTAAGCTGGTACTTAAGTTTTCGCCGTTTGTTGAGAACAATTTTTCCTTTACTTTACCGCGATATTTTGCGGAAATGTAGTAATGTGCTTCTCTGGGCCGGATTCCGGTCCGCAATTGCGCCCGCACGCTCCGAATTCGGAAGAGTTTTCAGCGCCGCAGCCGCCGACCTGTTGACTCTAGGTGGGTTTTGGAAACTGGAATTTAAAAAAAAATGGGAGAAAACTGTATAGAAAAGCCACATCGATTTGGCATTGGCGCTGGAAACTTAGCCGATGTGAGCGCGTGCGGCCGCAACGCGTGTAGAGACGTAATTGCGGACCGGGACTTGGCCCAGAGAAGCACAGCACAGCATTCGAGAGCGCACTCATCACTCATTCGAGAGCACTCATTGGAGCGAAAGGGTTGAAGGAACGAACAAAAACGAGCCCGAAAGAGCCCTTATCAGCTCCGAAATCTGCTGGCGCTAGTCCATTCCTCGTGGGTATCAGATTCGTATCGATTTATTAGAAAGGACTAGCGCGAGCGGGATTCGGAGCCGATAAGAGCTCTTTTGGGCCCCTATTTGTGTTCATTCTTTCTATGCTATCGCCCCAAGGAGACCCAGACCTTCCGATTTCCGGTGAAAAAAAACAAATACAAAATTTATCGTGGACCCTGCCTTTACACAGAAAAATTAAAACAAGTTACTAGTAACATATCTAAGCCCATGTAAGTTACTTGCGAATTTTACTGTGCCATTTAAGCTACGTGTAACATATCGGGGGCGAATTGCACGTGGATTCCTGTCGATATGTTGCATGTAACATGAATGACGAGATAAGTCGCAAGTAACTTACATCAGCTTAGATATGTTACAGGTTACTTGTTTTGGATTTCTGAGAGGACACTGTGTGCAGTGAGCCTCCGATATGTTACATGTAACTTGAATGGCACAATATAAGTCGCAAATAACATAAATCGGCCAAGAAGATATTTCCAAGGGGGATGTACGACGCACTCGTGGGGTCAGGCTTACGACTGGCGTTGCTGTTGGTTCAACTACCCAAGTTTGAGGTACTTGACCCCACACCAGCAGGGAAGGCCTCGCACAGAATTTCTTGCGTGGTGAGTGGTCTGGGACGCGCTCTCTTCGTCGCGTGCCGTCTGCGTCACGTGATGACCACCCATAGTGAAAATTCAAATGTAAGTTACATGTAGCATAAGTGTAACTTACAAGTAATATGGATGTAAGTTACTTGAGACATTCGAGTAAGTTACATTTATATTACAAGTAACTTGTTATGATTTTTCTGAGTAAGCGTGGCGAGGTATCACCCAATCGCAGATATCAATTTTGTGAACTTTCGGCTATTTCTTTCAAAAATCCAAAAAACATGAAAAAGTGCCGATAATACATAAAAAAATCTCATTATTTGTGGAATACTCAACCATGAAGTTTAATGCCTTTAGGCTTTCGCATACACGAAAAATTGCAGGTTGGAATTTTCCAAAAATGCAAAAGTCACCCCATTGGGGGATTTCAGCAAATCCGTTCTGGTGCTATCGTCTATTCCTCGGATGTATCAAATGTTGAATCAAGCACAGCTAGTTTTGTGCTTTGACAGGGGGCCGAAACAAGCATTTTTCAATGTTCATTACTTGGACCACACACTGAATGCGAATGTGTAACTTAAAAGTGAATGAGTTTTCCGACAGGCGACAAGTACAGGCTATAAAACGGCGAAATTCACATGGTTCCTACGCGTGCTGGTGTGGAGCGGAGGTTAGAGACAGTGAGAGAGCGGAGGGTAGACGGAGGCCCAGGCGTCGCGCGCGTCTCTCGCGCCTCGAGTGATGTGAATTACGCCGTTTTATAGGCGGTAGAATTAGATAGAGGAAAAAAATGCGCCTATGAATTCTATAATACCCTTCGCCTGAGTAGCTATCCATATTGTTCAACGCCAGCGCGTCACGCGCGCGAAGCCCGGGCGTAGCATTGAAGTATGAATGGCCGCCCGCTCCGCCATGGCAGCGGCGGCAGCAACGGCATTTTCAACAATTTCATTATTGATCCATCAATTTCATTCCGTTTCATAATAATTAATTCCAGTATTAGTAATCTGCTACCATGATGGTGAACGAGCGTTCAAAATTTGCTCTCTTGGAAAAGTTAGGGCCCACTTTATTTCGCTCCGCCATAGCGTCGGCGCTGGAGTTTTAACACTCTCCGCAAGCGCGTGACGCTCGTAGAAAATATTCTTACCCCAACGCCACGCCCACGCATCACGCGCTGGCATTAAGGAGTATGAATAGCGCCTAAAGAGCGCAGCGGAACAATGAAAAAAAAAGGTTTTTCAACAAACGGCGGGAACTTACGCACCAACCGGGTACTACTGTTGCCATACGCGCTATTGCGTACGTACCCGAATGAGCGCACTCGCTCAGCGTTTGCGCGCCATTTATATCCGAAATCCTGCGCTTCGCGATGTTCGCATCGCAATTACATGTGACGTCGCGCCGCAAAAACTCTAGACGCTGCAACTAGAGAGAGATAGCCCGTGGTTTGAACATGGTTTGTGTTACCCAACCTCGAAACAGGGGTATTCACGAAAAAAAGCGACAAAATTCGTCGGCAAGCTTAGTTAGACCAATAGTTTTCAGTTTTGGTCACGAAACCAGAAGACTGGAAGTTAACAGTCGTACGAAGCGAGACGATAATCCGGTAAGCAACTTCATTAAAACAAAAAAAAACAATAACTACAAACAGGACTATTAGGCAACCGTACTCTTCTTAATCCGTAACAAAAAAAGATCAAACTAAGATCAGATCTCCACAGAACTAACTCTACAAAATAACAACAAGGAAAACGAGAACCGAGGACCGGGAAAAATTCACAGATTCAAAAGTCATCACGAGAAAAACGCGAACGCGCGCCTGAAATGACCTTAGGACACCTTGCTACTGACCCCCTGAACACTTTCAAGTTTTCAGTTTCCAAATAACCACGTATATCCACACCAAAGCATCTAACATATATTAACATAAAAATTTGAGCAATAACAGTCAACAGAAACAATAAGGATTACCCAAGTCTGACATACTACGCTACACTTTGTGTCGACAACCACCACTGCTACCACAGAGTGCACACTGCACAGATGAAGGCTTGAGTTGCAAAGGTTTAGCCGAAGTAAAGTTCTCAGAAAACAAAACCTTTTCGCGATTCATCATATTTTTTCAAAAAGAGTGAGAAAACGCGGAAAACTGGATACAAGATGAAAAGTTAAAGAACAAGAAGTAGAAACATAAACAAATATTAGATTGAAGCGAAGGTTTCCAAACACTTTACTTTGACGATTCTTGAACCTTTCAGCGTTGATCCTTCGGCCAAGTGCGATATACCAATCAGAAGCACATATCCTTTTCTACCTAACACTGCCTTCCACTTGGGCCAATGCCCGCTCATTTACAAAATATATGCTATAATTCAGTGGTAATCTTCAATACTGAGCATCTACGAGTGCTTCTAGTTACTTTGGAGTGAACCACCGAACCTGTCAGAGTTGACAGGATTTTTGAGCCACCTTAGAACTATATGATAGCCCTTGCGGTAAATTTGAACGGAGCGTAATTATTGATTTTTGGCGGGCTTTAAGATTTTACAACATCGGTCTTTTCTAGCTTATCCGATAAGTTTCGACCTCGTAGCTTCAAAGTTGAATTCATTGACCAAGTCCCTACTTAATGAATTTTTTTTCGTCAATTATCAATCATATTTTCCGAAAATCGATAAAAATGGCGAAAATCAAATTTTCGGAAAAAAAGCGATCGATAATTGACGAGAAGAATACCATTGAGTGGGGATTGGCTATTATACTCAACTTTGAAGCTTTTCTCCGATAAGACAGAAAAGATTGAAGTTTCAAAATCACAAAATTCGTTAAAAATCAATATTTACGCTCAGTAAGGCCGGGATCATACTTCCCGCGACGCGCGACAATGACAGTGCATATCAGGCTAATCGATTTTCGGTCGTAATGATGATAAACACTGCGTCGCGTCGCTAGTCGGCAGAAGTATGATTCCAGCCTACAAGTTTCCCGCAGAAGCTAGCATCTAGTTCTACGGTGACTCAAATATCCTGGCAACTCTGGCAGGTTTAGTGGTCCAGGGTCAAACGGAGCGTTGCGTAATTTTTCGAGATCGGAGCGATCCCCCGTCACATTTTTTTTTAAAACATAAAATTTTTGCGATCCCCTTTCCCCGAGGCGCGATTTTCGCGATCCCTTCTCCCCAAGTCTGGTCAGTTTATAGTTGATTACTAAAAGTGTCAGACGCCGAAATTAGTTCGGCAGTTGAGCCCAAGCGCCTAAACTGAATGCTACGATCCTTCCCTTGGGGAACAAAAGTAATCGAGAATTTATGGGATATCCACGAGATTCTCCATTTTGAACCGAAATTTTTGCGATCCCCACTAACATTCACTTTCGGACCCAAATTTTTGCGACCCCCCGTTGCGAAATTACGCAACCTCGCTTGACCCTGTAGTGGTCTACCTCAAAGTAAGTAGAAGCACTCAAAGATGCTCCCTACTTAAGATTAGCACTGAATTATAGCATATGATTCGTAAATGAGCAGGCTTTGGCCTAAGTGGAAGGGTGCGTTTGATAGAAAAGAAATTGTGCTTTCGATCGGTATATCGCAATTGGCCGGGGGACCAACGCTTAAAAGTTTGAAAATCGTCAAATTCGAGTGGCGGAGAACTTTTGCTCAGCCTAATACACTTCCTAATGAGCACCGGGCACAGCTCGCGTCTCCGGCTCTACCCACTGATTCGTGACGATCTTGAAGAACGCCTCGCGAATCTCCGCAACTTCTTCATCATTCAGCCGTTTCGGAATGAAAACGAGACATCCACATGGAGTACTCGATGTCGACGATGACGACTCCTGTGAAGAAGACGTCGACGGCGCCTGTGGCGGCATAGCAGGCTGCAGAGGAGCGAATCGCTTCGATGACGCTGAACCCTGTCCCTGCTTCGGTTCCCCTCGCTTCAGCAGCCTCGGCCCTGAACCCGTTCCACGCTGGTTCTGATACGCAATCAGCGATCGATACGACTGACATCCTTGACATCTGTACGCCCAGTAATTGCGCGGTTCGCCTCTGTATTTGCCATGACGCTGTGTGAGCTTCATGCGAGAGGAGCATCGAGGACATGAAACATTCTCCAGGTAGAAATCAGTGACACCTTCACGAACCAGACGTCTCACCAGACACCGACCCTCGTCAAACAGGTACACATTGCTGGGTAAGCGTGAGAGTGCAGTGCGCTGAAATAGTCCAAATGTGCAACATGCGGTGCGATCCACGAGTCCCTTCATTTGAACTATCCTCTGGTTCCGGGCCTGATTTAGTGTGTGCGATTGCGGAATTGCGTCATGGGAACGCGACGCATCGCTTTCGTACGATCAAAGAACTAGGAAAAACCTCGAAAATGTGGAAAAAACGCACACGATCAGCAGAGCGAAAGCTCGTACGAAAACGATGCGTCGCGCCCCCACGACGCAAGTCCGCAATTGCACACACTAAATCAGGCCCGGAACCAGAGGGTATCTGTATTGAAACAATGTCATGCTCGCTCAACATGACACGCGTGCAATGAAAGAAAAAACATATTGGCTGACGCAACTTCTCAAGACATTACATTAAATATTGAATTCAGCACAGACGGCCCAAACGAAGGGATATAATTCCAACAACACCCCACAACCGGGTTCAGAACACATTGCAGACCGGCATTCTAAGCAGCGACCCCTCACCACTGAATACCAGACTGCGCCAGACAAACTACTGTGCTTCTCTAGGCCGAATTCCGGTCCGCAATTGCGTCTCGACACGCTCTGCGGCCGCGCGCTTTCAAGTCGGAAAATTCCAGCGCCGCAGCCACCGATCTGTTGACTCTAGGTGGGTTTTGGAAACTGGAAACTAGGCAAAATTGGAGCAAACCCTATGAAAGAGCCATATCGACTCGGCTTTGGCCCTGGAAACTCGACTTGCTCGAGAGTCTGCGGCCGCAAAGCGTGTCGAGACGCAATTGCGGACCGGAATTCGGCCCAGAGAAGCACAGTAGTTTCATTACATTACACCCCCCCCCCGATAAAAACCTATGTGACACCACCAGCAGACCCTTTCCCTCCCCATCCTCTCCTTATGTAGCCCACACACCGGCGCTTAAGCCCTCCTCATCGACTTACAACCCGATGTTGCGCCTTACACACTTTGCATTAGAAATTGGGGAAAAATAAATGGCAGAGATAAAAGCAATATTCTGAGATATGATATGTAATATGTTGAAGCGAAAGTTTCTCGCTACATGACTTTGACGATTTTTAAACCTTTTAGCGATGGTACTTCGGCCAGGTGCGATAGACCGATCGCAAGCACAAATTCTTTTCGATCTAATGCCGCCTTCCACTTAGGCCAAAGTCTGCTCAATTGCAAAATATATGCACTATAATTCAGTGGCAATCTCCAGCATGGGCATCTTTGAGTGCTTCTATTTACTTTTATGCAAACCCCCAAACCTGCCAGAGTTGACAGGGTATTTCGGTCATCTTCAGACTAAATGATAGCGTTTGCTGCGCACATCCGATTCGTTAGGGATCACTTGAGTAAGATGGCTGTCAACCCCCTATTAGGGATCGCACCACCCGAAGCAGCAGAGACAGTGAGCATCATGTTATCGAGAAAGTTCTTTAACTCGATGAGGTAGCTATTGATCTTGCGTGCAGCTACATTAATGTCTCTGTCCCGGCACAAGATGGTGATGTCATCCGCGTACGCAACGACTTTGATGTCACTTGGAGGGACGGGCAAATCTTCTAGGTCAAGACTGAATAGAGCAGACGATATGACTCCTCCTGGAGGGACAACGGCAGCGATCGGGATACTATTAGAGACATGTCCCTGGAATAGCACTTTTGCTCGGCGTCCTTTGATAAGTGCCATCGCTTCTACCATGGTGGACCTCACTAGCTTCTTAGACAGTGTACCCAATCTGAAAGTATCAAAGGCCTTCTTGAGGTCTAGGGCTACTCCCACCGTGTGTTGAGGTCTTTTGGCATTGAAGCCGTCCAAAAACCTCACAATCTCCAGCAGCGCCGTGGTGGTAGAGTGTAATTTGCGGAATCCATGCTGGTGCTGCTGATTGTTATTATGCTCGGCCAGCTCCTTGACGACCAGTTTCTCAGCGGCTTTGGCGATTGGTGATAAAAGACTTATTGGCCTGTATCCCTTAGCCGTGGAGGGCGATTTACCTGGCTTGGGCAACGGGATGACGCTTGCCATTTTCCAGTCTTGGGGTACGATGCACGTTCGAAAGGATGTGTTGATGACGTCAGCCAGGATTGGCACAATCTCAGTCGGCAGTTTCTTCAAGACCGCTGGACTAATGCCATCCGGCCCTACAGCCTTTGAGTTGCGCATCTCTTTGACCACGTTTTCACTCTGCGCGGGTGTTACTGCTTCTGTTCCGTTCATGAGTGGTAACTTACAGAGCTCTCCTACAGTCACTCGATTCTGTTTCCCTCTCTTAGCCTGAGTAATGAAAAAATTCTTTCCGAGAGCAGTTGCAGCCTCCTTTCCCGATTTGAAAACTCCATTCTCGAATTCAATCGTGAAATAGTCGGTTGAGGTGCTCTTGTTCGAGAGCTTCTTTAGAACTTTACACGTTGCAGCTCCGTCACTCTTGAAGTTCAGCTTCTCAGTGAAGATCTCCCAACATTTCCTCCTGTGCTTATCCAGATATAGCTTAATCTCACTATGGCCGGATCCAGGTGATCTGCGACTCTCTTTGCATACCTTTTGCTTATCTTCTCAAAGATTTCCCTGCATTGGGAGAGAAGATCTTAACTCGGCCCTCCAGAATGGCTGCTTTCATGGCCTTGCGAATCGCGTCGGTCAAGTGACGTTCTTTTTGGTGCACGCTTCCCTTCCATGGGTAGTCAGCCACATGGCGAAGTGCCACCTCCCTGAACAAGCGCTAGTCTGCATGGCAATGAGGTGCCATTATACCTAAATATAAAGCTTCGACGCCGAACCTCCTCGGATAAAACAGGAAAAGACCAACGTTGCTAAATCCCTCAATCCACTAAAAACCAATGATCCCGCCCCGTCGAAATTATCCGAAACCGCTATATATTGTGGCTCAAATATTCTGTCAACTCTCGAGGTTTTCCTCAAAGTAAATATAAACACTAGAAGATGCTCAGTACTGAGGATTACCATAGAATGATAGCAAATGAGCAGGCTGTGGCCCAAATGGAAGGCAGCGTTAGATAGAAAACAATGTGTGCTTTCGCTCGATATATCGCACTTGGCCAAGGTACCAACGCTGGAAGGATCAAAAGTCGTCCAAATAAAGTGGCGGAAAACTTTCGCTTCTACCTTATTTAAAAAAACTCTTGAAACACAGGAAACCATGTATAAGAACAAGGCAAGACAACTAAACCCAAAAGACCTCACACCTTCTAACTAGGGAATCACGACTGGTCGGAAACGCCGTTTCCATTGAAATTCATGCCCTTTTTTCCATTCAAATGTTCATTACAACGAACAAGCACTAAACAAAAGTAACATGAAAGGTATTTCGAGTGAATTACGTGCGACTTTCCTAAGATAGATAAGATTGCTTTAGAGTTAAGTGCTCTTCTTTGTCACTGAACCACTCCAGTCTCTGGCATTCATTAATTGTCTCCTTATTGTCAGCAGGTCCGAGGTTTGTCTTCTCAGGTGATTTTTCAACTCTTTTTCCATTTTGAGCTTGTAAAACCTGTTGGGTCTCTTCTTCCGTCAATCCTCACGGTCTTTAACCTCATCGTCCTCTCAATCCTTATTTTTCTCGTCTTTTCTCCCCGTCTTCTTTCTTCTCCGGATCCTTTACTTTGCTCTTCTTCTAAGTCTTTTAGTTGCCCTTTCCCTTGTCCCCTTCGTAAACGTTCTTTTTTCAACGCTTCTTCTTGATGGATCAGTCGTGGCGGATTCTGGTTTTGCTTCAGCACTTGATCTTTTTTTGCAGCTCAGCTGAATGGAATTATATCTATTTTAACCTAAAAGACCTCAAAACTGGAAAAATGCACCTCAGATTCGTGTCCAGGAGCCCAAATAACCCTTAAAGGAGAGTTTTGAGCTAAATCCGAACCGATTTTTTTACCTAAAAAGATCTCTGATAAATCCTCACCATTTCACCCAACTTCGAAAACCCGCGATAACTCAATTTACAAAAATTTTCAGCTGCTACAAACATCGTAGGAAGTACAGTAACTGGCATGAATTTCGTTGGAAACGGCATTTCGACCAAATATGTTTCCATAGTAAAAGGTCGATTCGTTAAGCTTATTATAGCTTAAAACTTCAGCTGCATTTCAAATTATAGGTTATGATAGTACAAACATCTTCTCACAATATCTTCAAAAACAAAGGCACCGAGGTTAGTTAAACTGTAAAAATAATCGTTTTTCTTGAAAAAAAAAACCTAATCAGTCACTTACTTCATCTTCATACTGCAGAAAAATGCGGAAATTCGAATCCTGCCGGAACACCGGATGGGCGGCAATTCTTTGAAGAAATACCTCATGCATAGCCACTGTTTTCTTGAACTGAGCCAGATAGTCCCTGAACAGAAATCCCAATACCTCTGCACACATACCGTCGTGAAATTGTTCACCATTTCTACTCACTGCTCCAGTTCCTGCTTCATTTTCAAGAACTCCTCCTTCGTCATGGTCGCCTCGCCTTCACCTAGTTTCTGCAACTTCTCACGCGATGAGTCAAAATCGGGACGTGGCGGAGCAGGAGGCACCTGAAACACAGGATTTTCGTTTTTTCGCAGACTCTGTTAACTAGTGTTGCTTCAAAAACCATTAAGAGAATAATAAGCTCACAATGAAGCCAGCATAGCTCTCATTCTCGTCCAACACACTATGAAGCCACAGAAACTCCTCATGCTCACGCACTACAGACGTTTCTGGACGCATACCCTGGAGTCGCGTCTTCGTGTGCACGGTGTATTTCACCTGGAAACAGTAAACAACCATTATCATGAAACTTTGATCCTGTTGGGCAGTGTTGCTCAGTGACTTCCCACTTGGGTCGAAGCCTGCTCATTTGCTAAATACATGCTATAATTCAGTGGTATTCTTCAGTGCTGAGCGTCTTTGAATGCTTCTATTTCCTTTGAAAAACCACCAAACCTGCCAAAGTTGTTAGGATAACTGAGCCCTCTCAGAACTAAATTGTTGCATTTGCGAAAAATTTCGACGGAGCCTAATTATTGATTTTTAGCGGATGATTTGGTAACCGGTCTTTTCTACATTATTCGTCAAGTTTCGGCCTCGGCCAAAGTTAGGTATAATGGCCAGCTCCCCACTCAATAAAAATGTTTTCGTCAGCTATCGATTGTTCTTTTTTTTAATTCGATTTTCGTCATTTTTATAAACTTTCGAAAAAAAAAACTAGCAATAATCGACGAAAACACGATTGAGTAGGGTCTAGGCCATTATACTTAACTTCGAAGCTTCGAGACCGGAACCCACCGATTAAGCCAGAAAAGACTCGCAAATTCAAGAAACCCGCTAAAAATCAATAATTACGCTCCGTCAAAATTTCGCGCATACGCTATCATCCGGTTCTAAGGTAGGTCAAATATCCTGTCAACACTGGCAGGTTTGGTGGTTTACCTCAAAGTTAATAGAAGCACTCCAAGATGCTCCATATTGACGATAACCACTGAATTATAGCATGTATAGTTAGGTCCGTGGCTTCTTTCCTCAAGAAAAAACATTTAAATCTAAACCGCGGCTGGCACAGGCCATTTAAATCTCACCAGCGGCTGGTAATACCGTTTGAAGAGCGTCAAATTTAAGTGGCTGAAAACTTTCGCTTCAACCTAAAATTGTTTAGGAATAAACTTGCCCTACACTAAATTTCCTACACAGTTAGGTCCGTAACTTGTTTCCTTAAGAAAAAATAAATCTCACCTGCGGCTGGCGCGTGCGGTTTAAATCTCATCGGCGGCCGGCGGTATGGTAAGCTGATCAGCTGTGGTCTTCTCACGGCCTCCATCGATCATCAAGCCGGCGCACGCGACCGCCCTCGCCAGCCGCGGTTGAGATTTAAATGTTTTTATTAAGGAAACAAGCCGTATACCTAACTATACTTTTGACGCTACCTCTTATGGCTTACTTTCTTCAAAAAAAATCTCATCTATCTGAAACTCTCTAGTTTTCAGCCTATCTAAGCTAGTTAATTCGCTGAATCTTAATTCGGAAACAAATTTGTAACAACAGATCGCAATCCTCACAATGTAACACTTAACAGTAGTTTGAAAACGCCCTTTATAGTGCTTCCTGTATACGAATTCTTCCTAAGACATACATACCTTATCTCTCTCCGAGAGCGCGTCAGAAATGTCGACGATGATGGCATTGTCAGAATCGAGATCCAGATTGATTTCTTCAGTTCGATGCTGCAACGACATTACAGAATGCAATACACGATGAATAACATCACACAAGTGACAAACATCGATTGTTAACCCTATCGATCAGCAGCTGATAACGAATGCAGGCGGCTACCACAAAACATTAATCGCATTCGCTGCAACGTCACCAATTTTCCCCTCTATAAAGAAACACACTAAACAGAACTTCGCCTCTTGAGGTGTAAAGAAATAGTTCAAACAGATGATAGGAATTCGACTGTCTTTCTCCCTATTTGACCCCGATCGTATCAATGTTCCCACAAAGATACTGAAAACTGTAATCTGGATCGATGATTTTTTTAGAGAAAGGCCAGTTATGCCCAGGGTCAAGTGGGGCGTTCGCGACTTCCCATCGAATTTTGACAAGAACGGTTTTAGTGTGCTAGCGGAGAGTAGGTACCGCAATCTTTGCCGTGAAATTAAATGCTCAGCCGCTGTTGTTTGCAGAAAAAAAGACTGATTTGACGGCAGCTGATAATGTTTCCCCTTTTATTGCTCCTTGTGTTTGTTGATGAATGTGGAGGAACGGACCGTTGCACTCTAATAAAATGGGGTACTACAGTGTCCGAAACTTGATTAAGGAATTTGTGCTATCGCTATAGGGGGGGGGGGCACAAGCAGGGCTGAGCAGGCCGTTGCGACCAGTGAACAAAAATTTACGACCCCTCCTTGGTGACCAAAATTTCTACGAACCCCCACTCCCTGAAATGAAGAAATGGCTACCTTTCCGAGTAGTTCGGAGACAATTCTTATTTTTTTCCAAAATTTTTACGACCCCCCCCCAAAAAATTTCCGTATTTTTCGAAAAAATTTCGACATCTTTACGACCACTCGTTGCGACCGGTCGCAAGCCTGCCCAACCCTGGGCCAAGGCTTTTGCGTTTGGCCACGCCCATTTTTCCGTGCCGCAACGGCTTTACTGATTTTGGAAGGGGAGTAAAACCCCGGGTTGATGTTATAAATTCGTTTCCGCACGGAAAAATGGGCGTGGCCAAGTACCCCCTCCCCCTCTGCTGCGATAACACCCGGCCTGTTTGTGAACCTCTTCAAAAAGCCCATAAGGGATGATGAGGGTTTGAAAATTATAAGTCGCCATTCATTCAGTTGTTTTGTCCGCAGCCAACACTCCCAATGCATTTAATTTCGCGGCAAAGATTACGGTACCTAACCTATGCTAGCACACTAAAATCGTTCTTCTCGAATTTTGTTTTCCAAAAACATATATTTGAGACCCCCCCCCCGACCCGAGGCGCGATTTCTGGACAATATATATTTGATTACTAAAACGGTTTTTTTGGACAAAAAAATCCATGTTTGTAGCTGCTGAACAGTTCTCTTAACCGAGTTATGAGGGTTTCTTCAGCAGAGCGCTAAAATAGGGGTAAACCCATCAGGCAATTTTCGGGGTGCCCAGAAAAAATTTTTTGGACTTACAAGGGAACCACAATAAGTCATAATCACCATTCCAAATGAAATGTACTTTTCTAGAAGCATTTTCGGACGAAAAGTCCGAATATGCCCATCACAGCTGCCTAGACCCACTCTGAAAAAAGCTATAGGCGCTTTTTCTCTAATTTTCGTATTTATTGTACCCTCCAAAAAGCGCATTATTTTTACGAAAATCCGGAAACGGACCTCATAATCGTGTTCAGCGCCCAAAACTACCCCACTAAGCAAAGTTAGGGTGAAGGAATATTTTCCAAACTTTCCGCAGACTGAGAGCGTTTTGGAGTTGTACTGATTTTCGGTTGGGCGTTTATTTATACCAATTAGAGGGCCCTCGAAGCGTTTTAGAAAAATATTCCAGATTTGACTTAAAAATCGCTATGGGGGGTTATTTGGGGTGCTGATCACGAATCTGGGGTTCATTAATCGATTTGCCGAAGTTTTCGAATGTGTTCGTTCACAGATTCCCATCGGGGGAGAATTTGATGGCAAATCGCGACTTTTGACGATTTCCGGAGTGCAACAGATTATGCTCAAATTATTTCTCTGGAGGTTATCTGGAGTGCTGAACACGAATCTGATGTCGGTTTATCGATTTTGGCAGCTTGCGGTAGATTACGGTGGGTATACGGTAGTTTGGTCAAAGTCTCAGATTTGTCTCAGTTTCTATGTGGGGGTTATTTGCGGTGCTAAATAAGAATTTGATGTCCATTTGTCGATTATCGCAATATTGAGGTTACTTTTGCCTCCTAAATGACATGTTACCTACCATAACCTACAGTAAACCTTAAAATTTGGGCAAGCAAACCACAGAATCGTGTTCAGCACCCCAGATTACGCCTACATACATGTTTTTAGCAAAATCCGGAAAAAAATTCAAAAACGCCCTAAAAATTCCGTGGGGCGTAGGTACCTTACCTTGCCGCGAAGCTTTAAAAAACGCTCATAACTTTTTTCAGAGTGGGTCTAGGCAGCTGCGATGGGCGTATACGGACTTTTCGTCCGAAAATGATTCTAGAAAAGTACATTTCAGTTGGAATGGTTACTATGACTTGGGGTAGAAAACCACACCCGACGCCAAACCCTGTATCAGGCATATGCTATCAGCCCAAATTTTCATTCTCATGGAGGAATCATTTCATTTTCCAGAAGGCCCCCCCAAACGGTTTCAAGCCCGGAGCGGAAAATGTGCACGCGAGAGAAATTCTAGCCTGCCTTTTACACTCAATGTCAATAGAACTTACGAATCGATTGTCGTTGGCTATCGTTCCTGGACTGCTCTGGCCATTGGTGTCCACCTCGACAAAGTTCTCTGCTGGTGGCACGTCGATACAAGCTGGATGTGATGATTCCGCCCTTGGTGGTGCCTGGCCACCGTTCAGAGGCTCTTCTTCAAGTCCATCCAGGGGATTCTTGAAAACTTCCTCCCCAGACAGCATTTAACTGAAATAGGGCTTCATTTCTTCTGCCAATAACTAACGCTATACAACACAGATACTTAGCAGACAAGGAAGTCCAAAATGATACCGAACATAGGAAAAACCTAACCTTTGAACAGATTTGGAAATGATATAGGTCTACAGGCTGTACACCATCAAGGTGAGATTCGGCGCAACGGGGTGTCGTACGAATTGACCGAGTTTTACCACAAACTTGAACCTTTTCCGACATTTTCGCTCTCAAAAAGCTTGTGATTTCTTTTTCTCGAGAGGAGGTTCATGAAATTTTTTTTGAAATTTAAAAAATATTTTTGTCAACCGGGGGGGGGAGGCATGTCATAGCTCCGCCGAAAATTTGCGCAACGGCCTGCTCCACCCTATGCACCAGGATCGACCAGAACTTCATGGTTTGCACACAGGGGATGGGAGCAGGGTTGAGTAGGCCATTGAGCCAATTTTCAGCGGATCTACGTCCCCCTCCCCGTTGATTAGATTTTTTCAATCTAAATGTCCAAAATTTTTGAGAAATTTCCAAAATTTTCACCCCCCCCCCTTTCCAGATGAAAAAAAATTCCTATTTGCTGTAAAATTTGGTCAAATCGTACCAGCTCCCCTAATATTCATTTTTTTATTCGAAAAAATTTTTCCGAACCCCTCCCCCGTTGCGCCTAGTTGCAACTCTGCTCAACCCTGGTCTACAGGGTACGCACCAAGATACAGGAAAACGTTATAGTTTGGCAACGGGTGATGGGAGGGTCGTAAAACTCTTTTTTCGAGAAAAAGAGAAACGTAATTTTTTTGTCCGAAAAAAAAACCGTCTACGGGAAGCCAGTGGACGAAAAAAAAAACAAAATGTTAGAGAAATTTTTGAAAGAAACGGTGTAAGCCCCCAAAAACAATCAAAGGTGGCTCGTAAAAATTTTTCAAAATTTCTACGAGCCACCTTCCTCCCAAAATGAAAAATTGCTGCTTATCTTTTTTTTTCGAATAGGCAAAATGGATACACTCAGACGCGACTGACTCTCACTACTTCATTTTGGCTTGCCAAATGTTCTGAAGAAGTTTTTTTTAATCAAAAATTTTACGACCCCCCCCCATAAATTATCATTCTTCGCAAAAATTTTCAAAATTTTTTTATAAAACTCCCCCCCCCCCGCCATGCCGAGTCGCAACCATACTCAACACTGACTTCATTGGAAGATGGCGGGTTGAAGACACCTGCGAACTTGGAAGAGGAGACCTTAAAGCCATAAAACCCCTTGCTGGGAGGAGATTCTCCGCCCACTTTCTCGCCGTAGGCCTATCACCGGAGCCACAGGTACATTCCATGGCCGACGTGTTACCAGTTTCAGCAGAGTTGAGACCTGACTTGATCCGTAGTGGTGGGGGGGGGTGAAAAATTTTGGCTAAAAAGGTAAATTTGACGCGGGTTCGTACAAATTCGAGACTAAATTTGCCCGGGAAGAGGGGGCTCGTTCAAATTCGCGGCAATATTCGGAAATTTTGGTCACGGAAGAGGGGGGGTCGTACCCAGGGATGCGCGAAAAATTTTCGAAAACTCGAAATCGAAAAATGACGATTCTCGTTTTGAGACCAAATTTTCCAGTGCAGATGGGTCATTTGCAGTAAGACCATTTTTCGAAAATTTCTCGGTAGATTTTCCGAAAGAAAAAAACCGAAAAATTTAAAAAAAGTGTACTTTTGCAACGTAACACTGTGGGTCAGCATTTTACAAATTTTTGACCGAAATTTTTTTTTGATATTACTTCGGTTTCGAAAATTTTTCGCACATTACTGGTCGTACCTCCGCTGAGATCGGTGACAACGCCCCACCGGACCCTGTTAAAGAACCATCTCAGAACGTCGGAGGGCCGCGCCCCCGTACCCACCACTCAGCGAGGCGGGGCCCCCCTTCGCGCCTGGCGCCCTACAGGTCCCCGCCCCATGACTCATAATGGGCGCGACGCCCGGACATCCAAGCAAAAGGGAGCAGGGCCGGGCAGAACAACTCCGCGTTGTCATCGTTTAGGAGATTGATTCCTTGCATAACAGTATCCGGGAACAACCTCTCTCACACCCTGGGCGGGTGCTACTCCCTTCTCCAAAATTTTCTATACCCCATGGAGGGTGTCCCACTCAAGTCTAATCGATAGACTGGGGAACTTTCCTTACTGCCACCCCGCGAAGTGCGAGATGATGTAAGTACTTACTCAGTGGTGCCTGCAGTGAATTCATCATAAAATTGTGCTCCGTATGTGGCACGGGTTTGATTCTAGCTTCAACGTGTCATGCGATTTGCCCGAGCGAACATGTTTTCCTCTGTTTCGAATTTTCCCTGCAGGACCAAGCTAACGAAATTTGGTGGCGCCCCCGCCTCGCGCCTGATGATTCTCCGCTCGCAAAACATGGCCCCGCCGCTCGCCTTTGGTCGAAAATTCCCGGGCACACGACCCTCCGACGTTCTGTGATGGTTATCAGGGTATACCAACACACCCAAAGCCGTACCCTGTGGTAGTGTAAAGACCTTGGGAAGATCTATGATTTCTCTAGAAGAAGCAGTTCGCTAGAGCATTGCTCTTGATAGGTTGTTGAGGACCGGAAAGGCCATAGTCAGCCAGCCCACTCCTTCGAAAAAAAAAGGTGGACGCTAACCTAACTGGGGGAGGGGGGGGGGGGGGTTCAGTAACTCACCAGCATTGATTGCAAATGCTCCAACTTTCTTCACAATTGATTGGAACTCTGCGTTTGACGTTCATTATAAACCGCGTAAAAAACGTTCTCCAAAATCTTTCAAGGGTTTGGAACCCCGGAGCGAACGAAATTTCGAAGTGGATGCAAGACTGCCCCTCCCTTCATTGGTACTGAGCCCAAAATTCTAAGGAATAGCGCCTGAAAATACTTACTCTCTAGTCCATAAGGAAAAATGTTGGGGAGGAGCTTGTCCCGCCCCCAAACTTCCACCAACAAATCGGCACCGTTCACATTGGAACTGCCTCCATCGACTGAACGATGGAGGGGTGAGGGTGGACATCGGTGCTACTGCAGCGAGGGGGGGGCACCATCTCAATGAATCCCAACTTGCATGAAAATGAGGAGTCTAAAATTTACAAAAAATGTTAACCGCCGAAGGATGACTAATAAATTCTAACGACGGCTGTACACCGTACGGCTATTATTCAAGCTCCGTCCATTGTCCACTGGCGTGTCGTACTAAGCATTTCAACTTCGATTTTTATTTTTTCGAATTTTTTCAGAAAAAAGACATTTTAATTCTTGTGCTTGCCTCGAGTATCTGATTCATTTTATTTGATCAATTCATTCATTTCGTTGCTGTTTAGGACGTGTTTCGAAAATTTTACAGCCGATTTCACGACACTACAATGATTTTGTCAATTTTTGACTCTTCGGTTGCTGTCAACTAGTATTCTTAATTTTCGTCAATTTTTAGGATGGGTACGTTAGTGGAAGAAGAATGTGGCCCATCTACATCAGGAGGTAATTTTCTTCAACTTGAATTTTTGAAATTCGGTAAAAAAACCTTTAGTTCATCTTTTCATGTATCAGTTGAAACACTTATGTTTATTCAAATTTTCGCATATATACAGGCTCGGACAAAAAGTCAAATAACTCCGAAAAGAAGGCGCGCGTGTTCGACTTCAATACTATTTTTGAAGAAACTAGAAAGGCAAGTTATTTGGAAAATTTACATGTTAATACGGAATTTGACAAGGATTTTCACAGGCCGGACAAGTTCGATACGCCGAGTCTAAAGTTGCCAATGAGGAAGAAGTCGTAAGTTTTTGTGTTGCAAATGTAGGCTCCATAACATTGCTCACCCGCGTGCGTGCGCGTCGCGGTCCGGTGAGTGTCGCGCGCGCAGTGAACACCACCGTTTGGGAGAGTCTTCAGAGCTCCTTACGAGTAAAAAGCTATCGATTATGACAAGAAGTAAACGTAGGAAAGCCAATAATGCTCCAGGACATTCCAATTTATCTGATTTCGTCTAAAAACAGGGATGTCGCGCCACCGCCCATCTCATCGCGCGCGACGCTCACCGACCGCAACGCAGCACGCACGGGTGAGCAATGTCCGCCTCCCGCAATTGTATCCCGAAGATAGGGAGGAATTGTTTTAGCTTTTATAGTTCGAATTATTTGAGTGGTATGGTGAGTGTAGCCGCGAAAGGAATAGCTGCGGACCACTCAGCAGCCCGCGCGCCTGTCGCGTGCGCCAATCGATCACCACATTTCTCGTGGACGCTCACGATGCAGCGCAGGCTGCTGAGGTGTCCGCAGCCATCTCTTTCGTGGTTACCCCAACTACATAGCGCCACTTACAGATTTCTCTGTTTTCAGCCTGAAGAAAGGGAATCACAGAAAGACAGTGGTACCGTTAGTGATGAAGATGGTAGGTCCTTGATAAGTTTTGTTAGCTTTTTCTATCCCCGATTGGTCCAAATTCTGTTTCTAGACGATTTTCTACCTATGCTACCTCCCGGTTTTGTACCGGATAAAAGTGTTATGGTTGGAGAGGAGGGTCCAGCGGAAACTCAGGAAAAGAGGGTCATCGATGACGATGATGATGAAGATTTCGTTGACTATAATGGAGAAGGCGTGAGTTCCTTAATTACTTTTTTTCCAAATTTCGCTCGGAAAAGTGAAAAAGAGTACAATTTCGAATGATAATGCTCCAAACGACAAAAATTCCTTACAAATTTAGTCTGAACAGGTTGTGTGGTGGCATAAGTTAGGCAGTTTTGAAGGCTGCATGGGGCAAAATTGCGTACTATCTCGTTCCGAGTTGCTGATTCCAAGAAGTTGTAAGCTCAAGACGGTCGTGTTCTGCATCTATTGTACCTTCCAAAAGGCGCAGTTATCTTCTGAATATCCAAAATAACGCTTTTAACTTCCTGAAACCAGCAGTACGGGACGGGATACTTTGCAGGTCTAATTTAGAGGCCTAACAAAGGAAGTGTAGAAAGCTTAGGTTGGATCTCCACAAGCGAATTATACTATCAGTATCTTCTGAGCATCCATAGTACAACTTTGCAGTACCCAGCCCCAAGCAGCTGGTTCCACAAAGTTATGAGCGTTTTTTGAAGTTTCGCGAAACGGTAAGGGCACCACAAGCCAGTCACGGTCAAGATTTCCCGTCCTGTCCCCGATCCACACTACCCCTGTTCGTGACGAGACCGGGCATCGGTTCTTGGCATGCCTGTTCGGCCACCAGCTTGTCCTTAATCGACATTTTTGTGCAGCATTTCGAGGAAGGGCTGTTCAGCGATTACGAATATGCCGAGCATATCGATTGAACAGGCGTGCCAAGAATCCATGGCTGGTCCCGCCGCGAACAGGGGTAGTGTGGATCGGGGGAACGCCGAGACATTTTGACCGTTGCTGGCTTGTAAGGGCACCCACGATAATTCTTCGGGGAGTAGTGAAAAAAATTAGATTCTGCTTAAATCTTGTACGTAGGGGTAATCTAGGGGGGTAAAAACGAATTTGGGATCTTTTTGTCGAAGTTCTGAGGTTTATAGTAGGTTACGGTAGGGAGTGTGCCATTTAGGGGGCAAACCCTACCGTAGTAGTTCGAAAATCGGCAAATGGACATCAAAATCGTATTCTCCACCACGAATAACCCCCGCATACAAAATTTGAGTCAAATCTGAGACTTTGATCAAACTACCGTATACCTACCGTAACCTGCTGAAAATCATCAGAAGGACATGAAGCCTAGCTTGCTCGGATGAGTCCGGGCGGAGCCAGCAGCGGAGCGGTCGGTCATCGTAGAATATAACAATGATAAGGAGATTCAAACAGCCGAAAATTTCGGAAAATCGACAAGCAAGCCTTAGATTCGTGATCAGCGCCCCAAAATAACCTCCTGGAAGAATTTTGAGTCGAATCTGGAACACTTCTCTAAAATGCTTCCAGAGCCCTCTGATAGGTAAATAACCGCCCAACCGGAAATCCGTACAAGTTCAAAACGCTGTCAGTTTGCACAAAATTTGGAAAATGTGCTTTCACCCAAACTTTTCTCAGAGGGTTGTTTTGGGCGCTGAACACGATCATGAGGTCTGTTCCCAGATTTTCATAGATTTACTGAGCGTTTTGGAAGGTACAAAAACCAAAAATAACGACCATTTGGGACTTAAAACTTTTCGGAATCATCGGCTCGGGACTGGGTGCTGCGCAGTTTTACTATAGATGGCCACAGGGTTGAGCAGGCCGTTGCGCCAGTTTTCGGCGGAGCAATGACACCCCTTGTTGACCAAATTTTTACGGTCACCCTTTCAAGATGAAAAATCGCTCAAGCTTATTCTGAGTGAGAACTTCGGAAAAATTTCAAATTTTTGGTAATGAAAAACCTCATTTCACTTTAACAGTTTCTTGGAGAAGAAGAAACATCTTACGAGCCCTGCCCCAATTTATAAGCTTTTATCTAGGAATTTTTTGAAAATTTTACGACTCCCGTTGCGCCGAGCCGCAACGGTGCACATTCCTGGATGGCCAGGAGTTACTAACATTAAAATTCGTTTCTGCAGATGCGATGCTTTGTATTTTCCCCTCTTAAGAGATACTAACCATGTAATTCGTTCTCAGATGCGTCCTGCGCTCTAGACACCAGCCTTATCGAATAAAATTTTCCTTTTAGATTCCTACCGTGAATCTGATTCCTACTGCATGCGAAGCCAAGCTTATTCACAGTGGAAAACCGGTGAGCTTCAATTTTTTTTTGATTTTCCGCTCATTTGGTTTCTTTCTCTAGTCGGCACGGAACGCATTGTTACTTTGCGTTCCCTGTGAAAGGTTGGCGCGAACTCGCTACGCGTATGTTATAAAGTTTGGCACCTAGTTTACGCCAACGATCAATAGGGAACCTAAAGTATCAGTACGGTCCGTGCCGGCTCTACAGGCTATAAACGGCGAAATTCGCATGGTTCCTATGCATGCTGATGCGGAGCGGAGGTCAGAGACAGTGAAAGAGCGGAGGGCAGACGGAGGCTGAGGCGTGACGCGCGCCGCTCGCGACTCGAATGAGGTGAATTACGACGTTTTATAGAGGATTAGTTATCTTTTCGACATGAGCGCAGTTACGACTCCCCCCCCCCTTGATGACCAATTTTTTTGGAAAACTTGACGACCCCTCTCACCCAATTTTTCACTCTTGGATGAAAATCCGTGCGATCCGAACACAATATTTTCCCTTTTGAATCGCAGTTTCAACGATCCAGCCACCACCCTTTGTGTCACGAGGCAAACCCGCTTGACCCTAACCACCAGCGGGGGCAGTGTTGGTTGCGCTTTGATCTGTATTAAAGAGCAGTGTTCACGAAGAAATTGTTTTCCAAAAACGTAAGTTCTGAGTTCCTCTGAGAAGAGTAAGAACGGAAGTACGACAAAAACGGCCAGGAGGTGGGTGAAAATCTCATGGACCAGCCGCCCCTTGGATCACCACGCCACGTCATATAACAGTTGTCCCGCGTTTGTTAAATCAGAGGAACAGTTACCGAATCTTGGAGTATTCCTTATCGCGAAAGACTCTAACATCCTAACATGTGCGTTATCCCATCTTATTTTTAAAGGGTTCACGGTGCAAGAAGCAGAAAATAAAGTCACTTACCCAAGAATTTAGAAGCACAAAATCATTTCCGACGTTAGGTTTAACGCTTGGTCCGCAGTCCCCGAACGGGCGTGATTAACTGTCTCAGAGGTTTCCTTGAACAGTTTTCCGCCGCCTCTAAGCCTCTACTTCGTGGACCTACCTATTCAAAAACATCGAAAACTAGAGTACGGTTCTTTATCGTGAACACTGCCTTTAATGACCTGCTGGTCGCTTATGGCAGCTACACAATGCCCTTGTCTCCTCTGAGTTTTTATTTCTTCTAACGTTCCAACCAAAGTTCTTCATGAGCGTCTGATAGCGTTTAAAAGTTGCTTCATCTCCAGGAGCTTCTTCTATAGCGTTTCACTTGTTTTCTAGTAATACTGTCGTCTTTTCAGGTAGAAAAATCATTCCCTCATGTTTAGGTGTCAGCTCTACGCTTCGAACCGAGCGGTATACGATTTGCGTCCGGTGGAGTTGATTTTCAAGTGAAAGTTTTCGATTTTCAAAAAATGGATATGAGCTTACGTGCTGACAAAGAGTTGGCTCCCTGTGAATGGTTAGCGTGTTCTTTTCAGAATTTTAGATCTTCATTGTCATTGTGTTCACCTGTGCTCGTTAATGCTCTTCCATTTCAGTCATGTTATCAACGATATTGCCTTCAGTGCAAATGGAGAAACCATGTTGGTTTGTAGTAGCAAAGCGCAAGTTCATCTGATGGACAGGAGTGGAAAACAATGGTCGGAAACTGTTCGAGGTTTGCTTCGCTTTCTTGTACACTCTATTCGCATGATTAGGTACCCAAATGACGCTTCCAATGACGATTTCAAATCTATGTTTGTAGCTGCTGAAGACTCCCTTAAACCCAGTTATGGGAAGTTTCTTCTGACAAGTTGGAGGTGCTCACTAGTGAGCTTTTGGGGGCGTTCAGGAAAATTGTCCTGGTTTGGTTCCAGAACTATCCCCTGAGGGCTCTCCGGGGTCCTGAACACGAATCTGAGGTCTTTTTCTGGATATTCTAAGGCTCACTGTAGGTTACGGTAGATATAATGCTATTTCAGTTGTCTTCTAATCTATCTCAGTGTTTTGATAGTCGGTGAGTGGATTTCGAATTCGTATGCAGCGCCCCTGATAAACCCCCCACAGAGAAGTTTTGAGCCAAATCTGAGTCATTCACCAAACTACCGTATAACAACCGTAACCCACCGTAGTATATCGAAAATCGATCGATATACGGACCTCGGATCAGTGATTAGGAATCCAAATAAACTCTACAGAAAAGTTTTGAGGCGAGCATACTGTAGTGTTCCGGAAATCATCAGAAGTCACATTTCGCCCCAAAAACCTCCCCTTATGGAAGGCTTCGACTCAAACCTGTCAAAATTTTTCGAGAATCGGTAAATCGGGCTTGAGCTCATGTTTAGAACCCCGAATAACTCCCAGAAAAATCTTGAGCCTGATGCGAAACTATTTTTCTGAACATCTCAAAAGTTGCCCGATTGGTCTACCCTCACCTTAGCGCTCAATTGACGAAACCGTTATAACTCGGTTCAGGAGAGTCTTAAGCAGCTACAAACAGAGATTTTAAAACGTGCTTGAAAGTCCATTACAGGCCATAAAACGGCCAATGTCTCACCGTCGACTGCGTACCACGCGGTGCGCGACCCCACGTGCGTCGGAAGCAGACGAGTTTTGGCCGCCGCGCGACGAGTTTCGGCCGCCGCGCGGCGGACGGAACGTCGCGCGGCAGCCAAAACTCGTCGCGCGGCGGCCAAAACCCGTCTGCTTCCGACGCGCGTGCGGTCGCGCAGCGCGTGGTACGCAGTCGACGGCGAGACATTAGCCGTTTTATGGCCTGTACCTGGTATGGAATTCATTGAAAAGGGCGTTTTCAACTATTTGTGATTCCCTGGTTAGCCGTCTTGCAACATGGACTATTAGCGACTTTAGGGTCAAGCGCGGTTGTATGATTTCTCAAAAGGTTGATGCTTGTAACAGTGATAAGAGTTACTTGTAGGAGACCAGTACCTCGTGGATGTCAGTCATACGAAAGGTCACACTGCAGCCATCAACAGTTGCCAGTTCAACCCTATCATTAAGGACGAGTTTATGACATGTGGTGATGATGGGTAAGTCATTTAGAATCTCTAGAGTCTAAATTTTACTAGGGTCTTTACTCACCCCGTGGCGATCTGGAAAATCATGTTGTCGTTGCTGTAGGTCTGTGACAGTACATAAATTACCCGTGCTTGAAATTCGCTGAATGGCTGCGGGGATCCAAAATAAAGGCATTTTCATTGCTTCACAAAAAGGGTTAGGGTACCCATCATGGAATTTTCGGGGTGTTAAGAAAAAAATTTCAGATTCAGCTCAAAACTTTCAACTGGGGGTCATTTAGGGCGCCTAACGTGAATCTGGGGTCTAATTGTCTCCCGACTCAGGGTTACTCTAAGTTACGGTACCTTTTCAGGAGTTATTCGGTGTGCTGAATACAAAGTTGATGTCTAACTGTAGAGAGGGTCGTTAAAATCAAGAAAAAAATCCAAGATTTTGGTCAACATGGGGGGGTCGTAGCTCCGCCGAAAATTGGCGCAACGGCCTGCTCGACGTTGTGGAAGACTCTATCATACGCTGTTAGGAGCGTCGAAAATTACCAATTTGAGCAATCAATTCAAGGGCGTTAGTACTGAGGGCGGAGCCGGGCAAAAAACGTAGCGTAAAGGCCATGATAGGCTATTTCGGCGCGATGTTCATATAGCGGGGACACAACCCATGCTAACCCTAACTGGGGACTGATCCCAGCACAAACCGGAGTTTTGAAAATTGGGCCGTTGAATGATGTGGGTTAGGTAAAAAGAAACAATTTAAAGTTTGGTAAATTTCCTTAATCCACATGAGTGGATCAAAAACTGCAAGAATGCATTTTCCTGAATTCCAGGAATTCCGAACAGGGTACGGAGCGTTGTGTGGATATCCACACGGGGTGGTCTGAGTTGAACAGGGTTGGAAGGGGGGTGGGTGGGTCTGAGTTCCACCAGGACACCAAGTGGGCTTCACATTTCACACCTTTTATAATAAATTGTTCCTCTTCTCCGAATTTTACCCCAAAAATTTGTTTAACCAATATTAAATCGTCACAAGTTTGACCAAGTAACGCTTCCGGGAGGGGGGGGGGTCTGTGTAAAATTGGTTTGTCCACATCTCGGGCCGTACCCTGATTCCGAAATTTTCAACATATTCTGCCCAGACGTTGCGCAGGGGAGGTATTTGGGGTGATAAACACGAGTTTAAGGTCTATTTTGAGATTCCCAGAAGATTACTGTAAGTTACGGTAGGAAAAGTATCCTTCGTATACAGTAACCCACTGCAATCTACCAGAAAATTGAATGCGAACCTTATATTTTTGTTCAGCGCCCTAAATTACCCACTGGACAAAGGTTGAGCCGAAAGTGTTCGAATTTGTAAAATTCAGAAAAAAAAAGTTTTTTGTCGTTTCTGATCTACTCAGGTGCATTAAAGGCAGTGTTCACGATGATCATCCTCGTTGACTTTCTACAGGGAAATGATAGGCGAGAAGGATCCTAGGCTCCCAGTGTCGAAATAACGGTAGAAAACGAGCCAGGAGCGGCAAAATAACGGCTGCGAACAAGCGTTTTGGTGCCCCAGACACGCCTGGTGCCCCAGATCCGCCCCCTCGGAATGAACAAATGAAGACTCGGATTACAGGAATGATCAAGTCAAGGAAGTATTGATAAGTGAGCTGATCGCATCATTGCACTGATAGGTATCATCCTTCTAACGGTCAATTCCTTCACCCTTAAAACTCAATGTAAACAAGAGAGGTGAAATTTATCGTGAACACTGCCTCTAAAAAAATGTAACTAGGTTCAAATTGTTTCTTTTCATCTCCTCTCAACATTTAACAGATCATTTTTAACTCCAGCATGCGCTGCGATCAGTCCCTAGAAATTTAATACCTACAAGTTTCGTTTCAGAACGATTCGGCTGTGGAGCTTGGGAGATTACAAGGTCATGACGAAAACAATAAATACTCATAAGAAGGTAACTAAAGATTTATTAGGTGACCCGCTCAATCCATTGGATAGATTGGGGCTTGTAATTAATACGAGTTGCACAGGTTATCAAGACGAAAACAGCTGGTGGAAAACGAGCCATGCCACAGGCATGCTGTTACTCAATGGATGGTAAACTGATATGTGCCGGTTGTGACGATGGATCTATTCAAGTGTGGAAATATGGGAATCTCTACGTAAGTTTCAGATTTATTTTGATTTTTTAAAACTATTATTGCTCATTTTATAGGTGAACACGTTCTATCTTGTGCGAAATGCCCATAAAGGCCCCATCACTTCCATAGCGTTTTCTCCGGATGCCCAAAAGATTCTTACGAGAGGGTTAGATGATGCCATGAGGATGTGGTCTATTAAAGACAACAAAAAGCCACTTCTTGAATTGGAGAATTTGGAAAATGCTTTCAGAAGGTCAGTTTTGGTTGCCTTAAATCTTTGGACTAGGTCGTCCAGTTGCTCCACAACATTTTTTTAGTACGGACTGCGGATTTTCTCCCCGTGGAGAGTTGGTTTACACAGGAACGTCATCTCCCGGCGAGGATATGCCTGGCAAGCTGTTGTTTTACAGCGCGGATACGTTCGATCTGGTTTATAAAATTGAATATCCAGGAAGGGTAAGTTAAAGGCTATAAAACCTCGAAATTCTCATGGTTTCTGCTCGTGCTGGTGCGAAGGTTAGAGACAGTATGAGAGCGCATGACAGACGGAGGGAGCAGAATCGTGTGCGCCGCTCGCGCCATGAGTCGTGAGAATTACGACTTTTTACAGAGGATATTGTCGTTTGCGGAGCCGAATTCCGGTTCGCAAATGCGGGCTACGTCGGTTGTATGACGCGATGCATGATAATCATGCTGGGAGAAAGGTAAATCGTGTTGGGTCCAAGTGGTCCCAGCACGATTATCATCGCTGCCGAGATGTCGTACGTTCGTGCCGTGGCCGTGTGGAGGAAGCAACATCAACTCCGTGCAAACCGACATCAACCCCTCCACGAAGAGGGTTTTTGCTATGGGAGAGATGCTGGCTGGCCTCAGCTCTCCTAAGGATTCTCCTACAAAGGGCCGGCGTGGAGAGGAATCCTGGACCCGCTCAGAAGTACCCATGCGCCACGTGCGGCAAGGATGTCACGTGGAGTAAAACAAGCGTCCAGTGCTTCGGATGCCAAAGGTGGGTGCATCTCTTCTGTTCGGGTCTCAGTTCTGTGAGGCATCATAACTCTGCTTTTCGCTGTGTCCTATGCTCCTCACCTTCCAACTCTGATTCCTCTACCTCCAATCGCCCACTTTCTATTGTACATATAAATCTCAACGGCCTTCGTGCCAAACTATCTGAGCTCTCTCTCTTTGCTCGTACTCACCATCCAGATGTTATAATGGTTCAGGAAACCAAACTTTCCCCCTCTGCTACCTCTTCTCACCCAAATATCCCTGGCTATACTTCATACCATGCTCCAAGATCGTCTTTCGGTGGAGGAGTTTCAACTTTTGTACTATCCACTCTTCCTTCTCACCTAATTCCCAATGTCCCTACGGACGGTACTCTCGAGTACGTCCCCATCCATCTCCCACTCAAAACTCCCCTATCTCTCTTCAACATCTACATTCCCCCAACTACATCTTGTCCCCCAACCTATAGTCCTATCCCTCTTCTAAAACAACTCAACGACTGCGCCCTCTCACCCTCAGTCGTCTTCGCGGGCGACTTCAATGCTCATACCTTTTGCTCTTCACTTGACTCTGATGTTAGAGGAGAGGACGTCGAGGAATGGGCGGAGGAGTGCGACCTGGTTATCCTAAACGATGATCAGCCCACTCGCCTCCCTTCCATCGGCCGATCTTCTAGCCCAGACATTTCGCTCGTTTCCTCCAATCTTTCTAGTGCTTGCTCGTGGTCCACTTCTACAACTCTGTCTAGTGATCACATTCCCATTTTCGTCCATATTGATCTCTCAAATTCTCTAGCCCCTTATTCTGGTATTCGTCACCGTTCTTATCTCAATTTAGGCCTTGCAGACTGGAGCCTATTCAGAGAGGTTGCACTTCACCGAGCGGCTGAATATCCATGGAATGGCGATGTGCACCAGAAAGAGCGTCACATATCTGACGCTATCCGGAAGGCTATGAAAGCGGCCATACCAGAAGGACGTGTGAAAACTTTTACCCTAATGTCACCAGGGAAATACTTCAGAAAATCAGGACAAGAGATGAAAAGAGATCTGCCAACCATCTGGACCCGGAGGTCATTGAACTTGACGACGAGATTAGAAAAGACTTGGACAGGCACAAGAAAGACGAGTGGCAGAAGTTCACTGAAAAATTGAACTTCAAGGCGGATGGTGCTGCTACATGGAAAATCCTGAGAAAACTCTCCGGAAAAACCACACCCGCCACCGTATCTACTATCGAGTTTGAGAACAATGTATTCAAGTCAGGACAAGATGCCGCTTACGCTCTGGGCAAGAGCTTCTTCATAACATGTGCGAAGCGTGGCCCGCAAAACCGAGTGACAGTAAGGGAGCTGTGCCGCCTTCCGCTTATGGGCACGGCTGATGCCTTCACTTCTGCGCAGGTGGAGAAGATTATAAAGGAAATGCGTAATTCCAAAGCCATTGGACCTGACGGAATCTGTCCAGCAGTCCTAAAGAAGCTCCCCAGTGAATTTCTCTCGCTGCTCACTGATTTAATGAACACATCATTCCGAACCTGCACACTGCCACAAAACTGGAAAACAGCAAATGTCATTCCTCTGCCTAAGCCCGGTAAATCGCTGTCATCAGCGAAAGGATACAGGCGAATAAGTTTTTGTCACCTCTAGCCAAGGTTGCTGAAAAGCTTGTCGTCAACGATTTGGCTCAGCATAATGAGAAACAGCATCACCAGCACGGCTTTAGGAAGCTACATTCCACCACGACGGCGCTTTTGGAAATCGTTGGCTATGCCATCGACGGCTTCAACATGAGAAAGCCCCTCAGGACCGTTGCTGTAGCCCTGGACTTGACAAAGGCATTCGACAGTGTTAACCTGGGTATTCTATCGGATAACATACTGAAGTCCTCTATTCCACCGTGGCAGAAGCGTTGGATAACAGCATTCGTCAAGGGCCGTCGAGCAAAAGTTATGTTTCAAAATCATGTCTCTAAAAAGTATCCCCATAGCTGCAGGTGTTCCGCAAGGCGGAGTCTTATCGCCCGCTCTGTTTAATCTGTACTTAGAGGACATTCCGGCACCTCCCAGGACATTAAAGTTGTCGCCTACGCTGATGATCTGACTCTCACGTGCCAAAACCGTGACATACAAGAGGCCGCGAGCAAGATCAACGAGTACCTGATTGATTTGAAAAGCTATTTCGATAACAAGATGCTCATTGTCTCAGCTGTCAAGTCTTCAGTATCAGTTTTCACAACGGACCCCAAAGAGCACAGCGCCCATCCCGATGTCAGCTGGGGTGGAGATCGCCTGCCTGCTGCTCGCTTCGTCAAACTACTCGGCCTTATACTCGATCCGTCGCTGAAGTTTCACAAGAACACCGAGCAAAAGCAAGCAATTGTAAGAGCTAAACTCAATGTGCTAAGGGCACTGGGAGGTACATCATGGGGCAGCAGTAAGGAAACTATTCTGACCACGTATAAGGCTATACTGCAGCCCGCCCTAGAATATGCGGCACCGGTTTGGCAGCACTTAGTATCGGACTCATCCTGGACTAAGGTGCAGCGTGTACAAAACGCTGCTCTTCGGATCGCCACCGGATGTGCTAGGAGTTCGCCAATCGAGCATTTACACGCCGAGACACGGGTGCTACCAGTAAAGGAGCACTGTCAGCTCCAGGCCCAGCAGCTGTACATTAACATCGTCAAGCAGCCCAACCACCCATCTTGGAGAGTACTTGAGCCTGTAAGAGAGAGGCATCAGAAAACCTTTTGCCGATGCTCCAGATAAAGTCGATTTGCAAAGATGGCACGATTCATATCAAGAACGCCTCCGTCTGTTGCGCGATGAGCACACCCAGTTCGTTCGAGGGTATCTGGAAAGAGCGGCTGTTAATCCTATTCTGGGTACTGTGCCGCCTCGAGTTTCTGAGTCTGAGTCTCAGCTTAGTAGACGTGCCAGATGCACTCTAGCCTCGTTGCGCTGTGGGCACTCAACGTTCCTGAAGTCCTACGTGAACAGGATCGACAATAGCACTCCCGACGTTTGCCCGGACTGTGGTGGTCCTGGCCACAATACCCTACACCTATTCAACTGTCCAAAGAACCCTACAACATTAACTACAATAGACCTTTGGACGAATCCAACGCTGGTCGCCCAGTTTCTGAACCTATAGCAATTACTCTCTTCGCGGCTGCAAAGAAGAAGAAGAAGACGATTATCATCGTGTTGCGTGGTGCAACAGCCGCAATCCGCAATTGCGGACCGGATTTCGGCTCCGAGTATGACGGTACCTTATTTACAATCACTACGTATTCTATCTATGTAACATGCTGGCCTTCATTCAGGGTAAAGCGCGGGAAAGCAATTCCTCAACGGGCGGTGAGGGGGACGTAAAAATTTTGTCCCAGAAATGAAAAATTGTCAGAATTCCGGATCAAAGGAAAAATTTGTGGGAAGAAATGCGAAAATTTTGGTCACCAACGGGGGATCCTAGCTCCGCTAAGGCTCTACACAACGGCTCGCTTGACGCTGCATCTGTTTTCCAGATTTGGACCTATCCTCTATTTTGGAGGCAAATTTAGTTTGTTCCTTCGTGTGCTTGTGAGGAGCGAGGGGAGGGGCAGTGAGAAAATGTAAGGTGAGAAGGAGTCGCAGCATGCGCGCGTGGTCGCTCATAATCAACTCTGTAATTTCCTGACCATCCTAATTAATGGCTCACGTCCTCCCAGAAAACCCTATACAGTTTGGTCCGTGGCTTGCTTTTTCAAGAAAAAAAAACATTCAAATTTCACCCGCGGCTGGCGCGGACGGTTTAAATCTCACCGGCGGCTGGCGGTTTGATAGGCTTATTAGCTGCGCTTTTCTCTCGGCCTGAATCGATTAGCGGGCCGGCACACGCGCCCGCCGCGCCAGCCTCGGGTGGGATTTGAATGTTTTTTCTTGCTTAAACAAGCCACGGATCTAACTATAAACGTAAATTACGGATTTCTCGGTATGCCTTTCCTTCATTTTGTAGCTTCAAGGTTTTCGACGTTGTCTTACAACAAGGGTAGTTGTTAGCAGGAAAACTGCGGGGTACAGAAGCTATGGTATGGAAGCGCCGCATGCGCCCGCGGTGCTGCTCCCTTCGTCTGTCAATCACGGGAATTCTAACACACTTGTTTCAAAATAACTTACTCAGGGGGTCAGTAGTTGAGAAATAGAAGTTATCGTTTTGAAAGCACCTTTATTATATGATTCTCCGTTTTTTCTATTTTAGAGCTGCTTAAAAATTGATTGGCATCCGAAGTTGAATCAGATCCTCGTTGGGCTTAGTGATGGAACAATAAGGTTTGTTGATCAGGCTTAACTGACTGCTAGCTAGGCTGATACCTTTGACTGTATTCAAACCTTCAGGGTATATTACGATCAAAAGCTGTCCAGCCGAGGAGTAATGACTTGCATTACTAGGCCGGTTAGGAGAAATCGCGCCAGCGAGTTTGTTCGTGAAGAAATGATTTTATCGCGTGAGTAAGAGGTGTATGTTTCCGAAAAAAAAAATGATGAAAGATAATGTTTTTAGCACTGACCCTGGAAATGTTCCAACCGCGGGGAGAAGAAGGCGAAGAGAAGGAAGTTACTGGATTCCGACTGAAGAAATACCTTCGAATGAGAGATAATCAGCAGCGACCACAATTCCGTAAACCAGCGGATATCCCGATCGGTAGAAGTGCCAATGGAAGAGGTTGTATATGATATTTTCATTTATTTCTACATTTTTTCCATGAAAATAGTGATTCTAGTGGCTGCGAGTGGTGGCAGTTTACACTCATATGTGGCACAGCAAATGGGAACTCTGAAGAACAAGACGTTCCTGGAAGATACGGATGTTCGCGCGAGTATTCTGCGTCATGCTGAGGAGGTTGGTCTTTTGATTTAGAGGTGTTTATGGGCTCAAATATTAACTCAGTGTTTCACAGGCTGCTAAGAATCCACTGTATGTAGACAAGGCCTATCGTAAAACGCAGCCAAAACCGATTTTCCAAGAGAAGACTACAGCACCAGAAGAAGAAGAGCCGGACACAGAACTACAGCCGGTGTTCAAAATGCCGCGATTAAATTGACATTTTTGTGATAAATCTATATTGAAACTGTATTTTATTTGTACGACGGGTTTTGTGCGGCCATTTCTAAAGTTATTTTATTCATTAGCGGGAAAAATGTTTACCACAGATGTGGCTCTATTCCACTGTGCCACAGTTTCAGATTCCATGAATTGGCGTTCGCTATCATGTGGCCGGTAATCTACGTATTTGGTGAGTTTTTGTTCATAGTGATGCGATTAATCTTGTAAAAGGTGTCTGGCAAGGTGATTCAGTGGATCCGATTTCAATTATCGATGAGTGCGTCAAACGGAATATCTGGCCTCCAACGGTGATGAACAGGAGTCTTTTAAGGTTGATGGTGTTGAGCTGCCGCGTGCTGAAGTTTTCAAGTATCTTGGATCGACTATCGCAGCTGATTGCAGCCTGGGTTTCGAAGTTGCCTCTCACTTGGGAGCAGCGTGGTCAAAGTGGCGTTCGATGATTGGGGTGCTCTGCGGCAAGAAAATACCCGATCGCTTGAAGTCGAAGATTTATCGAATCGTTGTCCGACCCGTCGCGCTGTACGCAGCAGAGTGCTGGCGTGAAATGGAGAACGTCGAGGGTAAATTCGGTGTAATGTAGACGAAAATGTTGCGTTTCACTGCTGGTGTCACTCGATTAGATCGCACCACGAGATGACATTCGACAGCGTTTCGGTTTCGGTTCAATCTCGACTGTGGTGGTATGGGCAGCCGGAGATGATACGGTTTGCGAGGCGGGCCTGAATCAGGATGCGCCTGGAAAACTGCCAAACAACGCTGGCTTGACACGCTGCATGCTGATTTGAAGGCTGCCGGTGTGCGCCCTGGTCAGGCCCATGACTAGGGGATGAGGCGCCAGCGCATCAGGGGTGCGTTCCAAGAATATTCCCATGGCAAAACGCGCCCATGGAAACGTGGCCACGGCCGCGTGGGAGCAATTTTCAGTTATAATTCGCATCCAAGGAAAGCAAAGTTGTCCATGGAAAGGTTTTTTTCCTCCCACGGCGTCGTGGGAACGTTCTTGGAACGCACCCCAGGGGTGCGTTCCAAGAAGATTTCCACGGGAGGAAAAATGAATCTGATAAGAGCCGACCAATGATAGGTTGAGAGACCGCACGAAATGAGCCTATCTGTTAGATCATCATTCGTTATATCTTATCAGACCCATTTTCCTCCCATGGAAATCTTCTTGGAACGCACCCTAGAAGAGCGTACCCCGCTTCGAAGCGGGACAAACGCTAAAGAATAAGAACTCCGACACTGGCAGCGGAGTCCTACAGGAGTCCGCTGGGAGTCCTAGTCTCCCCTGCAATAGGAGTCCTACTATCCTCCTGTAGGAGACCGGATTTTGTACGGTAGTTTGGAGGGAAGTCCAAATCATGTTTGCAAGAATCCAACCAAAATCGCCGAGTTTTCGGTTTTTTCATTATCGAAGCATGAATTTTACACTTCCTCGTTGACAATTTGGCCAACGGCAAAAATTATTGTAGGGCATGAAGTCCCACTATCATTCTTACCTCACTTATCATGAAGGAGCAAATCCGACTCCTAAGCACCCCAATCAATCAATGAGAGGGGCGCCTCTGTAAATCTGCATGGGCAAATCGGCTCTCAACCCGATGCACACGCGTATCGTACATCGCGCGGGTTCGATCAATAGTTCAACGTGCGCGTTCCAGGTCAACTACCGGAGCTGTTTTGTCCTGTAGGAGACCCAGCGGAAGCGATGCGGCAGCGTGTTCTGTAGGAGACCGCTTCGCTTTAGTTCGGTCTCCTACAGGACAAAACAGCTCCTGTACGAGACCGCGATCGTCGTTTTCTCAGGTAGGAGTCCGCTGCCAGTGCCGGAGAAGACGGCGGCAGCCGTCTGTGCCTGCACCAGCGGTCCCGTCGCGACCGGAATGCGAAACTCTTAAGGAAGAGACCGCGTTATTCTCTCAGAACCTGGGACCGCACTGTCCGGTTACCCAGTACCGGGCGACTTCTCGCTGCTCGTCTGGGTCGACCGAAATCGCGACGCGGGTGTCGCACGATGCCGGATCATGCGTCCGGCAGCCCGTGCCGATGTAGTGAGTGAGGAACGCAGTAGAGCGGGTAGCCGGATCTCGTCATGCGAGTTGCGCGCAGCAATCGAGGGTTAGCGTCTCGCCCAAAACAGGACCAGGCCCTGATTTGCGGGTGTCCGTGTGGCCCGGAATGCAGTTTTTCGCACCTGGCTGCGCGGAATGATGTCCTGAACTCGCGTTTGCCCGCGCGTAATAACCTCATAACTCTGGAAGGTTTGGTGGCTTGCCTTAAAGGCAGTGTCCACGATAAAAACCATGTCTGATTTTTTGGTGGAGATCGGCAGCTGCGGTGCCTAGCGCAACCCTAACGTTGAAAAAACTAAGAAAAATGACCTCGGAACGGTCTTCTACGGCCCCAAAGTTGGACACCCGTCAGCTCTTCACACCCAGATGCACTTTCCACGCCCACCGACGTGAACAAATGAATGCTCGAGATTGTGGGATGAGCGATGGTTTCCGATCAATAGCCCCGTTCTTCCCTTCATTCTCAACCACTCTCTCTACTCAGGTCAGCTCGCATACATCGGCTGCAAAAGACGGAAGTTACAAGCCTCGGACAACTCGTCCACCATGCTTCCCCTAGCTCATTTTTTCAGGGACCATAACTCCGTTCCCAGAAGGTCTTGTACAATTCCAAAAACATCATTGGAATCAGCATGGGACCGTCTTCAAGATAGGCGGAAAAGCAGAAAAACGATTCTTATCGTGAACAATGCCTTTAAAGTAAATAGAAGATGTTCAATACCGAAGATTACCACTGAATTATAACATACATGTATATTTCGCAAATGAGCAGGCTTTGGCCCAAGTGGAAGGCAGCGTATCCTAAGGACCAGCGCTGAAATGCTCAAAGACTTTTAAAGTCAAGTGGCGGGAAACCCTCGCTTCAACCTAATATTTAGTTAGGGTTTTTGATTTCAGGAACTCGACTCTCGTACTACTTTGTGCTGCCGATCGCAGCAGTCATAGGAACAGTTGGTTATTTCGCAGAGAAGAAGCTAATGCCAAAGTCAAAACCAGTGCCGTACCTCAATGTGTCCGTCGTGGAGCAGCGAGAACAGCGTCAGCAAACGACTATGAGCTCAAAGAAGGACGAGCCTACAACGCTTTCTTTACCGAACACCCTAGGAGTTTTGAAACCACGTCCTGTAGATGACTAGTACGGGTATAGATTTCTACATTTAGTTGTTTTTAGAGTAGGAAATATCGAATGAAAGATTTATCCGATAGTAACACAGTGCACAATACCCGACACAGAATTGGCACAAATGCCAACAAAAGCTGATGAGAACATGTTTAGGGGAGAAGAAATACGTTTAGTTATTGTGACAATCTCATGTGTAGGGGTAGTTCGCCTTGAGGCAGTTTGGGAACAAATTCTGTTAGAATCATAATGGTTAAACCGAGAACACCTTAAAGTTAACTACATTTGCTTATCCGATGTTGTGAGTACGACACATTAACAAGGACACACTCAGAGAAAAACAAAAAAGGAAATAGGGCCGCATTGCGACAACTTCGTTGCATCAGAAAGGCTGCTAATCAGCTTACTCAAAATGTGAGAGAGAAAAAGATCATAAATATGAAAGACTAACATGAAATCTAAGCGAGAAAATCATCCGACTGCTCCAGAATCACATCTTGTTCGCAGATGGACTCACGTCGTACTGACTCTGTTGGGCGCTCCATTGTTTGGAGATGAAGCTGAAACTTGAGTAATATACATAAAAATAATTAACCATTTTGGTTTGGGAGTTTGAATGCAGTTTTTAGAATAAAACTAGCGTTTGTATCTTCTGCTTCGGAGCCAAATTTACTCTCTTCCTTCGCGCGCTTGTGCGAAGCGAGGGTAGAGACAGCGAGAAAGTGTGGGGAGAGGAGACGCAGCATACGCACGCGAAGAACGGAAATCAATTTCACTCCGAAACAGAGGATATCTTCATTATATGACTGAATCTTTGAGTGCTCCTAAGGGCATTGTTCGCGATATAAAACCGTATTCTAGTTTTCGATGTTGCTCAGTAGGGAGTTCCACAAAGTACTGTGCTTATCTGGGCCGAACCCCGGCCCGCAGTTGCGTCTCGACACGCTTTGCGGCCGCACGCGCTCAAGTCAATCGAGTTTCCAGCGCCAAGGCCGACTCGATGTGGCTTTCTATACAGTTTTCTCCAATTTTGTTTAGTTTCCAGTTTCCAAAACCCACCTAGAGAAAAAAAATCGGCGGCGGCGGCGCTGGAAACTCTTCGGACTCAAAAGCGCGCGGCCGAAAAGCGGGTCGAAACGCAATTGCGGACCAGAATTTGGCCCAGAGAAGCACAGTAGTGGTTAATAGGGAAAAGTTCACACAGAACACTTGAACTGTTTGAAGAAACCTGTGAAACATTTAATTACACCTGTTCGGTGTGTTTCGGGAGACTACAGACAAAGCGTCGAACCTAACGTCGGAAATGATTTTCCGCTTCAAAATGCTTAGGTAAATGACTGTTTACTGTTTCTTGTAACGAAACTCTTGAAAATGAGATGGAAAAATGTACATGCTTAGGTGTTAGAATCTTCCGTGACAAAGAATATTCAGAAAATCGGCAACTGTTCCTCCGGTGAAACTAACGCAGGAGAACTGTTAAATGCCGTGGGCGTGGTGATCCAATGGGTCCGCAGACAAACGAGATTTTCACCCACTTCCTTGTCGTTTTTCGTCGTACTTCCGTTTTTAGTCTTCTTAGAGGGACCCAAAGCTTACGTTTTTCGCCAAAAAACTGGCAACTTATTGATCGTAAACACTGCCTTCGAGGGCACAGTTCAATCTCAGAGACAATTTTTGATATTGATCTCAATTCTCTCAAATAAGCGAAAAATGCAAGGGAAAGTCGGCCACGCCCCCAGAAAAGGAACAATGGGGCACGCCCACCGACAACTTTGGGAACTTAATAGGGAAGAGACGCGCGATTGTTATCATACAAAATCTATTTTCTCTCATTTGTTTCCGGCCTGGCTTCACATTGTGGCCTGCTTCAGAGCGAAGGCTGCGGATAGCGAGAAAAAACAGGCTCGAGACAACTCGTCCGCGAACTTTTTGCTATTTAAATTGAGAATATTTGAAGGGTCATAACTCCGTTCGTAGTGAGTTCTAAGCGATTCTGGACACATTATTGTGATCAGCGTGAAATTTTCTCTGAGATAAGCAGGAAAACCAAAATTCGATTCTGAGGTTGGACTGAGCCTTTAAAGATGCATTCCATCCTTAAAATTGATTTTTCGTTTTTCTGCCTATCTTTTAGAAAACTCCACCCTGATCACAATGGTGTCTCCAGAATCGCTCAGAACCTACTACGAACGGAGTTATGGCCCCTCAAAGATTGTGAATCATAATGGCGAGCAATTCGTGGACGGGTTGTCTCGGGCCTGTTTTTCCTCGTTATTCGCAGCCATTGTTCTGAAGTAGGCGATAGCGTAAAACTTGACCGAAAATAAATGGAAGAACATAGATTTCGAATAAAATCCTTCCCGCGTCTCTTCCCTATTTAGACTTGTCGGTGGGCGTAACCTACTTTTTCTTTCATGGGGGCGTGGTCGACAGTTTCCTCGCTTTTTCTGGCTCATTTTAGCGAATCGAGATTTAGCGCTTGACAGGATAGCTACAGGCTATAAAACGGCGAAATTCACTTGGTTCCTCCGCGTGCGGGTGCTGCACGGAGGTCAGAGATAGTGAGATAGCGTAGGACAGACGAAGGCCGAGGCGTCGCGCGCACCGCTCGCGCCTCGAATGGTGTGAATTACGACGTTTTACAGAGCGTATATACGGCAACCGGATATCAAAAATTACCCCGAGGGTGAGCTGTGCCTTTGAACGCAGTGTTCACGATGAATATAATATTTGGTTTCGACTAGGGTCTAACGTTCAGGTCATGGACTTGCTTAGGGGCCCTGCTAGTTTCCGCAGTCGCGCGCTAATGACAAAATGTGCGCCAGTCGATCAGGCTGGACGTGGCGGAGTCTCTTGGCGATTTGCCCCAAAAAAAACGTCCGCGGCGCCGTCAGAACTGGGGGCGGGGCGGGCTAGGCAGGCGTACTGGGCTAACGAAGTCTTCACTTCGCGACCGTTTTTATTGATTTCTGGACCGTTTTCACTGCTTTCTCCTATTCTATCCCCTCCAGCATCTGGCAGCTTAGTGTTTCACACTGAAAACTAAAAAAAAGAGATTTTTTGTGGACACTGCCTTTAAACAAGGGAGTGGGGTTGAGCCGCTATTTCAAAACTATCTGGTCGTCCACTGGGGGGGGGGTGGATCACTGGAACAAAAAAAATGCAAGCAAATATTTGTGGAGAAGTTTCATCTGAGCATCTGCATGCCACGTAATCCTTCGACTTCTTTGCTTTTCCACAGTTGTTTGTCTAATCGTAAGGGCGAAGAGCTGATAAGAACTGGGGGACATTTCGTTCTTGCCGCTGTGATTGATTCGTGCTGACTGTGAAACCCTCTTCTCCCCAATAGACTGTCTATTTCCACCCGATTTCTCCACAATGGCGGATCATCTTACTGAGGAGCAAATCACCGAATTCAAGGAAGCCTTCTCCTTGCTGGACAAAGACGGAGACGGAACGATCACAATCAGAGAACTGGGAGCTGTCATGAGATCGTTGGGACAAAACCCCAGTGAACTGGAACTGCAGGACATGATCAATGAGGTTGACGCTGACGGCAATGAGACTATCGACTTCCCGGAATTTCTCACGATGATGGGCAGGAAAATGACCGAAACCGACAACGAGGCGGAACTTCGTGAAGCCTTCAAGGTGTTCGACAAGGATGGCAACGGCTTCATCACCCCCTCCGAACTGCGGCAAGTAATGGCCAAACTCGACCAGAACCTGACAGACGAACAAATCGACGAGATGATTCGTGAGGCAGACACGGATGGCGATGGACAAGTGAATTACGAGGAGTTCATTGGTATGGTGACTAACAAGTGAGAGCGTTGATCTCATTTATCCACAGATTTTAGGTTTTTTCGGGCACTAATGCAGAAGTAGTGGCTTAAGCATAATGACCCTGAGCGATCGAAAAAAAAAACGATTCTTTCTAGAATAGCTGCATACACGCTCGCAAAAATGGTTAACATAGCGACCCCAAGACTTATACGGTCTGAACTAAAACGCTTATGCCGTTGTAAGCGTCAAAAGAGAGCCAGAATGACCGCATTTGAGTCATTTTGAGCGACGTAAGCGCAGAGACTCCGCCCATTTTTTTGCCGAACCCCGCCCATTCAATACAGACATCCTCGAATTATTGCCCAGAAGAAGTTATTTTGGCTAGTTTTTTACGCTTCCGACGGGTTAGTACAGGCTCTATGAGTCTATGAGCGTCGCTAACTCAATTTTTTTTTGCGAGCGTGTAAGCTCCCCTAAAAACTCTGCATTTCGCTCTTCGCCACCAGTGAGCGTCACATTTTTCACCACTACACTAACTATTGACCGTTTCTCCCGCACACCGATGATTTGAAAAACCATATTCGCGTTGTTGAAGGTCTGTGAAAGCACATGAATGATCCATGCTCAATATTCTCTTAATGCCCCCGAGGATTCCAAGAAAGGATATTTTCGTTGCTTTTTTCTTCGGGTCATTAGGAAATTTTTTAGGTGTTCAGAAAAAAACTTTTCGGACTCGGCTGAAACTATGAACTATTTAGGGCGCTGAACCCGAACCTGGGGTCTATTCCTCGCCAGACTTAGGGTTACTGAACGTAAATGTAGGCATAATGCCGTTTAACTGGCGTTACTTACCTCAAAACTTTGAAAATCGAAAAATGGAGCTCAAATTCGTGCTTAGCGTCCCGAATAACATTCACAGAGAAATTTTGAGTTAAATGTGGGACTTTGGCCGAGCTACCGTACCCACCGTAACCTACCGTAATCTATCGAAAATCGATAAACGGATCGCTTATTCATGTAAGGCAGTCCAAATAACCCCTACGTACAAGTTTTGAGACGATTTGATGGTAGCATTCTCGAAATCGTCAGAAGTCGCGTTTTGCCAGCAAAATTTCCCCCATTTTGAAGCTTCGGACCAAATCAGAAGGACTTTTTTCAAATGTTCACAAATGGGCTTCAGATTCGTAATCAGCACTCAAAACAACCAAAAAAAGTTCTAAGCTTAATCCGAGACAGTTTTTTCAACGCCCCAGAAATTGTCTTTCGTGCACATATTTTCTCTCCGCAAAGCTATGAAAACGCGCACTCTTGGTTTTCTCTTGAGAACCTCTGAGGCATTTAGGAAAATTTGAACGCGGCTGATTGATTGGGAATGTGCGTGGGCAGACATTGATCGATCAATGCTTTCGGCTGACACCCATGCTCCAAAGTACGCCCCAAAGCTAGTCATCTCTTTCATAGAGATTGACAGTAACAATTTTCAGTCAACGTGATGCTCAAGTCAGACGTGCATGTGCAAGGACAAAACTTCCGCATTAGTGCCAAATCCCAGGTTCATGAGATCAATCGTGACAACATACACTCCCTGTACAGTCTATCGCAACGCTAAAAGGCGATAGTGCGGTTGCGGTCGACACACTGAAACTACGGTGGAAAACCTGGCACTCTGCCAGATTTTGTCATCGATTAACAGCACAGCTGATTTTCTAAGTGAGTTAGAGTTTTTCTTTTTTTCACACTTTTTTCTGCTTCATTTTTGTGTCTGGCTCCTATAATATTACGAATACGGACTTTTCTTAGTGCATAAGGGGAGTTCGCCGTTTTTTTCCACTCTAAAGTAGAATTTCGGAGCAAAAAACAGAGCCAAGCCCGAAAAAACGACGAATTCCCCTCACGCATCAAGAAAGGACCCCATTCGCTATATTGAAAAATCAGAAACAAAATCAAAGCAGAAGCAAACAAGAAAAAATAACAAAAACCTTGACTAACCAAGAAAATCAGCTGTGCTGTCAATCGATGAAGAAATCTGGCAAAGTGTCAGGTTTTCCACCGTAGTTTTGGTGTCTCGGCCGCGTTCGCACCATAGACTTTTAACATCGCGGTAAGCTGTAAACTCATCATCGCAGGTTTTCGCTTAAATCATTTTTGATATTTTTCGCCTTATCATTTTTGAATGGATCACGAGCTTTTTCTGTAGAAATGGCGAATGCTCGCAGGCGGTCAATGAACACGATTAGGGGGCGATTATACTTCCGCAGCCGAGCGGCGCGGCGAAGTGGAATCCTACAATATCGATCGTGCCGCGCCGCGTGATCAATATTACAACAATGCACTTCGCCGCGCCGCTCGGCGGCGGAAGTTTAAACGACCACTTAAGCGCTCGCGCTGCGGCACTCAAGCAATCAATATGGGTTTCAGCCTTCCCATTCCGCTCATTTTTCTTTGTGAATGGTATTGTATAAAAGTGGTGTTCACCGTTATCGCTGTCGTAACCCGATTCCGATCCGCAGATGCGGACAATAGCTGCTGCACCACGCAGCGCGAAGGTTATCGTACCAGGGCCTCGCGATTCCGCCACTATAACGCGTTGTTCGACCTCGACTTTGAGTAGCGTGCGTGTCGCGATTGCACAAAAGTCCGTAGCTGCGTACCGGTACTTCTTCCCGAAAAAGATTGTAACTGCGTAGTAATTTGACGACGGGTTTTTTTTCTGTTTCCATTTTTTTCTCAACGAGATGCATTTTATTTGATAAGCGACTTTGTTCCTATTTGCAGATAGTCGCGTTACATGTCCGTGATCTCGGACAAAAAGTTGCACCCGGAATGGAGTGTGTTTTCACGGAATACCCTTATCTGACTCCATGTTTTACCCTTGCCAATTGTATCCTTTGCGTCACAAGCCAATTCTCAAGCTCATTGCAGGCTTGGAAGCGCACATGCTGCGGGCGGCGCCAGCGTGTCGGCGCGTTTATACTTTTGCCTTGAGCCGCATCCAAAATCTGCAACGAACATGGTAATCTCACTGCGACGTCGAGGGTGAACCTTCCTTATTACTTTGTATTCTCCTTAACCGTTACCTTGTATTTCATCAAATATTTGACTTCCGCATTTCAAGACAGAATATATTCTTATCATAATTGATGCAGGTAATATGCAATAAATACATTTTCTGATCTCTCTAGCTGTACAAATCGATAGGTTGGATGGTCAGAAACGATGTTCCTGCGAAGAAAAAGAAGATGCGTGGCATCTAAAAACGCCAAAGACATCGTGTTCGGGAGACACTCTTCATGTGGCAGATACAATAGCTTAAGTTATTGCAATAGCGACGCTCTGGACCACTATGGTCTGTGCTAGGCAGGGTTCATACTTGCCTCGACGCGCGACAACGACAATGAAAACCAGGCATAACGATTTTCAGTCGACTTTAATTATAAAGGCTGCGTCGCGTCGGCGGTCGCGGAAGGTATGTATAAACCCGGCCATAGAACGCTTCCTTCGTTGAAAGCGACAGAAACGAGCCAATATGGTTGCATTTGAGCCATCCTGACCCTCGGAAGCGTATGGACTCCGCCCATGTTTTTGCCAGATCCCACCTCTGAATACAAAAAACCTCAAATTGATTGCTCCCATTCGGTCCTTTAGACTTGTTTTTGACGCTTCTAACAGCGCTAGCGTTGTAGTACAGTCCGCAAGAGTCCATTAGCGTCGCGATCTCGCCCACGTTGTCACTAGCTCACCTATCTCCATCTCGACTGTAAGGCCCGTCCGAATAAAACTGTCCACCTACGCGGTGCGCGTGCGTGTCCGGCGACCGTCGCGTAGCATTTTTCGGACTAGTAAATCGATTGATAGTGAGTAGAAAGCCGTCCTGGCATCTTGTATACGTTTTCCGTTTGAGGTAGGAACTTCTTTGAGATAAAATCGGTAACTTGTGAGGAATCCGTACTAAAGACGCAGTAAGTTCGAGTAAACCAGTATGCCCGGCCCTTTGCTCCGCCCCAAACAATAGGAAAACAATCGCGAATATAAAATAACTGTCCCGCAAAGTCCAAATTCCTAAAGTGTCCCTACCTTCATCGGTCCAACGAATACCTCCTTCTGTTCCTCGTCAATCATACTCGGCCTAAGGTGCTGTTGAATGACCACGTCGGCTCTGAAATCAGATCACTAAATTTGCCAAGTACAGACAATCGGACCTGTTCTTCCCCTGGTGTAATGTGCACCCCATTTTCCACCTGTCCGATTGGCTTTGTATACATACAGTTCCTGTCACAGTAATGCATATGCATACCCCATTATTTTTAAATACGAGGAGCGCAGAAGATTTGAAGCTCCAAAGACCACTCCCTCCTGGCCTCAAAGGACTGTCCAAAGGTATCAACCCTTAGATTTTCGGGTTGGCTATGGGTCCGCTACGAGAATATGTCTTTATGAATTATAGCGCCTAGAACTCGGTTAGGAGGTGCGCGGGGACGCGTTTTCGCTTCCTTAGGGTCCTTTTTCGATAACTCCCGTCAAATTGGTCTTTTTTTAAGATCTGTAAACTTATTTACATTGAATACCTGGCTAGAAGGACTACCCAAAGGTTCAGTCAAAAGTCCATGACTTGTTTCCTCAAGGAAAGGACATTCAAATCTAAACCGCGGCCGGCGCGAGCTGTTTAAAGGCAGCATACACGCTCGCAAGCATAGTCGAGATAACAGCATAGACAGGTCCGCACGGCCAGCACTATGTCGTCAACGGCGTTTGAAGCGCTGAAAACTGTCCAGGATGACAATATTTGACAATGTTTGAGCAATCTTGCCTTCCACGCCCGTATTTTCACACCCCTTCGAGTAACAGAATGAGAATCGATACTTGTGAAAACGTGTGATAATTGAGAGTGATAGCACTACCAAATTGGAGTGCACGAGAGAAATAGCTTGGTTTACTTGAGTATAACATGTCTGCATACCTATTGACTCTCGTCCACTTTCGAGAATGCCGCTCTACTTTGGCTGACCTCTTGAAATGGAGGATTTTATCAGTGCACAAACATGTTATATTGAGGTAAATCGAGTTTTTTCTCTACTGCACTCCCTTTTTATAGTGCTATCATTCTAAGTTATCACATGTTTTCTCAAGTATCGATTCTCATTCGGTTACTCGAAGGGGTGTGAAAATACGGGCGTGGAAGGCAAGATTGCTCAAACATTGTCAAATATTGTCATCCTGGACAGTTTTCAGCGCTTCAAACGTCGTTGACGACATAGAACGAGTCGTGCGGACCTATCTGTGCTGTTATCTCGACTATGCTTGCGAGCGTGTATGCTGCCTTTAAATATCATAGGCGGCTGGCGGTATGGTAGGCTGATCAGCTGCGCTCTTCTCTCGGCTTGAATCAATTAGCGGGCCAAGTGATTGCTTGGGTTTAAGTTCAAACAAATAATTTTGAGGCCAAATTTTTAAGTGCGCCATACAGCATATAGCTACAGTATTCACAGCACTGTGGGTACTGTACATACAGTCGGTACGGATCGCATAGAATCTTTTGGTTCCTTATTGTGTGTTTGCGCAAATCTGGTGCGCACACGTAACATAAGTGCACTGAGTTTGCGCCAATGCACAATAAGGCGCGCAAAGTATCAGTGCGATCCGTGCCCACTGTATGACGATCTAGAGATCACATTTCAAACTTTTGACTTGCATTCAAACCCTAGAAAGCAGTATATTGTTGGACAGACACCTGGTAGCGTACTGTCTCCTGCAGCTCAACCATTTCCACCACAACCTTCTATGGCCAGGGTGATCACCAAGATGGGGCGAGTTTACGCGCCCTGCTAGTTTCCGCAAGCGCGCGCTAATGGCAAAATGTGCGCGAATCGAGTGGCGCAGTTACTTGGCAATTTGCCATCGAAAACGTCCGCGGTACCATAAAATTCGTCAAAACGGGGGCGGGCGGGCTAGGCAGGCATATGGGGCTAACGAAATCTTCACTTCGTGGCCGTTTTTATCGACTTTTGGCCCGTTTTCGCTGCTTTCTTCGACCCTATCCCTTCCCACGAGACAACCTGAGAATGCCTTTTGAGATTTTGTGCTTATCTTGGAGACGGTCCCACGCTCATTCCAATGATGTCTCTGGAATCGTACGAAACCCCTACCCTGGATATGGAGGTATGACCTCGCAAAAATTGCTTTAAATTGAGCGGCTGGACGAGTTGTCCGAGACTTGTAACTTCCATCATTTGCAACCGATATATGGTAAGGGAGCTGAATAAGAGTGAGGCTGAGGATGAAGGGAAGAACGCGCTATTGATCGAAAACCATCGCACGTCTCGCCACTGTTAACTTGAGGGACCCTCTAAGGGGGCGTGGCAAAGCGGCTTCTTGCTGTGGACGCGTCCGGGTGGTTCCTTTGTCTCCGCGTCAGAGTGTCCTAAAGGATTTGACAGCTGGCACTTAGTAGGTGTTTACTTCACGACTATTCGATAATCTCAGATTTCGTTCCTAAGGTCAGATAGTAGAGTGATTCCATAAGTCAACGCGAACATCATTCCAAGCACTTACTTTGCACCGATAATCCGTTGATTTGTGGAGAATGTGATAGCTGGGTTACTGATCGTGATCTTATGGCCGTCAATGAATACATCAGCACTGTCAAGCTTGAATGATGAGCCAGCCTCACAATCGACTGAAATAAATCTATCAAAGACATGACAAAGTTTAATTCTTCAGAAAAAAATCAGGATTCTAACTAGAAAATATCTTAGAGGTTCCTTAGCCGACTGTGAACATTGGTGTCTTTCAGATAAGTAGATGGTCTAATTTTTTTCACTTTTTCTCTGGCGCACTGACAAGGGAACCACTGCACCAGGTTGTTCAATAAGTTTTGTTGTTCGATAAGAAAAACACAATTTTATGGTCCAAATTACACTTTATTATTCAGTACAATACCGCCCGTATCTTTTGGTCATTGGGCGCGCTAGAGCGCCGGAGCGCGCCGTTTGGCGTCGTTTTTGAATAACTCGCTTCAAAACGGTCCAATCGGAAAATGGAAGCCACATTCGGAATCAGCATCGAAAATGCGATCTACTGAATGTATAAAATTTCAAAATGGAACTCAGGGCAAGATTTTGGGTTACGGTAGCTATCCAATGTCCCTCGTGTCCAAATGGGGCTGGCGTTTAAGTGTTGTTATAAATGGATTTCTTGACGTTTTCTCGTATTTAGCACATTCATATGCCATTTGTTATCCTCTGCGTTTCTTCTGAAACATTTTGACAGCGAAAAAAATTATAAAAATTCATAAAAAGGTCATTCTTCCTAACAATTTATGTGGCAGAATATATGTGGCAGAATCACGAAGTTCTTCTATATTAGTGACTTATTTTGAGATAAATTGCAAAGTTTGAGAAGAATTCAGGTATTAAAAGTTAAACGGAAATCGCGCCTTCAAATTGGGTTAATTATTTGATTTCACATTCAAAAAAGGTAGGTATCAGAGCGCATTTCAACAACCATGTAAGGGATTCGCTTTGCGATCTTTGTTTTTTCTCCTCACACGGAGAAATCATGTCCAGAATCAGCTGGTGTACGGAAATGCACCAGAGATTATCAAGTTCTTGAAACAATCTCTTGTGACGAGATTCATGGGATTCAAAGAAGGTTCTGGTATCAAAACTAAAAAAATTGTTCTAATAATGAAAATTCAACTTTGAAATTTTTAAATTTTTTTTGCGGAAAGAATATTTTTTTTTGAATTCAGCATTTTTAAAATGAATACTGATTAATTTTATGCGCTCTACATGAACAGTGAAACATTCCTAGAACCTTTTCACACTGAAAATGGAAATTAGGAGAAATGATCTCTCTGAACATTAATACACTTGAGTAAAAGAAAAAAATCAAATTTTTTTAATCCAATTTTTTTTTGAATGAAAAAAAAATCCAAGTCTCATCCACAGTGATGAATCGACGCTCAAATTCCACTTTATTCTTTTTAAAACTCTCCAAGTGTTGCTGAGAAAGTCGCATTCGAATGTGTTTTTGTTCCATTGTTAACGAATGCGGCACCCATTGTGCACACAGCTTTCTAGAACCCAAAATTTCACTAAAAATATGGCTCGCACTGCCTAATGAGATGTGTAGAGCCTATACTTGTTATCCGAAGGTAATTCCTCGGATAATGGATCGATTCGGATAATGCCATTTTAAATTTACCCGGATATTGGTTCGATTCAGATAATACGTTTTTTCAAATTTTCGGATATTGGATCGATTCAGATAATGCCATTTTTCCAATGATCCGGATACGAATATCCGTCGGATAATTTCGGATAAATTTCGGATATTATCGGAACAAATCTCAGGCAACACACAAACACACACAAACACATACAAACACACACACACATACATACACATACACACACACACACAAAATGAATAGAATAGTAGCTACAAGAAATGGACATATACATAAATCACACGAGTGAGGAAACAAAAGTGAGTCAAATAGTTGACATAAAAAATGGGCTGGTTTACTACATTCAATCGGTTGACCGGTTCACTACATTCAACCTAAAATAAACCGATTTTATCCGTTTCATCTGGTTTTATCCGGTTTTGATCCGATTTTATCCGATTTTACGCAAATTTCATCCGTTTTATCCGGTTTTTATCCGATTTTTCTTCCTTTTATCCGTTTTTATCCGATTTTATCCAAATTTTTGACCCTTCGGATAATGGTTCGATTCAGATAATGCCGATTTTAAATTTCCCGGATATTGGTTCGATTAAGATAATGCGTGTTTTCAAATTCTCGGATATCGGATTATCCGAAACTCGGATATCCGGTCGGATATCCGAAATGGAGAGATTCGGATACTAAGCATAGTGGAGCCTGTACTAAATCTCTCTCAGTCAATCGACGATCTTAAAAACCATATCCTGTATTTTGGCTATGATTTCTGGTGTTGATGCGTTTTTTGGACGTCCTTCACGTGGATCGTCTTCAAGGCTTGTACGACCACTTTTAGATTCAGCAACCCATCTTTCTACTGTTCTCATTGTAGGCGAACAATCATTATACACTTTTAACATTCGTTCGTGAATTTCTTTTGGTGCTATACCTTCCAAAAATAAGAATTTTATCACTGCACGATATTCAATTTTTCTATTGCTGTGACACGGCTTTCAATGGCTTCTAAACAAAGAATGAATTTACAGATTGAAATGAAACTTCACATACGTTCATATGAAGAGTGTACCAACAAAACAAAAAAAATATTGGGCTAGTAGCTACTCCCTCTTTCATCGAACCACAAAACCTATTGAACAACCTGGTACATTATTCTTACTCTATCCACCCCCACAACTCTCACTAGGGACTGCTTTGAACTTCCCGTAGAGATTCGGAAAACCATGTTGTCGTCGTTTTACGTCTGTGACAGTCCATAAATGACCCGTGCTTGAAATTTCCTAAATGGCTGGGGGATTCCAAAAAATGGCATTTTCATTGCTCCGCAAAAAGGTAAGGCCCTAGTTATACACCAGCGTTTCGCCACCGCTGGCTTCCGCTACATGTTTGCTATTGGTCCATTTAGGAATCTGACCAATCGCAGACGTCCCGCAAAAACCAGCGGCAGCGAAACGCCGGTGTATAACTAGGGCCTAAGGGAACTTTTCGGGTGTTCAGAAATTTTTTTTTCAGTTTTGGCTCAAATCTTACAACTGGTGGTTCTTTAGGTCGCTGAACCCGAATCTGGGGTCTATTTCTCGCCAGACTTAGGGTTACTGTAGGTTACGGTAGGCATAATGCCTTTTAATTGGCGTTACCTACCCTAAAATTTCGAAAAATGGACCTCAAATTCGTGTTCAGCGTCACAAGCAACACCCACAGTAAAATTTTGAGTCAAATCTGAGACTTTGACCGAACTACCGTTTAGCCACCGTAACCTATCGCTATCTATCGAAAATCGATAAACGGGTCGCAGTCCGTGTACTCAGAAAAATCAAAACAGGTTACTTGTAATATAAATGTAACTTACTTGAATGTCTCAAGTAACTTACATTTATATTACATGTAAATTAAATTTATATTGCATGTAAGTTCCACTTATGTTATATGTAACTTAAATTTATATTTTCACAATGGGTGGCCATCACGTGACGCAGACGACACGCGACGCAGAGAGTGTGTCCCAGACCACACACTACGCAATAAATGTCGTGCGGGGCCTTCCCTGCTGGTGTGGGGTCATGTACCTCAAACTTGGGTAATTGAACCAACAGCAACGCCTGTCGTATCGTAAGGGTGACCCCGCGAGTGCGTCGTACATCCCCCTTGAAATATATTCTCGGCCGATTTAAGTTACTTGCAACTTATAATGTGCCATTTAAGTTACATGTAACATAACGGAGGCGCACTGCACACAATATCCTCCCAGAGATTGAAAACAAGTTACTTGTAACATATATGAGCCAATGTAAGTTACTTGCGACTTATCTCAGGCCATTCAAGATACATGTAACATATCGTAGGCGCACCGCACGCAATATTCCGCCGATATGTTACATGTAACTTAAATAACCTGAGATAAGTCGCATGTAACTAACATCGGCTTTGATATGTTGCAAGTAACTTGTTTTTGGCCTTTTATGTTACAAGTAACTTGTTTTCATTTTTCTGAGTTATCGTCAAAAGTCGCGTGTTGCCAGCAGAATTTCCCCAATTTTGAAGCTTCGGACCGAATCAGAAGGAATCTTTCAAATATTGACAAATGGGCCTCAGATTCGTAATCAGCACCCAAACAACCACTAGAACCAGGTTTTCAGCCCAATACGAGGCAATTTTTTTAAACGACCTTAAAATTGCCTTTCGTGTACCCCCTTTCTCTTCGCAAAGCTAGGAGAAAGCCCAATTTTTCAAATCTCCTGTAAATCTCTGAGGCATTTAGGGGATTTGGAAAACGGACAATCAATACTGTGTCACCTACCTACAACTATCAAAATATTATATAATGGCCCACGGGAAATGTAAGGTAGGCCCTAGTCAGAAGAACATTTTCAGGGCGTATCCTCCCCCGGAGGGAACGCCTTTGTGAGGTTCCCGCTAAATTTGACTATATGACCTTCTAATAACCAGCGGGAAATGTGTGTCAGGGAGCGGACGGGGTGAGTACAAAGTACAAAGTCCGCGACCACCTCAGCGCAGAACGCCCAAAGAACGTGCTCTCCGTACCAGTCATCTCTCGGCAGACGAAATAATTGTAAATGGTGTGGTAAGGACATACCAGGTTGTTCAATAAGTTTTGTCGTTCGATAGGAGAGGGCGTTGCTACTAGCCCAAAAATTTTTTCTTTGTTTTGTTGGTACACTCTTCATATGAACGTATGTGAAGTTTCATTTTAATCTGTCAATTCACTCTTTGTTTACGAGCCATTTAGTGTTGCCGTGTCACAGCAACGGAAAAAATTGGATATCGTGTAGGGATAAAATTCTTATTTTTGGAAGGTGTAGCACTAAAAGAAGTTCACGAACGAATGTTAAAAGTGTATAATGATTGTTCACCTACAATTAGAACAGTAGAAAGATAGGTTGCTGAATCTAAAAGTGGTCGTACAAGCCTTGAAGGCGATCCACATGAAGGATGTCCAAAAAGCGCATCAACACCAGAAATCATAGCCAAAATTGTGGTGCGCGCGAGGCGTGCACCACATTTGGTTTTGAATCGGCCCCGCGCGCAACCCCTTTTTCGAAATCTCAGTTCAGAGCGAACGTAGAAAATAGAGCTAAGTTGCATTAAAAAGAGCGCAAAAAGTTGGGTATACCACCCAGAAATGGTTTGGGATGGTTCACTGGTTTCCGAGTAAAAATTGAAAGACCGCGCGTTTTTGTTGTTAATCTCCTTTTTTCAGACGGCGTTCACGATCTTGCGGGTACACTTAAAATTGAGCTAGGGAGCTCATTTTTGGAAAGGAGGCTGGAAATGGAGGCAGGTCGCTCCTATTCCAATTTGAACTTGATACCTTAACAATGAAGGGCACCTCAAAATCTTGGGTTTATGTACTAAATTAGCCGTGGAGCACGAAAACTGCTTCTCTCTGCTACGGCTGTGGAGACCGGGGTAAGCGGGTGAATCTGTAGCCAATCAATACAGGTCGTCGGAGATAAGCAAGGAACTTGTCCGAATTCGTACTCATGACGCGTCATCGATCGATAATCAATATTATCGATTTTCGCGCTTTTTGCACAAAATGCGGCGAGGAGTGGTAATTGCTGATGGGACTGGTTTTCTTGGTTGGGAAATTTTGCTCATCAGTCATTATCAATAAATACCAATCAATAATATTGATTTTTTCGCCTGTTGCACAAAATGCCGCAATGTTTTTTTGATTGTTGATGGCTCTAAGTCACTTGTTTAGGAAATTCTTCTCATCACGCAAGATCAAATATTAATGATCAATAATATTGAGTTTTCCTATGTTGCACAAAATGCGGCAATGAGTGGTATTTTTAATGTTTTGGGCCATAGGTTTCAAAAGTTGTACTCATACGACAATAACGCTTGTTAGATGTTTCATCATTCCAAAATGAAAATCGTTGAGCAAAACCGAAGTCAGAAAGGGAACCTTCGGGAAAATTATGTGAAATTTCTAAAAATTTAGCTTCCTGGCAAAAGTAACGATTTGGCAATGCCATTTAAAAGTGAAAAAAAAGTGTCAAAAATATCTTGAAAAATCTTAAGAAATTATTTGGCGTAAAACAGCCTGGAGTAATAAAAAAGCTAGGAAATGAAGTGAAATAACCAAAAATGCGATTTGGTGGTCGATCATTTCACAAGCTTCTCCGTTAAACTTATCAAAACGAAATCAAGCGCGCAACGGAAACATTAAGCCATTTTTAAAAGCTGTAATAAGGGAATCAGCATAGGTCAAGCTAGGTGAACTCCATTCCATATCGTGCTTGATTTCGTTTTGATAAGTTTAACGGAGAAGCTTGTGAAAGGATCGACCGCCAAGTCGCATTTTTGGTTATTTCACTTCATTTCCTAGCTTCTTTACTACTCCAGGCTGTTTTACGCCAAATCATTTTTTAAGATATTTCAAGATATTTTTGGAGCTTTTGTTTCACCATTACCAAATCGTTACTTTTGCCAGGAAGCTAAATTTCTAGAATACAGGATATGGTTTTGGAAGATCGTTGATTGACTGAGAGAGATTTAGAAGAGGCTCTACACATTAGATTAGGCAGTTTGAGCCATATTTTAGGTGAAATTTTGGGTTTTAGAGAGCTGTGTGCACAATGGGTGCCGAATTAGCAAACAATGGAACAAAAACACATTCGAATCCGACTTTCTCAGCAATATTTGGAGCGTTTTAAAAAGATAAAGTGGATTTTGTGCGTTGATTCATCACAATGAATGAGATTTGGATTTTCAAATTTTTTTTGGATTTTTCGATTTTTTTTGGTTTTTTTTTTCAAGTGTATTAATGTTCAGGGAGATTATACTGAATAATAAAGTGTATTTTGAACCATAAAACTGTGTTTTTCTTATTGAACGACAAAACTTATTGAACAAACTGGTATATGTATGTAGCTCAACCAACACACAGTATACCGAGCACATAAACAGCATCATGAGAGATGTATAAACTGACGTGTGCACGCGGTTTTCGCTTCTTAAGCGTCCTCTTTTCAAAAACTTTTTTTGAGATCTTGGAAATTATCAAGGATCCAAATGAGGAGTGCTACTCAACAATATAAAACCTGATACGGTCTGAATTTGAACAAAAAAGTTCAAAATGAGACCTCCAAAACCTTATACTGTGCTTCTCTGGGCCAAACTCCGGTCCGTAATTGCGTCTCGACACGCTTTGCGGCCGCACGCGCTCGAGTCAGTCGAGTTTCCAGCGCCAAAGCCGAATCGATTTGTATTTTTTATACAGTTTTCTTTAATTTCTCTAGTTTCCAATTTCCAAAACCAACCTAGAGTCGACAGATCGGCGGATGCGGCGCTGGAAAATGTTCCGATTTAGAAGCGCGCGACCGCAAAGCGTGTCGAGACGCAAATGCGGAGCGGAATTCGGCCCAGAGAAGCACAGTAGCGCTATGGAACCGCATACTGTATTTACATACGGTATGGCACACAAAAATTTCTCCACGAAAAAAAAAAACATCTTCCTACTTCAACCCTATCACACATTGTGCCATTGGATAGACCTTCCCACCAGGATTTAAGCGATTTTTCAAATCCAAAATTAGCTTAGTTTGGAAAGCAATATCGAAAAAAAAAACTCTAAATACGCGAAAACGCGTCTCACGCGTCTTCTGGCTAAGTCCTATGAGCGGTATTGCATGTGTTGGGCTGTGACTACTTTAAATCCACAAAACGCCCTCGCGTGCGTGGGCGTAGCGGAGGTCAGAAACAGCGAGAGATAGGAGGGGAGACGGAGGTAGCCGCTTCGTGCGCACACGCATGCGCAAATTAGCGATGGGTCTTTCCTTTTTTTCACAAAGGATGAATCGATTCGAAAAAAAGGTGAAAAATGCGATGAAGTGAGGAGATAGATGAAAGGCCTATTATCTGAGCCATCCACACATGTCACTTTAGAAGAAGAATGGCTAACAAAAAACAAAAAAATGTATGATGGACGAAATGGACAATGCTGTCGAGAATGCAAACTCGAACAGAAAAAAATGAAACAGTAAGAAAGAAATTATGTCGAACTACTAAAATCAAAAAAAAGAAAAAAATGCCTATTACAATTTTAAGTACATATAGAGTAAGGTTACCTATCAGTATTTCCATCATGAAAGGTTCAGCGGATGAACTCGGCTGAGGACTGCCTTCGACAACTTTTCCGGTGACAGAAATCGTCTCTCCGTTGTCCGTCTCCAACATGCCCTGGAACAGCAGTATAAGGAAAGGCACCAGGTATGGAAATGCAAAAAAATTATTAAATATTTAAAATAACCTAATTACTTAACCACTGCGCGTGCAGCGCAGTGGTAAGAGGCGCCACTGTCGCCCACACGGTCGAGTGATCGATTTTGAAATGTTACAGATAACGGCTGTCGAATATTCAGTTGAAAAAAATAAATTTTCCTGCGTTCTATTCAAAATCGTAGAGCCTTTCGAATAATATAATTGGGCCTATATAATCAATTGCTGGGCGTCGCCCAAGGCTAGCCAAGTCTGCTATCCATCAGCGGTCTGGTACACTGGTACCAGACTTGACTGGGAGGATAAGAACACTGACTTCAACATCGGCTGGCCTCGCAATTGATTACTCAGGCGATTCTCGGCCCCGAGCCGCACCGAACAGGAATCGGAGCCGCCTGACAGTTCGGCTCGTTCTCCCAATCTTCGTGCCACTGCTGTTGCTGTTCGAGCCAACCGGAATAGCCCCGACAGCAACAGCAGTGGCCCGGACAGGAACAGGAGCCGACTCGCAAATTGGGAACGCGAGCTGAACTGCCAGGCGGCTCGGGGCCGATAATCGCCTGAGTATATAGGCCCAATACACATTCGAAAGGCTCTACGATTTTGAATGGAACGCAGGAAAAAAATTTTCAACTGAATATTCGACAGCCGTTATATGGAACACTTCAAAATGCTCAAAAAGTCCGAAACATCGATTCTCCATATCAGCCTAATGAAAAATTGAGAGCAATTTGAATTTCTGAATCAGTCAAATTATCGAAAACAACAGATAACTTGAACTCCTGGAAAAGCGATTGACCTCAATTTACGAATGAATCCAATATTTAAGGGGAGCGGGTTCCGCAACAAGTGGAAGAATCGAAAAAACAAAAAATCAAGTTCAGAAGAGAAAAGCAATTATCTAAATTGGAGTTGTATTTCTACGTTTACAAATCAAGATGATGGCCCTTTTATTCAACTATTCATTTCTGAAATTTTTATATTCACTTATTTCATTTTTACTTTATTCCAGTCTGTTCCATTTTTATATAGATATTTATACCGTCACCATGGATCCTAGTGATTCTTTGCGTTTCCCATAGACAGTTGGCGCAAACTCGGTGTACCTACCCAGACAGTAGCAGGCCCGGAGCGCAACCGGCTCCGCCTCTCCCCGCCCACTGCAACCGAAACGCAGAGCAGTAGATATTCAAACTTGCGGTGCGTTTCGGTTGTGATTGCAACCTGCAGTGCGTTCAGGTTGCTCCCCGGGCCACATGCGTTGACTGATGCGCGCATTTCGAAATTAGATGAATTGATTGAAACAAGAAAGAGCATCTGGGCTTCCTGCGATTTTTGAATGGGATTCTCACTGTTTCTCTTGTGGGCTTGTTATTGATTTCTTCTGCTCCATTTGCGCTCAATTTTCGACCATCCCAAAATTCATTGTATTCTTCGTATTTGTGCAATATTTACCCTGTCTTAAAAGAAATAAAACGTTGACATGACCTTCCGAACGCATTTTGCAAATATTAATTGAGGGAATTTTTCGAATTTGTTTAATCATTTCGAAAAAAAGAGAAAAACGAATCGCTCGCATTCTTGCATTTAGTCATCCACTCCGAAAAATCAAAAAGTCCTAAATCGGAGAAAAATTGATTTGGTACGTTATTTGGATTTGATACGCATTTTGAGTATTCTAACATATGATATTCAGCTTGTCCTCTGTTTCTGAGTGAAATTCTATTTCCATTCATCGCGTGTGTCTGCGGGCGTACGCTGCGTCTCATTCTCCCCTCACTTTCTCGCTGTCTCTACCCTCGCTCCGCACAAGCGCGCGAGGGAACAGAATAAATTTGGCTCGAAACCAGAGGATACTTATCCGGTCGCTCTAAATTAGGCATCCATTTCCAATGCTTAGCGGGTTGATTGCAAGATGAAATCGCATACAATGGAATTCAGAAGAAGAATGGGTGAAGTTGTGAGGGAAATTGTGACGGAATCAAAATTCTAAGCAGGGGAAAGTGTCTTAAGCTTAGGTATTTCATAATCAGCACTAGCTTATAGAAAAGGGATAATTAAGGGTCACATAAATCCAAGGAAATTCAGTAGGGTGGGGGAATTCGGTAAATGTGTGGAAATCGTTGGATTCTCCCTTGAAAACTCGATTAGCTAAAATGGGTGCGATAGTTGATCAGCAAAGCGTGTGAACTACGTCGAGGTATCGATTTTTGCAGCTGCGTTGCTAAAATCGGTTTATAGAAAGCGCCCGGGGCGCAACCGTCTTCGCTGGATGATGTACTATGACGTCATCAGCCGACAGTTGCGCTCTGGGCGCTGCGTGAATCAATTTCGTCGGTAGGGCCCGGAGCGCAACGTATGTGGCCTGCATCGCAATATATGTGGCCCGGAAATTGCCAATTTCGTCACCCTGAGCGCAACATGGACGCGGCTCCGGGTGCATTCGGGGTGGGCTCAGGGCCCGCTATTGTCTGAGTATGTTATAGCATATGGCACCTAGTTTGCGTCAATCTTCAATAGGGAACGCAAAGTATTATTAGATTATTAGGACCCATGTCGGCTGTACATAGGATTGTTGCGCTCCTGTCTTCAGACGATTCATATCAGGAGAGCAACTAGAGCGAAAATTTGCTATCGAAAAAAAAACAATAAAATGTTATTAGATTGAAAATGAAAAACTTTTAGAAAGTTTTTCACACCTTGAAAGAAGGAGAGGAAGGAGAGAAGGCAGAAGGAGATGACAGCGAGAGGAGGAAGAAGGGCAAGGAGGGAAGGAAAATGAAGACGAGGAAGAGGAGGGAGAGGAAGAGGGGGGCAGCGAGGAAGAAGTAGTGAAAGAAGAAGAGGAAGGAGGAGAGGAAAGAGAAAATGAAGAAAAAGAAGAAGGTGAAGAGGAAGATGAGGAAGAAGGTGAAGAAGAAGAATAGGAGGAAGAGTAGGAAGGAGGAAAGAAGAAGAAGAAGAAGAGGAAGGAGAAAACGAGGAACGAGGAAGAGGGAGAGGAAGGGGAGATGAGGAAGAGAGGGGAGAAGAGAAAGAAGAAAGAGGAGGAAGACAAGGAAGAAGTAATGGAAGAAGAAGAGGAGAAAGAAGAGGAAGAGGGCAAGAGGAAGGGCAAGAGGAAGAAGACAAAAAGGAAAAAGAGTAGAAAGAGGAAAAAGGAAAGAAGAAATAATAGGAGGAATATGAGGGACGGAGAAAAGTAAGAAGAAGAGTAAGAGAGAGAAAAATGGGAGAGGAAAACCAAGAAGAGAAAGAAGGGAGAGCGTGGAATATAGGGAAGAAGAGGAATTAGAGAACGGAGAAGAAAAAGGGAGAGATAAGAGGGAGACGAAAAGGATGAAGACTAGAAAGAGAGAGGAAGGAGAAAAGGGGAGAAGAAGACGATGAAGAAGGAAAGGAAGGAGAAAAGAAAGGTGTAAAGGAAGAAGATGAAAGAAGACGAGCAGGAGGAAGAAGAGAAATTGTTCGATTCAGTCTCAGGTCTGCTAAATATAGCGTACCATAAATATAGTTCCATAACTTCTCTCTCTATCAGATTCTGAAAGTTTCAGGTTATTTAGTCGGCATTCGAACAAAATTGAAGGTTTCAAATCGATCCAGAATTAGTCCACTTTGATCCTGAGGGTGTTCACTTGGGAAGAGTCCAATAGTGGATGACAGGAAGTCACGTTTGGTGTGTGAAATATCTCCCACAGCTACCACTTATTATTTGAAGAGTTATTGACACAACTGCTCCCTGCTAATCGACCCACAATTGCCGCGTCAATGGGAGGTCGGATCGCGCTTATATCATAGATCACTAGAACAATCGGCGTAGAATGGGAGCGAGTGAGCGTTCTCTGACGCTGAAGTGTAATGCGTGATCGAAAAGACATACAGCTTCTGCTTGGAAAGATGAACAATGACACGTTGTCTGATAGAATGTTACGAGGATTGAGCGGGAACGAAAAATGACGAGGAAGGAGGAAATAAACGCTAGTCGAAGCGAGGACCTAACCGACCCTACGAAAAAAAAATTTGAGACCGACACTATGCCTAGAAGGTTAACTAAGAAGATGATGAACAAAACTCGAATTTGTATCTTTTTTTTTTCGACATCGTACGATCTAGGAAGGGAGTTTCTTTGTAGTGTGAGTATAGCAATGTAAGCCTACTAGGAGAGCGTAAATAAATTTATGGGAAGAACAAGAGGGAAAATCTGCAGGCGGGCAAGATAGAAACAGGAAAAGCCCACATACATATCAACTTCAATCCCTTTTCCCCTTCCTGAACTCTCTCTCTCTCTGTCTCACTCTCTGTCTCTCTCTGTCTCTCTCTCTCTCTTCCCCCATAAGTCTCCCGCCTTCCCTCTCCTACTTCTCCTTTCTTTCCTATTATCTTTTATCTCTCTCTCTCTCTCTCTCTCTCTCTCTCTCTCTCTCTTCCCCACTCCCATTCCCACGCCTTCCGGTTTCCCTTTCTCTCTCTTGCTCTCTATCCTCGATAAATCGTTTTTATTCCCTCTTCTCCTTCTGTTTCTCAATTTTTCCACTAGTACCTTATTTCCTCCATGGCTCTCTTTGTCTGTCTGTCTGTCTGTCTGTCTGTCACTCTCTCTGTCTGTCTGCTGTCTACCTCTCTGTGCCTGCATCTTTTTGTCTGTTTATGTCTCTCTCTCACCCTCATCGCTCTATCACTCTCCCTTCTTCTCTTTCTCTTCTCGAGAATCTTCTTCTTTCCCTCTCCTTCCTCTGTTTTTGCTTTTTTTCCACTTCTTCCTTATTTTCTTCCTGACTCTCCGTATGCCTCTCTGTCTGTCGGTCTGTCTCTCTGTCTATTCATCTATCTGTTTGTCTCTGTCTATAACTCTGTCTGCATTTCTCTGAGTCTGCATCTCTCTATCTGTGTCTCTCCCTCTCTCCCTTGCTGTTTCTCCTTTTCTGACCCCCAAACAGAACTCCTTAATTCCCCCTTCTCCTTCTGTTTCTCTTCTCCTTCTTCCCCTCTTTTATTGTCTTCTCTCCTTTTTCACCCTCAGTTACTGTCTCCTCCTGAAGCATCCTTTTCCCACTCCCTTTTCCGTTTTTCTTCTCCTTTTCTCCTCGCTTTCGCTCTAACTCTCCTCTTTTGTGCATCCTCCTTAATCTTCCTCCTTCCATCCTCTGTCTCCATCATTTTACCACCCTTACCTTCCTCCTCCTTCTCTCTCTACACCGATAATGCTCTTTATTGCTCCTCGCTTTGCTCCTCTTCCACTTTTTTCTCTCTTCTCTTATCCTCTCTCGCTCTCGCTCCCGCCCTCGGTCCCTCCCTATCTCTCCATCTCTCGTTCTTTCCTAATAAATCTGCTCCCTTCCGTCTCCTTCCATCCTCGCTCTCGTTCTCTCCATATCTCTCCCCATCTTGTGCATCCTCCTCACTCTTCCTCCTTCCACCCCCTATCACCCTCCTTTACTGCCACCCTCCCTTCCCCTTTTCTCTGTCGCTCTCGCCCACGCTCACTCTCTCGCTCTCTTTTTTCACTTTTTTCTCCCTCCCTTTCTATCTTTACCTCTCCTTTTGCGCATCCTCTTACTCTTTCTCCAGCCCTCCTCCGCCTCAGTCTTTTTTGACACCCTTCCTTCTTCCTTGTCTCTATCTCTCCCTACCTTCTCCCCGATAATTCTCATCTCTATATTCTCTCTACTCTTCCTTTGGGATCTCTCTATCTCTCTCTTTCTCTTTCTCTCTCTCTGCTTATTCTCCATTTCTTTCTCCCTCCTTCCCTCCTCCATCTCCTATGATTTCCTACATCCCTTCCCTATTCTTCCTATCTCTCTCTCTCTCTCTCTCTCTCTTTCTGCCTCTTTCATTCTTTTATTCCCCAATCTTTCTGTCCCCTTCCCGCCCGCCTTTTCATCTTTCTCCCTCACTCCTATCACTAAATGAAAAAAGAGACGAGCATATGGCCTACACACAATCAATCAACTCCATGATTTGGAGACCTGAGCGGAGTGTATGACGCGATTCCGACAAAAACACCTCAGAAGAACTTTCATCCTTACCATACTCGAATCAACAAGGGTTATTTACAGATTACGGGTTCTATGATCATCCAAATACTATGCAGAGTCAGCATGACACTATCTAAGAGGAACCGAAAAAAAGACCATTTCTGAGCACAAAACGATCAATTTGCGGTGAAATATCAATCAAATAGACGCAGAAGATTCTAAAACCTTGTAAAAACCACAACCAGAAATCAATTACTCACCGAAAAAGCTGATCGATTCTTCCGAAACACTAGTCGAGCCGTGCCGCTTTCGTTCATATTCAGCACAATACCACGTCGAGGCATTTTCGTTGTCCTGACACGCATTCTTCGTACAACAAATCGATTCAGTAAGTCAATAAAACGAAATCAATAGAAGTGTTAGGGCAGTTCAAATAGTAGTAGCAGCACTAGAGCGGTGGTGGTGGCGGTTGAGAGCACGCGGTGATCGCCGCCAAATGGGTGGGGCCACCCAAATTGCACCCCCCCCCCACGTGGTCTCTCCGGGTGGTCTTGTGATGTGTGTCGACGACACGGAGACAGATGTTTCATTCGGACAATGGGACAGTGATAGCAGAGGGATTCAGATAGCATGGAAGTAGTCATCGCGGGAAAGTTCAATTTCGGGCCTCCAGCTCCTGCACCTTACCTAAGCAGGGAAATGTATAATAGTCATTTCACTACATACTACTATTCGTTAGCCCCAACTAGAGAAAAGTACTTTTTTGGTTTCGCTTCTGAATTGTATGATTATTTTAAACAGTAATAGGAAGATAAAGTTTGTAGAATTTTTTTTTTAAATTTATCATATAAATTATATACTCGTTAGAATGGAATGATTTTATATATGCAATGGATTAGAATAATCTTAGATGTGAATTTTTTCGCCCCTCTTTCGCCAAGTCTTTAACGAGTTAGAGTTTCCGTTAGGCATCAGACGTCAATGTAGACATGGGCAAAAGCTAGAGTAGCGCTCGTTGCTTTAAGTCAGAATTCGCGAGGTGACGAACTTTCACGCCTTTAGCGTTCTTTCATGATAATTTCCTTCAAAATCTACCTTTTTCTCAGAAGAAATAAGATGTTATGAAGGATCCAGGTGAGGAAGGCCATCCAACAATACGATCATTTCATGGTTAATTGGATCGTTTATACTCTCAACGCCCAGCGGCGCGGCACAGTGCCTTTCGGTTAGGGGTCGTTTATACTTCCGCCGCGGCGCGGCGCGGCGAGATGCAATGCAGCCGTATCGAACAAGCGGCGCCGCGAGGCGTTTAGAGTTTTTCTGCTCGAAGTCATCCAACGGCGCCGCACGCGGCCGCCGCCTGGGTGCTGCCGCGCCGCCCGGGGAGAGGAGGCGGCCGCGTACGATTCTCTTTAACATCACATGCTTTTTTGCTGATATTTCATATATATTCTCAATTTGGATCCTCTGATTGATCGCTAAAATTTCCTCCGAGGTCCTGGAAGTTGTTCAGAGCAGTGCTGGGTTGTGAGCACTTCGCCGCGTCAGTTCGTCGCAGCTCGATTATACATAATAGTGACGCGATTTTTACGCGGCGCGGCCCGCCGCGCCGCCTCACTTTTCGCCGCGCCGCTTCGCGGCGGAAGTATAAACGACCCCTAAGGCGACGTTTATACTCTCGCCACCAAGCGGCGCGGCAAGGCGCAATCCTATACTATCGATCGTGCAGCGCCGCGTGATCAATATTATAGGATTGCACTATATCGCGCCGCTCGGCTGCGGAAGTATAAACGACGCCTTAAGATTCGGACAGGTAGTTCGGAATGTGACATACGGATCGCGACACAATAAAAAACAACGCTGTACAGCCCCATACAGTAATTTCATCCAAAACTTTCAAAAACAAAAAAAACTCTAGCGATAATAATACCACTAGATGCACAGCCTTTCTAACTAGGATCTTGAATATTTTTTTTTTCAGATGCAGAAAAAATATTCTGAAGGAAATTATCTAAGAGTGTCGCTAAAGACGTAAACACGTTCCCCAGCGCCCCATAAAACCAAGTCGAAGGAGCGGTATTGCTTGCACAACACGACGCCGCAAAAAACCATTTTACAGTTAAGGGTCGTTTATACTTCCGCCGCCGAGCGGCGCGGCACAACGAATTTCTGTAATATTGATCACGCGGCGCGGCACGATCGATTTTATAGAATTGCACTTGGCCGCGCCGCTCGGCGGCGGAAGTACAAACGACGCCTTAGGCCCATGGCTTCTCAGGAAAAAACATTTAAATCCCACCCGCGGCTGGCGCGTGCAGTTTAAACATCATAGACGCCTGAATCTATGGTAAGCTGATTAGCTGCGCTCTTCATTCGGTCTGCATTGATTGGCGGGCCGGCGCACTCGACCAGCGCGCCAGCCGCGGGTGAGATACAAATGTTTTTTCTTGAGGACGCAAGCCATGAACCTAACTATGTTTATCTACACATACATATGTTGATTTGATTATTTATTTATCTGTTTATTTATTGTTTAATCGATTATTTATTTATTTATTTCACTACTTGTTTATTTATTTATTTAATTATTGATTTAATTGTTTATTTAATCATTTATTTATCTATTTATTTAACTACTCGTTTATTAATTATTTAATTATTAAGTTATCTATTTATAAATTTATTTATTTACTTTTTATCACGTCCAATGAACTCGCATCATAAACATTCGACCGATTTGTAGAGAAAATCGTTTGAAAATCGTTATTCTAACACCAAAATACTCTAATATTAAGCATCGCGTAGTAGGTGACAATCCGGAGGTGGAAGTAATTTTTCCCCTTTCCTTCCATGATGAAATCCAATTCCCGAAGTGTCATTTTCGTAGGAAACCGCGACGGACGCAGCAAAGTAATCTATAGTCTCTTTATCAAATTTAGTCTAGTGGATGGAGCAGGCGCGATCACTGCGGCTGGCCGTGCAGCGTTGACGACATCGTAGGCCAACGAGATTTCGATCGCGCGCGACGCTCTACCTCCGCAGATCACGGCTGGGATTCATGAACGCCAAAGTCGGACAGGGAACAAAATTCTAATGCCGTAAAATAGCGTGTTTTGGTGTGTCGATTGCGTCCAACACTCTTCATCCTACGACATCATCGAAAAAAATTACAACAATGTTCTTTTAATTTGCCTGTACACACCGAAACTCAGCCCAAATCAGAAATTCTTTGTCATTTTAATCTCCTTATACGTACATTATCATGTACAGGCCATAAAACGGCCAATGTCTCACCGTCGACTGCGTACCACGCGCTGCACGATACTTTGTGCGTCGACGAACGAATTTCAGCTTTGCCGCGGGCATTGATTTGGGCCGCAGCAGCCGAGACAAATCGCAGCATTGAACTTTCCTGATCAGAGCAAAGCCGAGTCTGCTTTCACAGCATGTTGCAGCAGCCGTGATTACGCAGCTACGATGGAACATTTAGTGCATTTACTGTAACTTCAGCCATCATGTACTTCTAAAAATAAAACAAGGAAGTGCAGAAATGAATTCCCCGAGGTAGCGGAAATTTCCATGATTTCGTAGAATGAGTAGTGTTGGACGCAATCGACACACCAAAACACGCTATTTTACGGCATGAGAATCTCGTTCCCTGTACGACGTTAGCGTTTGAGCCAGCCCAGTCCACTCACTAGACCAAATTTTGCAAGGCGACTCATTGTAGCATGTGTTGAGGTGAGTGAGCGATGAATATCGATCGAATATTGTCGCGTCCTTTGGCTGCGTCGCGGTTTCCTACAAAAATGACACACAGAAAATGAAACAGAAATTGTAGGAAACTTTTGAGTAACTGTTTCTGTTCATTTGTAGATTTTTTTTTCAAAATCAAGTTCTATACTTCAGGAGGAGGTCGCGAGAGCGACAGGACAACTGTTACTGACAACAAGCGAAATTTAAAAATTTCTATTACAGGCCATAAAACGGCCAAAGTCTCACCATCGACTGCGTACCACGCGCTGCGCGACCGCACGCGCGTCGGAAGCAGACGAGTTTTGGCCGCCGCGCGACGAATTTCGGCCGCTGCGCGGAGGCCGAAACGTTGCGCGGCTGCCGGAACTCGTCGCGCGGCGGCCAAAACTCGTCTGCTTCCGACGCGGGTGCGGTCGCGCAGCGCGTGGTACGCAGTCGACGGTGAGACTTTGGCCGTTTTATGGCCTGTACACACCTCCCTAACCACACAGAAACGAGCACGTCCCGAGAAAAAGAGAGGTATTCTCCAAAATGTCATAGATCAGCAGTGGCTGCGTGCCAATAGAGAGCAGATATGAGCGTCAACACGATTCAGAGAGAAACTTCTCGACGAAAACCTTGATAAGAGGTACGTGCATATTTCAGGAATGGAGTTGGCGAATAATAAAGAAAAAATAGACAGATTGAGCGAACATAGCAAGTTGAGGACATCAAATAACATGTAGGTTCTATGTACAAAACATACTGGGCTTGGTACTAAATGGGGTAATTATTGTTCGACTATTCGATCGATATCCGAGTAATTTTAAAGGCAGTGTTTACGATAACGATTCTAGATTTCAATGTTGGCATATTGTATTGTTAGGACTTATTACCATGAAAAAGAGGTTAATAGGAAAAGACTCCCCAGAAAAGTTTGAAATACCAGAGAAAAACTGCTTAGAGAATCTCTGAAATTAACTACGTTTGGTGTGTTTGGGGAGTTTGCAGACAAAGCGTCCAACCTAACGTCGGAAATGGTTTTGCGCTGAAAAATTCTTAGAAAAAAGATTTTGTTTTTTTGCTTCTTGCAACGAAAACTTTCTAAAAATAAGATGGTCCAATGCACATGCTTACAAAGGGAAGTATACAAAGCGTAGGTCGGATCTGCCAAAACGACTAGTATGGTTAGTATCTCTTCTGGCTCAATGGCCGTAAAAATGCGCAGTATCCGCCGCGAGCCGCAAGGTTCAAAAAATTATGAGCATCTTTAAGCCTGGCGAAAGGCAAGAGGTATTGCCCATCAGGCATTTTTGGGAGTTTCAAAAAATTTTCTCGAGATTCAGCTCAATTGTCATATGTAGAAGTAATCTAGGAGTGGCGAACACGAATCTGGAGCCCGTTTGTCCGAAATTTTAGCCCAGGGTTTACTGTAGGTTACCGTAGGTAACATGTCATTTAGGGAGTCAAAACCCACCTTAGTATTTTGAAAATCGACAAGCTGGACGTTAAATTCGTATTCTCCACCCCAGAACCTTTCGTATACCATGCAATTTTGGTGAAATCTGAGATTTTGACCAAACTACCGTATACCCACCGTAATCCACCGTAATCTGCAAAAGATCGACAAATGGGCTCCAGATTCATGTTTAGCACTCCAAATAACCCTCAGAAAATGATTTCGAGACATATCTATCGTACCGGAAATCACGAAAGTGGCGTTTTTCCCTCGAAAGTTTCCCCGGTTGAGAAGCTTCCAAACGAAATTAGCCGAAAACATTGGAGGAAAATCGACTAATTAACCATAGATTCGTGATCAAGCTTGCCCCGAAAAACCACCCTGGGACAATTTTTAAAGTCAAATCTGAATTCAATTTTCTGAAACGCTTCCAGAGCCCTCAATTGGTAGAAATAAACGCCCAGCCGAAAATCGGTACAAGTCCAAAACGCTATCAGTCTGGACAAAGTATTGAAAATGTGCCTTCACCCAAACTTTGCTCAGGGTGGTACTTTTGGGCGCTGAACACATTTATGAGGCCCGTTTCCGAATTTTCCGAAGACTCACGCGCTTTTTGCAAGGTACAAAAAGCACAAAAAATGAGCTTATTAAGCTTGCAACTTCTTGGAACCTGCAGCTCGGGGCGGGAAACTGCGCAGTTTCGCTATTGAGCCACAAGAGATACTAATAACACTAGTCACTTTGGCAGATCCGACCTACGCTTTGTATACTTCCCTTGTTAGATGTTAGAATGTTTCGCGATAAAGAATATTAACAAATTTGGCAACTGTTCCTCTGGTGAAACGAACGCAGGACAACTGTTATATGGCGTGGGCGGGGTCAATCAATGGGTCGGCTGGTCCAAGGGATTTTCACCCACTTCCTGACCTTTTTTCGTCGTACTTCCGTTCTGACTATTTGAAAATAAAATATTTTATTCGATTCAATTCTCGAATATTCAATCTACATAATTCTAGAATGACGGAGAGATTTCTACTTATCCCGCCATTTTTAGGTCACAACATTCTAATAAAAGGTCAAAGAAATTTCCATTTAATTACATACATATTGCCATTATTCCAAAATTCGTATAATTGCTCGACTGTGCCGATAAACTTTCAAATGTTCGATTTTACCGAGAATTTGACGCGAAACTACCGCCAGCCGGCTAAATTCCGTGAAACTGCCGAGAACTGTCTGCCGCGAGACCACCGGCAAGTTACCGCGGAAATGACGCGAATTTACCGCGATAATACAGCCATCATTGCAATGAGCCGCGTTCTAGTGGAGCAGCGGAGATGGCTCAGTCGACACAACGTGGCGGACTACAAAGCGCTTGGTTGGTAGGGGTTTATAGTTAGAATGTTGGTATGCAGTGGCGAAAATCAAGACAGAGTTGCTCTGGAATTCGGCAATTCTGCCGTTTCAGGTCCGGTCCGGCACCGAGGCGGCAGTTTCTCGACAAGCTCTCTGGACATGCAACTTAGAGCCTCAACACGAAGCTACTGTTCCTAGAGAAAAAGTTCCTGTTTTTTTGTTGTTGCGGAAACAAGAGATTTTGGGCTCCCTAAGAAACACTTACGTAGTTTAAAAAACGAGAAAAAGGCGCGCGGCGCAGCTCAAAATCGTAAGAATCAGCCGATCCAGTGGATCCCAAAAAATCGGATATTCGTTCATTAAAAGTGATAGATGTCGACGTGCTGAAAACCCTGTATCTCGATGGGGCCTGGCATCCACCGAAAACTGTTTTTTAAAGAATTTCTGATAGTAGCAAGATGGAAGGAAATTATTCACATAGGAACTTTGAGGCGCACTATCATTTCCAAAGTTGTGAATTCTACCGCATCAAATACGCAATATATGCACAGAGGCGGGATTTCAACGCCTTAGGGAATTTTCGAAAGCTGTACCCGGAAAACTAAACTCTGTGCGTTATAACGTTGACGTGTATACGCATTAAAGGCAGTGTCCACGATAAAAACCATGTCTGATTTTTTGGTGGAGATCGGCAGCTGCGGGGCCTAACGCAACCCTAAAGTTGAAAAAACTAAGAAAAATGAGCTTGGAACGGTCCCCTACGGCCCCAAAGTTGGACACCCGTCAGCTCGTCACACCCCAGATGCACTTTCCAAGCCCACCGACGTGAACAAATGAATGCTCGAGATTGTGAGATGAGCGATGATTTTCAATCATTAGCCCCGTTCTTCCCTTCATTCTCAGCTTCTCTCTTTACTCAGGTCAGCTCGCATACATCGGGTGAAAATGACGGAAGTTACAAGCCTCGGACAACTCGTCCACCATGTTTCCTTAGCTCAATTTTTGAGGGACCATAACTTCGTTCACAGAAGGTCTTGTACGATTCCAGAAGCATCATTGGAATCAGCGTCGAACCGTTTTCAAGATAGGCTAAAAAGCAGAAACACGATTCTTATCGTGAACACTGCCTTTAACGGGTTAACGCGTTTTTTGGAAATTACCCATAATTTAGTTCGTTAATTATAGTGGAATTATGGCACTGATTGGTAAGGGACCTCTGATGATTTATTGATTTTTACTGTGGTCAGCTAATGTTTTTCACGCGCAATTAACGGGTTAACGCGGTATTTTTGCAAAAATTAACGATTGACGCTTAGCAAAGAAAATCCATTAACGCACACCCCTGCTACATACCCTGTATTTTGTAACTGAATTAACTATGTTTCTTCGCGTGCTCAAGCTAAGTGAGGAGAGAGACAGCGAGAGAACGTAGCTGCGAAGGAGACGCAGCATGCGCGAGCGCACGCACGCCGCGGTGGGCCCTAGTAAATTTCGCCCAAAAACAGAAGATAAATCGAAATCTTAACATGATGGCGAATTCATAAGGTCAGGTTCAGGAAAGATTGTCCACCCACGCGGTCGGCGTGCGTGTCTAGCGGTCGTCGCACAGGCTTTTTTCGAAACTGCAAATGCACTAGGAGGAACATTAGGCGAATAGTGAGCTGTTTGCGGTTATGGGAAAACTCGTCCGAAAAAAAGACCCTTCGCGTCGGCCGCTCGAGACGCACGCTGACCGCCTGGGCGGACAGACTCATTCGGACAGGCTTTACAGACTTGGACAGGTTTTCACCATCGATACACGCATTGAACTCTGTGCCAACGTGTAGAAACATGAAGTCTAATGCGAACGTGTTGAAACGCCTGTTATTTACTGTGGTGTTACTTTTCTATGCACTTGAAGTTATAATAAAGTCCCCAACTTGAAATAGAAATAATTGTGCTATTTCTTTGATTTATTTGTAGAATAGAAAAAAAGTTGTTTCATTACAATTTTAAGTCCAGTATGGAAAAATAAACGGGATATTCGAGAAGTTGGTATCTGCAGTGTAATCTAGGCCTTAAGTACCCGTGCGGGTCGGAATAGAGAGCAGAAGATAGTGTGAATGGATGAGCCAAACAGTGTCCTTGATTTTGTTTACGCCATTCATCTACACCAGACAGCAGCAAGTGGACTTTGCTCAGAGCTGTCGGCGACGGCTGTAGCGAGGAATTGAGAACTTGTTCGGAACGCGCTATCTTTAGTGTAAACAAAGCCTAGGGATTGCTGTGGTCAGAAAGTGAATAGCAGATAGAATATAGCTAATCACGGAAAGTGTTCAAGATCAAAAAGTTGACCTTTTTTTGGCGAAAACGTTAACTTCGGGTCCCTCTAAGAAGAGTAAGAATGGAAACACGATCAAAAAACGACCAGGAAGTGGGTGAAAATATCGTGAACCAGACGGCCCATTGGATCACCCCGCCCACGTCATATAGCAGTTGTCCTGCGTTCGTTTCCCGACAGGAACAGTTGCCGGATTTTGAATATTCTCTATTTATTTATTTATTTATTTATTTATTTATTTACTTGGGATCGCACTCATTTATTTTCTTTATCGCAAAAGATTGTAACATCCAAGTATGTGCATTGGAGCATCTGATTTTTAAAGAGTTTTCTGCACAAGAAACAGAAAGCAAAGTCACTTTCATGAGAGTTTTGAAGCGCAAAACCATTTATGACGTTAGGTTTGGCGCTTTGTGTGCAGTCTCCCTAAACACACCGAACAGGTGTAAATAAATATTTCTGAGTTTTCAGTTTTTCTCCGGTATTTGAGAGTTCTAAAAAGACTTTCCCTGATTAATCTGTACTTTGTGGACTGACCTACTCAAAAATTTCGAAAACTAGGATTTTTTAACGTGAACACTGTCTTTAGTATGGGAAAAAGGGTGATATCATATCGATAGCATCATATAGGGAGTCACTCGTCTGAACTGTAATTCTATTCTGTAAGGAATTTCATAAAGAACCTTTGCCGTAAAAAAAAGAACTCGATCCAAGACGTTCCACACCAATAATCTGACAAGAGAAGGTCACATGGAGAAAGTTGCCATTGGAAACGAAATTCAACTCTCAGAGATCAATGTTTGACGGAAAATTCGAATTTTTTTATTCATTCGCCGTCCACGTTGACAACCTTTCAGTGGCCATAACTATTAGGGTGAGTCATAAGTTCTTGGAATTTTTATTTTATTTTTTTTCTTAAACACAAGGAAACAAATTTATTCAAAGTAAGAGTCATTACAACGAACAACTTTCTGCCAACAACGAGCGAGACTTCGAATACCGTAGTCGTAGAATGAGCGCTGCTTCGATGCAAAAAAAACGCCCAACTCGGTCCTCAAGTGCTCTTCGGTCGTAAGCTGCTTTCCCCTCAACCAGTGTTCGAGGCTTCTGAATAAATGGTAGTCCGATGGAGCAATATCTGGACTTTAGGCTGGATGAGGGAGAGTTTCCAACTGCAGCTCCTTCAATTTTTCTGGAGTTTTTTTCGCTATGTGTGGGCGGCAGTTGTCCCAGAGCAGTAGGATCTGGTCACGTTTTCGTCCATTTTCTCCGCGTTGGTGACCATTTCCTCTAGTTCTTGGCAGACGTAGTCAGCATCTATAGTCTTTTCCTGACGGAAGTAATTTCCAGAACACAACTCCATCAGTGGACCAAAAAACGGTCAGTAGTCTCTTTTTCCGTGGATATCCACGACGTTGCACAGGATCTGGCGACTCAAAAAGGCTTAACCCATTGCACAGGCAGGTCAGGATTGTTATAGTAGCACCACTTCTCATCACATGTAATGATGCGAATTAAAAACTTCCTTTGTGGTGCCGTTTCCAGTAGTTCTTGACAAATGGCCATCCTGCGATTCCTGTCGGTGTCGGATAAAGTGTGAGAATCACGGACGGCTTTTTCGGTCTCAGTCCCATATTGTGTAGCTGGCGAACTGCGGTCGACTGCGAACACTCCTGTAAGCTGGGCGAGACCTCTGCTGTGAAGGTGCGGGTTTTTCTCCAGCTCATTCGCCGCCAACGTGGGGTCGTGAATTCGTGGCCTTCAACATCTCGGCTTGTCCTTCAGGAGAGCAGCTGCCGGAGCGAAACTTTTGATACCAGTTGTACACAGTACTGGCAGCAATTCGATACCTTCCTTAGTTGGCCCTTATTTCCTTAACAGTTTGAACAGCTGTGAAACCTCTTTCGAAGTAGTGAAGAATCAGTACGCGAGCGTTCTCCTTTTCCGACATTTTACTGAGCCACGAATGGCGTTTCGAGGGCTGGCAGGTATTGATTAACGAGGTTTGATCTACCTAACAAACAACCGCGCACGAGTGGCATTTGATCTATTCATGAATTAATATGAATTTTGAAAAATTCCAAGAACTTATGACTCACCTAATAATACGTTAATGGCGGGTTTTGAGCGAAACTACAGAAACTATTGTGGACAGCGTTAAAGTCTCTCTAGGGCAAGTTCTGAGGCAAGTAGGAAAACCTGAGAACGATTCTGAGGTTGGACCCAGAAAGGGACCCTATAAAGCTTAGGGCGTTCTAAAAACCCGCCCTAAGCAAACTTCGAGCAAGTTTTTTTTTCAAATCCGGAGCCCAAAGATTTGAAAAATGCTCCCTCTTTCGCTACGGGACTTCACTGGTCTAGAGGAAATTCCACGCTCCAACACCGTTCAGAGGGGTTCTTTAGGGTGATGAACCCGAATATGAGGTCCTTGTTAAGTTTTTAGTCTATGTTGTTTGGTTACAGCACGGTTACGTCATTTAGCCACCTCTACCTGTCTCTCATAACTCTGTTCAGAGAATCGGCGCGGGCTAAAAAGGCCAAATTTGAAATTCTCGTCAAAAATTAATCCTAAACACTTGCTTTTCATTTGAAGCGGCCACTTCCTCTAACTAGGGACGGTTTTTCCCTCACACCCAAGATATGAAAAACCATTTTGCGTTGTTGTAGGTTTGTGACAGTACATAAATGATCCATGCTCAAATTCTTCAAATGCCCCGGGAATTTCAGAAAAGGGCGTTTTCATTGCTTTCCATCTGGGGAATCTTTGGGGTATTGAGGATTTTTTTTCAGATTCGGCTCAAAACTTTCAACTGGGGGTTATTTAGGGTGCTGAACGCGAATGTGTGGGCTGTTTGTCGCTAGACTTAGGGGTTACTGTAGGTTACGGTAGACATGATACCTTTTAGGCGCTATTCATACTACTCAACGCCAGCGCGGCACGCGCGTGCCGCGCTGGCGTGGCGTTTGGGGTTGAACGGTTTGCCTCGCCCGCGCGGCACGCGCATGACGCCCGCTCTGCCATGGCGGCGATGGCTGTAACGGCTTTTTAATCATTTTCACTAATAAATCATCATATATTTCATTCGATTTCTTTATTATTAATTCCATTACTATCATCCCCTGCTATAGTGGTAGTGAACGCATGTACAGAATTTCGTAGTTTGGAAATGTCAGGCCCGCTTTTTTCCGCTCCGCCTAGGCGTCGCCGCCGAAGGATTCATAGTCTCCGCAAGCGCGGCACAAGCGCCACGCGCTTGGAAAATATTCATACTCTAACGCCACGGCCGCGCGTCACACGCGTGCCGCGCTGGCGATGAGCAGTATGAATAGCGCCTTAACTGGCGTTACTTACCTTAAAATTCCGAAAATTAAAAAACGGACCACAAATCCGTGTTCAGCGACCACGATAACACCCACATTTAAATTTTGAGTCAAATCTGAGACTTCGAAAAAGCTACCGTATACCCACCGTTAGATACCGTAATGCAAGGAAAACCGATAAACCAACCACAGATTTTCGCTAGGCAGCACAAATCGGGTTTATGAACAAGTTCAAGGCGATTTCATCGTAGCATTGTCGAAATCGTCAACAGTCGCGTTCGGGCAGCGAAATTTCCCCGATTAATCAATCAATGGCTTTATTGTGGCAATAAAGAAACATACATGATGTATGTGAAGAGGTAGACAGTAGCTTCACATGTGCGGTAAAATAAAATAAAATAAATGAATGAATTGAGGTGGTCCACCCATGCAAGTAAACAGGTAGGTAGACAAGTAGGAAAACACACGTAAAACGACTCGTAAAAGTGATAGCACCCTGAACGTAGAGCTCTAACAAAATGAACGGCCGTCTGTCCCATGAATCGACCTGAGATCAAACTTGGACAGGCGACATTCTGCTTTTGAAGCTTCGGAACAAATCAGACGGAATTTTCAGAATATTGACAAATGGGCATCGGATTCGTAATCAGCACTCAAAACAGCCCCTAGAAAAAAGTTTTGTGCTCAAATCGAGACAATTTTTTGAACGCTCTAAAAACAGCCATTCGTGTACGTACTACACTTAGTATCCGAATCACTCCTTTTCGGATATCCGAGATTCGGGTAATCCGATATCCGAAAATTCAAAAAAAGCGCATTATCTGAATCGAACTAATATCCGGGAAATTCAAAATCGGCATTATCTGAATCGAACCATTATCCGAAGGGTCGATAATTCAAATAAAGTGGATAAAATTCCGGATGAAATTCGGGTAAATTTCGAATAAAATCGGATAAAATTTAGGCAAAAATTCGGATAAAATTGCAATCGGCCACGCTCATTTTCCGTACTGCCTTCTATTTATTACGTCAACCCAGGGTTTTTCTCCTCCTTCCGAGATCGGAATAGTCGTTGCAGCGCGGAAAATTGGGCGTGGTCAATAGAGATGACCAAGATTCTTTGTATGGTTGCTTCGCATATTTTTTTCACTAGCTCACTCACTCACTCATCCCGTTAGCTGGCGGCTGGCGGAGCAGGATGACCTCTCAACCAGTACACTGCTGTAGGTGCCATAGAGCTCTTGTGGCCTGAACGATGGCGCTTCCATTCAGTACGGTTCGCAGCGAATTAATCTGCATTAGGACACTGCACCGTTGGGACTTGCAGATCCGCCTCGACTTGCTTCAACCACGTCTTTTTCGGGGCTGCTCTTTCAACCTTCCACAGTGCAGGGCGCTCTCTCCATAACAATCTGCGCGGAAGTCGGTTTCTTTCCATTCTGCATACGTGTCCGAACCATCGTAGCCTTCTCGTTCGAATTTGTTCTTCGATCGTGGCTGATGGTCGCAAGTATCTCGGATATCTTCGTTCCGCATTCGATCTCGCTTAAAGTTATCCCGGATTTGCCGCAAACACCGCGTTTGGAAGACCTTCCAGCCACCACTGTAATCCGACTTCAGCAACGTCCACGACTCTGACCCGTACAGTAGGATTGGCACTATGAGCGCGCGAAACATCCGGATCTTTTGTCTTGATTGACACATTACGCTTCTTCCATAAACACCAGCCCAGCGAAGCGAAAGCAGCCGACGCCTGCCCGATCCTGCACAGTATCTCCGATGTAGCCACTACCTTTCGCTCTTGCACCACCGATCTGAGGTACTTGAACTCCTTGACTTGCTGAAGCTCTCAGCTCCTCGAAGAACACAAGAAGCACGTGAACCGTCCGACGTCATGACTTTAGTCTTCTCCTTATTAATCCGCAGCCCATACGATTCCGCGATTTGTGCCATATCATTCAACAAAAAGCGTGGCTTCCATGTCAGTATCGGTGAACACTGCACCGTCGTCCGCAAACATCAAATCCGTGACAAAATCGTTATCGCCAAATTGGACTCCTCTTTCTATTTTCAAAGGTCTTTCTCATAATAGCATCGACCACGGTATTAAAGAGGAGCGGTGAAATCGCGACATCTCTCCCTGCCGGACGCCTGCATCGACTCTGAATTCTTCGGATAGCTTGTTTCCGACGCGGACACAGCCAGTCGTCAAGCCTCTATAAATTTCCTGCAGAAGCTTCACCGCCATTTTTCCTGGCATGTGTTCGCATTCCATCAGGATTTCCATAAGGCGGGCCAGTGCACGCAATCGAATGCCGACTTGAAGTCTATGAAGGTGATAACGACGCGCTTTCCACAGCGAATCCTTGCCTCCATAACTTGACGAAGTGTGAAAATTTGATCGCTGCATCCTTGACCCGGACGAAAACCTGCTTGTTCTTCGCGACAGGTACTCTCCCGATGGCGTTGAAGTCTGGACTGGATAGTTCTCGTGAAGACTTTACCAACAATCGACAACTTTCAGGCTGATCCCGCGTGATAAAGCCTTTACAGTCTCTGGCATCGCCCTTCTTATTGATAGGCACGACAGCCTTTTTCCAGGTAGACGGCACGCTCTCTGTCCGCCATAGCGCGTGATTAACTGATGCAACTGACGCAGGTAGAACATCTCCTCCTGCCTTGATGACCTCAGCAGTGACATTGTCAACACCGGACGCCTTTCCATTCTTTAGCGACTTGATTGCCGCCTTCACTTCTTCCGCAGTGGGTTCCGGATTCAAGCGCTGTCTCCTCTGGTACCTCGACTGGTAGCAGTATCGTTGGGCCAGTGGACCTTGTGGCGCATCGTGATGTATAGAGTTCACTGAAGAACTGCCTCCATCGCAACAGACGCTCATCTGCTGATCGCACAAAGACCCATCCGTATTCCTGATGGAATTCTCGCAGGTTTGGTCTTCTTTCTGAGACGGTTGAGTGTGTTGTACAATGTGCGATAGTCGTTCCTTCCCAACTGCCTCCTCCACTTCGTCTGCTACCTTATTCCAGTACGACTCCCGCTCTTCCTTCAACTTTCGACGAAGCTCCTGACACAATTGCCGATACCGTCCGAAGTCCGTTAATTTCACTCGCTTCCCGTTCGTCCACGAGACGGAGAGAGAATCGTCCGATATCAAGGCTGCGTTCGCCGGCGAATAACAGAGCAGAGAGGCTCTGCGCATTCAGAGCGACTTCAACTGTCTGCTTCTCGTGCTCGTCCACAGACAAGGCGTCTTCCAGAGACCGCGAACCGATTCGACAGCGCGAGTTGAAATATTTTCTTTGTTCCTGGCGCCATCAAGTGCTTGACCAGTCAAGTTTCTTTTCTTTCTAGGGGCTCCTCACGCCTAGGTCGTCGCAAGCGAAGCTGCATTACAACACCAAGAGATAATGGTCGGATCCACAATCAGGCCCTCTCATGGCTCGAACATCTTTTCAGCGATGATCTAAAACGTGAGTTTATCAGCACGTAGTCCAAAGGTGGCCACCACATCTCGTCCAGTTGGATTCCTCCATGTTAACTGATGCTTCTTGGGGTACGGAAAACTGACTGTTTACCGATGGCAAGCTCGTTGAACGCAGCGAACGAAAGTAGGCGTAGTCCATTATCGTTTATTTCGCCCACGCTGAACCTGCCCAACACTCCTTCCCAGCCTGTTCTGTCACTACCGATTCTTGCGTTGAAGTCATTACCCGCTAAGCAATGGTGACATCGGTTTTACAAGGATAGTATTCAGCACGTCCTGGAGTTGGGTGTAGAACTCTGTCCTTGTCAACGTCAGAACTTGGCTCCGTTGGTGCATAGATGGACACGACATGGGTCTTGATTGTTCCGCTCAAAACAAGAACAGCGATTCTGCCAGAAATCGGCTCGAATGAAACAACGCTACCAGCTGCGCGACTGCCTCAGCATAAATCCAACACCATTGCGATGTCCGTCCTCACCGGAAAAGTACAGCACCATCTTTCGCTACTCTCCGGCACCTGAATGGGCACCGTTCCACATCCGCTCATCCTCAGCTCGGAAGTGCAAGTGCAATCGATATGTTGGACCTTGACAACTCTCTTGCCTATTATCTCTTTCTGACCGACGCAGTGTCCCGTTCGCATTCCATGCTCCAAGCTCCTTCTTAGGTGTCACCAGTCGTCCCCTCCATTTTGGCCAGTAGTATTCTTCTCACCAACACCCTGGATCCCTAGTGTTGGCGCATCCGGCTGCCCCGGATGCGGTAGCTTCTTCGTTGTTTCCTAAGAGGACTTTCCATGGTTACCACCTAAGTTTTCCAGCCCGGTAGTACGGGGGCCAACCCTCCTCGCTTTCTCATCCGGGCTTGGGACCGGCAATGGCGGAGTTTCACTAGCTACTTAGGCGATTATCGGCCCCGGAGCCGCCTGACAGTTCGGCTCGTTTTTCCAATCTGCGAGTCGGCTCCTGTTGCTGTCCGGGCCACTGTTGTTGCTTTCCGGGCCACTGCTGTTACTATCCGGGCTTTTCCGGTTGGCCCGAACAGCAACAGCAGTAGCCCGCAGATTGGGAGAACGAGCCGAACTGTCAGGCGGCTCCCATTCCTATTTGGCGTGGCTCAGGGCCGAGAATCGCCTGAGCTAATGTCTCCTGAATTAAACATGTGTATGGATATTACTGTGCTTCCCCAACGGCGATAGAGTAATTGAAGATTTGTTTTCATATTTTTATTATTATGCATATATAAAGTTTGAAGTTCGCCTTGAGTACCTGAATTATTTTTCACCGTTTTGCCTCAACTTTATTCCGATACTATCCGAAATTATCCGACCGCTTATCCGTATCCGAATCATTGGAAAAGTGGCATTTTCTGAATCGATCCATTATCCGAGAATTTGAAAAAATGCATTATCTGAATTGAACCAATATCCGGAAAATTTAAAATCGGCATTATCCGAATCGATCCATTATCCGAAAAATTATCTTCGGATAACAAGTGTAGTACGTACCCCTTTTCTCTTCGTAAAGCTATGAAAATGCCCACTTTTGGAAATCTCCTGTAAACCTCTGAGGCATTTAGGGGATTCGCAAAACGGACTATGGATACAAAGGACAATAACCACAATATCCAGAACAAGGTTTTTTCTTAACCATCGGTTGGTAAATAAAACAAGCCCTAGTAAGTGAACTTCCCTTGTGAGCGATTTTAGCAATTGGCCTGTGAATGCGTCATGCAAAAGAAGAAAAACGGCAGGATAAGTGCAGCTGCAAACCCTCATTCGAAGTGACAGATTCAAAACAAGCAGGTGCCGTAGCTGAAAGTGTGGCCGGCTGGGAAAAAAGTGGCAGAGACTGGGCCAGAACCGGGTGCGAGTGAGCGGTTGTGATGATGAATCAATTTTTGCGAAGTGCCAGATGGCTGTCAAAGCGCAGCGGACACCCCTCGAAAATCACCTGCGTCAATAGCCGGCTGATTAGCTGACTGGATACTTTTTTTGAGCTGACTTTGTCACTTCATCTCAACCAATCCACTCGATTTTCTTGCCTCTTCTGATAATGTAATGTGCTTATCTGGGTCAAATTCCGGTCCGCAATTGCGTCTCTACACGCTTTGCGGCCGCACGCGCTCGAGTCAATCGATTTTCCACCTCCAAAGCCAACTCGACATGGCTTTTTTATACAGTTTTCTTCAATTTTGTTTGGTTTCCAGTTTCTAAAACTCACCTAGAGTCAACAGATCAACAGCTGCGGCGCTGAAAACTCTTTCGACTCGAAAGCTCGCGGCCGCAAAGCGTGTCGAGACGCAGTTGCGGACCGGATATCGACCCAGATAAGCACAGTGTAACATCTGCTTTGCTATAGCACGAATTCATAATACCAGGTTGTTCAGTAAGCTTTTCCGTTCGTTAAAAAAACACAATTTTATGGTTCAAAATACACTTTATTATTGAGTATAATCTCCCTGAACATTAATACACTTGCATCAACGATCCTCCAATCTGTGAATCCCATCCCTGAAGTGAGAATCCGGAAGGTCCGCAAAATACGCTTCAACAGCCGTTATGACCTCTTAATTTGATGAGAAACTCTAGCCACGCATGAATTTTTTGAGTTCCGAAAACAAATGGAAGTTGCTGGGAGCCAAATCTGGTGAATACGGTGGATGCTCCAGCAATTCAAACTTTAATTCATGGATTTCAGCCATTCTCAAAATGCTATTGTGACTCGGTCCTTATGAAAAAGAATTTTTTCTTCTGGTCTTTTTTTTTCGAGAAATTTTTCCTTCAACTGCTTTGAAAAAATGCAATAATATTCAAAATTATTTGTTTCACCAGTTTGCAAGTAATCCACAGACAAAATTCCTTTTGCATACCGAAAAACTGATGCCATACCCTTCTTGGCCGATTTCCGGACACAAACTCATTCCGAAGCCGATCAACCAGGTTCATCTGCGAGTCGGCTCCTGTTTCTGTCCGGGCCACTGCTGTTTCTTTCCGGGCCACTGCTGTTGCTGTCCGGGCTATTCCGGTTGGCCCGAACAGCAACAGCAGTAGCTGGGAGATTGAGAGAACGAGCCGAACTGTCAGGCAGCTCCGATTCCTATTAGGCGCGGCTCGGGGCCGAGAATCGCCTGAGAAGGCTTGTACGACCACGTTTAAATTCAGCAAACCATCTCTCTACTGTTCTAATTACCTGAATAACCTTAATCCGGTCCCAGTTTTCGGTATTTGGATTCTTCACAGCTAATCTTGCTTTCGGTATTTTCTAGAACGCGAAGCCTGTTTTCAGATCCAAAATCGAGATAGCTCAAGGATCATGTTTTCGGCGGCGGGGCGGATTTGAATGATGCTTGACCCCTAAAAAGATCCTCATACAAAGTCCTTGTCTCTATATTCCGATTCATTTGCAGTTTCTTACCACAGCGTATGCATTCTGATTCATAATATTGTTCCCAAAAAATAAATTAAATATTCGTAATATAAATAATTAATAATATTAATATTTAATAAATAACTAAATTACTATACAAAATCACATAGTATATAGTATGTATGTACACATCAGGCGATTATCGTTATGCGGGTCATTCTTTGAGAAGAGATTATGTCAAATAACGAGTCCTTGATGGGGCTGAAGCTGGTTCTGAACAGGTTGTCTCATAGACTCATGCTGTCATGCACTTCTCATTCTCCTCCTTAGTCAGACCTGCTGATCATTAGTCATCTGCTGCTTTCTATATATCTATGCATATGTATTTCGACTAGTATTTGCACCTTCATTGAGACGAGAGCACAGTTTTGGTTCCACTCAGTTCTCGAAATTTGTATGAGGTACCGCTGTACCCTCTGGTTCCGGGCCTGAATTTAGTATGTGCAATTGCGGACTTGCGTCGTGGGGGCGCTTCCGCGCCCGCCCCTCATCAGCTGATCGTGTGCGTTTTTTCTACATTTTCAAGGTTTTCCCTAATTCTCTGATCGTACGAAAGCGATGCGTCGCGCCCCACGACGCAAGTCCGCATTTGCACACACTAAATCAGGCCCGGAGCCAGAGGTTATACTTATTGTTGTTTTCACAAAACGTTGAAGAAAATCAATTAGTATTAATTAGAATTTTAAGCGGTCATAGAGAAAATTGATTAGGGCGGGGCTAGCCTCGCCCCCACCCCTCCATCAGCCAATCGGAAAAAGGGGGCGCAACTTGAAAAAAATAGGTGTTTGGAAAACGTCTGGAAAAGTTGCAAGCTTCATAGCCTTCTCAGGCGATTCTCCCAAACCCCAAAGCCCCAAATTTCTGAGCATCCATGAAGCGCTTCTAAAACTCTGAAATGAACAACCACTGTAATTTGAAAAAAAATTTAGGAAACTCTGTAAATAGTCCTAGAAAAATTCAAAGGCTGTGTTCACGATGAAAAAGTTGCCCGTTTTTTCGCAGGAACGTAAATTTTGGGTTTCTAGAAGAAGAGTAAGAATGTAAGTACGACGAAAAACAGCAAGGAAATCTGTGAAAGTCGTGTGTAACGGTTGACCCATTGGATCACCCCGCCCACGTCATGTAACAGTTGTCCTGCGTTTCATCCACCAAAGGAGCAGTTGCCGATATTTGAATATTTTTAACAACGCGAAAGATTCTAACACCAAGCATGTGCATTGGCCGATTTTATTTTCGAAGGCTTTTCGGCACAAAAAAAATAGAAAACAAAGTCACACACCTAAGAATTTTGAAGCGCAAAATTGATTCCGACGTAAGATTTGATGCTTTGGCCGCAGTCCTTTGGAACACACCAAACAGGCGTAGATAAATACTCCAGTGATTTCTTTTAAAACTTATTAACACTTATTTCTCTGGTATTTGAGAGTTCTGTGAGAACTTTTCCCGATTACCCTCTACTTCGTGGACTTACCCACTTGAAAGCATTGAAGATTAGAATGCGGTTTTTTCGTGAACACTGCATTTTGGCTTATTTTAGTAGTATAATTGAATGAATTTACAAAAAAAAATGAAAAAAGCCCGATTAATATGTTTCTACTCAATCCCTTCGGATGGAACCAAATCGAATAATTATCAGAATAATACTCAAAAAATTCGAATATTCTTATTGATTTGGGTTATAAAAAAATTGAATACCCTGGTCATCGGATTTTTTTTTGATTATTTAGTTCAATCGCTGAAAAAAAAACACTAAATATATTCGATTTTTCAAATAATTGGTTAATTTTCGGGCACAACATTATTCTCACAACAATATTCTCCAACCTTTGAAAAAAATTGTGAGCCATAAAGTATTCAAAAATTCGAAAAAATTCAGAGATCTTATTTGGATTTTTTGTTTTTTTTTGTTTATCGATTTTTTTTGTTTCTTTTAAATTAATTTAAAAAAAACGACTACTCCTTCCCAATGAATCCAAATCGAACAATTTGAATATTCGTATTCAATTAAGTAAGATTTCAAATTATTGCATTTTGTTTTGAACATTCAGTTGGAATTGGAAGCAAACGAAATACTCGATTTTTTCAAATGATTGGCGGATTCCCGGGCACAACATTCCAATATCCTTCCTACAGCAAAAAAAAATGTTGAAGAAAATTTGTGAGTCATGAAATATTCAAAAATTCAAATATTTGGAAAGATTTCTAGAATACTGACTCCAATCAAATGGAGTACGTGCTTTTGAATTTTTTCATTGATTCAAAAAACTTTAGAGACCTAATTCGGATTTTTTATTTTTTTTTCTGTTTTTCGGGGTTCTTTCATTTTTTTTTGAAAATTAATTTAAAAGAAAACGATTACTCTTTTCCAATCGATCCAAATCGAAGAAATATCAAATTAAAACTCAAACGATTCAAATATTCCTATTCAAGTGAGTGATCATATGAGATTTTAAATTATTTGATTTTTCTTTGAATATTCATGTCTCTCTAAGAAAAATTCAAATCTAAAAACAAACGAACCAGTCGATTTTTCAAATAGTTGGCATAGATTCAGGTCATAACATTATCCTTCAGCTTACGAAAAACAAAATTGTTCAAGAGAATTATTAAGTCAAAAAACGTTCAAAAATTCTAATTATTGAATAGATTTTTCGAATATTCATTCGAATCGAATGGATAACCTGCCTTCGATTTTATTCATTGACTTAGAAAAAATACAGAGACCCTTGTTCAGATTTTTTTCTCTTCTGTTTTTCAGTTTTTTTTGTTTTTTTTTTGAAAATTAATTCTTAAAAAAGCGATTACTCTTTTCCAATGGATCCAAATCGAATTAATACTCAAACGATTCGAATATTCCTCTTCATTTGAGTGCTCATTCGAGCTTTCAAATTACTGCATTTTGTTGTGAATATTCAGCTCAATCTAAAAACATAGAAATATTTGATTTTTTCAAATAATTGGCAAACTTCAGGACACAACATTATCCAACAAAATTGTTCAAGAGAATTTGTTCAGTTTATGTTTATGTTCATTTTAATTACATTTACATAAGGCAAAGGCGAAAAAAAATGATCACAAATACAAAGCAAGCAATAAGAAAACATTTAAACACAAAAAAACCGCTCACAGATGACAGAAAACACAACAACTCACTAAAGCCAAACCGTGAGTCATAAAATGTTTGTGAGTCATGAAATATTCAAAAATTTGAATATTTTAATAAATTCTTCGAATATTTATTGGAATTGAATGGAGTATCTATTTATCAGATTACTACTCAAAAAAATCGCATATTCTTACTTATTTGGGTTATAAAAAATCCGATTACCATGTTCATTAAGGAATTTAAATTGTTGGATTTTTTCCCAGTTCAATCGTCAAAATAAATCAAATAAGTAGTCGATTTTTCAAATGATTGGCAGATTTCCGGGCACAACATTCGAATATCCTTCAGCCTACGAAAAATAAAATTGTTCAACAGAATTATTGAATCATAAAATATTCGAAAATTCTAATATTTGAATAAATTCCTAGAATATTCACTCAAATCGAATGGAGTACCTGCTTTCGAATTTATTCATTTATTCAAAAAAAATGTAGAGGCCTAGTTCGGATTTTTTGTTTTTTTTTTCGGATTCATTCATTACTAAGCCTTTGAGAAACATTGTTTGAAATTTCTTTTTATTCGTAAATTCTAAATATTGCTCAAAAATTTGAAAATTTGCTTCCGTAAAACCTGTTCATTCGTTCAAGGTGTTCCATAAAAACAATATTTTCTGGTTATTCTGTAATTCGTTAAGTAGCGTCGGATGCCCATGCCTACCGAACAATATGATGTAAATAATAGATATAGTGTAAAATTATATATAATGTAAATTATTCTATATAAGAATATGTAACAATAATAATAATAATAATAATAATAATAATAATAATAATAATAATAATAATAATAATAATAATAATAATAATAATGATCATAATAATAATAATAATGAGTCATAATAATAATAATAATAATGGTAATAATAATAATAATAATAATAATAATAATAATATGTAATAATAATTATTATAATTGTATTAATAATAATAATAATAATAATAATGACAATAATAATAGAGAAACCACCAAAAATATAATAATAATAATAATAATAATAAAGTAGATTGATTAAATATTATTCAAGTAACTACATGCATAATAATTATTAATAATGAACATACTACCTAAATTTATAATTGTGCCGCCTTTTAGATTGTTCTCTAATCAGAATAATGGTCTTGTGATCGGCTGTTGAAGCGTTGCGTTAAGTTTTTGTTTGTTTTTGTAATCATTTCCATGTTTCTAACCTACTTTTTTGTCGTTTTTTGACCACATCGGCAACGACGTAAAAGAAATAAAATAAATAAAATAAAATACTGTAAATATGAACTGAATAAATAATAATAAAGAATTAATGGTCTACCAAATGTTAATGGTCTACCATTAATCATATCATTGTATATTGTATATTCGCCTTCATATATGTAATTACAATGATATGATTAATGGTAGTTATTATTATTTATTAAGTTCATACTTACACCATTAACCATTTCATTAATACCTATCAATCTTACATTTCATACTACCCAAATTAAAAATTTTGTCGCCGTTTAGAATGTACATACAGGCTGTAAAACGGTGAAATTCACATGGTTCCTACGCGTGCTGGTGCGGAGCGGAGGTTAGAGACAGTGAGAGAGCGCAGGGTAGACGGAGGCCCAGGCGTCGCGCGCGCCGCTCGCGTCTCGAATGATGTGAATTTCGACGTTTTATAGAGTGTATATTGTATATGTATCATGTATATTGTAAATGTATATGAATTATTCATACTTCATACTTACACTATTAACCATGGTCTACCATTACTATTATATATTCAGTTCATACTATATAATGTAAATTTGGTAGTCGTATTAGAAAGAAAGGTAGTAAAAAGTGCATGAAATAGCCAGCATAGCCCATCATCAATGTGTGGTCGATGGCTGACTGGGTGGGCGCTGGGTGGCCTCCGCAATGTGTGTGTGGTCTTGTGATAAGTGCAGTCGGCGTAGCCCCCCCGCTGTGTTGAAGGCGCCCGTTAAACTCACACGGGGTACGTTGCGCCACTGAGGCGGCTGAAGGGTGGCGGACTCAACGTTGAAATCATACTATACAGAATCATTTCTGTAGTATGTATTTCGCGGTCCCAACCAAAGGGCGATACCTGTCCACCGCAATGAACGGGAGACGGGCGAGTTGCGAGCGGGAAGAACGCTTCGCAGCGTTGAGGACCGTGACCTGACCGAAAGGTCGGGTCAGCGACTCGCTCATCTGAGCGGTACAAAAAACTGTATAACCAGTCAAGTACGGGGGGTATGGTGAATACGGTTGAGCGGAATTTTCTGGCTTTTTGAGACTTCTGTTTACTGTTTTGTGAAATGTCGCCCAAAATTAGAAAAACTAATAACTAATGTCTTTGAAGTAACAGGTCATGGTAACTGGCCTCTAAAGGCGCTCAGTAGATCCGATATGGGCGCTTTCCCCAGTACTACTACATGAGCTCACGAATATAAATGATATGTAACTAATGTTCAAAAATGTACCTTTATTATTACTTTTTAAAGTTATTACCCAATTAATACTTATGTATTCATGAATGTTTCCATATTTTTCTGGTCTTTCTTTTCTGATCTTTTTGGTCCTTTTGCTTCATATTTGCTATTTTCGGACCAGTTCGATTTTTTTTCTTTTTTCTGGGCGATAAAAGCAGGTTAAATAGTATAGCTCAAGAAGCATGGAGGAGATGGATGTGCCAGAATTTTCTGGCTTTTTGAGACTTCTGTTTACTGTTTTGTGAAATGTCGCCCAAAATTAGAAAAACTAATAACTAATGTCTTTGAAGTAACAGGTCATGGTAACTGGCCCTCTAAAGGCGCTCAGTAGATCCGATATGGGGCGCTTTCCCCAGTACTAATACATGAGCTCACGAATATAAATGATATGTAACTAATGTTCAAAAATGTACCTTTTTATTACTTTTTAAAGTTATGACACAATTAATACTTATGTATTCATGAATGTTTCCATAATTTTCTGGTCTTTCTTTTCTGACCTTTTTGGTCCTTTTGCTTCATATTTGCTATTTTCGGACCAGTTCGATTTTTTTTCTTTTTTCTGGGCGATAAAAAAAGCAGGTTAAATAGTATAGCTCAAGAAGCATGGAGGAGATGGATGTGCGGAATTTTCTGGCTTTTTTAGACTTCCTGTTTACTGTTTTGTGAAATGTTGAACAAAATTAGAAAAACTAATAACTAATTTCTTTGAAGTAACAGGTGATAGTAACTGACCCTCTAAAGGCGCTCAGTAGATCCGATATGGGGCGCTTTCCCCAGTACTAATACATGAGCTCACGAATATAAATGATATGTAACTAATGTTCAAAAATGTACCTTTTTATTATTTTTTAAAGTTATGACACAATTAATACTTATGTATTCATGAATGTTTCTATAATTTTCTGGTCTTTCTTTTCTGACCTTTTTGGTCCTTTTGCTTCATATTTGCTGTTTTCGGACGAGTTCGATTTTTTTCTTTTTTTATTTTTTCTGAGCGGTAAAAAAAGCAGGTTAAATAGTATAGCTCAAGAAGCATGGAGGAGATGGATGTGCGGAATTTTCTGGCTTTTCCGAAACTTTCTGTTTACTGTTTTGTGAAATGTCGCCCAAAATTAGAAAAACTAATAACTAATGTCTTTGATGTAATAGGTCATGGTAACTGGCCCTCTAAAGGCGCTCAGTAGATCCGATATGGGGCGCTTTCCCCAGTACTGATACATGAGTTCACGAATATAAATGATATGTAACTAATGTTCAAAAATGTACCTTTTTTAATATTTTTTAAAAGTTATGACACAATTAATACTTATGTATTCAATGAATGTTTCTATAATTTTTCTGGTCTTTGTTTTCTGTCCCTTTTGGCCCTTTTGCTTCCCATATTTGCTATTTTCAGGAAAAGCTCGATTTTCTGTTTTCTCAAAAAAAATGTTAAAATTTCCACTGGGTGGTAATCAGGGCTAAGCGTAATAACTGATTGTTTATTTCGGGAATCGTAATTTTTAAAATTCTTTATAATTCCAGAAACTGATCATGAGCAATAAGCCAGCACAGCCCGAACCTCATTCGATGTTGGAAGCGCCCACTCACTGAGGACTGATCCCAGCGCAAACTCCGAATTTCAAAAGAGAATGAAAAGAAACAATTTTAGATTCGTTAAACTTCCTTAATGCATGTGGGTATACAAAAACGTCAAAAAAAACTTCTTTATGGATTCCGGAAATTCGAACACTTTCAGCCAAAACATTGTCTAGGGGATTAATTGAAAATGACTACACATGAATGAGAGTACGTATTATCGTTGCATATTGTCGTTTTAAACTATTGAGGCTTGAAGACCATTATTATTGAAAGACTGCCAAACTTTTTGAAAACTTCAGAAAATTTTTAAATTCAAAAACTTGCCCAGTAATTAACATTAGTAACCAAATAAATATTTAATAAAAAGTATTACCGTTGTATTTCTTCGTTGTAAGCTATTTTGGATTTAGGATCATTATTCATTCACTGCCAGCAGTATTCGAAATTCTAAATAGTTTTGCAAAATGCAGTAGATAAGATCAGATCGAGTCTCATAATTTCAATCTGTTGTTTCAGGCTGGTTTCGGATCCGGGTCATTATTGAGTCCACTGCGAAAACATTTTTAAATAATTTAAAAAATACAGTAATCAAGATTACTATAGCCAGTATATACCGTTCCATTTCGTTGTTTTTGGCCTGTTTAGGCTTTGGGATCGTTCTTATCTCATTGCAAAAGCCTTCTGGTAACATGAAAAAATAAAATTTGAAAAAAATTGCAGTAAATAATATCGAAGTGAGTATTATCGTTGCATTGCAGTGAGCATTGCGTTTTAGTCTATTTAGACTTCGGAATCACCATTGAATCTCTGCAAAAACATTTTAAAAAATTTGAAAAAAATCTGGTTTAAAGTTTTCTAATAAAATGATATGAGTAATAAATAAGTAGTAAATAAGAATGTTATCATTGCATTTCGTCTTTGCAGTCTGTATAGGCTTCAAAATCCTTATTGAAACACTGCAAAAACTTATTTTGGAAACTTGAAAAAATTTCATTCAAAAGTTGCAATAAATAAGGTGAAAAAATGAATGAATCAGTGTAAAATGGGTACGTTCCGTTCAAGTTCATGTTTCCGTTCAATAGCGATTTAGTAGCTTTTTTAGGCTTCAAAATCGCTATTGAATCACGACAAAACATTTTGATAAAACGAAAAAATATTTTTCAAAAAATCACGGTCTATAGAAAGTTGAAGCGCGTATTTTTGTTGCGTTTTGTGGAATCACTGCAAAAACATTTTAAAAACTTCAAAAAAAATTTAAAAATTCACGAATTTCGATAAACAAGATGAGTAATTAAATAAAAAGTGAAAGAGAGTAAGATCGTTGCATTTCGACGTTTTGGTCTATTTAGGCTTCGAAATCCTTATTGAATCACGACAAAGTATTTTGATAACATTCAAAAAAAATTAAACGCGGTAAACAAAATAAAACGAGTATTTTTGTTGAGTTTGGTGGAATCGCTGCAAAAACATTTTATGAACTCCAAGAAATTTTTAAAAAATTCACGAATCGCGATGAATAAGATGAGTAAATAAATAAATAGTAAATGAGAGTAAGATCATTGCATTTTGTCATTTTAGCCTATTTGCCCATCAAAATTCGTTATTATTGAATCACTGGAAGACATTTTGAAAACGTTAAAAAAATTCAAAATCAAAAAATGAGATTACATTATTGAATCGCTGCAAAAAAGATTTTCAAACAAACAATAAAAGTTCCAATAAATAAGATTGTAGCCAGTATTACCATGGCATTATACTGTTTTAGATTGTTTCAGGTGTGAAAATAAATATTGGGTCCTTGTAAAACCATTTTATAAAATGTTAGAGACAAAATTATTAAATCAAAAACAAAAACAAAAAAGACAAGGTTTTCAAAAATCTTATAACAATAAGAGTCTAATCGGATATTCCAGCATTCAAAGCCCTAATGCTCTGCTGCCAGATCATTTTCTCTGTCTATTTTTATGTATTGATCACGTGTGATTTCATTCACGTCTTTCAATAAATAAATAAATAAATAAATAAATAAATATAAAAATCGCAAATATGTACAATTAGAGCGTATTTCATCATTGCACTTTAGTATCATGCAGTGACCATAGAACTTAGGAAGTCTTCTGTTCTTAGATTTACTCAAAACTGTTGCCTTTTGTTCCGTTTACTCACTGTTTAGTGACCCTTCTTAGGTCTCCCAGCAATGAAGGGAGTAGACGAATGTTCTTATTATCAGCAGCGCTGGGCGGCCATGTTGAACGTGTTTAGGAAACCTGCCTGGCATACGACGCGCCTGTTGGTGAGTATTCATGGCACCCCGTGTCCATTAGCTTTGCGCAGAGGCGATAACGTGACCAATGAGGCTCTGCCGAGGTGCGTTTATTGCTGGTTGAAAACTTTCACCCAATTGCCCGCGATGGCCCCTGAAACACGGGTGTCATACGCAATTTTTGAACGCCCCTAGGGCGCAGAATGAATGAAATGGACTTTATGTAGAACAATGTATACCGTGTATTATGGGTAGTTGTAATCCGATATAATTCGAATTATCTCAAAATCGCATTTTCATGCTTTATTTGGAACTGCACAGCCTATAAAAATTAGATGTTAATTAAAACTAGATTAACTTCCAAAATTATCCTAATCATTTTGCGAAAAAAAAACTCAAGTTTTTGAGAACTTAATGCTTTTGAGTTGGTGGCAAGTTAGCATCGTATGGATGCTACACTAACTAGGGACTGCTTTGAACTTTCCGTGGAGATTTGGAAAACCATGTTGTGGTTGCTGTAGTTCTGTGACAGTACATGCATGAATGATCCGTGCTTGAAATTCCCTAAATGGCTGTGGGGATTCCAAAAAATGACATTTTCATTGCTTAGGAGAAGTGTGAAAATTTGAAAACGATATAAATGTTATTGGAGCGAGTACTATCGTTGCATTTCGTCGTTTTAGGCAGTAAATAAGATCAGAACGATATCATCATTCCAATCTGTTGTTTCAGGGTGGTATATCGATTACAGCGTATTTCATCATCGCATCTTAGTGCCATGCAGTGGCCATAGAACTCAGGAAATCTTCTGTTCTTAGATTCACTCAAAACTGTTGCCTTTTGTTCCGTTTACTCGATATTTATTGACACAAAGGTAATCAGGGAATTTTTGGGGTGTTGAGAAAAATTTTTTTCGGATTCGGCTCAAAACTTGCATCTGGGGGTGATTTTGGGTGCTGAACATGAATGAATCTGGGGTCTATTCCTCGCCTGACTTAGGGTTACGGTAGGTTACGGTAGGCATAATGCCTTTTGACTGGCGTTACTTACTTTAAAATTTCGAAAATCGAAAAATGGACCTCAAATTCGTGTTCAGCGTCCCAAATAACACCCACGGTGAAATTTTGAGTCAAATCGAAGACTTTGACGGAGCTACCGTATACTCACCGTAATCGACCGAAAAACTGCAGAAAAAGGCGAGAAGGCACTGTTTTTCTGTTCTTGCTGGCTGGCTGTTTGAGTGCCCTTTAATGTGTGTTACTGAGGAAAACATGTAACTAAGGTTGAAACTCCTGAGTAGGCAGGCCGAATACTCTCTATGTACAACTTTTGAGGCGATTTGATCGTAGCATTCTCGAAATCGTCAAAAGTGGCGTTTTTCCAGCAAAATTTCCCCCATTTAAAGCTTCGGACCAAATTAGGTGGATTTTTTACGAATATTGACCATAGGGCCTCAGATTTGTAATCAGCACCCAAAACAACCCCTAGAGACAAGTTTTCAGCCCAATCCGAGACAACTGCCATTCGTGTACCCCTTTCATCTACGCAAAGCTATGGAAATTCCTACTTTCGGAAATCTCCTGTAAATCTCTGAGGCCTTTAGGGGATATGGAAAACGGATTATCAATGCTGTGTCCCCTACCTACAACTATCAACACATGGTTTTACAAAAGCCCACCGGAAATGTAAGGCAAGCCCTAGTAAGGTTCAATTGATAGACCATCTTCATTTCGAACTGATACTGATAAGAAAAATATGATTTTGTACTTACTCGAATTTTTCCGGATAGCATGTACACAGTGTGTATTACAAGGCCATCTCAATTTCAGAAAAAAGTATTTATGAGAAATTCTCCTCTTGAAACGTTTTATTGACTACGTTTCGGGCATAAGCCTACCATCAATGTGGTCGATGACTGACTGGGTGGGCGCTGGGGTGGCCTCCGCAATGTGTGTGGTCTTGTGATAAGTGCAGTCGGCGTAGCCCCCCCCCCCCGCTGTGTTGAAGGCGCCCGTTAAACTCACACGGGGTACGTTGCGCCTCTGAGGGGGATGGAGACTGGCAAAGCTAACGCTGAAATCATACTATACGGAATCATTTCTGTAGTATGTATTTCGTGGTCCCAACCAAAGGGCGATACCTGTCCACCGCGATGAACGGGAGACGGGCGAGTTGCGAGCGGGAAGAACGCTTCTCAGCGTTGAGGACCGTGACGTGACCGAAAGGTCGTGTCAGCGACTCGCTCATCTGAGCGGTACAAAAACAGATTAAATGTACGTAGTATAGCTCAAATGGTATGGTAATATTGAATAATATCGATTTTCCAATTAACTATTATATTTTCTCAGAGACGACATGGTTTTACCTGCTCTTGGTGCCAAACACTACGAGAGGAGCAAGGTTTCCATAATTGATGAACAAATAAATTCCTGTCCAATCACAGAATCGCTAAAGCCATTTATTCGAATATTCGAATAAAAACTTAATTAATTGGCTGTGGCATGTTGATGAATGGACAAAACCCCATTTTTTTATCAAATATAAGAGCCGTTCACTCACCCCAATGTGTGATAACAGGTGCTGTTGAAACCATTCCGATCATGAAGAGAGAACTAGATTCATCCTGAAAAGTCGATATTATCCGTTTGATATACTCTAGTGGTCATTGGTTGTCGGAATTTTCTGGCTCTATTGGTCTTTCTTTTTACTGTTTTGTGAAATGTCGAACAAAATCCGAAAAACTAATAATTAATGTCCTTGTGTATTAATAAGTCATAGTAACTGGCCCTCTAAAGGCGCTCAGTAGATCCGTTATGGGCGCTCAAGAATATAAATAATGTTATATACCAATACACCTTTTTATTATTTTTTCTAACAAGGAAACCACAATAAGTCACAGTGACCATTCCAAATGAAATGTAGTTTTCTAGAACCATTTTTGGACGAAAAGTCCGAATATGCCCATTACAGCTGCCTAGACCCACTTTGAAAAAAAGTTATGGGCATTTTTTCTCTGATTTTCGCACCTATTGTACCCTCCAAAAAGCACATTTTTTTTAGGAGAATCCGGAAACGCACCTCATAATCGTGTTCAGCGCCTAAAACTACCCCACTAAGCAAAGTTAGGTTGAAGGAACATTTTCCAAACTTTGCGCAGACTAACAGCGTTTTGGACTTGTACGGATTTTCGGTTGGGCGTTTATTTATACCAATTAGAGGGCTCTCGAAGCGTTTTAGAAAAATATTCCAGATTTGATTAAAAATTCGCTCTGAGGGGTTATTTGGGGTGCTGATCACGGATCCGAGGTTTATTTATCGATTTTCCGAAGTTTTCGAGTGTATTCGTTCACAGATTCCCATCGGGGGAGAATTTGATGGCAAATCGCGACTTTTGACGATTTCCGGAGTGCTTCTATAGAATATGCTCGAGTTATTTTTCTGGGGGTTATTTGGAGTGCTGAACACGAATCTGATGTCGGTTTATCGATTTTTGACAGCCTACGGTAGATTACGGTGGGTATACAGTAGTTTGGTCAAAGTCTCAGATTTGTCTCAAAGTTTCTATGTGGGGGTTATTTGGGGTGCTGAATACGAATTTGATGTCCATTTGTCGATTATCGGAATATTTAGGTAAGTTTTGCCTCCTAAATGGCATGTTACCTACCGTAACCTACAGTAAACCCTAAAATTTGGGCAAGCAAACCCCAGATTCGTGTTCAGCACCCCAGATTACCCCTACATACATGTTTATAGCGAAATCAGAAGAAAAATTTAAAAACACCCTAAAAATTGCATGGGGGGTACCCTTACCTTGCCGCGAAGGTAAAAAAAACGCTCATAACTTTTTTCAGAGTGGGTCTAGGCAGCTGCGATGGGCATATTCGGACTTTTCGTCCGAAAATGGTTCTAGAAAAGTACTTTATTTGAAATGGTCACTATGACTTATTGTGGTTCCCTTGTAAGTAGAATTTGATGAAACTTTATCATGTTATAGGGTATCAGAAACCTTGCCTTACTCACACTCAAGCTTGGATTTTGAATGTACATTTCCTTAGCACGGAGTTTATTTACAATTTCATGGCTTTAATCCAAATTAGGACCTTTTTCCCAGAACATGTTCGTCAAAATTCCAAACCCGTGCCACTTGCTTGGCATAAGAAGACGTCCAAAAGCATTGCAGGAAAGTGATTCCTTGGAGCATTTTTTAGAAAGGAATTCGAAATGAATTTAAGCGATTTCCCTGTAGGGATATCACTTTGGAGTGAATGGAAAAGTACGAAATTTGGGTTTCAGTGAAGCATTGTTAAAGCCTATACAGTGCATGTCCTTAAATGGTTTTAAGGCGAAGAAATTTACAAGGATGAATTTTCGAAGAAATGCCCAATTTTGCTCAATTTCTGGCTTTAAAAAGTTCTACAATCCATGATCTGGGAAAATAGCCTTAACTCGGAGTAATCCCGCGAAACTGTAAATGAACTTCTTATTCAAAAACTGTACGTTCAAAACCCAAGCTTGAGTGTGAGTAAGGCAAGGTTTGCGATACCCTATGACATGCTAAAGTTCCATCAAGTTTCACTAAGCCAAGTCCGAGATACATTTGAAAACAGTATTTGCGAAAATGGGTTTAAAAAATCATAGCGAATAATATCGTCGCATTTTGTCGTTTTGGGATTCAAGATTATTACAAGTTGCTGTGAAAACAATTGCAAATTTTTCAAAAAGTTTAGAGTTGTAGTAGAGAATTTATGTACGCGGTTTTCATCCCTGCATTCTGTTCCTTTAGACTGTTCCTGGCTTCAAGGTCTTTATTGAGTCACTGCGAAAACGTTTTTCAAAAGAATAAAAATAAAAAAGAGTACCAATAAATATGGTTAGAGCCAGTCTTATCGTTGCACGTTCTCGCTTGAAGCTATTTAGGCTTCAGGATCGTTGTTATGTCGCGGCGAAAACATTTTGAAAACTTGAAAAAACTTATTAAATTCAAAAATTGCAATAAATAAGATGAGGAAATAAATAAGTAGTAAATGAAAGTATCATCGTTGCATTTCGTTGGTTTAGGCTATTTCGCATTTGGATCATTATTTATTCACTGCCAACAGTATTTGAAATCCTAAATAGTTTTGTAAAATGCAGTATATAAGATCAGAACGAGTTTCTCCATTGAATTTTGTTGTTTCAGGCTGGTTTAGTTTTTTTTTCGGAATCGTCATAGAGTCACTGTAAAAACACCGCAAAAAAAAGGTTAGGAGAAGTGCAAAAATTAGAATACGATATAAATGATATTGGAGCGAGTATTATCGTTACATTTCGTCATTTAGGGCTATTTGGCTCCAAGGCCGTTTTAGGTCACTGCAAGAACATTTCTAAATTTTCAGGTAGTTTTGTAAAATGCAGTAAATAAGATATCATTATTCAATCTGCTGTTACATGCAGATTCGGATCAGGTCATTATTGAGCCACTGCAAAAACTTATATAAATATTTGAAAAAAATTCAATAAATAAGACTAGAGCCAGTACTACCGTTCCATTTTGTTGCTTTGGCCTATTTAGGCTTTAAGATCGTTCTTATCTCATTGCAAAAACCTTCTGATAACATGAAAAAATAAATTACAAAAAAAAATGCAGTAACTAAGATGTCGTTTTAGTCTATTAAGGCTTCGAATTCACAATTGAATCACTGCAAAAACATTTTGAAAATTTGAAAAAATCACATTAAAAAATTGTAGTAAATAAGATGAAAAAATTAATAGATAAATGTATTTTTTGCATTTCGTTGTCTATTTAGGCTTCAGAATCATTTCTGAATCACGACAAAACATTTTGATAACATGAAAAATATTTTCAAAAAATCGCGGCAAACCAAAATGAAACCAGTATTTTCCTTGAGTTTGTGAATCACTGCAAAAACATTTATATGAACTCCAAAATTTTTAAAAAAATTCACGAATTGCGATAAATAAGATGAGTAAATAAATAAATAGTAAATAAGAGTAAGATCGTTACATTTTGTCATTTGCCTATTTGGCCACCAAATTTCGTTATTATTGAATCACTGTTAAACGTTTCGGAAATGTTTGAGAAATTTAAATAAAAAAATAAGATAACATTATTGAATCACTACAAAAACATTTTGAACGCTTGAAAAAAAATTCAAATTAAACTGCAATAAATAAGATTTTAAACAATGAATAAAGAAGTGTAATATCGTTACATTTCATCGTTTTGGTCTATTTAGGCTTCAAAATCCTTATTGAATTACGACAAAGTATTTTGAGAACATGAAAAAAATTTAAACGCGATAAATAAGATTGAAGCGAGTATTTCCGCTGCATTTGCTGAATCACCGCAAAAACATTTTGTGAACATCAAAAAATCAAATTTAAAGTTTTAATAAATGATATGAGTAATAAATAATTAGGAAATAAGGATAAGATTGCTGCATTTCGTCGTTTCAGTCTACTTAGGCTTCGAAATCACAATAGAATCACTGCAAAAATATTTCGGAACTTGAAAAAATCAAATCCAAAATGGGAATAAATGAGATCAAAAAATGAATGAATAAGTGTAATAACGTTACATTTCGTCGTTTCAGACTATTTAGGCTTCAAAATCGTTATTGAATAACGACAAAACATTTTGATAACATGAAGAAAATATTTCTCAAAAAATCGCAGTCTATAAGATTGAAGCGAGTATTTTTGCTGCGTTTTGTGGATTCACTGCAAAAAAATATTGAAGACTTGGAAAAATTAGATTCGAAAATGGCGATAAATAAGATGAGTAACTGAATATTTGAGAAAGAAGAGTAAAATCGTTGTATGTCGTCGTTTTGGTCAATTTAGACTTCAAAATCCTTATTGAAACACTACAAAAACATTTTAATAACATGAAATGTTTTTTTTTAATTAAAAAAAACGCGGTATATAAGATTGAAGCTAGTAGTATGGTCGTTGCATTTTGTCGTTTAAGCCAATTTGGGCTTTTATCTCATTAATGAATCACTGCAAATACATTTTGAACACTTGAAAGAAGTTCAAATTCAAATAAATAAGATGAGTAAATAAATAAACAGTAAAAAAAGAGTATTATTGTTGCAGTTCGTCTTTTTAAGCAATTTTAGCTTCAAGATCATTAATGAATCACTGCTAAATTTTGAGAACTTGAAAAAATTCAAATTAAAAAATTTGCAGTGAATAAGATTAGTAACTAAATAAATATTTTTAAAAAGTGTTCTGGTTGTTTCTCTTAGTTTTACGCGATTCTGGATGTAGGATTATTATTGAATCACTGCCAACTGTATTTGAATTTTTAGGTAGTTTTGTAAAATGCAGTAAATAAGATTAGAACGAGTTTCTCCTTTGAATTTTGTTGTTTCATGCTAATTTAGGATCGGAATTCGTCATTGAGTCGCTGCGAAAACACCGCAAAAAAATTAGGAGAAGTGTGAAAATTTGAAAACGATATAAATGATATTGGAGCGAGTACTATGTATCGTTGCGTTTCGTAGTTTTAGGCTATTTTTGCTTCTTTTCATCGCTCGCGCTGAAAACCAAATTTCATTTTTCAGGCTCAATTTCAAGAATGACCCTGGTGGATCGCGCCGGTAAAGTTTTGCGCGTCAAAAACATGTGGTTCTAAAGTTGGAGTGGCTTAAAAATGACAGATCCGCCAAATTCAGATTTTCACCAACCATCTAGCACGAGGGAACAGAAGCGCCATCACGAGCGCGCAGATGAGTTCAGCATTTGAAATTTTTAATTCGGGGAATTCTAACATCAAAATTGGCCCAATGGTGACTTCTATTTTTAGAGATAAGTTCCAGTGAGCAAAAGGCAAGATAAATTCACCCACTTAGTAAGTTTAGCAAGCAAAAACAAAGCAACCCTGACGTTTGTGAAAAAGCTTTTCTACGTATTGCACCAGACAACACCGAAATCGACGGAGGGTGTGGAAGTGAGATAGTTCGAGACGTGTTAAAACGAGTTTTTTGCGGAAGTTGATGGTTTATGTAAGGCTTTCCACTCTTATTCTGTATGTCAGAGAATCGCTTATAACTGCGCAAAAACATGAGAAAAGTGATATACGTTTTTTGCGCCATACGATGCGTTTGAGTTCTTTGCAAAGAAAATTTCTAAAATTTCAAATATGTTAACTTTTTTTAAAAATTCATTAATTAAGATGAGGGTGTGTATTATCATTATTTGATGTTGTTTTAGGGTGTTTCAGGCGTGTACACAAATATTACGTCACTGTAGAGCCGTTCAAAAATGTTAACGAAAAAATTACATTTAAAAATCGTAATAAGTTCGATTACAGCGCATTTCATCATTGCATCTTAGTGCCATGCAGTGGCCATAGAACTCAGGAAATCTTCTGTTCTTAGATTCACTCAAAACTGTTGCCTTTTGCTTCGTCTTACTCACTGGATGTTTATTGACGTTCCCAAAGTCTCCTAGCAATGACGGGAGTAGACAGGAATGCTCTCATTATCAGCAGATACGCTGGGCGGCCATGTTGAACGCGTTTAGGAGACCCGCCTGGGCATACGATTGCGCGGCTGTTGGTGAGGTATTCATGGCGCCCCGTGTCACATTAGCTTTGCGCAAGAGAGCGATAACGTGACCAATGAGGCTCTGCCGAGGGTGCGTTTTCTATTGCTGGTTGAAAACTTTTCCCAATTGCCCGCGACTGGCCCCCTGAAACACGACGGTGTCATAATACGCAATTTTTGAACGCCCCTGGGGGTGATCAGAATGAACAGGAAATGGACTAAATGTACAAAAATGTATACCAAATGTGTATGTGGTAGTTGTAATCCGATATCAAATTCGAATTATCTCAAAATCGCATTTTCATGCTTTATTTTGGAACTGGGCAGCTCTTATAAAAAATTAGATGTTGATCAAAAACTCGGAATAACTTTCAAAACTATCTTCCTAATCATTTTGCATAAAAAAAAACTTAAGTTTCTTGAGAACTTAATGCTTCTGAGTTGGTGTGCAAGTTAGCATCGTATGGATGCTACACTAACTTCAAGGGACTGCTTTGAAGTTTCCGTGGAGATTTGGAAAACCATGTTGTCGTTGGTGTAGCGTTCTGTGACAGTACATGCATGAATGATCCAGTGCTTGAAATTCTGCCTAAATGGCTGTGGGGGGATTCCAAAAAATGAGACATTTTCGTTGCTTAGGAGAAGTGTGGAAAATTTGAAAACGACATAAATGATATTGGAGCGAGTACTATCGCGTTGCATTTCGTCGTTTCAGGTAGTAAATAAGATCAGAAAGCATATCATCATTTCAATCTGTTGTTTCAGAAGGGTAAATCGATTACAGCGTGCATTTCATCATCGCATCTTAGTGCCGTACAGTGCAGTGGCCATAGAACTCCAGGAAATCTTCTGTTCTTAGATTTGCGCCAAAATTGTTGCCTTTTTTTGTTCTGTTTCTACTCGATATTTATTTGCTTCACAAAGGTAATCAGGGAATTTTAGGAATGTTGAGAATTTTTTTTCGGATTTGGCTCAAAACTTGCATCTGGGGGTTATTTTGGGTGCTGAACATGAATCTGGGGTCTATTCCTCGCCTGACTTGGGGTTACGGTAGGTTACGGTAGGCAAAATGCCTTTTGACTGGCGTTACTTACTTTGGTAAAATTTCGAAAATCGAAAAATGGGACCTCAAACTCGTGTTCAGCGTCCCAAAATAACACCCACGGTGAGCCAATTTTGACAGGTCAAATCGAAGACTTTGACGGAGCTACCGTATACTCACCGTAATTCGACCGGAAAACTTTGCAGAAAAAGGCGAGAAGGCGAAGGCACTGTTTTTCTGTTCTTGCTGGCTGGCTGTTTGAGTGCCCTTTAATGTGTGTTACTGAGGAAAACAACATGTAACTAAGGTTGAAACTCCTGAGTAGGCCCAGGCCGAATACTCTCTCTGTACTAACTTTTGAGGCGGTTTGATGGTAGCATTCTCGAAAATCGTCGGTAAGAAACTGGCGTTTTTCCAACAAATTTTCCCCCATTTAAAGCTTCGGAGCAAATTAGATGGATTTTTTACGAATATTAACAATTGGGCCTCAGATTTGTAATCAGCACCCAAAACAACCCCTGGAGACAAGTTTTCAGCCCAATCCGAGACAACTTTTTCGAACATCCTGAAAATTGCCATTCGTGTACCCCTTTCATTTACGCAAAGCTACGGAAATTCCTACTTTTGGAAATCTCCTGTAAATCTCTAGAGGCCTTCAGGGGATAAGTGGAAAACGGATTACCAATGCTGTGTCCCATACCTAAGTTAACTATCCAACACATGGTTTTATAAAAGCCCACCGTAAATCTAAGGCAAGCCCTAGTAAGGTTCAATTGATAGACCATCTTCATTTCGAACTGATACTGATAAGAAACATATGATTTTTTAATTCTCCTGAATTTTTTCGGATAGCATGTGCACAGTGTGTATTACAAGGCCATCTCAATTTCAGAAAAATATTTGGAAGAAATTTTCCTCTTGAAACGTTTTATTGACTACGTTTCGGGCATAAGCCCTTCATCAGGTCCGACTGAAAATCGTGGAAAAACTTTTCCGAAATTCAAATTTGTGTCGTAACTTTAAATTTCTCGCAGAAAAAACTTTTATTCAAATGCCATCTCAATCGCTGAAAAAGCCATTTGCACGTTCATACCTTCCTATCCAGACAAAATTTATATCATTATTATTTTGATCGAATTTTTAATGTTTACATTTTAGTAGCCATGTAACTACAAATCTGGTCAATATACATTCCTTTCGATAGTTTTCGAATAAAAACAAAAACAGCTTCCTCTCTTTAACTTCAGTTTGAGATTTCACAACAGGAGAATCTTTTCCAACCAAGTGTCATTGCACCATTCGTACGATATGAATTTTGCGGCCAAATTACTGTTCAGTGCTCGAAAATACTAATTTATCCGAAATTATCCGATCCGAAATTTAAATTTGTGGCATGATTTTGAATTTCTCGCAGAAAACAACTTTTAATTAAATTTCGATGAGCGGGATTTGCTGATATTTTAATTCTGATGCATTAAAAAATGTGTTTTTGTATCCGAATAAGCCAAGTAAGTGAGGGAAAAATGCAATTCAGATTTATGCAAAAAATTTCAGATGGAATGCATAGTGGCCAATGTAAATATATAAAACTAATATTACAGTCTTCTTGAACCCAGTCTAGCTCTTGGCTTCCAATTTGCCCCTGCTAAGCTCAAAATGACCCAATCCACAACAACTATCGACTTCGTGATATTCTCGCTCGTACTGTTAGTTTCTAGAGGTTTTGGTCTGAATGCACAGAGATGGAGGAGTTGACCCGTCTTTTGCAGTTCGAAACATCAGGCTATTCCGTTGAAGCAAAGTGGTCCCAAGTGGAATTCCAGCCGAAAAAGACAGGACAACTCCTCCATTTTCGTGCACTCAGACCACGACCCAGTTTCTATCTAGACTTGTGATCGGATCGGATAATACGTGTGTTCGAATATTTTATTCATTAGAGAATTTCAGTTTCTCATCTTCTCGAGTATCCGATTCACTGAAAAATTGCGATTTTTTTTTGAAAACATAGCATTTTCAAAATCAAATTCCTAAAAAATCAAATCAGTCTTGTTTTATGTTTGAGAGACAAAATAACCATTTTTATGTGAGATTATAAATAAATAATAATAATAAATTTCAAAATTTCTGTGCATAGTTGATTGATGAGTAATGTCGTTGCGTTTTGTTGTTTTAGTCTGCTTAGGCTTTGAAACCACAACTAAATCACTGCAATAACATTTCGAAAACTTGAAAATATCAAATTCAAAAGTTGCAAAAATTAAGATGAAAAATGACTAATTAAGTGTAAGATCGTTACGTTTCGCCGTTTTAGGCTGTTTAGGCTTCAAAATCATTTTTGAAACACTGCAAAAACATTGTGATAACATTAAAAAATAATTTTTGAAAAAAATCGCGGTCTATAAGATTGAAGCCAGTATTTTCGTTGCATTTTGTCGTTTTAGCCTATTTGGGCATAGAAATGCAATGTTTTTTTGTCTTTGTTAAATATTTTGGAAGAAATTTAAAAATTCAAATTCAAAGGTATTATCGTTGCAATTTGTCGTTTTCGGCTATTTCAGCCTCAAGATCATTGTTGAATCACTCCAAAAAGATTCTTAACTAAACAATAAAAATTCCAATTAATATGATTCGGGCCAGCATTATCGTTGCATTTCGTCGTCTTAGACTATTTAGGCTTCAAAATCATAATTGGAATACTGCAAAAACATTTTGAGATTTCAATAGTTTTCTAAAATGCAGTAAATAAAATCAGAACGATGTCATCATTTCAATCTGTTCTTTCAGGCTGGTTTCGGATCTGAGGTCATTATTGAATCACTGCGAAAACATTTTTGAATAATTTAAAGAATACAGTAATTAAGATTATACCCAGTATAACCGTTCCATTTTGTTTTTTTTTGGCCTATTTAGGCTTCAGGATCGTTCTTATCTCATTGCAAAAACCTTCTGATAACATGAAAAAAAGTTTTTTTCAAAAATTGCGGTAATTAAGATTGAAGTGAGTATTATCATTGCATTTAGTCGTTTTAGGCTATTAAGGCTTCGAAATCAGTACTGAATCACTGCAAATACAATTTGAACACTTGAAAAAATTCAAATTCAAAAATTGCAATGAATAAAGTTCAAGCCAATCATAGCCCATCATCAATGTGTGGTCGATGACTGACTGGGTGGGCGCGGGGGTGGCCTCCGCAATGTGTGTGGTCTTGTCTCAGGATAAGTCTGTCAGTCAGCGTAGCCCCCTGCTGTGTTGGAAGGCGCCCGGTTAAACTCACACTGGTGTACGTGAAAGCGCCTCTGAGGGGGATGGAGACTGGCGGATCTAACGCTGAAATCATACTATACAGAATCATTTCGTAGTGGCGTGTATTTTCGTGGTCCCCAACCAAAGGGCGGAAGGATACCTGTCCCACCGCAATGAAGGGGGAGACCAGGGCGGAGTTGCGAGCGGGAAGAACGCTTCTACAGGCGTTGAGGACCGTGACAGTGAGCCGAAAGGTCGGGTCAGCGACCTCGCTTTCATCTTGAGCGGTTACCAAAAACAAAATAATTAGAATAGATCTTGGGGTATGCTGACCATGGATTGTCAGAATTTTCTGGCCATTTCGAGACTTCTATTTATTGATTTTTACAAGAATAGAACTAAAAAAAAACACAAAAACAATAATATTAGCTAATGTCTTAGTATTATTATTAGTAGAGTGAGGACCAGGAATTTTCGAGTTCGAATAAATATTCAGAATTTTTCGAACGAGATTTTTAATTTTCAGATTTCATTCGATTATTCGAAAGTTGTGAATATTCGAGCAACGTCAATTTCGAATTCGAGTACTCTGCAAAGGTGAAAATTCGAATAATATTCGAATTCGACTATTCGGGAAAGGTGAATATTCAGAATATTATTCGAATTCGACTACTCGCAAAAAGGTGAGTATTCGAACATTATTCCAAAATCGATTATTCCCGCAGAGGTGAATATTCGAGACGTTATTCGAATTTGAATACCCGAGCTGATCTAACAGAAAATATTATATGAAAAGTCAGCTCTCCCAATGTACTGAAGGAATCGACATTACCTTTAAAGACTGATGTCATTTTTCTTCACTACTCCATTGTTCCGAGTTTTCCGGAGCGCAAAGAGCTAAATTTTTTTCCCCACACCGTCTGATGGGGCTACTAGGGCGGTTCTAACGAGGGAGGAGCCACATGGTAATCGCACTTGGCCACATTGCACATTTTTTCATACCGCTGTGCAGGATAACCATAGCTTCGTTGAGTGGAGAGCCATGTACTTCCACCAACCTTCACCTCTGGGCAGGTGAAGGGGAACCTCCATCATTGGGAAAACCAGTGAAACGCCCTGAAAAAGAATGAAAGTGTTACCCAACACTCATGCGAGTCATTTCTCAAGATTGGGTGGAGTGTCACTGCCGGTTTTTCGTTCATAACTTCTTTGTGCGTGGAGATGGAATTCTGCGTCAACTTGTGATTCGCAGTTTGGAAAAATCATTGTCTCTGATTCTTCAGCCTAATTCATTTTTTACGAAACACCGGTTTTTCGCCTATAACTCTTTAACCTGGTGAAGGTTGTTATTTGAAATCTACGTAAAATTCTGCGTCCGGAAGATGATATCATTGGGTTCCTAACTGTTTCGCTCGCTCCATGAGCCCAGCCAGGTCGGTGGAGCCGAGACCCCCGCTGTTGGCTCAGCAGAACTCTGCCTCTCATTTGAAACCATAGAGGCGAAAGCACCCTATGGAGATAACTATGGAGCTCGGCTCCCTGCCAATCTGGCTGGCTTATTGGGCAAGCAAAGTTAGTTAGGCTCCTCGAAAAAGCTCCTTAGGCTAAATTAGAGCGGAAAAGTTGATTTTGTAGCATTCTTTGCGCTGTAGCCCGTACAGGTTTAGAGATGAGTCGTGCCTCATTAATTTCAATTGTAGGTGGAAATAAAGCTTTAGAAGAAGGATTCAACTTGTTATTGCCGCTCGCTTCGTAGTTGCGCGATATTGCTATGAATGCTTAAATATTCGTCATTCGAATATTCGAATTTCGAATATTCGTTCGTTCGAAATAGAAAATGAACGAATATATTCGAAATTCGTTCGTTTGGAATGAGAAATGAACGAATTTATTCGAAATTCGTTCGTTCGGAATAAAAAATGAACGAATTTATTCGAAATTCGATTCAGTTCGGTCTTTTTTAAAAAAATTCCTACTCTAATTAACAGGTCATAGTAACTGGCCCCTCTAAAAGGCGTTCTATTCAGAGATCCGATGTAGGCGCTCAGAAGAATATAAATAATGTTATATACCAATACACCTTTTTATTACTTTTTCTAACAAGGAAACCACAATAAGTCACAGTGACCATTCCAAATGAAATGTAGTTTTCTAGAACCATTTTTGGACGAAAAGTCCGAATATGCCCATCACAGCTGCCTAGACCAACTCTGAAAAAAAAAAGTTATAGGCATTTTTTTCTCTGATTTTCGCACCTATTGTATCCTCCAAAAAGCGCATTATTTTTTAGGAAAATCCGGAAACGGACCTCATAGTCGTGTTCAGCGCCCAAAATTACCCCTTAGGCGAAGTTTGGGTGAAGGAACATTTTCCAAACTTTGCGCAGACTAACAGTGTTTTGAACTTATTGGGGGTTATTTGGGGAGCTGATCACGAATCTGAGGTTCATTTATCGATTTTCCGAAGTTTTCGACTGTATTCGTTCACAGATTTCCATCGAGGAGAGGAATTTGATATGGCAAATCGCGACTTTTGACGATTTCGGAGTGCTACAATAGATTATGCTCAAATTATTTTCTCTGGGGGTTATTTGGAGTGCTCAACACGAATCTGATGTCACCTTATCGATTTTTGACAGCTTACGGTAGATTACGGTGGGTATACGGTAGTTTAGTCAAAGTCTCAGATTTGTCTCAAAGTTTCTGTGTGGGGGTTACATATTTGGGGGTGCTGAATACGAATTCGATGTCCATTTGTCGATTGTCGGAATATTGAGGTAGGTTTTGACTTCTAAATGGCATGTTAGGCATGTTACCTACCGTAACCTACAGTAAACCTTAAAATTTCGACAAGCAGAACCCCAGATTCCGGGTTCAGCACTCCCAGATTGCCCTACATTTCTATCAGATTCACCTCCGCACTGCCGTTCAGTCCGCAAAGTGCACGCTGATTGCGAAGAAATCGTGCTGCGGCGCGGTTGCGAGTATCTCTGACAGGGATGTTAACAGGATCACCCGGGCGGTTTTTTGCCTTCTGGTGCCCGAGTGATCCCACCGCTTGAAACGCGATCCTACATCCCCTGTCTGAGGATGCTCGCAACCGCGCTGCCGCGCCACCTTTACTATTTCACAATCAGCGATGCACTTTGCGGGCTGAGACTTAACTGGCTTTGATGCAGATGTGAGCAACTGTACACGTTTTTAGCAAAATCTGGAGAAAAATTTAAAAAAAAACACCTTAAAAATTCCATGGGGGACTTACCGCGAAGCTTTAAAAAACGCTTATATCTTTTTCAGAGTGGGTCTAAGCAGCTGCGATGGGCATATTCGGACTTTTCGTCCGAAAATGGTTCTAGAAAAGTACATTTCATTTGGAATGGTCACTATGACTTATTGTGGTTCCCTTGTAAGTTGTGACACAATGAATATGTACTTGCGTATGTAAAGATGTTTCTGAATGTTTCTGGTTTTTCTTTTCTCGCCATTTTTTGACCCTTCTGTTTTCAGTTTGTTGTTTTTAGATGAACCCGATTTTCTGTTTTCTGAAATTTTTTTAAAATTTCCGCTCACCGCTGGCGGTGATCAGGGCAAGCGTAATAACTTGAATTTATCGTGAATCGTGATTTTTCGAATTCCTTGTAATTCGAAACTGATCATGAGCAACAAGCCAACACATAGGCGAAACCTCATTCGGTAAGGAAGCGCCCCATTAGGGTCTGATCCCAGCGCAAACTGGAGTTTCAAAGAGGATATGAAAAGAAACAATTTTAAGTTCGTTAAACTTCCTCAATGCATCTGGGTAGATCAAAAACGACAAAAAAAAACTTCTTTATGCATTTGGGAAATTCGAACACTTTCAGCCAAAACTTTGTCTGGGGGAGTAAGTGGAAGTTACTACATATTAGTAAGAGTATTATCGTTGCATATTGTCGTTCAAAGCTATTGAGGCTTCAAGACCATTATTATTGAATCACTGCCAAACTTTTTGGCAACTTGAAAAAATTTTAAATTCCAAAATTTGCGGTAATTAAGATTAGTAACCAAATAAATATTTAATAGAAGTATTATCAGTATTTCTTCGTTTTAAGCTATTTTGGGTTTGGGATCATTATTCATTCACTGCCAACAGTATTTGAAATCCTAAATAGTTTTGTTAAATGCAGTATTAAAGATCAGAACGAGTTTCACAATTGAATTTCGTTGTTTCAGGCTAGTTTAGTATCCGGAATCGTCATAGAGTCACTGCAAAAACACTGCAAAAAAAAAGGTTAAGAAAAGTGCAAAAATTAGAAAAGGCTATAAATGATATTGGAGCGAGTATTATCGTTACATTTCGTCATTTAGGGCTATTTTGGCTGCAGAATCGTTATTAAATCACTGCAAGAACATTTTTGATTTTTCGAATAGTTTTGTAAAATGCATTAAATAAGATCAGAACGATATCATTATTCCAATCTATATCTGCCACGGTGAAAGTTGCTAAATTCTATAATCAACGAATATTTGGAAAACGAATATTCGGCCGAATAAACAAGATAATCGAATAATTCGATTAAAAATTCGGAGAAGTCTATTTTCGAATAATTCGTTTATTCGAAGATATTCGGAAAAGGATTAATTTTTCGAGATATTTGCTAAATTGATTTATTCAGTGTTCGGAAAAAGTCAATTTTTCGAATAATTCGTTTATTCGAATATTCGAAAATTTTTATTCGTTTGATATACTCTACAGGGTACGGATCCGAGGTCATTATTGAGTCACTGCAAAAAACATTTATAAATATTTGAGAAAATTTAATAATAAGATTAGAGCCGTTCCATTTTGTTGTTTGGGCCTATGAAGGCTTGAGGATCGTTCTTATCTCATTGCAAAAACCTTCTGATAACATGAAAAAATAAATTACAAAAAAAAATGCAGTAACTAAGATTGAAGTGAGTATTGTCGTTGCATTTTGTCGTTTTAGTCTATTTAGGCTTCGAATTCACAATTGAATCACTGCAAAAACATTTTGAAAATTTGAAAAAATCAAATTTAAAAATTGAAATAAATAAGATGAAAAAAATAATAAATAGGTGTAATACCATTCCAATACATTTTCAATCCAATTCAGAACTATTTAGACTTCCCCAAAATCGTTATTGAATCACGACAAAACATTTTGATAACATGAAAAATATTTTTCAAAAAATATAAGATTGAAGCGAGTATTTTTGTTGCGTCCTGTGGAATAACTACAAAAGCATTTTAAAACCTTAAAAAATTCAAAATTTCACGATTTGCGAGAAATAAGTGGAGTAAATAAATAAATAGTAAACAGTGAGTAAGATCGTAGCATTTTTGTCACTTTAGCCCATGTTGGCCATCAAAATTCGTTATTATTGAATCACTGGTAAACATTTCGAAAACTTTTTAAAAATTCAAATTCCAAAATAAGATTTCCAAAAGATTAGCCTCCTGGAAAAAGTAACGATTTGGCAATGATATAACTACAAGAAAGATAGTAGGTGACAAAATAAAATTTTAAAAAACAACTCGGAAATATGTTTAGAGTATGATTTCCTGTAAGCACAAAATAACCAGAAGTGATGAAAAACTCTGAAATGTAGTGAAATGACCAAAACAGGATTTGGCGGTCTTTCATAGGCCAACTTTTGATAAGTAGTGACTGACGAGGGATTAAATTTTACAAGATTCTCCGTTAAACTTATCAAAGCGAAATCAAGCGCGCAACGGAAACCGTAAAACATTTAATTGAAGCTGTAATACGGAAATCAGCATAGGTCAAGCTATGTGAACGTAACGCTCAAATCCGATGAGCGATTATCTTGATTTCGTTTTGATAGAGTTTAACGGAGAAGCTTTGTGAAATGATCGACCACCAAATCGCATTTTTGGTTATTTCCGCACTTCGTTTCCTAGCTTTTTATATTTCCAGAGCCATTTTTACGCCAAATCATTTTTAAGATATTTCAAGATATTTTTGAAGCTTTTTCCACCATCGCCAAATCGCTACTTTTGCCCAGGAAGCTAAATTTTCCAGAAAATTTCACATAATATTTTCCCGCGAAGGTTACCTTTCTAACTTCAATTTTGCTCAACGTTTTCCATTTTGGAATGATGAAACATACTTAACAGACGATATTGTCGTATGAGTACAATTTCTGAGAACTTATGACCCATAACCATTAAAAATACGCTCACTCATTGCCGCATTTTGTGCATTATGTGAGAAAACTCAATAATATCGATAATTGAAGGAAATCTAATTTAATACTTGATCCTGCATGATGAGAAAGAATTTCCCAAACAAGTGACTTGTAGCCATCAACAATCAAAAATCATTGCGGCATTTTGTGCAACAGGCGAAAGAAAAATCAATATTATTGATTGGTATTTATCGATAATGACTGATGAGCAAAATTCTCCAACCAAGAAAACCAATCCCATCAGCAATCACCACTCCTAGCCGCATTTTGTGCGCTTCGCACGCACCACAATTACTTTATTGAATCACTGCAAAAACATTTTGAAAATTTGAAAAAATCAAATTGAAAAATCGAAATAAATAAGATGAAAAAAATAATAAATAGGTGTAATACCATCACATTTCGTCTAATTAGACTATTTAGACTTCAAAATCGTTATTGAATCACGACAAAACATTTTGATAACATGAAAACATATTTATCAAGAAAGTCGCGGTAAACAAAATTGAAGCGACTATTTTTGTTGCCTTTTGTGGAATCACTGCAAAAACATTTTCAAAACTTCAAAAAAAAATTCCCAAATTGCGATAAATAAGATGAGTAAATAAATAATTAGTAAATAAGAGTAAGATAGTTGTATTCTGACGTTTTGTCTATTTAGAAATCCATAAAAATTTAACGTGATAAATAAGATTGAAGCGAGTATTTTTGCTGCATTTTCTTGAATCACAGCAAAAACATTTTTTGAACATCAAAAAAATCAAATTTAAAGTTTTTAGTAAATGATATGAGTAATAAACAATTAGGAAATTAGAATAAGATCGTTGCATTCCGTCGTTTTAGTGTACTTAGGCTTCGAAATCACAACTGAATCACTGCAGAAACATTTTGAAAACTTGAAAAAATTAAATTCAAAAGTTGCAATAAATAAGATGAAAAAATTAATAAATAAGTGTACTATCGTTACATTTCGTCATTTAGTCTGTTTAGGCTTCAAAATCGTTATTGAATCGCGACAAAACGTTTTGATAACATGAAAAAATAATTTTCAAAAAAGTCGCGGTAAACCAAATTGAAGCGAGTAACGTTTTAGAAACTTTAAAAAAATAAAAACGTTCACCAATTATGGTAAATAGGTTGAGTAAATGAATAAATAGTAAATAAGAGTAGGATAGTAGTATTTTGACGTTTTGTCTATTTAGGCTTCGAAATCCTTATTGAATCACGACAAAGTATTTTGATAACATGAAAAAATATATTTTTTAACGCGATAAATAAGATTGAAGCGAGTATTTTTGCTGCATTTTGTTGAATCACCGGAAAAACATTTTGTGAACACCAAAAAAATCAAATTTAAAGTTTTTAATAAATTATGTGAGTAATAAATAATTAGGAAATAAGAATAAGATCGTTTCATTTCGTCGTTTTAGTCTACTTACAACTTACATCACAACAAAACATTTTGATAACATGAGAGAATAATTTTCAAAAAATCGCGGTCTATAGGATTGAAGCGAGTATTTTTGTTGCGTTCTGTGGAATCACTACAAAATCATATCAAAACTTGAAAATAAAAAAAAATAAAAAATTTCACGATTCCCGATAAATAAATTAAGTAAATAAATAAATAGTAAATAAGAGTAGGATCGTTGCATTTTGTCATTTTAGCCTATTTGGCCACCAAAATTCGTTATTATTCAATCACTGGAAAACATTTTGAAAACTTTTTGAAAATTCAAAATCAAAAAATGAGATTACATTATTAAATCGCTGCAAAAAAAATTTTAATAAACAATAAAAATTCTAATAAAAAAGATTGGAGCCAGTATTACCATGGCATTATACTGTTTTAGAATGTTTCAGGTGTGAAAACAAATATTGAGTCCCTGTAAAACCATTTTATAAAATGATAGAGACAAAATTTTTAAATCAAAAACAAAAACAAAAAAGACAAGGTTTTCAAAAATCTTATAACAATAAGAGTCTAATCAGATATTTCAGCATTCAAAGCCCTAATGCTCTGCTGCCAGATCATTTTCTCTGTCTATTTTATGTACTGATCACGTGTGATTTCATTCACGTCTTTCAATAAATAAATAAATAAATAAAAAATAAATATAAAAATTGCAAATATGTACAATTAGAGCGTGTTTCATAATTGCATTTTAGTATCATGCAGTGGCCATAGAGCTTAGGAAATCTTCTGTTCGTAGATTTACTCAAAACTGTTGCCTTTTGTTCCGTTTACTCACTGTTTAGTGACCTTTCTTAGGTCTCCTAGCAATGACGGGAGTAGACGAATGCTCTCATTATCAGCAGCGCTGGGTGGCCATGTTGAACGCGTTTAGGAGACCCGCCTGGCATACGACGCGCCTGTTGGTGAGTATTCATGGCGCCCCGTGTCCATTAGCTTTGCGCAGAGGCGATAACGTGACCAATGAGGCTCTGCCGAGGTGCGTTTATTGCTGGTTGAAAACTTTTCCCAATTGCCCGCGATGGCCCCTGAAACACGGGTGTCATACGCAATTTTTGAACGCCCCTAGGGGGCAGAATCAACGAAATGGACTATATGTGGGAAGACGAGGTTTGAATGATACACATTCATTTCAAGTGCCGAAAAAAGTCGATTACACGTTCATATCTTCCCATTCAGACAGGAACTATTCCATTATTACTTCTTTTCATTTTTTTTAATGTTTGCATTTCACTAGGTGAATAAAAAACTGGTCTAGATACATGTATAACAATAATATTGCAGTTTTCCTAACTTTGTCCAGCTTTTCGTTTTCAATTTGTCCCTTCTCAACTCAAAATGTGTCAATCTGCAACAACTATCTACCTCGTGCTCAGGGATGTATATTTGCCAATTTACCGATTTACCGGTATTTTTCGGAAAATTTTCATTTACCGATTTATTCTTGAACTTCACCGAAATTTTCACCGTTTAAACATAAGTAGCTTTTTTCACTAAATCGACCCATTTCTCGCCTTTATTTTAAGACTCACAGTGGCCACCTTTGTGAGCATTTGTAAGCTCTTTTGCACCAAGTTTTCCAATTTTCCGCTGCATTAGGGATAAGATCCTGACTTTCTCTCGAAAAAAAATCAGGAATCTTTTTTATCGCTGCCCTGCCTGAAACTGGGCGAGGGAAACATCCTTCCCGCTTCAATAATGCACAAGAGCAATTTTTTGGCTGGAACGGATTTGACTCGATTCATACTCGTAACCGTCGCGATAACCGATGAGGAGCATGACTCAGCACAAGGGAAGGCATCAGGCAGGATCTGTATTCGAGAATACAAACGCTAGAACACCAAAAGGAAACATAAAACGTTCCAAAAAAGAAAACACGGAAACCAGTAGCTTACAAATGCTCACAAAGGTGGCCACTGTGAGTCTTGAAATGAAGGCGAGAATCGGGTCGATTTAGTGAAAAAAGCTACTTATGTTTGAACGGTGAAAATTTCGGTGAAGTTCAAGAATAAATCGGTAAATGAAAATTTTCCGAAAAATACCGGTAAATCGGTAAATTGGCAAATATACATCCCTGAGCACGAGGTCGATAGTTGTTGCAGATTGAGACATTTTGAGTTGAGAAGGGACAAATTGATAACGAAAAGCTGGACAAAGCTTAGAAAAACTGCAATATTATTTTTATACATGTATCTAGACCAGTTTTTTATTCACCTAGTGGAATGCAAACATAAAAAAATTGAAAAGAAGTAATAATGGAATAGTTCCTGTCTGAATGGGAAGATATGAACGTGTAATCGACTTTTTTCGGCACTTGAAATGAATGTGTATCATTCAAACCTCGTCTTCCCACATATAGTCCATTTCGTTCATTCTGCCCCCTAGGGGCGTTCAAAAATTGCGTATGACACCCGTGTTTCAGGGGCCATCGCGGGCAATTGGGAAAAGTTTTCAACCAGCAATAAACGCACCTCGGCAGAGCCTCATTGGTCACGTTATCGCCTCTGCGCAAAGCTAATGGACACGGGGCGCCATGAATACTCACCAACAGGCGCGTCGTATGCCAGGCGGGTTTCCTAAACGCGTTCAACATGGCCGCCCAGCGCTGCTGATAATGAGAGCATTCGTCTACTCCCGTCATTGCTAGACCTAAGAAAGGTCACTAAACAGTGAGTAAACGGAACAAAAGGCAACAGTTTTGAGTAAATCTACGAACAGAAGATTTCCTAAGTTCTATGGCCACTGCATGATACTAAAATACAATTATGAAACACGCTCTAACTGTACATATTTGCGATTTTTATATTTATTTTTTATTTATTTATTTATTTATTGAAAGACGTGAATGAAATCACACGTGATCAATACATAAAAATAGACAGAGAAAATGATCTGGCAGCAGAGCATTAGGGCTTTGAATGCTGGAATATCCGATTAGACTCTTATTGTTATAAGATTTTTGAAAACCTTGTCTTTTTTGTTTTTGTTTTTGATTTAATAATTTTGTCTTTAACACTTTACAAAATGGTTTTACAAAGACCTTATATTTGTTTTCACACCTGAAACAATCTAAAACAGTATAATGCCATGATAATACTGGCTCCAATCTTATTTATTGGAGTTTTTATTGTTTATTTAAAAATCTTTTCGCAGTGATTCAATAATGTAATCTCATTTTTTGAATTTGAATTTTTTAAACGTTTTCAGAATGTTTACCAGTGATTCAACAATAACGAATTTTGATGTCCACGCTCTAATTGTACGTATTGAATTATTTTGATGAATTTTTTTAAAAAATTTTCAGAATTGGCTCCACAGTGACTTAAAATGTTTGTCTTTACGCCTCAAACAATCGAAACACAACAACGTAATGCAATGAGAGTACTCGCTCTAATCCTATTAATTGCAATTTTTTAAATATTAAAAAACTTTTCGCGGTGACTCTATAATGACCCCGGACCAGCTTGAAACAACAGATTCAGGGGATGATATCGTTCTAAACTTATTTATTTACTGCATTTTGCAAAACTATTGAAATCTCAAAATGTTTTTGCAGTAGTTTTCGCAGTTGCAGTAGTTATGATTTTGAAGCCTAAAACAACGAAATGCAACGATAATGCTGGCTCTAATCTTATTTGAAGGCAGTGTTCACAAACAAAAAGTTTCCCTTTTTTGGCTAAAACGTAAGCTTTGGGTTCCTATGAGAAGATTAAGAACGGAAGTGCGACGAGAAACTGCCTGTAAGTGGGTGAAAATCTCGTGGGCCAGCCGACCCATTGGGCCACTCCGCCCACATCCTGTAACAGTTGCCCTGAATTCGTGGTTAGATGAGCGATGGTTTCCGATCAAAAGCCCCGTTCTTCCCTTCACTCTCAACGTCTCTCTTTACTCAGGTCAGCTCGCACACACCGGCTGCAAAAAAAACGGGAGTTACAAGCCTCGGACAACTCGTCCACGATGCTTGCCTTGCTGAATTTTGAGGGGCCATAACTCCGTTTCCAGGGGGTTTTGTACTATTACAGGGACATCATTGGAATCAGCATGCGATTGTTTTCAAGATTGGCGGAAAAAAAAGAAAAACGACCTTCATCGTGAACACTGTCTTTAATGGAATTTTCATTGTTTATTTGAAAATCTTTTTTTGCAGTGATTCAATAATGATCTTGAGGCTAGAATAGCCTAAAACGACGGAATGCAACGATAATACTTTTACCTTTGTGTTTCAATTTTTAATTTTTTTCCAAAATATTTAAGAATGGGGTGATAAAATTGAATTTTGATGCCCAAACAATACTCGCTTCAGTCCTGTGTGGTCCGATTTTTTTCGAAAATTATTTTCTTCATGTTACCAAAATGTTTTTGCAGTGTTTCAATAATGATTTTGGAGCCTAAGTAGACCAAAACGTCGAAATGCAACGATAAATTCTTACTTATTACTTATTTATTTACTCATCTCAATTATCGCAATTCGTGAATTTTTTTTTGAAGTCTTGAAAATGTTTTTGCAGTGATTCCACAAAACGCAACAAAAATACTCGCTTCAATCCAATGTACCGCGATTCTTTGAAAAAATTATTTTTTCGAGTTTTCAAGTTTTTTTTGCAGTGGTTAATAATTGTATGGAAGCCTAAATAGCCTAAAACGACAGGATGCAAAGATAATATGTACGTACTCTTATTTACTTTTTATTTATTCACTCATTTATGGCAATTTTTGAATTTATTTTCTGAAAAATTCTCAAAATCTTATTGCAGTGGTTCAATAATGATCTTGAGGCTAAAAAAGCCTAAAACGACGGATCGCAACAATAATACTCTTACCTTTGTGTTTCAATTTTTAATTTTTTTTTTCAAAATATTTAAGAATGAGTTAATAAAATTGAATTTTGATGCCCAAACAATACTCGCTTCAGTCCTGTGTGGTCCGATTTTTTTCAAAAATTATTTTCTTCATGTTACCAAAATGTTTTTGCAGTGTTTCAATAATGATTTTGGAGCCTAAGTAGACCAAAACGTCGAAATGCAACGATATATTCTTACTTACTACTTATTTATTTACTCATCTCAATTATCGCAATTCGTGATTTTTTTTTTGAAGTCTTGAAAACGTTTTTGCAGTGATTCCACAAAACGCAACAAAAATACTCGCTTCAATCCAATGTACCGCGATTCTTTTGAAAAAATATTTTTTCGAGTTTTCAAGTTTTTTTTTGCAGTGGTTAATTATTGTATGGAAGCCTAAATAGCCTAAAACGACAGGTTGCAAAGATAATATGTACGTACTCTTATTTACTCTTTATTTATTCACTCATTTATGGCTATTTTTGAAATTATTTTCTGAAAAATTCTTAAAATCTTATTGCAGTGATTCAATAATGATCTTGAAGCCTAAATAGTCTAAAATGACGAGTGCAACGATAATACCTGCTTTAATCTTTTTCACAAAATTTTTCGAATCTATTTTTTTTTCAAGTTTCCAAAATGTTCTGCAGTGAGTTAGTGATCTTGAGGCCAGAAGTCTGAGACGACAAAATGCGACAATTATATTCTCACTATCTGTTTATTTACTTATTTTATTTGTTGCAGTTTTTGAATTGCAATATTTTCATATTATCAAAATATTTTTTCAGTGATTTAACTGTGATTTTGTAGCTGAATTAGCCTAAAACAACGAAGCGCAATGATAATACTCTTATTTAATGTTTATTCATTTACTCATCTTATTTATAGTAAAATTGAATTTGATTCGTTTTCAGAATGTTGTCGCAGTGATTCAGTAATTATTGCGAAGTCTCAATAGACTTACCAAAAAAAATTTTTTTGGTAAAAAGTTTGAATAAAAAATTTACCGCTCACGCAAAACTTACCCGTTGGTGACATTCACGAGGTACTTTCCTGAAAATGAGTACCAATTTACCGGTATTTTTCGGTGAACTTTCATATACCGATTTACCGACTTAGATTTGAAAAAGTTTCAACGATTAAACTCAAGTAATTTTTATCGCTCAGTCGACCCATGCATGTATTGCCTGCATTCCATTGTATTTTGTGCGTGTCGGCGACGACGTATACTCTGTTTATCTTTAATTGCACAAAAAACGGTCCGCCAATAGTCCTCTAATGGGCCGGCTAGTACCGTAGTTTACGTCCACGACGCGTTCTCGGCAGACCCGGGTGTGCACAGTGGCAGGGTGGGTGGCCGAGTGACGGCATTGATGAATCGATCGCTCAGCACACCCCGGTGCACACCCGGGTCTGCCGAGAACGCGTCGTAGACGTAAACTACGTTTTTCGTGCAATTAAAGATAAACAGAGTATAGTATAATAAACCTCAAATTTTATTTTTTTTTCGATTATCTTAAAAATCCTAGTAGAATCGGACCAAGTCGGCTATATTTGGGAATTCGATGAAAATTATTGATTAATTTGAATATCGTTTTTCGTAATGCCCTGAATTAATGAAATGCTCGAATACATATCCTCTGGTTCCGAGCCAGATTTACTCTGTTCCCTCGCGCGCTTGTGCGGAACGAGGGTAGAGACAGCGAAAAAATGTGGGGAGAAGAAGACGCAGTGCATGCGCGCAGACGCACGCGATGAACGCAAATAAATCACACTCGGAAACAGAGGATATGTACATAACTCTTTCGAAAAAAATTTTCGAGCAGATGAGCTTATCATATGTAGTCTTTTTCTAAATCTGTAAATGAATGAACGATTTTTCAAATAAGTTTTCAAAAGCAGTGTTCGCGGTAAAAACCGTATCCAAGTAGATAAATAATTTTAGATAGTTGTTCCAAGGGAAATGAAATGTTGTGAACAGTTTGACCTCTTTCACCATGCGAATCGTACTACTTGTTACACTCTGTTTATCTTGAATTGCACAAAACACGGTCCGCCAATAGTCCTCTAATTGGCTCGCTAGTACCGTAGTGTACGTCCACGACGCGTTCTCGGCAGACCCTGGTGTGCACCCGGTGTGCAGAGCGATCGATTCGTCAATGCCGTCACTCGGCCACCCACCCTGCCACTGTGCCGTCGTGTCTGCCGAGAACGCGTCGTGGACCTACAGTACGGTACTAGCGGGCCAATTAGAGGACTATTGGCGGACCGTGTTCTGTGCAATTCAGGATAAACAGAGTATACTAGACTTGTGATGGAATCGGACAATTCGTATGTTCGAATATTCTATTCATTAGAAGGTTACAGTTTCTGTTTTTTTTAAATATTCGATACACTGGAGAAAATTGCGATTTTGTTTTTTTTTTCTAGAACATTCGATTTATTTAAGAAATTGAATGGTTGTTTCAGAATAACCATTTCATTTTAAGATTGGGTTTACTCTTCTTTTCTCAACCCTTAGGTTTTTTTTTCGAATAATCGGCCAGTTTCGGGTCACCATAGTTCAATAATCAGCTATTTGGAAAAAAATTGTTCGATACATTCCTCTATTCGGAAAAAATTGAAAATGGGGTTTTTTCTGCAAAATGCTTCTATTCGAAATTTAAAAAAAAAACTGTGAACAAATATGAGTTCAACCCTATTTTTCTGCGATTTTTTTCCAATTTATTCGGCAAATTTCACGTTAGAGTAATCGAGTTTCGAATTGCAAATGTGTTCAATCCTTTTCGAACGTTAATCGACACCTATTCGGAAAAGCGAATATTTGTCTGAAAAATCGAGTGAGTATCCGAGTTTCGATTCGGACAGAATGGGAAACAGTTTTTCGAATGTGGTTTACATTCGAAAAAAATGTGGACCAAGGAGTTTGGGAAAAATATGTATTCTTCGGAATGTCCAAAGGATTTCGTTCGAGAACTCGTGTCTAAATTCCACGAACATCAGAAACTGCGGTATTGTGCTTCTCTGGGCCAAATTCCGGTCCGCAATTGCGTCTCGGCACGCTTTGCGGCCGCGCGCTTCCGAGTTCGGAGAGTTTCCAGCGCCGCAGCCGCAGATCTGTTGACTCTAGGTGGGTTTTGGAAACTGGAAACTCAATAAAATTGGAGAAAACTGTATAAAAAAGCCACATCGAGTCAGCTTTGGCGCTGGAAACTCGAATAACTCGAGCGCGAGCGGCCGCAACGCGTGTCGAGACGCAATTGCGGACCGGAATTTGGCCCGGATAAGCACAGTATTGAACCTGAAATTTGTCTTTGAGGGAAAACACTGCCTTCAAGATTTCAAACAGAATAAAAAAATCTAAAAAAAAATAAACTAAAATGGTAAAGTTTTTGGCGTACATCACTTCTTCTGGGGATGCGCCACACATTCGACTTCCATTCAGAATCGTAGAGGCTTCTGAATGTGTATTGGGCATATACAATGAATTTGGGGAGCCAGCCGATGTTCAAGTCAGTGTTCTCATTCTCCCAGACAAGTCTGTACCAATTTGAGAACCCCTGAGCGATATCAGACTTGGTTAGATTTGGGCGAGGATCGATCACTCGACCGTATGCGCGACAGTGGCGCCTCCTGCCACTGCCCTACACGGAAGAAAAATTAAAAACAAAAATTTGAAATTTGAACATTAATTTCGATTTCAAAATGTACATCGAATATGCAAATACTATTCGGTTCCAAGTTTTTGGTGGCTTCTGCCGGCCAGACCAGCAGACTGGCTGTTCACGGGGTGGTTTAGTACCCCGTCCGACCACCCATAATGACCGAACCGAATTCGTTAAGCACTCAGCAGATCGATCAATATCGCCGTGAGTGGACTGACTGGCTGGCGCTGGCGACCACCCACGGGACGGCAGAGAGACCTCTGAAATCCCACTCAGGCCCCCCCCTCAATCCTCAATTCCCGAACAAGGAGGTGGCCCCTGCTGTCCCGATGACCCGATTCTATGATGGTATTGAATGCCTCTCATTAGGAATTCACGGGAGCGTTTCGATTTGCGGGGAAGTTAGGTCATCTTTCATCGCACTTTTCGATTGTGTGGTCTGAGCTCATTTTGAACACTACTTCATGTTGGATTTGAGCCCAACTTGGGGTCTAACATTTTGGAAAATTACAGAAAAATCCGATTTATCTGCGAAACCCTCTCCAAATTTCCCCACAAAGTTGAAATTCCAGTTTGGGTAAAATACAACTTACCTGCTTAAGTAAAAAAAATTCGGTACTGATTTATATCTGTGGGTGGGAGCGGATTCTCCGCCCATTTTCTCGCCGATGTCCAATCATGTCAGCCTTCGCTGCGCCTGTGATAGGTCAGCGGCCAGGAAGCGGGCGGCGAATTCCCTCCGAGCAAGAGATCTAAATGAGATCCAAAAACTTCCTTTATCTAATCTTTTTCCAAATGTCAGCTTGTTTCCGATGCGAATCTTTCACAGTCGTATTTCCTCTTTGGCATCTTTTGTCCTCACTGACTACCGAATTTTTGGTGCATCTCGTTATTATCTCATTTTCATTTGTTTTAGTTTTTTTTGTATTTTTGTTGTTCCTAAATGGCGCATTATCTACTTTCTGTATTCATTTTGGAAAGTTTATACTATATTTTTGACGGAATTAGATAATTATTCGAATATTAGTATTTGAATAATAATTTGACTGTATGAAAAATTCGAATATCAGTATGTATTCGATTTATTCGGAAATGCTATTTTTAAATTTTTTAAATATTTAATTCCTTCGGAAAATCAAATAATCTGCTTTTTTTGAATATGGAATCTATGCGAGTATTAAATTTGTTTGTTTTTTTTTAATATTCGACTCATTGGGAATTGAACTTATTCAGTTTTTCGATCACTTAGTTCATTCGAAAAAAAAAATTTTTTCTCATTTTTCAAGCAATCTATTCAATAAGAAATTTTAAAAAATATTTTTTGCCGAATATTCGAAGCTTCCAAAAATGAAATTATTAGGGGTTTTTCTTGAATGCTATTCATTCCCTAAATTTATCTTTTCCTGTGTTTCATGATTGGAGTTGTTTGGAAATTGAAATGTGCGTTGTTTTTGTCGAATAATTGATTTAGTTATAAATTGAAAATATTCGTTTCTTCGATTCATTAAAAAAATCAGAATTTTCGTGTTTTGAACATTCTATGCATTGAGGAAATTAAAACAGCCGTCTTTTTGAATAATTGATTCATTCGAAAAATTAAATTGTTAGGGTTTTTCTTTTCATTGAGAAATTCATATCATTCGTTTCTTCGAATATTCGATTCATTCGAGAACTTGAATTTTCAGGATTTTTTTTTTGAATGCTCGAGTCATACGCAAAATGTATATCTTATTTGGGCCAGATTCCGGTCCGCAATTGCGTCTCGACACGCTTTGCGGCCGCACGCTTCCGGGTCGGAAGAGTTTTCAGCGCCGCTGCAGCCGATTTTTTGACTCTAGGTGGGTTTTGGAAGCTGGAAACTAAGCAAAAGTGAAGAAAACGGTATAAAAGAGCCCCATCGAGTCGGCTTTGGCGCTGGAAACTCGACCGACTCGAGCGCGTGCGACCGCAAAGCGTTTCGAGACGCAATTGCGGACCGGAATATGGCCCAGATAAGCACAGTATGATTATCGATTACTTTATTCGTTGGAATTCGATTTGTTGTTTTTTTTGCATAATCGATTCATTCAGGAATTTGAAATATTCGCTTCTCCGATTCATTCGAGAATTCTAAATATTTAATATTAGCTTTTTCGATTCAATTGAAAATTTAAAATAATAAGTCTCCGAACATTCGAGTCATTCGTAAAAACAGATTATACGTTTTTTTATTATTTGATTTGATCGGGAATTCATCCTTTGCTGTTTCTCCAATATTTGATTTATACGGGGTTTATTCTGTTTTTCGATAACTAGATTCGTTAGGAAGTTCAATTTATTAGGGTTTTGATTCGATTCATTCGGGAATTCAAAATATTCGCTTCTTAAACGAATTTTTTTCGGCTTTCAAATATTCGTCTCATCCGGGTAATCAAATTACATGTTTTTTTGAACATTCAATTCATTCGGAAGTTCACATTTCCCTTTTTTCAAATATTTGAGTGATCCGGAAATTCATTTCTTTCCTTTTTTTGAATTCGAATATCTGAGTATCCTCTGTAAAACGTCGTATTTCTCACGACTCATGGGACGAGCGGCGCAGGCGAATCTGCTCTCTCCGTCTGTCATGCGCTCTCTCACTATCTCTAGTCGCCGCTCCGCACCAGCACGCGTAGAAACCATGAGAATTTCGCGGTTCTATAGCCTTTAATTGAGAAAATTTATTTATTTTCTGTGTTTCGATAATTAACTTCATAAAAACCGAAATTTTCGGTGTTTCCAATTCTTGATTCATTTGAAAATTCAAGCTATCAATTTTTTCATATACTCGAGTTATTTGGAAAGTCGTATTATTCGTTTTTTAGAATATTCTAATGAGCCGCTCAACTTATTTGAAATTTCGATTATGCGGTTAATTTAAGAAAAAAACGCAATTTTTTCCGAATATGCAGCTTATTTCAGGTCACGACCACCCAATCTCCTTACAAGCTTCTTTCTGACGTTCAATGCCTGAAAAGCGGGGCAGCTTTGGCTTAGGCCTTAATTAAACCGTCGAAAATCTTAATTAGGCGTCTGCTATGGGGTGTTGTTCGCATTGGACAGGGACCATATAATATGTTCGACGCCTAAATATTTTTTAAGATTTCGTTTCATCGGCATTTCATGTGTGGCCCTTCTATGTCCGTTGTTCTTTTTTGTGTAATATATAGGTCTTCTATCATGCGATTTACAAGTATCTACTCTCTTTTTGAACAGTTATTCATGGGCAATGGTAGGCTGATCGATGACATTTTTTTAAGCAAGCAGGGCCTTTCTTTTTTTAATTTTGTAAGGAATGCTCGTGCGATAAGAATGTTAGCTTGCGATTTCAGATGTATTATGAAATTGTTCAAGTTTTTTTAACTAGTTTTTTTTTGCTGAACCATCTTTAAGGAGTTTCTGATCTTGAAGCACCAAAAATTATTTAAAGGCAGCGTTCACGATGAAAGAGTTGCCTTTTTGGCAAAAAAAAACGAAAAGGTAAAAAAGTAAGCTTTTAGTCCCTCTAAAAAGAGTGAGAACGGAAGTGCGACGAAAACGGCCAGGAAATGGATGAAAGCCCGTGGACAAGCCAACCCATTGGATCACCCCGCCCATGTCATATAACAGTTGTCCTGCTTTCGTTTCACCCCAGGAACAGTTGCCGAATTTCTGATTATTCTTTATCGCAAAAGATTCTAACATCCAAGCATGTGCATTGGCCCATCTTATTTTTGAAGAGCTTTCGGTACAAGAAACAGAAAACAAAGTCAATTACCTAACTAAGAATTTTGACGCGCAGAACGACTTCCGACGTTAGGTGTGATGCTTTGTCTGCAGTCTCCCGAATACACCGAACAGGCGTAATTTAATATTTCATAGGCTCCTTTAAACAGTTTTCTTCCGGCATTTGAGAGTTTTGTGGGTGCTATGCGGGAAGGGGGGGGGCACTGTTGTATCTTACTTGGCCACGCCCATTTTTCCGTGTCGCAATGACTCTCCTGATTTTGGCAGGTGAGGGAAACCCCGGGTAGGTGCTCAAATTTAGTGCGGCACAGTAAAATGGGCGTGGCCAAGTCCATCGCGACATAGTGCCCCCCCCCTTCCCACATAGCACCGTTTTGTGTAGTATGAAATATTAAATTAGGCCTGTTCGGTGTATTCGGGAGACTGCAGACAAGGCATCACACCTAACGTCGGAAATGGTTCTGCGCTTAAAAATTCCTGGGTAGTTGACTTTGTTTTCTGTTTTTCTGTACCGATAACTTTAAAAATAAGATCCAATCCACATGCTTAGATAATAGAATCTTCTGCGATAAAGAATAATCAGAAATTCGGCAACTGTAATGAATTCAGATTGTTGTTACTAGCACTGAACATGCGTTCTAAGTAAAAAAGTCAACTCATGACTAAAAAACGCAACAGTTCCGATCCAAGGTATTCGATTCGAGCTAAATAAGTCATAATAATAGTAATGAAATTTAATTTTGAAAAATAATAAAAATCCTGAAATGACGCGTGTTCAAAAGGGTTTTCTGTACTATGCTGATGTCTGATTGGAGAATTCCAGTGCATCCATTTTAGGTACAGTATCATGAAGGTTTTTCGTCGGTTCCTGAAAGACTGGGATAGGTTACGGTACCAATACCATTCATTTAAGATTTTAGAAAACTTAGCTACAAGGAAAGGGGCCCGATATCTGCAGTCCGATTTTCGAGCAGTTTAAATCTCACCGACGGCTGGCCGCGGGTGAGATTTAAACGGCCCGCGCCAGCCGCCTATGAGGTTTAAACCGCCCGCGCCGGCCGTGGGTTAGATTTAAATGTTTTTTTCTTGAGGAAACAAGCCACAGACCTAACCATATACCCATAAATAACAGTATTTTTACCGTAAGCCCAGACAGGCGATTTTTCAGAAAGACGGGAAATAGATGTCTAACTCGTGATCATCACATACCTCTGTAAAAATTTCGTTTGCGGCAGGTCCTCTATTTCAGGGTGAATTTTACTGCTGTCGATCGCGTGCGTGCGCGCGCGGATGCTGCGTCTTCTTCTCCCTCACACTTTCTCGTTCTCTCTCCCACACAAGCACGCAAAGGAACAAACAAACAAAATTTGTTGCTGAAACAGATCCTACATGCCGGCATCTCATAGGAAGCAAAAAAAAAACGAACCCCGGGAATTCGAAATTCGATTTTGCAAATTTTCGGGACGTAGGGGGGGGTTAATACCTAATTTTTCTATTTGGTTACTGTTCTTTGGCATTTCAGCAGGTTTACGAGTTTCCCATATGACCATTCTTATCTTCACATAGATGGAATTCTTCTGTTGCCCTTCATAACCGAATTCTTCTGCATGTAGATAGCAAGCAATTAGCGCATGCTGTATCGAATTCCATCTCGTTCGGCAATAATTTATGAGCATTAATGGTGTCTTTGGGCGGAGTCTGATTATGTTTTTCGTTCTTCAACTTGCGATATATTCGTTTCTTACTACTCGTTCGCGGTCGCGTTCAACAAATACATCGAAACTGACGTATAGTTAGGTCCGTGGCCTGTGTCCTCCAGAAAACGCGTTTAAATTCAAACTGCGGCTGGCGCGGCGGTTTAATTCTCAGAGATTGAGATTTAAACCGCCACGCCAGCCGCGGTTTGAATTTACACGTTTTTTCTTGAGGAAACAGGCCACGAACCGAACCATACTTTCGTTCTCTGGGTCAAATTCCGGTCCGCAATTGCGGCCTACGGCTGTTGCATCATGCTACATGTGATAATCGTGCTGGGACCAAGGGGTCCTAGCACGATTAACACGTTTCGCATGACGTGATAGCCGTAGTCCGCAGATGCGGACCGGAATTTGGCGCAGAGAATGACAGTACAGTTAACTTGGATCCTACTCTTTCTGTTCCGTATTGAAGTTGGCGCAAACTCGGTGCCACGTGCACCGAGTTTGCGCCAACCTTCAGTAGGGAGCGCGAAGTATCAGTGCGTTCTGTGACGGCTGTAGGTGACGAAAGGGACGTTTTATGTTTTTCAACAGTTTCATGCTAGAAAATTGAGAGTCTTGAGTCTATTCCCTAAAGTCCCCAAAATATTGAAAAAAATGAGGTATTATTTTTATCGTGAACACTGCCCCAAGGCCGGGATCATACATTCCGCGACCGACGACTGCGAAGTGCGATCCTATTATATCGATCATGTCGCGCCGCGTGATCAATATCACAGAAAAGCATTGCACCACACCGCACGGCGGCGGGAGTATAAACGATCCCTTAGGGCAAGAGGTCGCGTTACATGCACCCTTCCTTCCCCCCATTAGGGTGCGCGTTTTATGGGTTTCATCGATTTTCTTTCACGATCTTCGTGTTTTCTGCTCTTGCCAATTTTTTTGCAAAATTAGGTTGGATGGAAAGCTTCCCGCCACTTGACTTTGACGATTTTTGAACCGTTCGGCGTTGGTCCTTCGGCCAAGTGCGATATAAGCACAATTTCGTTTCTATCTATCCCTGCCTTCCACTTGGGCCAACGCCTTCTCATTTGTTAAATGTATGATATAATTATGTGGTAATCTTCTGTACTGAGCATCTTTCAATGCTTCTATTCACACTGAGGTAAACCAGCAAACCTGCCAGAGTTGACACAATTTTTGAGCCACCTTGCAATCAGACGATAGCGTTTGCGAAAATTTTTGACTGAGCGTAATTATAAATTTTTAGCGGATTTTTTAACTTCTGTCTTTTCAGCTTATTCGTGAAGTTTCGGCTTCGAAGTTTCAAAGTTACGGTTAGGTTAGTGTCTTCTTTCCTCAAGGGAAAGCATTTATATCTCACCCGCTGCTGGCTCGGGCGGTTTAAATCTCACCGGTGGCTGGCGGTATGGTAAGGTGGTCAGCTGCGCTCTTTTCTCGGCCTCAATCGATCAGCGGACCAGCGCACGCGACCGCCCTCGCCAGCCGCGGGTGAGATTTGAATGTTTTTTTCTTGAGGAAACAAGACGTGGGCCTAACCATAAGTATAATGCCCTAGTCACTACTCAATAGCATTTTTTCGTCGGTTATCGATAGTTTTTCTTTGAAAATCCGATTTTCGGCATTTTTGTCGATTTTCAAAAAAAGGTTCGATAGTTGACAATAAAATTTTTATTGAGTAGGGGCTGGCCATTATATTATACGTACTGTGCTTATCTGGGTCAAATTCCGGTCCGCAATTGCGTCTCGACACGCTTTGCGGCCGCGCGCTTTCGAGTCGGAAGAGTTTCCAGCGCCGCAGCTGCCGATATGTTGACTATAGGTGGGTTTTAGAAACTAGAAACTAGACAAAATTGAAGAAAACTGTCTAAAAAAGCCATATCTAGTCGTCTTTGGAGCTGGAAATTCTATTGACTCGAGCGCGTGCGGCCGCAAAGCGTGTCGAGACGCAATTGCGGACCGGAATTTGACCCAGATAAGCACAGTACAGTGAGGTCCGTGGCTCGTTTCCTCAAGAGGAGACATTTAAATATCACCGGCGGCTGGCGTTATGGTAAGCTGGTCAGCTGCGCTCTTCTCTGGGCCTGTATCGATTAGGTGATATCTAGAGCTCTGCGAGTTGCGACAATGATAGGGAATAAAGGGCAGCTACGGAGCGATGTAGCTGCCCTTCATCTCCTACCATTGTCGCAACTCGCAGAACTCTAGATGCCACCTTAGAGGGCCGGCGCCCGCGACCGCTGCGCCAGTCGCAGGTGAGATTTAATTTTTCTTTTCTTGAGGAAACTATAACTTCGGAGCTTTGATGCCGAAATTTCACAGATTAGCCAAAATAGACCGAGGTTGCGAAATCACAAAACCTGCTAAAAATTAATAATTACGCTCCAACGAGTTTTTGTCCGCAAAAGCTTTCATCTAGTCTTAAGGTGTTGACCTTCAACCTAATACTATCACAGTCATAAGGCATTCAGGAAACATGTAACTGAACGCTCCGAGAACGAGCGCGGCGAGCGCTAATCCTTGGCGGAGCGATTCCTTTCGATTTTCCATGAGAGCGATTCCAGCCGCTGGTGAGGTTTAAACCTGTGCCAGCCGCGGGTGAGATATAAATGTTGTTTCTTGAGGAAACAAGCCACGGACCTAACCAAAGATGATATCATTTTGTTACTTGAATTCTGAATTCTGCGACCTTCCTTACGATCCCCACTTTTTTTTTGCTCAGAGAAAGCTATGGCGTTGGTGAAAGGAGGCGCATGGGAGATAGTTGAATTGTGAACTTTTGCATCTTGACAAGTTTGCCGGTTCTCGTTTCTTTTTTTGTAAGCCATTTTCATTTCAAACGAGCTATTTGTCAGAATGCATCCACCAAAACTCGTTTGGTAGGGTTTCCGCGGTCTCTGATCGATTCACGTTCACTCGTAGCTTACACGTCACTTGTCTTGGTGGGGTTTTCCTGTGTTTTCCATTGATTCCTCATTTGTCCTAGGCTCTGAACGTTATTTCTTATTTTAAATCTTTTCTATTGATTTATCCGCGTCATAGACTTGAATTTCACGAATAGAGGCTTCCTGTGAATTTCCGCGGAAAGTTCGAGGCAAATTCACGGAAATTTCGCGGACAACGTCGGTATTTTGCACCAATCGCTGGTCTTTGTTTGTATAATGACGCGTCGCATTGGAACGCTCTGAAAATGAATCGTCGCGCGATGCAATTCGTTCCGACTTCAAGGAGTTCGAAGTTGGGAAAGTGGGCGTGGTGGGCATTTCACGCCTAGGTTTCGGTTTACATCGTCCCATGAATAGCGCATTCTTAACCCCTTTTTCAACACTTTTTTTGCTAAGCGCCTTGGAAAGCTTCATTTCAGGTGAAACATCTGAGGCACTTTGAAGGCTCAGTCCATTCTCTCTATCATTTTTCCAGTTTTGTAGCTCATCATAGAGAGAATTTCGGGCTGATCACAATGGTGTCTCCAGAATCGCTCAGAACCTACTACGAACGGAGTTATGGCTCTTCAAAGATAGTAGTGAAATTGGGCGGTAAGAATTTCGCGGACGAGTTGTCTCGGGTCTGTTTTTCCTCGTCGTTCGCAGCCATCGCCCAGGAGCACACCACACTTTGAGGCTAGATCGATAACAAATGGAAGAACGTAGAGCTTTTCCTTTTCGGTATCGGTCTAGCTCTATAGTGTCGTATGCTCCGGTGCGATGGCTGCGAACGACCAGGGAAAACAGGCCCGGGACAACTCGTCCACGAATTTCTCACCGTCCGAGTTCACAACCTTTAAGGAGCCATAACTCCGTTCGTAATGGGTTCTGAGCGATTCTGAAGACACCATTGTCATCAGCCCAAAATTTCTTCCAAGATTAGCAAAACAAAAACAAGAAAACGATTATGAGGTTGGGCTGTGTTATTGCATTCGAAGATCTCTGTTTCGCTCCATTATTCTTCTTGTTTATGGCGTGCGATGGAAATTTGTGGTGTTTCTGTTTTTATCTGAGAAGAGCTGATGCTGATCAGAAGTCATTTTCAGACTAGTTTCCATGTTCGTGCGTCGATAGCAGTTCTCCACCCGTCCGTACCACCCGCTCGCCATGAATCGCACATTTTCCATGCGAAAGAAGCTGAAAAAATCGGAAATATCGACACCGTCGAATTTCGAGCATCGAATACATGCTGGATACGATCCGAGAACCGGGATGTACACAGGATTACCAAAGGTATGTAACGAAAATATTGGGCTCTCTGAGCGAAATTTTTTGATTTTCTTTTTTGAAGTTGGAAATTTTGGGACTTTTTAATTTTTTTTGTTTTCTTTTTTTTGCGATGAACAAAACTCTCTTTACTAGAGAGACTCAGAAAACTCCGTTTTCACTTCTTCTGGAACTATCCTTTAAAGGTTTAAAATGCGCTCAAACATTTTTACGCCCCCTCTCCCCGTATATTTCCTTTTTTTTATTTGAAAAACTTCGAGTAGTCATCGTTGCCCCTTCACCTGCTTGATTGAAAACAGAAAAAAGGTAACCTCTTTTCCGTTTTTCATTTACTGTGCTTCTTTGGGCCAAGTTCTGGTCCGCAACTGCGTCTCGACACGCTTCGCGGCAGGGTTGGGCAGGCCGTTGGGCCAATTTTCGTCGGAGCTACGACCCCCCGCTTGTTGACCGAGATTTGGAAGTAAATTTTAAAAATTTACGATTCCCCCTCTCGAGATGAAAAATTGCTTTAGCTCCCTTTGAAGGACAAATTTGGGTAAATTTCAAACTTGTGGTTATAAAAGACAATTTCCTTATTCCTACCTCATTTTACCCTTCCAATTGGTTTCGAGAAATTCCCATTTTTCTCCAAACATTTTACGAGCCCCACCCCCAAATTTTCAGTTTTCCGACAATTCCCAAAATTTCTACGACCCTCCCTTGCGCCGGGTCGCAACCCTGCTCAACCCTGCTTCGCGGCCGCACGCGCTCGAGTCAGTCGAGTTTCGAGCGCCAAAGCCGACTCGATCTGGCTTTTTTATCTAGTTTTCTCCATTTTTTTAAATTCCCAGTTTCCAAAGCCCACCTGTATTCAACAGATCGGCTGCTGCGGCGCTGGAAACTCTTCCGAGTCGAAAGCGCGTAGCCGCAAAGCGTGTCGAGACGCGATTGCGGACCAGAATTCGGCCCAGAGAAGCGCAGTACAGGGTGTAGCAGGCCGTTGCGCCAATTTTCCGGGGTCGAGCAGGGTCGCGAACTGGCGCAGCGTGAGGGGTCGTAAATAGCCGGCAAAATTTTCAGAGAAAAAAATGAAAGTCTGAACATGGGTCGTAAAATTTCCGGAGCAAAATTAAATCTTTTTCAAAATAGTCAGTTACATGGAAGAAGTATGCATTTTAAACTTTTTAGTTATTCACTCAAATAAGGCTAAAAAAAGTTTAATTTTGGGGGGTCGTAAAAATTCTGGGAGTTTTTGCAAAATCTTCGTCAATAAAAGGGAGGTTGTAGCTCCGCGAAAATTGGCGCAACTGCCTGCTCAATCCTGCAAGTTTCGGCGAAGCTGCGACCCCCTAGTAGATCAAAATTTTGCAAAAATTACGACCCCACCCCCCTTCGAAAAATAGACATTAAAATTGTATTAGGCACACCAAACAACCCCGGGCGTTTATCACTCCTCATTTCAGCTTAATAAGTGGTTTGGAGAAAATTTCCTCTTTTGGCCCAAAATATTACTAGCACCCGAATTTTCTTTTTTTTTAATGTATTTCCAAAGTTTTTGCGACCCCCCATAGCGCCAAGTCGCATTTCTGGCGGTCATAGACAATATAGGGTAAATCGAAGAGCTCCTAATATCTAGCATACTGTTGTGAAGAGATGCGCCGAAGAATTTGTTTACTTTAAGTTGGCTCATCTGTTTGCAGTCTGGGTTATGAATCTATTCGTGGCCCTTTCTCATCTGATAAAGTTCAGACTTTGTGCTATTTCCATGAGACCCACCCTTGTTTTCTGCGTAAAGCCCTTGTCAGAAGGTTTAATGTCAGCTTCGTCTGATAAGAGAGTGTTTTGCCTTCTATTTTTCAAGATTTTGTCCATTTCAGCAGTGGCAGGCACTACTTGGACCTCCACGGACGCTGAACGGCCGACCAAAACCCATCGTTGATCCATCCTGCATTACCCCTGTAGATATGGCTGAGCTGAAAACCGTTATTCGAGGACCGGGATCAAGGTGGGTGTTTTTTTCTGTTGAAGTTATATTGGTGGAATATTTGACCCTCCGGCTAGACTCACCCTACCGAGAACCTTTTCCTACTTTTTTCATAAGCTTCTTTGTATTTATACAAACTGTTCTGTGAGGATACCTAGACAAGGATTCCTATTTGATATCATTAGTAGTCCTAGGAAATTAGATGGGCCAGGAGCTGTTGTGATTAATGCTCGGCAATTTGAAGTTTTTTCATCCATTTCTCTCCCAGGTGTAAAGAAGAGGTAGTTATCGTTTGGCAGCTGTTAAAAGGCGCAGCTTAGCTCACTGAGTTCCTGTGTAGGACAAGAAGGTGTTTTTGGAGAAAGGGATTCGTTTTTCCTATTAAAGAATGTTGAGATATCTTCGACAATCTTCTTACTAGGGACTAGGGACTGATCGCAGCACAAAGAGGAGTTTCAAAAAATGAAATGTTGAATGTTGTGGAGGAGGTGAATAGAAACGATTTTAAATTCGCTAAATTTCCTCAACGCACCGGGGTAGATCAAAAACGGTAAAAAATTGAATTCTAGAAATTCGAACACTTTCAGCCTAAAGTTCGATCAGAGGGGTAACTTGGGGCGCTGAATACGAATATAAGGTCTTTTTTTGTTTTTCGGAAGATTACGGTAGGTTACTGTAGAGAAATGATACTTCTTTCACTACAGCCTACAGTAATCTTCTGAGCAATTGAAAATGGACCTTAACATCGGCGTGAATCTTGAAGAGACTTCGCGTTCACTGTTGAAGGTTGGCGCAAACACTGTGCGCCTATGTTACAGCATATGGCACCGAGTTTGCGCCAGCCTTCAACAGTGAACGCGAAGTCTCTTCACGATCCATGCCGACGTTATATTCGTGTTCGGCGCCCCCTTGTAACTCCCCTAGACAAAGTCTGGGCTCGAAATGATGAAATTTCTGAAATCCAAAAATTGCATTTTCTGCTGTTTTGATCTACCCATGTGCATTAAGGAAATTCGCCAAACTTTAAATTGTTTCTTTTCACCTTCTCCACAACACCCACTCAGAGACACTCATAGTTTTGTTCCGTCAGACCGCTGTTGTTTTGTGTAGGACTGTAGTGGAGCTACGTTCCTTTCTCCTTGTTGATCAAAATTTGCGGAAACTGTCAAGATCCCAACCTAAAGTGTTGATTTTTGGACCCAAAATTCAATGACCCTTTCCCGAAACTTCCAATTTTGGTTTGAAATTATTACGACCCCCGCTTACCAAACGTTGATAAGTTACGTAACAGGGCTTTGCCCTGCATTGGGCAGCTTTAAAGCCGGGCCTTACCGGGTTTAGAGATGAGCGAAGTTGGGATTTTCGATAGTTTTTGGCCTTCCGACGGCCGATTCTTGTGTTCCGAAAAACGCTGTGGGGTGCGGGAGAGAATAGGAAGTACCATTATTTTGATCCGGAATCTGGTTTGAGCTAATTTGCGATATATTGTGTTTTGATTCCTAATGTTTTTTTTTGGTTTTTCTTGCATGAAATTGAAATGGTTGTCGCGTTTTTTTTTCCCTAATTCAGGACAAATTATGCTTATCTTTGGGGATAAGCGAAATATCATGTTTTGCGTTCTTACACCCACAGTCATCCGCTTTCCACATTCCGCACAAAGTGCTACGAACGCGAACATATTTTGTTTGTTGAGGCTCAAGCATTCAATAAGAAATTTTGGAAGTTTTCCGCGAAATGTTCCGCATCCCGAGAACCTCATTTCCACGCCTATTCTGGGTCTTTCGCGTTGGATTCTCGAAATTCGAGAAAAAGCTCTTGTGCCGAAACCCGATTTCCAAGTTTTCATATTTTTCTGAAGAAGAAAGTGTAGCCTACGGCCTTCGTTTTTGAAGAAATTCTATTATATACTTACTGCTTATGGTTGGTTATACCTGAATAGATCAAATGTTTTTCATTCAAGGATGAATACTCCGGTCCCTCAACCAGTCACCGTGGCTCGGAGTAATAGTCTCCGTGTTACGCCGAAGAAGTCGAATCTGAAGTCCAACAACATGTCGCCGCCGAATTTTAATGCATGGTGAGTAAGGCCGTGATATGATTCCATACTTCCCGATTAAGTTTCTATTAGGTTGATGCGAAAGTTTCCCGCCATTTGACTTTGGCGATTTTTAAGCCTTTCAGTGTTGGTCCTTCGGCCAAGTGCGATATACCGATCAAAAGCACAAATTCTTTTCTATCTAACACTGCCTTCCACTTGGGCCAAAGCCTGCTCATTTGGGAAATATATTCTATAACAGCCGCTTCGCGGCTGTAGCGATTCAGTGGTAATCTTCAGTACTGAGCACTTTTGAGTGCTTCTATGTACTCTGAGGTAAACCACTAAACCTGTCAGAGTTGACAGGATATTTGAGCCACCTAAGAACTAGATAACAGCGTTTGCGGAAAATTTCGACGGAGTGTAATCATTGATTTTTAGTGGTTTTTCTGATTTTGGACCTTCGGTCTTTTCTGGCTTATCAGAGAAGTTTCGGCTTCGAAGCCTCATAGTTGAGTATAGTGGTGAAGTCCTCACTCAATAGTGTTTTTCTCGTCAATTATCGATTGTTTTTTCTCCCGAAAATCGATAAAAATGACGAAAATCGAATTTCCAAAAAAAACTATCGATAACTGACCAAAAAATACTATTGAGTGGGGAGTTGGCCATCATACTGAACTTCGAGTTTCGAGACCCTAAACTTCTCGGATAAGCCAGAAAAGGCCGAAGTTGCAAAATTACAAAATGCGCTAAAAATCGATAATTATTCTCCTTCGAAATTTTCCGCAAACGCCGTTATTTAGTTCTTAGGTGACTCAAATATCCTGTCAACTCTGGCAGGTTTAGTGGTTCACCTCAAAGTAGATAGAAGCTTCCAAAGATGCTCAGTACTGAAAAATACCCCGGAATCGAAGCATATATTTCCAAAATTTCCCGTTTTACTTCACATCTTTTCACATGCATTATTGCATGTAATAAAGTTAAACTTAAAGGCATGGTCCGGTCAAATTTTGACACTACCCAAATTTGGGTTAAATAGATTGGGCTGGTCTAGCTGAATATCGTCTCAACGTTTCACAAACTCTGAGTCCTTAGTTCTGGAGAGAACAGCCTCAAAGTCAGGGATTACGGTATTTACAGCATGATAATCATGGCTGGAATGACCGATATTTACACTGCAGTTTTGAAAAATGCGTGGACGCCCGCTAAAATATGGACGATGGCCACACTTTTCTGAGTTTTCTGACACAGCGGTTGACGGAAGCTGTTGGAATAACTTGAAGAAGACCGGTTTTTACGCAGTTTTCGCATGTTCCTTGGGACTACCTGTAGCAAGAGCACCGATTCAGCGGGAAATCTCAGAGTCGAAATTCTGCCCGGACCCTGCCTTTAAATGAGCAGGCTTTGGCCCAAGCGAAAGTCAGCTTTAGATGGAAAATAATTTGCGCTTTCGATTGGAATATCGCACTTGGTCGAAGAACCAAAGCTGAAAGATTTAAAAATTCTCTTTGTCAAGTGGCGAAAAACGTTCGCTTTGACCTAATACAACAGTAGTAGCTTAAGAGCAGTGTTCACGATGAGTATCATATTCGAGTCCGACTCAAGAATAGGGTTGTTCGGCAATGAGCTATCAAGTAGTGAAGAAAAACGCCTAAAATAAGCTGAAGTAGCGATTTCTAACGTTCAGGACGCGGTCGGGTTCAAGCGCCCTGCTGGTTTGCGCAAGCGCGCGCTGATGGCGAATTATGCGCGAATCGAGCAGGCTGGATGTGATGGAGTTTCTTGGCAATTTGCCATCAAAACGTCCGCGGTGCCACAAGCTCGTCAGAACGGGGGCGGTGCGGGCTAAGCAGGCGCACTGGACTAACGAAATCTTCACTTCGCCGTCGTTTTTAGATTTCTGGCCCGTTTTCGATGTTTTCTTCTACCCTATCCACTCCAGCATCTGTCAGCGTAGTGTTTCATAGTGAAAACTCAAAAACCAGATTTATCGTGATCACTCCCCTTTAAAAATTAATTTTCAGTGTATCCTCAACGCCGAATCGGCCGCCGTTTGTTCATTCGTCCACGAAAACACGGGGGTATCCTTTCAATGATCCGAATTACGCTCCTCTTCCCTTGAGACCACCTACAGTCACAACGTTTGGTAGTGAAAAGGTGAGGGTTTTTTTCTCTGAAAAATCTAAGTCTTACCTTTGAAAATGGGCCCTATTTCTAGAAGTGTTTTTCTTCTTCAGGGTAATGAGGCATACAGCCAACAGAGCACAGCTCGAGTGATGTCTCCTGTTCTGCCAGAGAACATTACCCCTCCGCAGTATGATAAAGCCAGTGTGGTGCCGTCTTGGCAGCAGAATGGCGGTGCATACAATGCGCATTCAGGGGTGGTAGGTTTACGATTTTTGAATTTTTTCAATTTTTGTTGATCACAAAATGCTTAATGCACTCCAGATATCGCCAAGTTCGACTGTGCCATCGTCTATAGTATCTCCACAGAAGACGAATGCTGATGATGGTGTGGGCTATGAAGAGGTATATCATCAAAGCTAAGGTTGGAAGTTTGAGATTTGGTGGTAAAGGTATGGGTCTTTTGCAGTTCCGGGCCGCGTTGTCAAGTGTGGTTGATCGGATTGATCCGCGATCGGATTTAGCAGATTTTAAGATGGTCGGTGAAGGCTCGACGGGGACTGTTCAGGCGGCGTATAAGGTTAGGTCGATTCCCTCAAGCCACTTTGGAGTCGTCTTGTGAAGTCAGTCACTTTTTCAGGTGTCATCCCAACAAATAGTAGCCGTAAAGCGGATGAATCTGAGGAAGCAGCAGCGGCGAGAGTTGCTTTTCAATGAGGTATTGCAAGAAGTCCCATGTGGGCCTTTGTGGATTTCAAGCATCGGCGGACCTTAAAGAATAAAGTTCTCTGAGTTTATGAATCCCTCTGAGGGTGCGCCTCACATCTGACTTTGGTTCAGAATCATAGAGGCTTTTGAGTGTGTACTGGGCCTGCACAATGACTTGCGGGGGCTAGCCGATGTTCAAGTCAGCGTTCCTACCCTCCCAAACAGGTCTGGTACCAATTTACCGACTTTTGAGGGATAGAAGGCTTGGTTGGTCTTGGACGAGGATCGATCACTCGATCGTGTGCGTGACAGTGGCGCCTCTTGCCACTGAACTACATGCGACCCCATCGATTCTTCCTGAAATGTTTCACTATCTCAAGTTTTGACTTTTTGAGACTGCAGCATTTCGAAATTAGCTTGGTAAAATTAGAAAAAAATCCTCGAGGGCTATATAACCCCACAAGCAATCTCTAAAATTGTTGCTACAGCAAAAGTTGTCGTGATTTCCAGGTTTTTTTTTTACAGGTTTCGATCATGAGAGATTATCAGCATCCGAATATTGTTCGGATGTTCTCGTCACATCTTGTTGGTGATGAATTATGGGTGGTCATGGAGTATATGGAAGGAGGATCCTTGACCGACATCGTCACGCAGACTAGGTTTTCACTTTGTTTGTGGATTTTGGACTTTGTTCATCGTTAAAGGCAGCCTACATGCTCGCAAAAGTGGTCGAGACAGCGTTGCTCATAGACTAGTTTGGCCTGTGTTTGAACGCTTACGTCGTCGGATGCGGCAAACTAAGCCAAAATGGGCGTAATTTAACTGTCGTTAGCAACCAAAGCATTGAGACTCCGCCCATTTTGGTCAAACCCCGCCCCTTCCATAAAACCATCGTTTAGATTGATTGCGTCAATACGGTCACTTTCGTGCGTTTTTGGCAATTCAGACGGCCTAAGAGTTATAATACGGACCCTATGAGTCTATCATCGTCGCTATCTCATGAACTTTTGAAAGCGCTAATGCTGCTTTTCCATAAAGACAGCATATTATCTGTAAAACGCCTTAATTATCACTACTCATGGGGCAAGCGGCGCAGGCGAATCTGCTCACTCCGTCTGTTATGCGCTCTCTCACTGTCTTTAACCGCCGCTCCGCACCAGCTTGCATAGAAACCATGAGAATTTCGCGGTTTCATAGCCTTTACACGCTCCTAAACGTGGTTGAAATAAATACGACAGTAGAATGGTATGGCTCAGAACGCAAGGCCTACGCATTTTGAAGGGTCAAAAGGGACCCACAATGCCGCACAAGAGTGAGAAGTTGGCACGCCCCGTGATTCTCCGCCCCCTGTATTTGCCGTTCTCCAAAACAGAGGTGCTGGGCTACTCCCATCGACTGCCACGTTTGTGGGTGGTACAATAAGTAAACCATATACATCGACGGCGGCGGGAATGGTTTAGCACCCCTATTTTGGAAGAGGACGCAAACACAAGGGGCGAAGAAATACAGAGACGGGGCCAACTTCTTACACGTGTAGCGTCATTATGGGTCGTTTTTACGCTTCAAAATGCGTAGTCATTGTGTTCTGTTTGTTAGGACCATACCATTCTATTTCTGTTGTAATCTCAACCACGATTACGAGCGTGTATGCGGTCTTTAAGGCCTCTTTCAGAGTTTGATCGCTGTGCGACGCGTTGGAATGATAAACATGAGCATCGATCGAGAACGCGTCGCACGTGGATCTGCATTTAAAACATGTCATCGCGTTGCACAGCGATCGAACTCTGAAAGAGGTCTAACTGTGCTAATCTTAGAATCATTTGGCGCTCGTAGTTATGGAAGCTGCCTTAACTCTTTCTCTGGAGTCTTTCGAAACCGGCCTTTTTGGTAGTTGCCGCAGCGCGTGCAGAGCGCTGGTACCATTTAACTCGAAATTAATCTTTGCAGGATGACCGAAACACAAATTGCTACTGTTGCACTACAGGTATTGAAGGCGCTGGAATACCTTCACTCGCGACGTGTTATTCACAGGTAGGGCAGAAATTGATATTAATATGAAATATTCAACAATGGGGGGGAGTGAACAAAAAAAACGGAAGGCGCTATACTACACTTCGCACTAGGAATTTGGATATTTTTTGTCCAAATTTTTGTAGGAGGTCTATGCAGGGTGCGGAATACGATTCTGACATTCATTTTTTGCTTCTGCTCCAATTTAGTTAAGTATAGGCAAGTAGTATTGAGCGGCCCAGCCTTTTTCAACTAAGTATAATTTTGATTAGGTGTACTTTGAAGATCGTTTCTAAATCCAGGTCTATAGCTGCTACGGAGATCTCCGAGCCGGGTTACAGAGTGGTTTTCTTACTAGGGTCAGAACAGTTACTACAGATCAGAAAATGTTCCGGATTTGGCTTAAAACGGAGGATTATTCGGGGCTGACTTACTTACTTACTTGACTTAATCGGTTGGCTTTCGCCTGACGCGGTCATTCCGCATCTTCACCGAGGTGTGCCGTCCTAGTAGTCAGCCGTGTCCATTTTTCACGGTCTTCAGCCACAATTTGAACACATTCCATCCAGCTGTCACTATTCCATTTCCTGCGAAACGAAACATCGCGCCTGAACTGTCTTTCGATGCCGAGTGACTTTAAATCCTCTTTAACCACATCCGTCCAGAACTTTCGCCTACGCCCAGGTGGCCGTTTCCAGACAGGATTTGGAAGCATTTTTAAAGCGTGTTGTACGAGACGATCCGGCGTTCTTCTTAGTATATGCCCGAGCAGTCGAAGTCGACTTTCCATTGCTGCTTGAGATGGCGTTAGGAGATGCTGGCACCTCCCTCGTGTCAAGCGTTGATGTACTGCGTCGATTTCCTTGTAAAGGTCTTCGTTATGGCATACACGCGGCCAGAAATATCCAAGCAAACGCCTAAAAAGCTTCCTCTCCATGCAATCCAACCTTTCCATCTGCGTTTTCGGTGCTGCCCACGTCTCCGATCCGTACATCATGATAGGGCGAACAGCGGATAGGTAGACGCGCAACTTGACTTCCTTCGCGATGGTGGTAGACCACAAACACTTGGTTAGAGAATTAAATGCAGACGTAGCTTTAGCACATCTTTGTCGAATATCCGCTGCATAACTACTATCGTTCTTCAGCAAACAGCCCAAATAACAGAAATCGTCCACCAGTTCGATACGTTGTCCGTCCACACAAACTCCAGTTGAAGGCCTCTGAGAGACCCACATCTGCTTGCATTTGTCGGGACGAAGACGAAGTCCATAGGCTGCGGCATACTTCGAAACGAGGTTCACAATCCTTTGCAGTTTTGCGTTGTTTTCAGCGAATAACACAATGTCGTCGGCGTACTCCAGGTCGACAAGGGAGCGTCCTGATGGTGTTAGGATCACATCCGCAGGAAACTGTTCTGCAACTCTACGCATGATGTCATCAACGGCGAAGTTGAAAAGAAAAGGTCCTGCAACGGCTCCTTGCCTTACTCCTGTTTTCACCTCGAAAGCTGACGTAAATCCGACAGGTGTACGAACTGCTGCTGTTGTTCCTTTGTTCATGTCCTCGATTAACCGAACATACTTTTCCGGGACTCCATCTGCTCGCAGAGCATTGAGCAATCGATCACGATGAGGAGAGTCGAACGCGGCTTCAAAGTCCAAAAAGCAAGCTGTAATGGCTTCGAAAACCGCTGCCACGATTCAATTACTCTTCTCACGACGAACACTTGGTCGATGGTCGATCTTCCAGGTCGAAAACCGGCTTGCTCATCTCTGGTCGTTCCTTCACGATGTTTGATAAGTCGCTCGAGAATGATACGTTCTAAAACCTTGTACATGACACGAAGTAGAGAGATTCCTCTGTAGTTCTTAGGATCCGTGACGGATAGCTTCTTGTGAAGAGGTACGATGATCGCATGTCTCCACGAATCGGGTATCCTTTCGCTCATCCATATGGCACGGATGGTGTTGGTCATTTCACGAATCCCAGACGGAGGAAGAGCTTTCAGCATTTCAGCAGGGATGTTGTCATCTCCACCTGCCTTTCCATTCTTCATTTTCCGGACACAATCCAAAACTTCAGACTCAGTCGGCGGTTCCTCACTGACATCGTAATGTGCTCTCTGAACATGCGGGAGCTCAGGTACTGATGGCGCTGGACGATTCAGTAGTGAACTGAAGTAATCCTTCCATATTGGCAGCGTCGCATCACCAACTGCAACTCCATTGGTAGTGTTCAAGACAGGAGAACATCTCTTCATCTTCCCGCTATACTGTCGCAGCAACGTGTAGGCTTTCCTCGGATTCTTCTCCTCCCAAGCCTTCTCGAACTCCTTAGCTCTACACGTCCACTCTCGTTCGCGGTCACTTTGAAGCTGCCGACGCAACTTCCTCCTCAGACGCTTCTCCTCCACGAAGTTTCCTGCAGTTCGGAGAGCGCATACTCTGTTGTAGGTAGATGTTGTTTCTTCTGAGACGTAGGCGAACTTCTTCTTAGGCTGTACAACCGGGAGTGCCTCTTTCGAAGCGTCCTGGATGCATTTGACAAAAGAATCCGCGTCGCAAAGTTTCTTCTTAGTCCGTACTCCGATGTGAATAGAAACGCGTTGTCGGAAATTCCTTCTGCACTCTTCATCTCTGAGACTTGTCATGTCAATCCTCTGGAGAGGCTGAGCCCTCGCTTCCTCTTATGAATCCTCGCAGTGAAGTTCAACAGAACAGGACGGTGATCCGAATCGAATGCGACATCCCACACAGCTCTAGATCTTCGAATGTCCGATACTGGAATACTCCTCGTCAGGACATAGTCAAGCTGTAGTTTCAAAGTTGTCATCTTCCGCTTCCGCTGCTCTTCTGGAGATAGCCGGGTCGGTCCCTGCCACGTAAGCTGATGGCGGCGATGATTCCTCTTGAATGTCGATGCAATAATCAGACCACTGCGTTCACAAAAGTCGACAAGGCGGTAGCCATTGTCCGATGTTTGCTCCACTGGGTAGAACCATTTACCGAGTACTTCGGATTCCTGATCAAGTCCCATCTTCGCATTTGCGTCAAACCCCACGACAACAGCATGTTGACAAGGTATCCTGGCCAGCAACGTATTGAGTTCCTCATAAAACGCATCCTTCGAATTGTCTTCGGCGGTTTCAGTGGGCGCATGAGCACTCACTATCCACAGATTGAATCCTCTGTGATCCCGCAGTCGTACGAATGCATTCCGACACGACGTTGAGCCGAACTCCTTGACCATACCATTGAAATTCTCCTTACAGCTATTGCACAGCCTCCCACTCTCCTATCGTCAGCGTTACCGCAGTAGATGGTGTACTCTCCGACGCTGATGACGGGTCTATCCTTGAGGCGGGTTTCCTGCAAAGCAGCAAACGGTGCATGGAAATAGCTCAGAAGTCTGGATAGCGCAGTTTTTTGGATATCACTCGACAGCGATCGACAGTTCAGGGTGGCGAAATTGTGGCTTGTGGCCAAAGACTCCATGACTCCCTAGGTACGGATCCTAAGGTGTTATGGACCAGAGGCCTTAGTGTGCCGGACGGCGACACCTTTATGCAATGTGCGGGATACTTTCGCGATATAGTTGTGCACGCTATATCGCTCGAACGTTCCCTGTGTACACTCAAACGTCTGCTGGGTTCAGTAGAAGCAGGGGCACCAACGAGCAGGTACCAACAGACTTGTATACACATTCGGGGCTATGTATACGAATCTAAGGCTCTATTTCCGATTTTCGTTTAACCGGCTGGATTGGTCTACCGGGACAAATTTTCACATTTGGTGATGTCCCAAACGCCGTAAAACAATAATTAAAATTGCCATTTTGACGTGTCAGCTTTCCATTTTTCCCTGTGGTTTAGTTGATTTTGTTTCATAGGGACATCAAGAGTGACTCTATTCTGCTCAAGACCGATGGTACTGTCAAGGTGAGTTTAGAAGATATTGAGTTGTTTTTCCATTATCAAAACTTTAGTTGTCTGGCCTATAGGACAGTGAGCCGTTTTACAGCCTGGTGGCGCCATAGCGTTAGATAGATAGTCACCCACCACTTCCTGGCTGCCAAGTAGCTGCAGTGCGGCTTAGGGGTGTCATTCATTTGGCGGCAAGCGACCTAACACAATGTTTATCAGCCGTCTTGATTGGAATCGATATGGGGTATGAGAACAATCCCGCGAATGGAGACATCCTTCCTCCGTTTCCATTGGAATGAGAACTGTGTCCACGGTTGCGGATCGGTGGAACATGACTTTGACGACGATTTTCAAACCTTTCAATGTTGGTCCTTCGGCCAAGTGCAATATACCGATCGAAAACACAAATTCTTTTCTACCTATAGCTGCCCTCCACTTGTGCCAAAGCCTACTCATTCGCGAAATATATGCGATATTTCAGTGGTAATCTTTAGTACTGAACATCTTTGAGTGCTTCTATTTACTTTGAGGTAAGCCACCAAACCTGCCAGAATCGACACTATATTTGAGCCTCCTCAGGACTAGATGATAGCGTGTGCAAAAAATATTGAAGGAGCGTAGATATCGATTTTTAGCGGATCCTGTGATTTTGCAACTTTGGTCTTTTACGGCTTATCCGAGAAGTGTCGGCCTCGAAGCGTCAAAGTTAAGTATAGGGTCCAAGTCCCTACTCAGTAGTATTTTTCTTTCAATTATCTATCGATTCTTTCGGAAATCGACAAAAATGGAGAGAATCAAGTTCTCAGAAGAAAAACGACCGATAATTGACGAAAAAAACACTACTGAGTGAGAACTTGGCCATTATACTCAACTTTGGAGCCTCGAGGCCGAAACTTTTGGATAAACACTATCATCTAGTTCTAAGGTGGCTCAAATATTCTGTCAACTCTGACAGGTTTGTTGGGTTAGCTCAAAGTAAATAGACGCACTAGAAGATGCTCAGTACTCAGCATCACCATTGAATTATAGCGTGTATTTCGCAATTGAGCAGGCCTTGATCCAAGAGGTAGGCAGCGTTGAATAGTCAAGGATTTGCGCTTTCGATCGGGATATCGCACTTGGCCGAAGGAGGACCAAAGTCAACAGGTTTAAAAATCGTCAAGGTCAACTTGCGGGGAACTTTCACTCTAACCTAATAATTTGGGTGGCTTAGCTCGGAGTTTACAGTGTTTTGAAGAAGTTTCCCATTCTGATATCGGTCCATAATTGCAAGCTCAGATCTCATCTAGTAGGAAATGGGAGTTAAGTAGTACAAATGTGCCTGCAGGTGTCTGATTTTGGATTCTGTGGCCAGTTATCAGATGAGGTTCCTCGGCGTCGCTCATTAGTTGGCACTCCGTATTGGACCGCGGCTGAGGTTCGTTCTTTGCAGTTCTCAAAGTTTTCAAGAAGTTTGCCATTTGTGTTGTTATGGGCACGTTTCAGTTATTTCAGGTGATTGCTCGTCAGCCGTACGACACTGGTGCGGATATTTGGTCATTTGGAATCATGCTGATTGAGATGGTTGAGGGTGAACCGCCGCTTTTCAATGAACAGCCATTTCAGGTATGTTGCTCAGCTATTAGATTGAAGCGAAGGTTTCCCGCCACTTGTATTTGACGACTTTCATACCTCTCAGCGTTGGTTCTTCGGTTAAGTGCGATTTACAGATCGAAAGTACAAAATATTGTCTATCTAACGCTGTCTTCCACTTCTCAGAAAAATCAAAACAAGTTACTTATAATATAAATGTATTTTACTTGAATGTCTCAAGTAACTTACATTTATATTACATGTACCATACATTAATATTAGATGTAACTTAAATTTATATTGCATGTAAGTTACATTTATGTAACATGTAACTTACATTTATATTTTCACCATGGGTGGCCATCACGTGACGCAGACGGCACGCGACGCAGCGAGCGCTTGCCAGACCGCACACTACGCAAAAAATAATGCTGTGCGAGGCCTTCCCTGCTGCTGTGCGGTCAAGTACCTCAAAGTTGGGTAGTTGAACCAACAGCAGCGCTTGTCCTAAGGCTGACCCCGAGATTGCGTCGTATAATCTCCTTGGGAATGCTTCTTGACCCATTTAAGATACTTACGACTTATCTTGTGCCGCTGAAGTTACATGTAACATATCGGAGGCGCACTGCACCCGGTATCCCGTCGACATGTTTCATGTAACTTGAGTGACCTTAGATAAGTCGCAAGTAACTTACATCGACTTAGATATGTTACAAATAATTTGTTTTCGGTCTTTTATGTTACAAGTAACTTGTTTTCTTTTTTTTTTCGAGCGGAGACCTTCTACTTACTTTGAGCTAAACCACCAAACCTGCCGAGTTGACAGGATTCTTGAGCCACCTCAGAAATAGATGGTAGCGTTCGCGGAAAACTTTAATGGGGCATAATTATCGTTTTTTTACGGATCTTGTGATTTTGCAACTTTGGTCGTTTCTGGCTTATCCGAGAAGTTTCGGCCTCGAAGCTTCAAAGTGAAATATAATGGCCAAGTTTCCACTCAATAGTATTCCTTCGTCAATTATCAATGGTATTTTCGAAAGTCGATAAAAATGGCTAAAATCGAATTTTTAAAAAGAACCACCTATAATTGACGAGAAAAATTTCATTGAGTAGGGACTTGGTCATTATACCTGACTTTCAAAGTTTCGAGGTCGAAACTGCTCGCATAAGCCATAAAAGACCGAAGCTGCAAAATCACGAAATCAGCTAAAAATCAATAATTACGCTCCGTCGAAATTTTTCGCAAACGCTATCATGTCGTTCTAAGGTGGCTCAAACATTCGGTCCACTCTGCCAGGTTTGGCGGTTTACCTTAAAGTAAATAGAAGCACTCAAAGATGTTCAGTACTGGAGATTATTATTAGTGAATCACAGTATATATCTCGCAAACAAACAAGGTTCAGCACAAATGGTAGGCATTGTTAGATAGAAAAGAATTTGTGCTTTCGAACGGTATATCGCACCTTGTCGAAAGACCAACGCCGCTTCAACCTAATAATTCCAGGCGATGAAGATGATTCGAGACGAGCCAGCTCCTACATTTAATCCTACGGCAAATGTGAGTTCACATCTAATTTCGAGTGATTAAGGTTCACATCATTGAGGTTTATGTCGATTAAGGTGTCTCCGGAGCTGGCCCATATGTTGAGTCGATGTGTTGTGAAGGATCCGTCACAGAGAGCTACAGCGTCGGAGCTTATACGGCATCCTTTACTGGCCAAAGCGCAACATCCTAGTTGTATCGCTCATTTAATTAATAATAATGTAAATAGAATTTGAAAAATTTCCTCACTAGAGCATTAGGAGAATATGCAGGGCGAGTCTGTGTACCGGTGTTTTACTAAGAATAACTATTAGTCATTGTCGTGCTTTCATGTTTTTCTTCAATAAGAGAGCATTAGTGCTAGAATTAGTCTTACTTTTCCACTATGAGGGCATGGTCCGCGTTGGACGTGACAGTCCTGAATTTTACTTCACAAACGAAATGCTGTGCAGGAAAAGTCCCCGGACTATGTTTAGATGCGTGAAAGCTGCTCTTTTTTTGCATATCCAGTTTCTATTCGCGGATATGTCCTCATTTACGTCCAAACAACAAAAAATTATAACAAATGCTCAATTTTTACAGCTCCAGTCTTAATGAACATCTTCAAGCCCCCGTTACAGTTGTACGAAGACCGGGCTGAGCCGTACTCTGCCGTCCCTAGCGTGTAGGCTGTATGCTAATCGATTTCGCAGGCGTGCTCGAGCGCATGGCGACCGGCTGAGTCCATCCACAACTGGGGGATTCATCACCTGAGTAACGACCGATACAGCCACTGCTGGATTAGGACGGATCAGGCGGGCTTAGTCCGGCCACATTGGGGGATTTTTCGACCTTCGTAAAGTTTGTATCGACCGGGGTGGTTGCGGACGGCACAGGCGTGCTTATTCCGTCCACAGCGGGTACATTTTTTTTACATCCGATCCGCATGATGCAGATGCTTATCGACCGGGCTGGCTACAACTGGTGGGGGCTTAAGAGGCTTTGCGGAGCTCTCGGTAATGGTCTCTAGTTCTTACACGGCTATTTTATCCCGAGATCACTTGAGCACGGCTTTCAAGACATTCCCGGTTGCTTATCTGTTTTCAGGTATCCTTTGCTCCAGGATTGACCAAGTAAATAATATAATGCGGCCAGCCAACGCCCCTGTCTCCCGGAGGTTGGGAACAGTTGATTGAAGTGTGATCGTCGCTGTGGCTCCATGAGCCGGAGCCCAGTTTTGTTGGAGCGTGAATCAATTTTTCCCAGGATGAATGTAGAACTAGGTTCCGGAATCAAGGCGACGATCACACATTGCAATATATGTTTCTGGGCTTAAAAGACAAGGATGTTTGCCCGAGCAACTCACCCGATTTGATTCCGATCGATTTTTCTTTATGGGCAATCTTGGAGCAGAAGATCTCTAGAAAGAGATACGCAGCAGAGAATGTCTCAAAAGCCGTGCTGATGCGAGTTTGCATTGAGCTTACCGTGGCAGAACTTGAGATCATTGTCTAGAGTTCCCCCAAGCCTCTGAAAGAGTGCATTGAGGCGGAGAATGGTGTAGCATATCTCTCTCATTTTGAGCCGGTCGAAGTAGGGCTCATCGGGTTTATCATGTCAAAATCTCCTTACAACTTATATTTTGCTATGACCGACTGCTCCGCTTCTTGCTCTGCCCGGACTCATCTGAACAAGCTAGGGGTTAACTTGGAGCATTTGTGATAACTTTTCTGGTTGATTTGCCTTCAACTTTGTGGCTAACTCATATCAATATATTGCCTTAAGCTTTTCTTCTTCCGTAAAAAAACCAGCGTCTCCTCATTTCCCTTGCTACCCCTTTGGTCTGATTCGTAAAAATGAGGGAAACGCATCATCTGAATCCGACTTGGAGAGGAGAAAATGGGAGCAGGGATTCGCTATGATGTTGTTAACGTTGTAAATACAATTTTTTTGTTGATAATTTTTAAATATTTATAAATACATCTGTCTTTGCATTAAGGCCACGTATTTTCACTTGTTTGAGACTACATATTGCTATACATAATAACCGGTTACATGTACTTGTGTTTTTTGTGTTAAGGCGTTATATACTAGTGTTGGCTGGTAATAACTCATTAACCTCTTATAATATGACTAGAAGAAAGCATTATGTGAAGTTACATCAGTTGTTCTGTTGTACGGGTATCTTTTGTATCATTGTTTATGTTGATGATTCGTCTTAATACGCACAGAAATGAATATTCCTTTAAGTTGATAGATGGCTCTGACTATCTTCAAATGTTTCTATCATACACGTACCTGTGTCTAAATGATGAAGGAACACCTTGCCTTGGGGTTTAGACAATTGTGCGGGCTGACCGCGGGGTATGTGGCAATCAGAACGCATTCCGAGAGCATAGAAAATTCAAACCAACGGCTCTCGTGGAGCATTTAGGCCCTTCATAATTTGTAGTCCAAAGCGGTGCTGCGCTCGCGAGCACCACGCTCAGCCTGCTGTTCCTAATTGATTGTTACATATTCTACGCGAATGGGCGTTGAGGTGGCGTGTACGGCACCGTGCTGGACTAGAGTTTGAGAAGATACTATATACACTTGTCCGGGGGTCATTGCCTAGCTGCAGGCGGGGCGAACGGTGCGTCGCGGCGCGCAGTGTCATTTTTTTCTCTAAGGAAAGCAAAGCGAGCAGTTGAGCGCCTCCATTCTCTCATGTGAAATGAGGCTTATGGTAGGCTCGCGTCGCAGAGCCTGTCGTTGAAGGTTGCCAGTGGCTCAGCGACGCGACTAAACCATAAGCACAATGTCGGGTTTATACTTCCATCTTGGGGGTCGTTTTTTACTTCCGCCGCCAAGCTGCACGGCGCTGTGCTTTTCTGTAATATTGATCGCGCGGAGCAGCGCGATCGATATTATAGGATTGCACTTCGCCGTGCCGCTAGGTGGCGGAAGTATAAGCGGTCCCTTAAAGCGACGCGGACGGCATGCCTTGAATACGTATCCACACTGGACGCGATCTCGATAAATATCGTGTATAGTCACCACGTAGCCATGCTGCGTGCGGCGCCATCGGTCGATACGGGCAAGGTCAATGGATGACGTCACGAACGAGCTCGCGTCGCGATGGGAGTGTGAACCCAAGCCTTTGTCAGCGGCGACAATACAGTCGCCCCGGATCGCACTGATACTTTGCTTTCCTTGTTGTACATTGACGCAAATTCGGATTGCCATGGATTGTGAAGAGACTTTGCGTTCCCCATGGGAGGTTGGCGCAAACTCGGTGCCCCTATGTTTTAGCATATAGCACCGAGTTTGCGCCAACGCACAGCTGGGAACGCAAAGTGTCGGTGCCGACTGTACAATCGTTTTCCAGGGTTCATACTTG